>CM028325.1:19766100-20972600 GCA_016647705.1 Eucommia ulmoides
TCCAATAACCCGGGAGGGAGATGGATTGTGTGCAATCAATGACGCTGGGCTAGACTCACGTGACCTAGGGTCGTTAAGATGTTGAGGGGCATTTCTTCATTGGCTCGAAGTCATGTATTCCCCCGTCTTACACTCGGAAGAGGTAACGATGGAGTTTACGTACCGAAGTTGTCAAATAGGTCGAACAACGTAAACGCGAGTAACTCAGAATCGAACACGTATTTGTAAACACGTTAATCCTTATGCAATTATTCACCCTAAAACATATTAACATAATAGTGTAGTTAATTTAGGATATATTAATATTAGTTTAATTAATTAAATACGTTTGTTTTTCGCCTAGATAAACTTAGGTCACGACAAACGCGGTATTCGATAGTAACGACAACAATCCCTGTGGATACAATAACTCGATCTTAACGATCACACTATACTAAAACTTAGACCTCGTATACTTGCAAGAGTAAGTAGCGGCGTATTTACGCGCTACCAAGTTTTTGGCGCTGTTGCCGGGGACTAATGTGAATTTTATTTGAATATTGTCAAATTATGTTCCCATCAACGCCTACCAAGTTTTTGGCGCCATTGCCGGGGATTGTTTTGATGTTATTGTCGGAAAAACGCAATAACGGCTCCAGAGACTTAAGTTTTAGATAGGAGAAGCAAGTGTTTCGTATTGCCGGGATTGGCGATGTCATTCATTGTCGATATTGTGTGAAAGTGACCTAATTTTACTTTAGGCATTTCTTTGTATATAATTTTTGTTTGTAGTTTTGTTTTTGTTTCCAATGCAGGGTACGTGCCGATGTTAGATTGAGGGGTATTGATGCATCTCTTTCGACGGGATTCCAAGCCATTTATTGTGCTTGGCCAAGCACATAAGCCGGTGAGGCGTTTCGTTGAGAGATAGAGCCAATCAAAGCCAAATCTTGCCAATTTTGAGGGCATTTTGAATATCGGGTCGAGGACATTAAATCACGTGCTTCTTGGGAGGCAACCCAAGTAATTCTTTTTGATCCATCACATCCGACTTGATTCGGAGGCGAGATCCTCTCGCCTCCCAGGTAAGTGTTCTAAACACCCTTCGTCAGCATGCTTTAAATTTCATATGTTGAGATTGATGATTGGGAGCGCTGAGGACACTGTCCATTTTGAGTTTGGGGGTGATGTGTAGTAGTAGTATGTTAGTTTATGTGTTATCTTTTTTCCGTATTGCACGTGTGTTTAGGTTAGAATATGTTTATGTTTTTGTGTTGTTGTTTATATGTTGAGTTTTGCATTCGTCTGGGCCGTCACCCGATGATGAAAATTACCCCTGGTTGTTTTCGAAGTCAAGGGTAATACCCATGCAAGTGTGATTCTGTGTGCTTGACTATGTTTTTTGGTAAAAAATATTGTAGATCCTAATTTGCACGGGCACATAGACTCAATGTATTTTTATTCAAGTGATTTGAGGACGATTATCGATTAACCAAATTCATGACACATTAAGGATTCTAGAACTTGATTGAGGGGAAGCTTGAGGCGAAATCCTAGGCGAGGTAGTTCAGGAGACGTGATTTAGGCAGTCATTTTGTCGCTTGAGCCTTTTTAAGCCTACCTTGTTACATGTTTATCCCTTGTCACCCTGTTGAAGCCTAAATGCATATTCAATTCAGAACACATAAACCAATACCACGGCCAATTGAATTCCTTCCAGTCCTTTATCGCTAAACCAAAGGCACATTTGAGTGAATCAAGTTAGCCGTTGCAAAGGCTTCTTGATGTGAGTGGTTGGGTTTAGGGCGAACTTCTAATTGGTTCGGTATTTGAGTACTCACTTGTCGTTTTTTATTTGTATTTCACACACCCCTTCAATTGTAAGAATCAAATAAGTCTGGGGATGTGTTTGTTGAAAATATATATATATATATATATATATATAGAGAGAGAGAGAGAGAGAGAAAAGAAAAAAAAGAAAAATAAATAAATAAATAATATATATATATATATATATATAAAGAACCAAATGTAAATACGGTTTTTATTTCCGTTTCTTTTTGACAAGTGAGTACGTCAGTCTTCAATGCATGTTCGGGATTGTTTCCAATCTTTCTATGGGAGTTCGAGAGTGAATGTGCCAAGCGTTGAGCCTTGGGTAACGTTAACCCGTTTTCTATTCCAAATTACCCTTGACCAAATATACCAAAACCGAATCAAGTCCTAATGATCTTCATGAACTACTAAACCTACATTATTAGATAGTGGACCCCAATCAAGCCTATAGAAATCTTAGTCCTTCACGATCTAAGTCATGAATTCCGTTGGTGGATAATCCAATCTGATCGTTGTATAGTTATATTATTGAGTCTCGCACTAACACATTTATAGGATCTAGAATAGCGTTCACCATTATTGCATGTCAAAATTCTAGAACATTACATGCTGTGTGTTACCACCTGAACTCGATACTACTGGCGGTTGTTGAGGGAAAAATAAATAGGCCGTTAGAAGAAGTCAAAACTCGCGTATTGTTATGTTTAGATTGTTTTTAGGTTGTTTGTTATTTATTTCCGTTTGTGTATTTTTCATTTTAGTGTGTGTGTTTAGCTCGAGAATTAGCCAAATTTTGAGTTTGGGGGTATTGATAGGTGTGAAAAACCTATCTATTTTCAATCTGAATTTGTTAGTTTTCGAATATGTTTATAGTTATTTTTATTATGTTTTAATTAGTTTTCATACTTTTTGTATAACTCAGGTATGTGGGGCAAAAAAATAGAAAACTGGAGCTAAAACGATGAGATCGAACCAAAGCGGTTCGAAGTTATGGTGGATAAATAAGCTCGGAGGCTAAAAGATGAAAAAGGCCCACCACTTAAGCGTCCAAACCATCGCTTAAGCGGTGAAAATGCATAGAAGAGCAAAATGTTACTGACGAACGACCGCCTGAGCAGAAATTCTACCCGCTTAGGCGGAAATCCAGCAGAGGACGAAGAAGGACTACTGACAGCTGCTCGCCTAGGCAGAAATTCTACCGCCTAGGCAAAAATCCAACAGAATGTTCTCCCAGTCCACCGCCTACTTCACCGCTTAGGCGATCAGACCAAACCGACCTAACTCCGCCTAGGTGCAATTTCCACCGCCTAGGCGGATTTGCCCTACATTGTCTTAAGATATTTTTAGATATTTTTAAGATATTTTTGCTATAAATATCCCCTCTCCTCGCCCTTGGCCGGTATCTCTCTTCCATTTCTTGCATATTTGAGCCCCTTAGGCTATATTTAAGCCAAGGGTTAGGAATTTTAGTGGTGGAGCTCGCATCCCGAAGTGGAGAAGACGGCGAATCGATCGTGGAGCGTTCTTAGCGGTTTATCTTCGGATGAGGCTAAGTTTTTCGATCGTTTTTCCTTATTTCTTTATCTTAGGAGTATGTGAGCATGTTTAGCTCGTTATTTTCTTGTATATGCAGTTATGGCCCCGAGTTAAATATGGATTGTAGTAGGGATTAACCTAATATTTATAAATACGTTGTTTGGATGATTTCGGTGTTTCGTTTGTGATTGTTCTTCGTAGTTTGATTGTATTTATCATATTGTTTGTTTATTATTCTTAAATTGATAAATGGAGAATACGGGGTTTTGACAAAACCCCGGATTCGGATTAAGGTAAACAAACGCCACGATTCTATAACCCAGTCGGGGTTTGAATCGTGGACAATCGATGACGTTGGGCAAGACACACACTACCTAGGGTCGTTAAGACGTTGAGGGAGACTTCTTCATTGACTCGAAGTAGCGTTATATCCCTCGTCTTACACTCGGAAGAGGTGTCGAGGGAGTTTTAGAACGAAGATTGTCGATAGGGTAAATACAACGCGATGATCCAATAACCCGGGAGGGAGTTGGATTGTGTGCAATCAATGACGCTGGGCTAGACTCACGTGACCTAGGGTCGTTAAGACGTTGAGGGGGATTTCTTTGTTGGCTCGAAGTCATGTATTCCCCCGTCTTACACTCGGAAGAGGTGACGGTGGAGTTTACGTACCGAGGTTGTCAAATAGGTCGAACAACGTAAAGGCGAGTAGCTCGGAATCGAACACGTATTTGTAAACACGTTAATCCCTATGCAATTCTTCACCCTAAAATATATTAACATAATAGTATAGTTAATTTAGGATATATTAGTATTAGTTTAATTAATTAAATACATTTTTGTTTTTTGCCTAGATAAACTTAGGTCACGACAAACGCGGTATTCAATAGTAACGATAACAATCCCTGTGGATACGATAACCCGATCTTAACGATCACACTATACTAAAACTTAGACCTCGTATACTTGTGAGAGTAAGTAGTGGGGTATTTACGCGCTACCAATAATCGATGAATAGATCAGGAATCCAACGTTGATTGGTTGCCCGGTTTGAATTTTGTAGATAAAAAAGGCCCTGTCCTTTGAGACATCTGAAAGATATGACGCCGGTAGGAGGCTTCCACAAATGAAGTGGTGCCAGATTTTTGGAATTAGCTTTAGGAATTTCACCGAGAAGGTAGCGACATTCGGCCCCTGGTGTTTCCACTTTACTTCGCCAGATGTGATCTTTTCAATGACCCTATGCAAAGTAGGTTCTTGGCTTTCAAGGGACTCCGATGCCGAAAGTCCAAAGAGATGGTTGATAAAGTCAGGGCTGAAGATGATAGGCTTATTTCTAACCCTTGCTTGGTCGTCTATGGCCTCTATAGCATTAGCGTAAAATTCCTTGACCAAAGCAACCTCGCTTGGGGGTGGCGATTTACAGAATTGCTCCCAGTGGCAGCTTTGGATTTCATTTTGAAATTCCATCGGGAGATCCTCAATCAGATCGAAACCCCATTGACGTATGCAGGCACGATGTTTTTTGTGTTATTTAAAGTGCTCTTCCGCTTGTTTTGACACAAAATGGGTAGCATCGTAGTCAACGTCGGTCGGCACCCCGGGGTGTGAACTCGACCCTTCTCCTTTCGCCCTCTTCTTTGCTACCGTCTTCAGAATTTCCTAATAATCACAATCACAAAAAAAACAATACAACCTCATCATATATGAACAATTGAAAACCATAAACCTCCCTAATCACTTATCAAGAACACATACATTTCAAAACAAACACCCATTTGAACTTTTCAACCAAATTTCACAAATGTGACATCCTATCTTAGTTCACATACTCAACCAATCCAATTAAACATGCTCATCACCAAGAATCAAACCAAAAACCCATGGACCTTTGGAATCGCGAAAATAGGGTTAAGGGGTTTTGGGAAAAATTTCAAAATCCAATGATTTCTTTGATATAATCATGCAAACCAACCAATAATTTCAACAACTAGATTAAATGTAAAGTAAAAGAAACTTACTTGTTGAGAATTAATGGTCCAATCGAAAGAGAATGAAGAAATCGCACCTTTCACGCAAAAACCCTAAATTTTCAGAAATAGAGGTGGAGATCTGATTCTTGGAGGTTGAATCGTGATGGAAATTACTACTTTTGGTAATGGAAGGATGATTTTTGAGTTTTGGAACGGTTTGGAAGTGAGGTTTTAGAGAGAATGTGGAGGAATTTGAGGAGGGAACCTTGCGATTTCAATTTTTGAACGAACGGGTTCTTTTTAACTGCAGAAGGTCCACCGCTTAGGCGGTGGAGTCCTTTTCTTTAAAATCAAACTTTCTGACGAAATTCCGCCTAGGCGGTGGTTTTTCCGCCTAAGCAAAATTACACCAGTGTGAAAACATTATATTCTGCTGCTAATCCGCTTAGGCGGTGGAGCGTATTTTCAAAATTTGTTGCATCCTGTATTTTTACCGCCTAAGCGGTGGGCCATTTTTGTTGAAAAACACACAACCTGTATTTTTACCGCCTAAGCGGTGGTTCACCGCTTAGGCGGTGGGCCTGCAGTTCCCACTTTCATGTTTTTTTCAAAATTTCAAAATACGACTCCACCCCGTACGTTTTCACTTCGCTTGTTCAACGTGTTTAAATGCGAAACACTTTCCCAAGCGTCCATTTTCCTAAATTCACTTCCGAACACGTTCCGAAGCCATGCCGGCTTCCAAAAAGAATAAATAATCAAATAAATAGTAACAAAAATCGGGTAATTTGATACCCTAAGTTTCATTTAAAAAAAAAAAATAGCGCTTGAGTTACCGTCCCCAGCTAGACTTTCGTGTTACTAAGTATTTTTCACCAAAATTCCCCATAGACAAGGAATTTGGGCTCAAATGCTCAGTCGAATCAAGATCATGGCTTTGAAGTCGGCTTCTTCTCTCAGTCCTTATCATTTGCAATAAGCTCAATCTCGAGATTGAGAATTTAGAATTCCAATCTTCTTCATCGTTTCTCGAACTGCTTGATCTCATTAACGTAATGAAACAAAAATTAAAATTAAAAACAAAACAAAAATAAATGTCAGGATTAACAATCGACCACTTAATCGCAATATCAACTTAAAATTCACACTAATCCCCGGCAACGGCGCCAAAAACTTGGTGCGTTGACGGGACTAGAATATGATACATTTGTTTTTCCTATTTAAAACTTAAGTCTTGAGCCGTTACCGCGTATCTTTTGCAATATTCAATAAAATTCACACTAGTCCCCGGCAACAGCGCTAAAAACTTGGTAGTGCGCGAAATGCGCCGCTACTTACTCTCGCAAGTATACGAGGTCTAAGTTTTAATATAGTGGATCTTGAAGATCGGATATCGTTCCCACAGAGAAAAGTGTGAATAATTGAATACCGCAATTTACTTAGTCTCATGTTATCCTGACGACGAAAGACATGAATTAAAATTAAACTAAGCTAAACTAAAATTAGTGGGTTAATCTTAACTAAATTGATTAATTAGGGATTGATTTCATTCACTTAATACATGTTTGATTTCGTTCAATTAACAATAACGGAGTTTAAGTATCTGATAATCTCGGTTCGTAAACTCCTCCGCCACCTCTTCTGAGTGTAAGACGAAGGAATACGCAACTTCGTGTCAATGAAGAGGTCCCCATCAATGTCTTAACGACTCTAGGCCACGTGAGTCTTGACCCAACGTCATCGATTGCACATTAACTAATGCCCTCCCGGGTCGTTAGGTTGTAACGATGTGTTTACCCTAGTCCGAATCCAGGGTTACCTCTCCCGAGTGTTAAACCCTAGATTCTCAAATCCAACCCTAATACCATTACAAGCATACTAAGATCGTCATCAAATGATAAACACAATTGGACTTAAAAGCAACAACCGTTAAAGAAACGTCTATTAAACCAAACGAGTATTTACACAACTACATCTTTCCCTAACTAATCTCTAATTACACTAACATGTTCTTAGCCAATTCAACATTAAATCAAGAGGAGATCATCAATATCAACAATAAACATTAAATACAAAGATGGAAACAAGGGAAGAAAAGCCAAATCTCAAAGTGGAGTAGTCCACTTTCGCCAAAGAACAATCCTCCCGAGCTTCCTCTTCTCCGTTGATGAACTTCCTCTTCTAGCTCTTCACGAATTGGCTAAGAACACCTCCTAAACTTATCTAATCTACTTCCTAAATTACCTAAACCTAACTAAGGTAGGAGGAACTCTCCAAATGTCGATTGGAGCCTCCTATCACGTCTTAGTCTTTTTTGAGGTTTGGTGGAGAAAGGGGTTAAAAAGAGGGATTTGGAAAATATCTAAAAATAGATATTTTTGTGCAGAGTGTCACCGCCTAGGCGGTGGTTCACCGCTTAGGCAGTGGCTTAAGTCGGTTAAGTTTCTGTCGGATCTTCGCCTAGGCGGTGGCTGTTGGCATAACATTCTGATCTTTTCTCGCCTAGGCGGTGGTTTAGCCGTTCAGCACTCCAACATTCTGCCTCTTTTTTGCCTAGGCGGTGGTCTTCATTCACCGAAATCCTATTTTTCACATTTTGTTCATTGTTTCTCCACCGTTTTCACTTGTTTATCGCCCTTTAACGTCCCTTCACCTGTTTTACACTAAAACACAATTAAATATAACTAATACACTTGAAAACTAACAAATTTGGTTTAGAAATAGATAGGTTTTTCACACCTATCAACCGACCAGAGAAAATTCCTAATCGTCGCCATCGACTACTTCACTAAATGGGTTGAGGCTGAACCACTAGCCAAAATCACTAAGCAACGGATTCGAGACTTCGTCTGGAAGCACATGGTTTGCCGGTTTAGCATCCCGAAGTCCATCATCTTCGACAATGAAAAATAGTTCAAAAACGACCTGTTTGTCGAGTTGTGTGCCGGGCTGGGGATCAGAATGCATTTTTTCTCCCCTTGTCATCCTCGAGCTAATGGCCAGGTCGAAGTCATTAACTGGACTATTTTGCAGAACCTAAAGACCAGGCTAGACAAATCCAAGGGATTATGGGTAGAAGACCTATGTCCCGTGCTGTGGGCGTACCATACAACATCCTGAACTCCAACCGGTGAGATGCCATTCGCAATGATGTTCAGCTCAGAGGCGATCATCCCGGTCGAGATTGGTCTACCCTCTCCCCGTACTGCCATATCGTTTGACCGAGATGAAAATGAGGTGGGCCTGGCTCTTAGCCTCGACCTGCTCGAAGAGAGGAGGTAAAAAGATCAGATTCACCAGGTCACCTATCAATAGAGAATGACCCGCTACTACAATCATCGAGTTCGGCCCCGATCTTTTGACGTCGGCAACCTCGTTCTGAGGAAAGTTACCTAGGCTACAAAGGAATAAAACGTCGAGAAGTTAGCACTAAGCTCGGAAGGGCCCTACCATATGACTCGCGTAGCTAGGCTTGGAAACTGTAATTTGGAAACCGAAGGGGGCGTACCGCTCAGACACCCCTGGAATGCTGAACACTTAAAACGCTACTATCCGAGAGAGGAACGCAATCCCTAACCTTGCTAAAGATTTTTTATTTTTGATCTCAGAAAAATTGTAATGGAAAGATCAAAGTCAATGAAAAGTGGCTTTTTCGGTTCAATGAATTTTCGGTTTCCAACATTCACCAAGCAATACAATACCAGGTTGGACCCTTAAGAAGATCGGTAAGCCCGGTAAAACAGAGCTCACCAGATCGTCTGGGGGAAAAACGACCGACCAAATTGATTTAAAGTCTACAGGCGAGAACGAGCAGCCCTTTGTGTGCTGAGAGATCGGGGTGAGCCATCCTTAGCCCTTCTCTCTACTAAGGCAGAGGCGAGCAGCCCTATGCTCCATTGGCCCGGGTGAGCCGTACTCTACCCATTCCTTCAGGCAGAGGTATCCTTCTTACTATGGAGATAATCCAAGGATGAAGTAGTGTAATTGCAGGTCGGACCCTTCAAGAAGACTGAAAAACTCGGAAGGACCAAGCTTACCGGATCGTCTAGGGGGGCAAAACAACTGACCAAAAGACAACCGTAACAGCTCGTCATTGCAAGCTCTCATGGTCGTCTGGGGGGCAAGGTAAGAAGAATCGACCTGGTCTGAAATACGTCTGCCTTGCAATTTTATCAAAAACCGCTGGGGTGGAGGTCGCCCCAGTCGCTAAACCGACGACTTCCCAATCTAGGTTCGCCAAGTCGGTATATTTCGCGAACTTGTAAATAAGTGGCCTGCATTGGTTTCCAATGGCGACCGAGCAGTAAAAACCCAACAAAATCAGAAAAATAAAACAGGAGAAACACAATTGGTAAAATGGAAAAGGTATATTAACTAATCAAAAGTTGATTACAAAAAAGAAAAAGAAAAAAAGAAAAAAGAGAAGCACCGGGACTTCTACCTATAAATACAAGCCAACTTAACGGAGGGCTGAACAAAAAGGAAAAAGTCTGGAGGGGTAGCTACTGATGGAACAGGTCCGGACCGGGTTGTTCTCCACTGATCTCTTCTACTCCAGCCTGGTCGTCAGATCGCCCACTCGCCACTCTCTGGTCCCTGGATGACCTTTGTAAGCTGTCACGACTCCTCGAGGGTTAGCTCGGTCTAGCGTCTTAATTGGTCGATTGAGTATTCGGCCCTACCGTGTTCGCGTCCTGTTGGGCCTGCGCTTTCGCGAGGTCCTGGTCAGAGAGCTCAAGCTCAATTTTTTATGATCTATATTCAAGAACTGGTACTGGACCGAGTTGATTGCCCCTTAATGCTGAGCTGGATCACGCTCACTACTATTCGGTCTTAAAGCCCGGTGAACTCTTCACTCTTCTTAAAGCTCTCGAGCGCTTTAGCCTGTGCCCTCTCCAACTCGGCTGCCTGATTCCATTTCAGTTCCTCGAGCCGGGTAGTAGTAATGTGCTCGGATCGCCTGAGGTCTTCGGCTTTCTTGGCCACTCTCTCGCTCTCGGCCTGGGCCCTCTCCATCTCCTTCTGGTATTGGCTCAGGAGGTCGATGTCTTTCTCCCTCTACCTTGTTAGTTCCTCGAGCGCCTAGTTGGCTTGGTGTAAGCGTATCTCGGTCTCCAGCGTAGAGAAGAGGCTCTGTGAGGTCAATAAAAAAAAAAAATTAGTTAAAAAATTATTATTAGCCTAGTCTGAAGACAAAAATCCTAGAGGTCGTTTGAGGTAAGCACTTATTGATAGTTGGTACCAATACATGTAGGCGAAAAGTAGACCATCGGCCTGGCTATTGCCAAGGTTACTGACCTTCTCGGAGTTGGAGCTAGCCTGGTCTGTTTCTCTTGTGCAGGCTGACTTAACCCCTCTCCTTTCTTCATACCCTTTACCGCCATCCGAGCTAAAGCAGCCAAGCCCATTGCTAAAAAAAATAAATACAAAAAGACGTTATCCAACGAGGAAAAATTCCTAAGTACAGCTAACAAAACGGGCAGGGCTAAAAGTACTTACTATTTTGAGAGCTCTTATTTAAGGTCAGGACGGGCAGGGACAGATCGCTCCAAAAGTTCAGGTCGTAGAGGCACGACGTGAGCAGTGAACCGACGTGAACGAACGGGGTCCGAAGTATAAGGTCTCTCTTCTCGAGGATCTCTGAGCTGGTCTCATGCTTCTTTGTCACTGAAAAAGACAAACAAACTCTAAAAAAAATGATCGGGGTAAAGAAAAGACCGAGCTCCGAGCTGAAATGCTTACCCACGGTCCCCTAGTACTTTTAGACTAGGAATTCAAATTCCGGTGCTTCATCGGCCTCCCATCCAGCGCCACCTAGAAAGAACAAGCTCGGCTTCCAATCCTTGATTGAGTTGGGGTAACCCTTGAGGAATTTTGGCCGAGCCGAGAGGTAGCACCAGCCCTTCCCTCTAGGTATAGCCTTCGCCAAGAATAGAGCGTGGAACAACTCGAGAGACGGGGTGATCCCCTCAGCCAGGCAGACCACGTAGAAAGACACGACCATGCGCATGCTATTGGGAGATAGTTGTGACGGACACAGACCCAGGTCCCAACAGACCTTCCTCACCCAGGAATGGATAGGGAATCGTAGCCTGACTTGTATCTACTGGTCGTAGACCACGTAAACCCTTCGGGTGGGGCACATGCTTGGTCGTTCTTCCCAGGAACACATGTCTCCACTACGCTCGGAATCGCGTATTTGGAGCACAATTCCCTAACGTCCTTTTTCTGTCAGGTTGGATTTCACCCTCCAGACCCAAGCTTCCAAGAGAGCTTCGCAGACCGGCCAACTAAAATTTGAACTCGTTCTGGAGGGGTGACCAGATGTCGATGGTTGAGTGGCCGCCCCCTATAAGAGCGTGGCATCCATACCTAACTCTACATTTGACCCGTGCCGAGCTCAGCCACGGGGCCTCCTATAGAGCCCGTCTCACTCCTCGTCCTTCTCCTCAAAGACCTGTGGGACACATCGGGAGCGGAGAGTGCCCCTACTCCATCTCTCCATGGGACTCCTCAGACGAAGACGTCCACTGGACGGCGAGCTCTTGCTCACTCGCCAGCCCAGTGGTTGAGGGAATGCCTGTCTTATCGGTTTTTATTGTAGATGAGCTAAGCTTGATCTCGACGGCCTGGGAGTGAGCTGCGTCAACATCAGATCCGGATTGGCTGCTTCTCGATAAGCCAGACTCATAAACAGAAGACAAAGAAAAAACAAATGAGTACCATGCTTGGAGATCGGGTGGAGTTTTCTTACTACTCTGGTGAAGAAATATTAGAAATGAAATGGGTATTTATAGGGGCACCGAGTAGCTGAACCGTCGCGTTGATCGGACGATTCACAGAACTTCGATTCATGTGCCTTCAGCCATGTGTTGCGCATTCGATTAGTGTGACCTTCAAGCTTCCTGAGGAAGCCAAGAGGCGCGTCCGGTCAAATTTCTCCAACCGAGCTGGCCTAAGCCCCCGGGCTACGTCGTCTCGGTCCCATCATCCCAACTATCTATCAGGTCAGCTAATCGTTCCCGGTGGTCTGACGACAGAACCCTCAACGTCTCATGTTCCATTTCCACGCTAAGGCTTGGGGGTAATTGATGAGGGTAAAATCAGCCCCCCCCCTCTACGTGTCAGCCACCTGGACCAGACCTGTCACATCACTAGCTTCACATCACGACGACCTAGATCAGCCCGATGTATAGATAGCCCGGGCAGATTTTCTAGGTCGGTGGATGGGAAACATTCTAGGATCTCTAGCCAGCAACCCCTCTGAGGGACCGTCGCGTAATCATAGGTCGGTGTGCCCAGACCGACCTGTGCCCAGTTACCTGAGCCGATCTACCGTTGTTCCAGGTCAGTCGTGTCTTTGCCATCCACAGTAAAGGGCCCATGGCTCTAATCAGCTGTGTTGCCCACGTGTCTAACGGCTTAACGCTAATCCGAACTTAAGGCCCTAATCTTATTGAAACTAATCACATTTTCGCCTATAAATAAAAGACTTCTCCAACACATTTGGGGGATCAGAAAGTAATTCTAGAGAGAGAAACTCCACCATAGGTTGCTCAGACAAGTCGAGGTAACAGTAACTTCCCGATCTATATTTCTACCCCGAGCTCCTACTCTGACGCCGAAGGGGACACGCCGGGAAAAACTCGGTCCGTCCTGTGTGCAGGTGACATATTGGAACTCGGCCTGAACAACGACTGGGAGCATTAGGCCAGGAACACAAAACCTGGGCTCGGACGCAGGTCAGATAAGACCTGCCCAGCCCGGCTGCCATACACAAGAATGACGATCAGTCAAGCACTATATCCTTTCTCCCCGATCTGAGGGTGTCCGGACCATACTTTTGGTCGGCTAATTTTTGACACCAACATTTACAATAGCCTTAAACCCTGTAAAATTGAGAGAAAAATACTTTTATAATGCATTTGGTTGAGTGAAAATGGATAGAAAAGAAAATGAAAAGAAAAATGAGATGAGAAATGAAAGTAAAAAGTTATTCAGATAAAATGCAAAATAGAAGAAAAACAAAATAGCATGAAAAATGCACAATATTCGAACCAACTTTTTTTCCTCACAAATATAAGAAGAAAATGGAGGAAAGTTATAGAAAATTAATAAAATTACAATTATACTCTTGATAATAGAATTTTTAATTTATTTTAAAAATATATGAGTATAAAATAGTAAATTACAATAAAGTAAATAATTTTCCTTCCTTTCATTTTTCTTTCCTAACCAAACAACACTAGAAAAAATAATTTTCCTTTCATATAACATAAAAATATTATCCTCTCATTTTTTTTTTCTTTTTTTTTTTTCATCCTTCCAATCAAACATACCCTTAATCTATATATATGACTTCTAATCGGGTTCTAATTTGACACTCAAATAATCTAGGTGGCAAAACAAAATTTTGGATTCCTGAATTTGTATTCTTGTAGTTTAATAAAATAAGTTTGGATGAGTAAGAGATTATAGTCCTTGTAAATTTTTTTATAACTAAGAAATCGTTTTGAACAAAAGATATATTTCTTAAGCGACTTTTGTCGTTAACCAAATATTTTTTATTTCATTTTACAAATACCGATCAATTTTTTTGACTAGTTTTTTTTTTGTAAAGAGATGTGAATGTCCTATTATTATTTTTATTTTTATTTTTTTATTTATTTTTTTTATAAAAATTCACTAACACCCCCTCTATTATTAAATATATTTTTTCTATCCTTAATTTTTAAACACCAAAGCCATCCTTAATTTTTCTATCCTTCACACCAACGCCATCCACCTCCACCGGTGACCATTGAACTACCCGCCAACCCAACTCCCAGCCACACTCCCAAGCCCCCCTTCTCATTCCTTCTTCTTCTTCTTCTTCTCTCTTTCTCTCTCTCTTTTCCCAAAGATCCATCAAGCCAAACCATCAAGAACGATCTCGCCTTGAACGCCTTTTGTGCTCTTTGAGTCCACGACTTCAACTTCAAGGCCTCCCTTCTCCAGAAAGTCCAAATCTCGCCGGAGCTCTTTCTATCCTCGCCAGAAATCATCATCTTCCCAATCCAAGACTCCGCAATGTCCAACGCTTCCGTGCGTGATGAAGCAACTCCTCCAATACCACACCTCCCTTTCGAATCTCCCCATGCGAGAGCTGTTGAAGAAACCCCAAGGCAGTTGTTTCCGCACCCAAGTTGATCAGAAGAATATTGCCGTCACGAAAAAGACCCGAATCAACAATCAATTGAGATCAACGACATAAAGATTTTTTATCCTGATTTGTTTCTTGCCAGACCGATCTTGATTCATGACGTTCTTGGGCCTTTCACTGAGTTAAACCCTCGTCATCATCAAATCAACCAATATCGGGGCATAATTCAACCACCCATTTGCAAATCAAACTTTAATGAAACTTGATGAGTATAAAAATGGGCACTCCCATGCCACTCTCCACGAAGGTCATCTCCTGCCAAAGACAAAGTGTAAAGACTGTGCCGAGAAGAGGCGCACCTCAGTCCATGCCGGCCATTCCAAGACTCTCTCAGCAGCATTCTCTAGGAAGAGCAATCTAGCCCCCCGTCGAAACTTAGATCATGGACCAGGACACTTTTCCACTTGCTAATATCCTTGGCCATGGGCCTTAGTAAGAGGGTCAAAAAGCCCAAGCCCACGAAATTAAGCTTCTCTCTCGCCCTCTCATTGGCTATGCGCCGGGATGGGACACTAATCCTTGATTAAACCCCTAAACTAACTAATTAATTGTCTATATAAAGGAGGGCATACTAATGCCCAAAGGTACACTAAATTTGCTTACTCTTCTCGGTAGAATATTTATAAATCTTTCCCCTAAGTGCTGATTCTCACACCGGAGGGGACACGTTGGGTCTATCTAAGTGATAGGTGTGATCTACCTACATATTTCCAAACCGAATTAAGTTAGTTTTCGAGCATTTATATTGTATTTTATTACGTTTTAATTAGTTTTATTACTTTTTATATAAATTAGGTGTGGGGGGCAAAAAGATAGGAAACTGGAGCGAAAACGATGAGATCGAACCAAAAACGGTTGAAGAACGGTGAGAAAATAAGCTCGGAGGCAAAACTGCGGAACAAGCCCACTGCCGTGACATCCAGACCACTGCTGCGGCGGTGAAAATGCTGAGAAGACACAAATGCTATAGACGAACCACCTCCTAAGCGGTGAACCAGCAGAATGTTTTCCAAATCCACAGTTGTCCTCAGCGCCGCGATGATCAACTAACCGACCTACTCCACCGCCACGGCGCTAAATCCCACGGCCGCGACGGTGACCCCTGTACAGTCTCAGATATTTTTAGGATATTTGTTAGATATTTTGCTTATAAATACCCACTCCTCTCCCTTCCTCTTGACCCCCCCGGCCATTTGGGCACCTTAGGCCATACTTAGGCTTAGGTTTAGGAGTTTTAGAGGGAGAGCTCACATCCCAAAGTGGAGAAGACGACGAAGCAATCGTTGAGCGTTCTTAGCAGCTAATTTTCGGACAAGACTAAGTTCTTCACTTCTTTTTCTTATTTCTTTAACTTAGGATCATGTGAGCATGTTTAGCTCGTTCTTTCATTGTAAATACGATTATGACCGTAGTTAAACATGGATTGTATAGAGATTGATAATACGTTTATGAATATGTGTTTGGATGATTTCAATGTTGCGTTTATGTCATTCTTCGTAGTTTGATTGTGTTTATCGTATTATTTGTTTATCATACTTAGATAGATACATGGAGAATACGCAGTTTAACAAATCCCAGATTCGGATTAGGGTAAACAAACGCCACGATTCTATAAATCGGTCGGGGTTTGGATTGTGAATAATCGATGACATTGGGGGAAAAACTTACGCGACCTAGGGTCTTTAAGACGTTGAGGGGGACTTCTTCGTTAACACAAAGTTGTGTTATATCCCTCGTCTTACACTCGGGAGAGGTGATGAGGGAGTTTTAGAACGGAGATTGTCGATAGGATAAATACAACGCACGATCCAATGACCCGGTCAGGAGTTGGATTGTGTGCAATCAATGACGTTGGGCGAGACTCACGTGACCTAGGGTCGTTAAGACGTTGAGGGGGACTTCTTCATTGACTCGAAGTCATGTATTCCCTCGTCTTACACTCGGGAGAGGTGGCGGTGGAGTTTACGTACCGAGATTGTCAAATAGGTCGAACACCGTAAATGTGAGTAAATCGAGATCGAACACGTATTTGTAAACATCTTAATCCCTAGGCGATTCTTTCCCCTAAAATATATTAGTATATTAGTATAGTTAATTTAGGTTATATTATTATTAGTTTAATTAATTAATTACATTTGTTTTTAGCCTAGATAAAGTTAGGTCATGACAAATGCGATACTCGATAGTAACGACACCAATCCCTGTGAATACGATAACCCGATCTTTCACGATCGCACTATACTAAAACTTTGACCTCGTACACTTGCGAGTAGTCATATACGCAAGGGTGTAAATCCTCGATGTACACTAGGCAAGTCCTTTGTGCAGGTGTCGAGGTGCTACCCATCCCAGCTCAGACTCATCCCAGCTTAGACCCATCTCTTCGCGGATCAGAAGACCAAAAGGCATCTGAGTTCATCTCAACTCAAACCCACCTCTTCTCAAACCAAAAGGCGTCCGAGCTCATTTATGCTCCATCTCGGTCAGAAGACTCTCCACGAATAAGAAGACTCTCTATGGATCGGAAGACTCCCAGGTTGCTTCATCGTTCAACTCCCATCCCAAGTCACTCTAACTCTGCCTATCCCAGGTAAGGTGGATGGATCTTAGACCTCTCCATCCTCATCCCAGCAAGGAAGAAGATCTTCATCAATAGTGACTAGACCGTATTGTTGAGGTCGTCCAAGATCCGACATCAACAGTTTGGTACCGTCTGTGGGAAACCCTACTAAAAGCCTTTCTCCCATCATCATCAGTTTCCTTCTCAGCTAGAGGTTTGATGATTACAAGGTCTGGTCATGCCACACGGCCGAGAGACTCGAACAGTGTGGTGAATAGCAGCCCACCAAGGGAGATGTCAAGGGTCCCTAGACCGGATGCGTGGACTTCAGTCCCCATCTTAGAAGAAGAAGGAAACGCACCCCCGGCTGACCAGGTAGGTCTGTCGGCTTTGCCCTCGGGAGTTCACGCCAGGTTAGACACTAAAGCTGCAGATACGGTACGGATTGATAATCTGGAGCGCCAGTGATAGGTGTGAAAAACCTATCTATTTCCAATCCTAATTGGTTAGTTTTCGAATATGTTTATAGTTATTTTTATTATGTTTTAATTAGTATTTATACTTTTTGTATAACTTAGGTGTGTAGGTCAAAAAGATAGGAAATTGGAGCTAAAACGATGAGATCGAACCAAAGCGGTTCGAAGTTACGGTGGATAAACAAGCTCGAAGGCTAAAAGACGAAACAGGCCCACCGCTTAAGCGTCCAGACCACCGCTTAAGCAGTGAAAATGCAGAGAAGAGAAAAATGTTACTGACGGACGACCGCGCGGAGCAAAAATTCTACCGCTTAGACGAAAATCCAACAGAGGACGAAGAAGGGCTACTGACAGCCGCTCGCCTAGGCGAAGTTTTCTTCGCTTAGGCGGAATTTCAACAGAATGTTCTCCAGTCCACCGCCTACTTCACCGCCCAGGCGATCAGACTTAACCAACCTAACTCTGCCTAGGCGCAATTTCCACTGCCTAGGCGAATTTGCCCTGCACAGTCTTTTGATATTTTTAGATATTTTTGCTATAAATATCCCATCTCCTCCCCCTTCTCTAAAACCTCTCTCCTCTCTCTTGCATTTTTGAGCCCTTTAGGCTATACTTAAGCCAAGGGTTATGGATTTTAGTGGTGGAGCTCGCATCCCGAAGTGGAGAAGACAGCGAATCGATCGTTGAGCATTCTTAGCAGTTTATCTTCGGACGAGGCTAAGTTTTTCGATCGTTTTTCTTTATTTATTTATCTTAGGAGTATGTGATGTTTGGCTCATTATTTTCTTGTACATACGACTATGGCCCCGAGTTAAATATGGATTGTAGTAGGGATTAACCTAATATTTATAAATACGTCGTTTGGGTGATTTCGGTGTTTCGTTTGTGATTGTTCTTCGTAGTTTGATTGTATTTATCGTATTGTTTGTTTATTATGCTTGGATTGATAAATGGAGAATACGGGATTTTGAAAAATCCAGAATTTAGATTAGGGTAAACAAACGCCACGATTCTATAACCCGGTCGGGGTTCGAATCGTGGACAATCGATGACGTGGGGCAAGACACACGCTACCTAGGGTCGTTAAGACGTTGAGGGGGACCTCTTAGTTGACTCGAAGTGGCGTTATATCCCTCGTCTTACACTCGGAAGAGGTGGAGAGGGAGTTTTAGAACGGAGATTGTCGATAGGGTAAATACAACGCGACGATCCAATAACCCGAGAGAGAGTTGGATTGTGCGCAATCAATGACGCTGGGCGAGACTCACGTAACCTAGGGTCGTTAAGACGTTGAGGGAGACTTCTTCGTTGACTCAAAGTCATGTATTCTCCCATCTTACACTCGGAAGAGGTGGCGGTGGAGTTTACGTATCGAGGTTGTCAAATAGGTCGAACAACATAAACGTGAGTAAATTGGAATCGAACACGTATTTGTAAACACGTTAATCCCAATGCAATTCTTCAGCCTAAAACATATTAACATAATAGTGTAGTTAATTTAGGATATATTAGTATTAGTTTAATTAATTAAATACATTTGTTTTTCGCCTAGATAAACTTAGGTCACGACAAACGCGATATTCGATAGTAACGACAACAATCCCTGTAGATATGATAACCCGATCTTAACGATCACACTATACTAAAACTTAGACCTCGTATACTTGCGAGTGTAAGTAGCGACGTGTTATTTTCGCGCTCTACCAGCCAGCTAGGCCAATTCCAATCTTGACTTGATGTTATCATCTCCTACCTAGTGCCGGCCCCAGCTCAGGGGGGACCGGTTCTCCGGAATACAGGGGAAGATGAGCATTACTAGGAGTCGGATCGTGATTAAATCTGAATGACATATCTTGAGGAACCAGTCTCATTATTGCGATTGTCCTGTCCGGGAACGCAATTTTGCCCCGTCGGCTGCTTCAAACTTTGTGTCTTTGCCCTCATAGGGTCACCAAATAGAGGATCGCCATGATCCTTGGCCGGGAAGAACTTACAAAAATGTTACCCATGCTGAGCGCAGGATTCATCGTGTTCGAGAGGAAGATTCCCACTCTCCTCCCTTCGGGAGGCAAGGATCCAGAGCAACTGGAAGCCAAGTTGTAGTACTACCAAGGGGAGAGGCCACCTTAAAAAGGCGCATGGCCGAGATGGAGGCGACGCTCGTTCATATACGTGGTCCTAGGGGGCCATAGGGCTCCTTTCAGGGATAAGGTCTCCCTTTGTTGATGAGATCGTGCTTGAAGTGGTTTAGTAAATGTTCTTTAGTCCTCAGATAGCTCTGTATTATAGAACTATTGACCCTATCGATCACCTCATCATTTTCGTTGCTTTCATGGATATACACATGGTTTCCGTTGCGATTAGGTGTAAGTCATTCCCTTTTACCCTTTCCAGGATGGCTAGCACTTGGTTTTGGGACTTGGATCTTGTCTCAATCTCAACCTTTGCCCAGCTCGAACAGCTCTTCCTGACTTGGTTCAGCTGCTCCCGACGAATGCCTAAAACAACAACCCACATCCTCGCATTTTAACAAGAGATTGGAGAAAATTTAGGCATTTTGTGAGCAGGTTCCGCATGAAAATTTTGTGTTGCGAAGGCCTCTCGGATGCCGTGTCCTTGACACTGATGGAAACCTTAGAATGCACACTTGTACAGGTTACGATACCATTATAACTCATGATCGTGAGGTGAAACGATCCTATGACTAATAGGGAAGTATGTGTGTCGTATTTTATTATTTATGTATATATATATATATATATATATATATATATATATATATATATATATATATATCAAAATAATTTTACCAGTTAATTTAAATGCATTTGTTTTATTATGATGATAGTTATGAAATTTTATTTCGGCTTAGCGTGTAGTTATATTTATATGGTGTTTTGAAAAGTGTTGTTTGATAATTATGCTTAATTCATAAATTATTTTTATATTATGAAGACAGTACACCGATAAAATATTTTATCTTAGGTACTCCAAGTAAAGATGGGTTCACTACTAGTGTTAGATAGGGTCAGAAGATGGAGCGACTTTTAAGGCAGTCAAGATAGATGTTGATCAGGAAGGGTTTGAATTTTGTAGTTTTGCTACGGAATAGTTGGTCATATATAATCGTTGACTTTTGAATTGGTAAAATATATTATATTTTTGAAAATCAATGTCAATTGACAATTAGTGGATATTATTATTATTATTATTATTATTATTATTATTATTATTATTATTTCGGACAGGGGTATCTCTCCTCCAAATCCTCAACGTTGCAAGGGACCTAGGCGTGTTAAAGAGGCATCCGCACACCAATCTGAGTCGTATATAAAGACCAAGTGCGCGATGGGCTTAGGTAAAACTAACCAAAGAATCTTGACAAGGGCAAAAAATTGAGACCTAGTGAGCATCAGCAAAATAGGGCGTCACAGGTCAATGCTAGCGGGTTGGTGGCGGAATTTCACGTCGCCACTTTCACCGCAAGTGTACAGGTCAAGTTTTAGTACAAATTAGGAGAGTTAGGGTTATCATATGCACAAGAATTGGTTGAGATTATTGTCGAGTACCATAATTATCATAACCTAATTTTATCTAGACGATAAAAATTGGATTTTATAATTAATTAATACTAATACTAAATACTAATTTACCTAATTATACTATATAAACTATATTGAGATGTTTAAGAGAATGGATTATCTAGGGATTAACTTTATTTACTTAAATGTGTTTGGTCTCGTTTAGTTTACAGTAACGGTGTTCGACTTATCTGACAATCTTTGTATGGTAAACTCATTCACCACCTCTCCCGAGTGTAAGATGAGTGAGTATGCGACTTTGCATCAACGAAGAAGTCCCCCTCAACGTCTTAACGCCACTAGGTCACTTGAGTCTTGCCCCAACGTCATGGATTGCACACTTTCTAACTCTCTCCCAGGTTATTAGATCGTCGTGTTGTGTTTACCCTAATCCGAATTCAGGGTTATCTCTCCCAAGTGTCAAACCCCATATTCTCCATATATCTAAATAAGCATATAATCAAATAATAATGGTAAACACAATCAAATAATGAAGAATAACCATTAACGAAACACCGATTTTAAAACCACATATTCATAAATTATACTAATCCCTAGATAATATCCGTTTAGCTCATAGCCATAACCGTATATACAATGATAAACGAGCTAAACATGCTCAAACAATAAACCAAAGTTAAGAAACAAAGAAAGAAACGAAGAGAACTAGCCATTATCCGAAGATTTGACACTAAAACCGTTTCGAGATCGCTTCTCCTTCTTCGCAACGTGTTCTTCTCCTTCAGATTTGGTTGAGCATTCCCCAAAAACTCTTCAACTATTCTAAACCCTCTGGTGTATCTAATGTCCAAATTAGTGAAGAAAGAGAAAATATAGAGCTCAAAATATCTAAAACAAATATCTAAAATCTGTGCAAAGTGATCGCCGCAGCGATGGACAAGTCGGCAGTGTCACCACTGTGGTGGTGGATGGAGCGGTGGGAGCAGAGACATTTTGTTGCTTCACTGCCATGGCAATGGATCTCACCACTGCGGTGGTAGATTTGCAGAATGTTTAGACCTTTCTCTGTATTTTGACAGCCGCGGCGGTGGGCTGCAGATTCTAAAATTTAGCCTCTTGGTTCTTTTTCCACTGTTCTTCCACCGCTCTTGATCTGATTTGATCGTTTATGATTCGTTTTCATCATTTGTCACCCCCCACACACTTGATTTATAACAAAAATACATAAAAACATAATAAAACATAATAAACATACTCAAAAACTGACAGGTTCAGTTTGAAAATAGATAGGTAAATTACATCTATCAAATACCCCCAAACATGGAATTTTACTAGTCCTCGAGAAAAACACCCATACAATACAAGAAAATATAACAACTAATTACGAAATTAAAAACGAAAAACGAAAAACACTAAAAACAATAATGTGCAAGTTTTGAATATCATCTACCGGCCAAACAATTTTTCCCTCATCGGCCCCCAATCCTATCAAGTTCAAGAATAAAACACAACATGTGGTGTTCTAGAATTTCAACATTCGATGATAGTAAATGTCATTCTAGATCCTGTCCAAATAGTGTGTGTTAAAACTCAAATATACAACTATCCGTCGATTAGATTGGATTATCCACCAAATAAGCTCATGACTAAAACCAAAAAGGTATAGGAAATCCATAAGCCTGACAAGAGTTCTGTTAGCCCAGTGAGCTACCCAAGAGGGGGGGGTGAATTGGGTAGTATTAAAAAATTATCAGAATAATAACACTTCAAAAATTAAACAATTAATTTTATCCTAAAATTAATTATTATCTTTATAGCAACGGATAAGTGTAATAATCTCTAGGTGCACACCCAAACAACACAAGCTAAAATAAAGGAAATAAACAATGCAGTACACACTGATATATCCTTGTTCACCAAGTTACTCTTGGCTAATCCAATCCTTCGAGCCCCACGGAGATTTGCACCCACTAAACTCAAGATTTCTTTAAAGATAGGAACCAAACTCTCACAAAGATTCTTTTCACAAGCTTAGAATTGACCTTTACAAATTCTTTTTTAGAGGCTTAGGACTAACCTCTAGTTTTTACAGGTTCAATAATAAGCTATTACAAATTCCTTTTCTCAAACTCAGAAATAATCTCTACTTTTTACAAGCTCAAGAATAACCTAATTATTTTTATATCTTAGGCTAAATAATCAAAATCTCACAGAAACACTCCAACTATCCTTTTCCCAGGTAAGGATGGAACCTTTATAAAATCACTTACAAATTCAATTAAGGAAGAATTAACACCTCAATCTCTTTATCGGAAGAGATTGAAACCCAGCTACCCCTGATTAAATACTTCAAATAGTATCTAATCTGCACACAACTCACCAATTACATGAAATTGACAAGTTCTTCCCACTCGGAGCTTCTACCACCTCAAATCAATTTAAACTCAATTAATGTCCCAATAATTACTAGTGATAGAATTTAGTGAGAAAACAAAAATATAATTATAAAGATAATACGGGTAGCACAAAATTGAGCACGTAATCATATTATCACATAAATCGTTTTAAAATATTTTTATACTTTTAAATTTCAAAAATGATTTCATCAAGATCTTATCAACCAAGCAAATATAGAAAACTAAATATGCAGTAAAGAATAATAGTTTGGAAAGATCTCACCTGGATAACACCAAATAATTATATATTGGAATGCTAGACAGCTCAACTAGGTGATGCTTACATAATTAGCGCTTTAACTCAAGAATTCCTCAATAATTGATCTCACAATTTGATCTCTCAAAATAATATCAGAATGATTACTCTTATAAAAGCTTATAAATTGAATAGTTCTTGATATTGATTTTTTAACATGTGAAATCCACAGGTCTATTTATAGCCACGTGAAACAAGCCCTATAACGGCTAGTTTCCACAATATAAGTATCTAAAAAGCACCTATAGACCCCATATATTGATTCCTTTTATTTTAGGTATATTTGACTTCATTATGGCTTTCAAAACATTCAAATTAGTCCCTCAAATATTTCTTAAACTCAAATTGATAGGATAGAGAGAATTATATGTACCAATTTGAAAAATACTTAAAATATATATACCATATCAATAGGGATATTCAAATAGGAGTATCATATTTTTAAAATATCCATATCCCTAAAATCTTTCAATCAAGTAAATAAATAACGACTAGTATTTAAATTAAAATCCACAAAATCCTCAAAATCTGAAATTGTTCATCAGTCGATATACACATATCCATCGGTCGACCGCCCAATTCAGGATGTAGCCCAACCCAAAATTCCATCATCATAAGTCGACTTACCTGTCGACCTAGAGATACAGAAAGTTCATCTTTTAAGTATAGGTCAACCTACCTGTCGACCGGGAGATTTAAAGACTACTTCTTTAAGCACAAGTCGACTTATCTGTCGACTGCCTATGTTGGAACTCTTCTCCTTAATTATTTTCTTTGACATTTTAACCCCTTTAACAGATTTCTTTTCTTGGTTAACTCAACTAAAATCTTAAAATAAATTTTAATCAATTATCTTTATTTATTTTTCAATTACACATAGGAGCAAATAATTCCACTAATTAGGATCCTATCAAAACACACATAAACATAACATTATTTTCGTGTCGTGTGTGATCCTAATCGAGATACATTAAGAATAAAAATATATTAGAGTTGTTTTCACCTAAATTCTTTGGAATCTTCAATCTCTTAGTATCCGTCTCTGCATCCTTCACAATTTCTTCATCATGTTATCTTCTCTGCATCTTTTATAATTACTTCATGATGTAGTATGGAACTCTTTAAATTGAAACACTCAATAAACATATTAGTTCCACAAAAAACATCAACATTTAATTTTTCATCAAAATCTTAGGACCAACAATCTCCCCATTTTTTATGATTACAATTAATTTTGATATTTTTTTCAAAATAAAATGTAACCGCGCTCCTCCTAAATCCGAGGATAGGTTTTTAACCCAATAAAGCACAATCATGAAGAATTCTCAACTAAGTATAATCATGAAGATAATCAACAAAGCACAAACTTCAAAATGGTAAGTAATTCTAACTCTCCAAATAACTCTGACTCCCCCCTTAAGATATTCAACAAGATAATTCAAGCTCCTCCTTGAGACATTCATTAAAACATCAACTAATTCTCTCCATTTGTCATCTCAAAAAAAAAAAAAAAAATTGGGGAAGGTGAAACACAAAAAAAAAAAAAAAACAAAAAAAAAAAACATTACTCTAGGCAAATATCATTATGCCTAGGCTATACCAAAAATATCATTCTAAGCATGTAATCTTCCTCTATATAATTAAAAATGAGCAAATTCATGCATATGTGAATAATCATAATATTTCAGCAATGTAGCATGATATCAATTAATATCTTCCTAGAATCTAGAAACATGTGATCTTTAACGCACTAGAATAGAAAGTATATCTCAAAAATAATTTATCGATCATAAATCTAATGTATGCATAACCATGGATAAGTGCATATTTCTCTCATAAAATATCAACTCCCTTTTTGAACAATAATCATTAACGCCCAAAAACATGAATCATATCTTAATCAATAATAATGTTATCTCATATCATTCTAGATCCCTTCATAAACATAAGGATTTAAAAAATCAAGAGACATGAAACATATGACAAAAAATAGATTGTCATGTATATAGCAAGATACTTGATATCCATATGTGCACAAAAATATTAACTTGAAACACTAAGCACAGTTTGATATGTATTCAAATGATCATATATAGAATTAAAAAGAATTCTCATGCTTTCATACAAAGTATTATCATGATCAAATTAAGTCATTCAATTCACCTCAATATTAAATATTATGCATATTGTACAAAATAAAAACTCAATTCACTTAATTCAATTTCTAAATCTCGTAACATGTTTTAAAATTAAACACATGATTACTACTCGATATAAGTACATTATAAAAACATGTAAATACACTTTAACTGAATGTGATTTTCATAATCACCATATAAAACGCATCATTTAAAATAAGTCTTAGAAACCATTACCAACTTACCTATTTGGCAAGTCGAGAATCTCCCTCTTTAATAAATTTAATAAATTTAAATCGCGAGTGATTAGGAGTACCTTTTATATCTTTCCGGATGACTTTACTATTTACCTCATTTGTACTCATGATTGCTTTGGATGCATAATTTCTCTTGGCCTGTCTGTATTCTCTCAACTTTTGATTATTGCCACTTGCTTTTTTGATAATTTCATTTGCTCGTGTCACTTGCTACTTTCTGGTGATATTCCATCTTGGCTTTGACAAATCTTTCCTCTTTGCACATTTCGCTTGTGGCTTCTTTGTAATTTCACATTCTATCTTTGGTACATGTTTTTGCTTTACACGCATCGCTTGTGGATCTTTTGTGACTTCCTATTTTAACTTTGATATAACTTATTTGTTTGCTCCTTCAGATCCACTTCCGACATTATGTAATTCTACACAAGACATTTCAATAGTTCTCTTCGGTATCCATTTCATTTTGAATCCGTTCTTGTTAGACATAAACTTAGGGTTCTGAAACAGACATGATACTTTAAAATGTTCAACCCTATTAAAATAATAACATCTCAAAATCAATTTACAATAGAAAGCACGAGATGTAAAACAAGAATATTTCAAAAAATAGCCACATAATTATCACTGGCTTGTGATAGAGGATGAGACGATGAAACAAATCTACTTTGTCTAGAAAAATCATTTTCAGAATCTCTCGAAATAGACTTAAGGTTGGATTTTGATTTTTTAAAATTTTTCTTAAGTAAATCAATTTTAGAAACAAGATCTGACATTTGCTTGGAAATCGTATCAAAATTATTTTTTAAAACTCTGTTTTCATTTTAAAGAGAATCCACTTTAGAGAGCAAATTATTAATTTAAAAAACAACATCCAAAAATTCTTTTGTACCACAATAATCATTCAAATGCACTTTAGATTTTTTGACACTTTTTTCACCATTTTCAAAAGAATCAATTTTTCTTTTTAAACTCAAGCTCTCTTTAGCAAAAAGTAGTGTGAAAAAAAGTAATTTTTCCATAACAATATGGACATTTTCATTATCATCATCTCCATCACTACCAAAAGAATCACAAAAATCATAAACCACATTTTTATATACGAATTTACCACTATCAAAAGAGGATACATAAAACACATCATTCATGGTGTGTGCACGTGACCAGTTTAGCTAGGATGTTAAGCCTAATCGAGCTAAAGGGGGTGAATTGGGTAGTATTAAAAATTTATCAAAATAATAACACTTAAAAAATTAAACAATTAATTTTATTCTAAAATTAATTATTATCTTTATAACAGCGGATAAGTGGAATAAGCTCTAGGTGCACACCTAAACAACACAAGACAAACTAAAGGAAATAAACAATGCAGTACACATCGATATATCCTGGTTCACCAAGCTACTCTTGGCTAATCTAGTCCACCGAGCCCTACGGAGATTCGCACCCACTAAACTCAAGATTCTTTTAAAGATAGGAACCAAACCCTCACAAAGATTCTTTTCACAAGCTCAGAATTAACCTTTACAAATTCTTTTTCACAGGCTTAGGAATAACCTCTAGTTTTTACAGGATTAAGAATAACCTATTACAAATTCATTTTCTCAGGCTCAAGAATAACCTCTACTTTTTACAGGCTCAAGAATAACCTAATTCTTTTTATACCTTAAGCTAAAGAATCAAAATATTACAGAAACACTCCAACTATCCTTTTCCCAGGTCAGGATGGAACCTTTACAAAATCACTCACAAATTCAATCAAAGAAGAATTAACACCTCAATCTCTTTATCGGAAGATATTAAAACCCAGTTACCCCTAAGTAGATACTCCTAATAGTATTTAATCCACACACAACTCATCAATTACAAGAAATTAATAAGTTATTCTCACTTGGAGCTTCTACCACCTCAAATCAATTTAAATTCAATTAATGTCCCGATAATTACTAGTGATAGAATTAAGTGAGGAAATAAAAATCTAATTATAAAAATAATACAGATAGTACAAAATTGAGCACGTAATAAGATTATCACACAAATCGTTTTAAAATATTTTTATGCTTTTAAAGTTCAAAAACGATTTCATCAAGATCTTATCAACCAAACAAATATAGAAAAATAAATATGCAATAAAGATTAATAGCTTGGAAAGATCTCACCTGGATAACACCAAAAAATTATAGATTGGAACGCTAGACAGCTCAACTCGGTGACGCTTACACAATTAGCGTTTTAACTCAAGAATTCCTCAATAATTGATCTCACAATTTGATCTCTCAAAATAATATCAGAATGATTAATCTTATAAAAGCTTATGAACTAAATAGTTCTTGATATTGATTTTTTAACATGTGAAATCCGCAGGTCTATTTGTAGCCACTTGAAACAAATCTTATAACGGCTAGTTTCCATAAGATAAGTATCTAAAAAACACCTATAGACCCCATATATTGATTCCTTTCATTTTAGGTATATTTGACTTAATTATAGCTTTCAAAACATTCAAATTAGTCCCTCAAATATTTCTTAAACTCAAATTGATAGGATAAAAAAAATTATATGTACCAATTTGAGAAATACTTAAAATATATATACCACATCAATAGGGATATTCAAATAGGAGTATCATATCTTTAAAATATCCATATCCCTAAAATCTCTCAATCAAGTAAATAAATAACGGTTAGTTAACGACTAGTATTTAAATCAAAATCCTCAAAATCTGAAACTGTCCATCAGTCGACAGACACATCCATCGGTCAACCGCCCAATTCAGGATGTAGCCCAAGCCAAAATTCCATCGTCATAAGTCGACATACCTATCAACCTAAAGATACAGAGAGTTCATATTTTAAACATAGGTTGACCTACCTGTCGACCGGGAGATTTAGAGACTTCTTCTTTTAAGCACAAGTTGACTTATCCGTCGACTGCCCATACTCGAGCTCTTCTCCTTAATAATTTGATTTGACATTTTCACCTCTTTAACCGATTTCTTTTCTCTGTTAACTCCACTAAAATCTTAAAATCAATTTTAATCAATTATCTTTATTTCTTTTTCAATTACACATAGGAGCAAATAATTTCACTAATTAGAATCCTATCAAAACACACATAAATATAAAATTATTTTTGTGTCATGTATGATCCTAATCAGGATACATTAAGAGTAAAAATAGATTAGAATTATTTTCACCTAGATTCTTTGGAATCTTCAATCTCTTAGTATCCGTCTCTGTATCCTTCACAATTTCTTCATCATGTTATCTTCTTTGCATTGTCTCTAAATCCTTTATAATTACATCATGATGTGGTTTGGAACTCTTTAAACTGAAACACTCAATAAACACATTAGTTCCACAAAAAATATCAACATTTAATTGTTCATCAAAATCTTAGGATTAACAGGTTCTATTCTCAACTAATGTAGGCTAAGAAATTCAAAAAGATCAGTAGGAGTTGGTTCAGTTTTGGAAAAAACGGCCAAGGGTATATCGGAAATAGAAAATAGGTTAATGTCGTTAACTTGAAGATACCCGACACACATGCTTGGCACTCTCACACTCGAAACCCTATAGATTAATTCGAAACAACTCTGATCATACATTTAAGAACGACGTACTCACTTGTCAAAAGAAACGAAAATTGTACTATATGTACATATGTTTTGTTTTTTTTAACAACCACACCCCCAAACTTATTCGATTATTACAATTTCACGGGTATGGTTTAAATGAAAGAAAAAGGACAAGTGAGTACTCGAATACCGAACCAATGACCCTCAATCCAACCACTCACTTCAAGTAGCATACACGAACGCTAACTTGATTCTCTCAAATTTATGCCTTCGGTTCAGCGATATAGGTTTGGGAAAAAGTTTAATTGGCCATGGTATTAGTTAAGTGTTCAAAATAGAAAAAGTTTTTAGGCTTCGACAGGGTAACGAGGGATAAACATTTAACAAGGTAAGCTTCAAAGGCTCAAGTGATAAAAACGAATGCCTAAATTATATCTCCCGAACTACCTCACCTAGGATTTTGCCTCTAATTTCCCCCAAACCAGGTTCTAAAATCCATATTGTTATGAACTTGGCTAACGAATAATCGTTTTCAAATCAATTGGATATTTATACATTGAGTTTACGTGCTCGTGCATTTAGGATCTACAATAATTTTTACTAAAACGATACGTCAAACACACAGAACACACATGAATGACATTTACGCTCGACCTCAATAAACAATTAGGGGACAAACTCATCATCAGGTAATGACCCAGATTATGAAGTCAAAACTCAGCACATAACAATAACTAACCTAAATAGACATGCACACAATAAAAACAAAACAACATAAACTATAATTAAAACATATACTAAACATACTACACATCACTCCTGACTTAAAACGGGTAATATCCAAAATGACCCATCATCGATCCCAATGACAGCATATAGCATGATAATGAAAACGGGGGTTTAGAACACGTACCTGGGAATCTCGCCTCCAAATCAAGTCGGCTGTAACAGATTTAACTTATTTTTGGCTTGGGTTGCCTCCCAAGAAGTGCTTGATTTAATGTCTTCAGTCTGACACGCAGAAGTACTCGTCAAAGAGCAGCTTTCGCCCGTAGTATGTTTCGTACAACACCACATACGGGTCTTGATTTTGAACGCCCTCAAGACTGGCTAGATAATGCTCTGCTCGGCTCGGGCTTTCAACTCGATTCGTTACCGAATTTTGTGCTTGGGGAGCTTGAACGTACTGAGCTGGAAACAGGGTAGGATAGGTGAGCCACATCAGATCCTCGTAGATGCAATCGTTTTAAATCGAGCGCGGCATTACCAACGGGAATTCAAATGATAAAAACTCACAATGATTAATATGTGAATCTTTATCGCCATTCCATACTTGGGTTCTCTCCCAATTAGCTTGATCGTCTTCGATCTCACCCAAGTGCCTTTTGTTTGCATTCGGTTCCTCATGGTGGCTTTCACATTCAGATGTGATTTGTTCATCTCTCAGCACCACCGCGTCTGACTCGACCTCAATGTAGCAAAGAAGATAACCGATTTGTGTCTTCAAAGACGTTACGGTCGCATCGATTTCGGTACAGACCGTCTCAATATTATCAAGATAATCCTCGTGCTCATTAACCCGGCCATGCATCTTCCTCCAAAATGCTTCAGTCTCCTCAATAAAACCATTGAATATTTTCTCTAGGGCAGGAGAAGACTTAACATATTGGTCCAGTGTGTCAATCCATGGCGCCGTGGTGGTGAAACTATCCCCCAAGCTTTGGTGACTTGGTGAATAATTCCAATAGTGATAATCATAGGCCACCAGTTCCTCCAACAACCAAATGGCTTCGTCTGCGGTTAGGTCATAGAAAGAGGAGGTACCGTTTCTGTCACTCGCCACCCCGGACACCCGTCACCTATGAGGCCGGCGTGACATCGACACGACATCATCTGAGGGACAAACCAAACTAGAAAGCGACAGTAGGCAATCATAATTATACAATCACAAAATCAGGCTATAAACATCTTCTCTAACTAGGGACATACCCGTCCCTGAATTTTTAATAACAACAAAAGATAAAAACAACAATGAACCTCTCAAAGGTTCGCCTCAGGTAACACCTCCCAAAATACTCCCTCGCTATACCATCGCCGGACTTTACCCAGTGTCAGTAGGGGACCGACTCCTAGCTATTTCACCTGCGAGTGTACTGTCTTCTTAATAAAAATATTTTTACATAATAATACATTCTAAATAATATATCATTTAAATATGGATCAAGCATAAGTATATAGATATCACATAGCTTATAAAAGTCTTCATAATAGATGCAGTGAAAATAAAGCAATATATATAAGTTCCATTTCCAAACCATCCAGTATAAATATCATACCGATCACCGTAATAAATAATATATCACCCAGTATAAATAAAACATCACATCTCGAACCACCACACCACCACAACACACACTGGCTAGCTATAGTGATCGTTTTAACCTCACGATCGGGAGTTACAACGGTACCGTAACATTCGCAGGAATGTCTTCCTATGAAATATCCACACCCCTTTTGGGGAGAAATATAATTCACATCCCTTACGGGGAGAAACCACACCCCTTTTGGGGAGAAATATAAATCACCCATATCCAACGAAAATTATTTTTAAGCCTTCTTTTAGAAACCAACACAATTCCCCGGAAAATTCATTTTACCAACGCATCCCAAAAACCTGCTTGATCCATATCATTTATGAAACCGTACAGTGTAAGCAAACACATATGTCATCATATATATATATATACAGAAAATAGTTTGGCAAGAAGACAGTACACTCACCTCGTTTCTTGTGCTACAAAAACAGCACCGTCCAAAGCCTACCGGGATGTTGGCGTTTGCGAACCTAGTAATGATAGGGCCTAAATTAATATTTTATGCAAAATAATCAAATCGTGCAATGCAGACCCTAAGTTCTGAAATTTTCCATTTCCCACATTTTACCTATGAAAATTACTATTTCGGTTAATTGTTATTTCATTAAAAATTACTGCATAAAATTTAGTAATACGAACGATCCCAAATTTATTATTCCGATTCCAAAATTTTGATGCTAGAATTCAATTTAATAAACTAAAATAAACTTAACTAAAAAATGTTACTTATTCTGAATCGTTCACGGGCCTCGAGATGGGTTTTTAATTCTTATCGGGGAGGTTTGTGCAAATTCTTTTTTTTTTTTTTCCCTTCTTCTTCCTTTTTTTTTTTTTCCTGTTTCTGTATTCTGTTTGTGCTCCGCCTACCGACGCCACCACCGGCCGACCAGCCACCCTACTGGCGACGCACCGGCTACACATAACAGTTTTCAGCAACACACCCATGCACACGCATACACACATTGATCAAAACATTGCACACATACATATACTGTCTTACACACCCATCCATTTGCACGGTCGTCGGCCGAACAGAGTAAAACACACACACATGCACAACACCGAACCAGAACGCCCACACACACGATCACCGAGGGTCGACGGACGACGATCCGAATAACACTCCTACATACCCACATTCTACTGTATTAAACCGAAACAGAGGACTCACACAAGCATGCACCACCGTAGCGGTGACACACACCGTCGGCCACGCCGTGGCGACGATCACTCACGAATGCAATTGAAGCAACACACACATACACACGCTGCACGAAACAGGAATCATAACACATAAACTCTGTCAAAACACCACCGTCGGACGAAACCGAAACCCACCGGTGATCCTACCGCCGATCACATACACATGCATGCACACACCCACTAGAATGATCCAATAAATACGCATAAGTACTCACCAGATCAAAGATCGTCGATAACTGAACAAAGGAACCCAACGTTTGCTCACCAGCGATGCTAAGAACACACCCGTCACGGCGTCGACGAACCACCCCACCGACCAAACTACTTTCACTCTTCCCTGAAACTGACGAAGATACCCACACGATTACGCATACGAGTAACAGCCACGACCACCCTGCCAGAGGAACGCCGATTCAAGGAAGTCCGATAACCCCTCCCTTGTTCCGGTCCTCTCTCTCTAGAATTTCTCTAATTTCAAATTTGATGGAGGCTTTTTTATCAATACACATGCACGAGTAAGTATATGTTGCATGGATTAAGTGGTGGAAATCGGTCCTAGCCTGCCACGTTGCCTCTCCGTTTTCTCCTTCCGGCGGTCTCACATGCACGAGCGTATGCGTGTGTGTGTGTATATATATATATATATATGTATGTGTATATATATATATATGTTTTAAAAAGTTTTTCTTAAATTACTCTTTTCCCCCTCTAATTTCTTAAAGTCTTCTTTTTTAGTTCAATTCAGCATTTATAAGTTTTTAAAATTGTAATTTGATCCCTAACATTTTCAATTTTAGATTTTTAATTGGCAATTCGCATCCCAAGTTGAGAGTAATGTTTTTAAATTTGCAAATTTGACCCCCAAGTTTTGATTTGAGTTTTTAATCAATAAAAGTTTTACCTAAAATTTTCTAATGCTCTAAAATGCAACTATTTATGACGTACGTTTTACGATTTAGGTTTTACAACTCTTCCCTCCTAAAAGAAATTTCGTCTCGAAATTTTACCTGAGTCGAACAAATGCGGGTATTTGTTCTTCATTTCTTCCTCTCGCTCTCATGTCGCCTCTTCTACCGCATGACTACGCCACAACACTTTGACTAAAGGAATCGTTTTCATTCGCAACACCTGATCTTTACGGCTTAGGATTTGGATTAGTTCTTCAACGTAGGTCAAATCTGTTTTCAACTCGATCGACAGCGAAGTCAACACATGAGAAGGGTCTGGCACATATTTCCGGAGCATCGATATATGGAAAATATCGTGTAGTCGAGATAATTTTGGCGGTAACGCAAGTCTATACGCTGTCGTGCCAACTCGTTCTAGAATTTCATATGGTCCGATGTATCTTGGGCTCAACTTCTCTTTCTTCCCAAACCTCATTATGCCTTTCCACGGAGAAATACGCAAGAACACATGATCTCCCACCTCGAACTCCAACTCCCGTCGGCACTTGTCTGCATAACTCTTCTGTCGACTCTAAGCAATTTTCATTTTTTCTCGAATTACCTCTACTTTGTCTGTTGTCAGCTAGGCTATGTCCAACATCAACAATTTACGTTCACCCACCTCAGTCCAACAAACTGGGGTTCTGCATCTCTACCATACAACGCTTCATACAGAGCCATCTCGATTGCCAAGTGGTAGCTGTTATTGTAGGCGAATTCCATTAACGGCAAATGATCATCCCAACTACCAGGAAATTCTAAAACACATCCCCTCAACATATCCTCCAACGTCTGAATTGTACACTCTGATTGACCGTCTATCTGAGGATGGAAAGCGGTACTAAATTTCAACTTGGTACCTAAAGCAGTTTGGAGACTCGGTCATAATCTCGAAGTAAATCTCGGATCTCTATCCGATACTATAGAAACCAGTGCGCCATGCAACCTAACAATCTCATCGATATACAATTGGGCATATTTTTCAAGAGAAAATATCGTCTTTACAGCCAGAAAATGAGCGGACTTGGTAAGCCTATCAACGATTACCCAGATGGAATTATACCCCTTTTGAGTACGGGGTAATCCCGAAACGAAATCCATCGTGATATGCTCCCACTTCCACTCTGGAATAGGTAGATGTTGCAATAACCTACCTGGACGTTGATGCTCAATCTTTACTTGCTGACAAACAAGGCACCTGGCAACAAATTCTGCGATTTCCTATTTCATTCCGATCCACCAATAATGCTCACGCAAATCTTGATACATTTTGGTGCTCCCCGGATGCATCGCGTACGCTGAGTTATACGCCTATTCCAAGATATCCTTTTTCAAATTGACGTCATTAGGCACAGACAGCCTATTTCCACACATCAAGGCTTCATCACTATCCCTGATATGATGATCAATTTTGTGACCATTTTTTACTTCATCCCGAATCCTCTCCAATAAAACGTCTGACTTTTGAGCTTCAATAATGCGGTCAATCAATGTCGGCCACTCAAATTTATCGGGCCACTCAAATTTGGATTCCTTGCGGGTCAATCGAGTCAACGGGGTAGCTATAACGGAAAATCCTTGCACAAACCGTCGAAAATAACCCTCCAATCCTAAAAAGTTTCGAACTTCAGTCACATTTTTTGGTTTTTCCCACTGAACAACAGCTTCAACTTTCTTTGGTTCTACTTGAATACCATCTCCTGAAATAACATGCCTTAAGAATACCATATGATCTAGCTAGAATTCACATTTACTAAATTTCGCATATAATCGCTTCTCTCGCAACGTCTGCAATACGATCTGGAGATGCTTCACATGCTCTTCCCTACTTTGGGAATAGACCAATATGCCATCAATGAACACTATGATAAATTGATCCAGATAAGGCTGAAAGATACGGTTCATCAAGTCCATGAAAGCAGCAGGGGCATTTGTCAATCCAAAGGGCATAACCAAAAATTCATAGTATCCATATCTCGTATAGAACGTCATTTTTGCCACGTCCCTATCTCTGACTTTCAATTGGTGATACCCCAATTGAAGATCTATCTTGGAAAATACTTTAGCTTTCTGGAGCTGGTCAAACAAGTCATCAATCCTAGGAAACAGATATTTATTGCGAACCGTCACCCTATTCAGCTGCCGATAATCAATACATATTCTCAACATGTCATCCTTAAATCTTGCAACTGTATTTTCAACTCTTTCAGCTCAGTAGGTTCCATACGATAAGGTGGAATCAATATAGGGGTAGTACCTGGAAGTAACTCGATCGTGAATTCCATCTCCCTATCTACGGGCAACCCTGGCAATTCTTCCAGAAATACGTCAGAAAAATCTCTGACTACTGGAATATCTGCCACCGGAATTTTTCTCTGACTGGTGTTAATCACGTGCACAAGATATCCCTGACATCCTTTCTTCAATAATTTCGTAGCTTCTAGAACTGAAATTAAACTGACAGGAGTGATAATTCTGTCTCCAGTAAATACAAACTCTGGCTCGCCTGATATTCGAAATATCACTTCTTTCTTGTAACAGTCCACCGTGGCATGATATCCGGATAGCAAATCCATACACAGTACTACATCGAAATCGTGAATACTCAGGGGTAATAGATTTGCCAATAACTCTCTATCATCAAACCGAAGTGGACTGTCTTTATACACACTATCGATCCATACCGACTCACCCACTGGAGTAGAAATAACAATACAATATGATAAAAAAAATGAAAAATCTATCTACTTGCATCATGAAGGTTGCTGAAACAAATGAATGCGTATAACCAAGATCAATAAGTACACGAGCATCTCTAGCATATAAAGATATAATACCTGTAACCACATCAGGAGTAGCATGAGCATCCTGTCGCGTAGTAGCAAACACACGGCCTCGCATTGGAGGTCTACCAGCCGATCCTCTACCAAGCCTTTGGGCACTGCTAGGACCCGCACTACCCATACTGCTCGCAGGAGGCACAAATGTAGAAGCAAGTTTCAGACAATGCGTAGATATGTGACTCGGCTCATGACAATGAAAACATATCAGTCCTTCCCTAGGATAATCTCTAGCTAAATGGCCCAGTGCTCCACACTGATAACATCTGTTTCCCCCAGTTTGAGTAACCGGCTGACTCCTCCCATACCTTTGCGGACCCACACTAGATTCCGATGTACTTTGTTATTGCCTAGGGTATGATTGTCGGGGACCACGGTTCCTGACTGATTGGCCAAACGATGAGGCCCGAGCAATTGGCGGTCGAGATATTGTCCCTCATGAAGTACCACCCGAAAATCTGCTGGGTGACTCAAATCGGCTATTCTTGAACTGCTCTCGACTCTCGACGGCTTCCTACACATCCCTCTCCACTAGCTTTTCCGTATTCACCAACTCTGCATAATTCTTAATCTGCTTGCTTGTCAACTTGAAACGAATCTCTAACTGAAGTCCCTTCTGGAAACGTCTGCATTTCGCCTCTTCTGTCTTTACCAGATCAGGGGAAAAACGGGATAAAGAATCAAATTTGACTTCGTACTGCTGAACTGTCATCTTTCCCTACTTCAACACTATAAATTCTTCCTCCATCTGGAATCAGTAAGACTCAGGAAGATATTTCTCGTTAAACACGGCAACGAAACGACCCCACGTGATCTCATTGCCAGAACCGAAAATCAACATTTTTATTTCTTTCCACCAATGCTCTGCCTCCTCCCTCAGCTGAAAAGTGGCAAGAAAAACTCGACTATCGTCGATAATCCCCATCGCCTCAAATACGTGACCCACGCCACTAATCCAATTCTCCGCATCAGCTGGACCCGTCGTCCCGGTGAAAGCCGGAGGTTCTAACTCCTTGAACCTCTTTAATCGTATCGCCTGAGATGTGGCAGTATCATTTTGGGCCCTTTGACTTTCCATAATCCTCGCTTGCTGCTCCGTCAGCTGGGCAGCGGCCTGCAAATTTCTTTCGACCGTGTCTAAACTCCCTTGCAACATATCACCCTACGTGTGGGATTCCACAATATGCAAAATTTCCTGATCCCTACCTCTCTATTCCTGAGGCTCCACTTGCTTCGGGGATTCCACTTGCCCCTGGGGTCCCACACTCCCAGAGGTTTCATCTCCCCCCTCCATACCTGTTATCAGCCATAAAATTCAATTCAACGACTAACTAGGTCAACTAGAAAAATGAAAGTAATTAATATATGTTAATTAACTATTACCTGAGTATCAAAAGCACCCACTGACACCTTATCTTAAAGTCCCCTACTGACTAGATGACTGATATGTCTTCCTATCTCATGATCATTTACGCTACAAACACTGGTAAGTCTATAGAACATATAACCTAGGCTCTGATACCAAAATTATCACCCCCCACCCCGGACACCCATCACCTATGGGGCCGGCGTGACATCGACACGATATCATCTGAGGGACAAACCAAACTAGAAAGCAACAGTAGGCAATCATAATTATACAATCACAAAATCAGGCTATAAACATCTTCTCTAACTAGGGACATACCCGTCCCTGAATTTTTAATAACAACAAAAGATAAAAAACAACAATGAACCTCTCCTAGGTTCGCCTCAGACAACACATCCCAAAATACTCCCTCGCTATACCATCGCCGGACTCTACCCAGTGTCAGTAGGGGACCGACTCCTAGCTATTTCACCTGCGAGTGTACTGTCTTCTTAATAAAAATATTTTTACATAATAATACATTCTAAATAATATATCATTTAAATATGGATCAAGCATAAGTATATAGATATCACATAGCTTATAAAAGTCTTCATAATAGATGCAGTGAAAATAAAGCAATATATATAAGTTCCATTTCCAAACCATCCAGTATAAATATCATACCGATCACCGTAATAAATAATATATCACCCAGTATAAATAAAACATCACATCTCAAACCACCACAACACACACTGGTTAGCCATAGTGATCGTTTTAACCTCACGATCGGGAGTTGCAACGGTACCGTAACATTCGTAGGAATGCCTTCCTACGAAATATCCACACCCCTTTTTGGGAGAAATATAATCCACATCCCTTACGGGGAGAAATATAATCCACACCCCTTACGGGAAGAAACCACACCTCTTTTTGGGGAGAAATATAAACCACCCATATCCAATGAAAATTATTTTTAAGCTTTCTTTTAGAAACCAACACAATTCCCCGAAAAATTCATTTTACTAACTCATCCCAAAAACCTACTTGATCTATATCATTTATGAAACCGTATAGTAAGCAAACACATATGTCATAATATATATATATATATATATATATATATATATATATATACAGAAAATAGTTTGGCAAGAAGACAGTACACTCACCTCGTTTCTTGTGCTACAAAAATAGTACCGTCCAAAGCCTACCGGGATGTTGGCGTTTGCGAACCTAGTAATGATAGGGCCTAAATTAATATTTTATGCAAAATAATCAAATCATGCAATGTAGACCCTAAGTTTCAAAATTTTTCATTTCCCACATTTTACCTATGAAAATTACTATTTCGATTAATTTTTATTTCATTAAAAATTACTGCATAAAATTTAGTAATACGAACGGTCCCAAATTTATTATTCCGGTTCCAAAATTTTGATGCTAGAACTCAATTTAATAAACTAAAATAAATTTAACGAAAAAACGTTACTCATTCCGAATCGTTCATGGGCCGTGAGATGGGTCTTTAATTCTTATCGGGGTGGTTTGTGCAAATTCTTTTTTTTTTTTTCCCTTCTTCTTCCTTTTTTTTTTTTCCTATTTTTATTTTCTGTTTGTGCTCTACCCGCCGACGCCACCACCGGCCGACCAGCCACCCTGCCGGCGACGCACCGGCTACACATAACGGTTTTCAGCAACACACCCATGCACAAGCATACACACATTGATCAAAACATTGCACACATACATACACTGTCTTACACACCCACCCATTCGCACGGTCGCCGGCCGAATAGAGTAAAACACACACACATGCACAATACCGAACCTGAACACCCACACACACGATCGCCGAGGGTCGACGGATGACGATCTGAACAACACTCCCACATACCCACATTCTACCATATTGAATCGAAATAGAGGACGCACACAAGCATGCACCGCCATGGCGGTGACATACATCGTCAGCCACGCCGTGGCGACGATCACTCATGCATGTAGTCGAAGCAACACACACATACACACGCTACACGAAACAAGAATCAAAACACATACACTCCATCAAAATGCCACCGTCGAACGAAATCGAAACCCACCGGCGATCCTACCACCGATCACATACACATGCATGCACACACCCACTAGAATGATCAAATAAATACGCATAAGTACTCACCAGATTGAAGATCGTCGATAACTAAACAACCGAACCCAACGTTCGCTCACCAACGATGCTAAGAACGCACCCATCACGTCGTCGATGAACCACCCCACCGACCGAACCACTTTCGCTCTTCCTTGAAACTGACGAAGATACCCACACGATCACGCATACACTTAACAGCCACGACCACCCTGCCGGAGGAACGCCGATTCAAGGAAGTCCGATAACCACTCCCTTGTTCCGGTCCTCTCTCTCTAGAATTTCTCTAATTTCAAATTTGATGGAGGTTTTTTGATCAATACTCATGCACAAGTAAGTATATATTGCATGGATTAAGTGGTGGAAATCGGTCCTAGCCTGCCACGTTGCCTCTCCGTTCTCTCCCTTCCGACGGTCTCACACGTACGAGCATATGCGTGTGTATATATATATATATGTTTTAAAAAGTTTTTGTTAAATCACTCTTTTCCCCCTCTAATTTCTTAAAGTCTTCTTTTTGAGTTCAATTCAATATTTATAAGTTTCTAAAATTGTAATTTGATCCCTAACATTTTTAATTTTAGATTTTTAATTGGCAATTCGCATCCCAAGTTGAGAGTAATGTTTTTAAATTTACAAATTTGACCCCCAAGTTTTGATTTGAGTTTTTAATCAATAAATTTTTTTCCTAAAATTTTCTAATGCTCTAAAATGCAACTATTTATGACGTACAGTTTACGATTTAGGTTTTACAGTTTTCTCCTTCCACCCATGTTCTGGTTGTGACTGATAACCCGTCGAGAAAATTCAGGAGTTGGCATTCCCTCGGGAACCCATAATTCGAAAATCGGAATAGTAGCTCATTGTAACGATCCCAAGCGCAATAAAATAACTCAAAATCTTATTGAAAGAAATGCATTAATACTCGTTGATCTAACATATTCAAGTACCCTGCATAAGAAATAAAAACAAAACTACAAACAAAAAATTATACACAAAAGAAATGCCTAAATTAAAATCAGGTCATTTACTCACAATATCAATAATAATCTAAAACACAATCTCCGGCAATGGCGCCAAAAACTTAGTGGTAGAATTTCACGTCGCCACTTTCACCGCAAGTGGTCAAGTTTTAGTATAGATTATGAGAGTTAGGGTTATCGTATCCACAAGGATTGGTTAAGATTATTGTCAAGTACCGTAATTATCATAACCTAATTTTATCTAGGCGATAAAAATTGAATTTTATAATTAATTAATACTAATACTAAATTCTAATTTACCTAATTATACTATATAAACTATATTGAAATGTTTAAGGGAATGGATTATCTAGGGATTAACTTCATTTACTTAAATATGCTTGATCTCGTTTAGTTTACAATAATGGTGTTCGACTTATCTTACAATCTCTGTATCGTAAACTCACTCACCACCTCTCCCGAGTGTAAGATGAGTGAATATGCGACTTCACGTCAATGAAGAAGTCCCCCTCAACGTCGTAACGACACTAGGTCACATGAGTCTTATCCCAACGTCATGGATTGCACACTTTCTAACTCTCTCCCGGGTTATTAGATTGTCGCGTTATATTTACCCTAGTCCAAATTCAGGATTACCTCTCCCGAGTGTCAAACCCCGTATTCTCAATATATCTAAACAAGCATATAATCAAATAATAATGGTAAACACAATCAAATAATGAAGAACAACCATTAACGAAACACCAATTTCAAAACCACATATTCATAAATTATATTAATCCCTAGACAATATCTGTTTAGCTCATGGCCATAACCATATATACAATGATAAACGAGCTAAACATGATCAAATAATAAACCAAAGTTAATAAACGAAGATAATTAGTCGTTATCCGAAGATTTGACGATAAAACCGTTCCGAGATCGCTTCTCCTTCTTCGCAACGTGTTCTTCTCCTTTGGATTTGGTTGAGCATTTCCCAAAAACCTCTCAAACTATTCTAAACCCTCCGGGGTCTCTAATGGCCGAGTGTCACTACTGTAGTGGTGGATGCAGCGGTGGGAGCAGAGACATTCTGTTGCTTTACCGCCGTGGTGGTGGATCTCACCGCTGCGGCGGTGGATTTGCAAAAAGTTTAGGCCTTTCTCTATATTTTGACCGCCACGGAAATGGGCTGCAAGTTCTGAAATTTAGCCTCTTTGCTCTTTTTCTACCGTTCTTCCACCGCTCTTGATCTAATTTGATCGTTTATGATCTGTTTTTACCCTTTGTCATCCTACACACCTGATTTATACAAAAATACATAAAAACGTATTAAAACATAATAAAACGTAATAAACATACTCAAAAACTAACAGATTCAATTTGGAAATAGATAGGTAAATTACACATATCACGGGCATTGGGTCACATCAAGATAAGGCACAATGTGATAATATGCACAATGTTAGGATCAATTTTCATGGGCATCGACATTATTCAGCACGTGTCAACATACTTGGGTATCATAAGACGATGATGGTGGACATCAGGCATCGCAAAAGTAAGATTAGGTGATCTTAGGCACAACATTAGAATTAGCATTTATGGGCGAAACATACGAAGCAAAGTTTGGGCAAGAGGCAAAGTTTGAGCAAGAGGCCAAGCTAACAAAGTCAAAATGTGGGCAGAAGACATGTTCTGGTCATGCAGGCAAGGCGTCAACGGACGTCAATGTGATTGAGAGAACGAGATGACATATCGAGCATTGTGTGGCCACAACATCAAGCTATTAGAATGTATCACCTGAATACTAAGTCGTGATAAGTTAAGTGTGCAGGAAAATTGGGACGTATGTGCAGTCATGTGTGGCAGTTATGGATATTTGGCTGATAAGTCTAGATAACTACCATGTTGAAGCCTGTCTAGACAGGTGTCTACTAGATCTGCCTAGCTATAGGAGTTTCCAATTAAATCTTTGTCACTTAAATTCATAGATTATAGTCTGGCCATGGCAAGGAGTTTGTTACTACAATGAAGACCAGAAACTTGTTGTACGTTCCATATTCATTGAGTTATAAAATGAGGTTAGACTTTATCTGTAATTGTGCGTGTGTGTTTATATTTACTGTTCATAATGTTTTTGGTTATTGTTGGTGGCACTAGGGATGGCAAAAAAAAAATGAACCAACGGATAACCAAGAGAAACCGATTTGAATAGTCCGGGTTGAAACCGGCTAAATGATTTTGGTTTTAAATTTAGCAACCGAAGTAGTTTTGGTTTTGGTTTAGGGATAGTAATCGTGTAACCGAACCATGTAACCATGTAATCGATATAATTAATATATATATGCTTATAGGAGATCGGCTGCTATGATTTTGAAGAATATTTTTTTGCACTTGATTTTTAGTTATTTTGAAAACTGTATGATTTAAATAATGTTGACAATTAATAGTTTTGTTGTAAAACCTAAATCATAGAACGTACGTCATAAATAGTTGCATTTTATAACATTAGAAAATTTTAGGGTAAAAATTTATTGATTAAAATTCAAATCAAAAGTTGGAGGTCAAATTGGAAATTTAGAAATATTAAATTTAAACTTGAGATTTAAATTGACAATTAAAAATAAAAAAGGTGAAAATATTAAGGGTGAAATTATAATTTTTGAAACTTTTAAAAGTTGAAATTTATTGAAATTAAAATCTTAAAGGAAATTGGGGGGAAAAAAGTGCAATTTAACTAAAAAAAATTTAAACACACACACACACACACACATATATATATATATATGAAAGTTGTGTGTGTGTAAGGAGAGATCACCGACCGGCAGGGAGAGAGAGAATAGGCGACTTGGCATGAGGAGATCAAATCTACCCACTAATTTCATGTAATAAATACTCTCTCATGCAGTGGAAATGATCAAAATCCTAAATCAAATCTGAAAAATCGGAGAAATTCTAGAGAGAGAGAGAGGAGCGGAGTGGGGGTCGTCAAATTTTCTTGAATCGGCGTTCCTCCAGCAGGGTGGTCGTGGCTGTTACATGTGTGCGTGATCGTGTGGATATCGTCGTCAATCCCAGGGGAGAGCGAGGGTGGTTCGGCCGGTGGGGCGGTTCGTCGACGACGTGGTAGTGTGCGTTCTTAGCATCGCCGGTGAGCGGGAGTTGCTGATCGCTATCCAATCATCGACGATCGTCGAGCTGGTGAGTATTTATGTGTAATTTCTCTAATTATTTTGGTGGGTGTGTGTATGCATGAGTGTTGCGAGTTTGGTCAGTAAATATTCGGCAGTGTGGGTATGTGCTCTATTTTCTTTTTTCTGACAGTGTATGGGTTTGATCGAATCGTGTGGGTTTGTATGTGTTCTAATTGTCCAGTTAGTGTGTGTGTCGCCGTCGGTTAGTTTGGCCAGCGGTGAGTGAGAGTAATGTGAGAGAAAGGATGTCGTCAGCAAAGGTGGTGGGTGTCCCTTCGGTCGGTGTTGTTCCGTCGTCACCGATGCATGGAGGTTATGGTGTTCAGACATGGGAGTGTATGATCGTTCAGTAGTAAGTTTGTGTGTGTGTGTTGTGTCGGCGAGAACCCAACAAAAATAGAGACGGAAAGAGAGAGAAGTCGGTCGATCAACGGCGATAGCAGTGGTGAGAGTTGGGTGCGGCTACGATGTGCCGCTGTGTGTGTATGTCGCCGTCGGCAGGGGTCGTCAGTCCCGTGGTATGTCGTCGTCATTATGGGCATGCATGTGTAGTTGTGTGCATAAGAGTGTGTGTCACAGCGTGTGTATGTGTGTGAGCGGTGATCTTGTGGGTATGTGTGTTAACTTGTGAGGTGGCCGGTAGTGGTGGTTGATCGGTGGTGCAGGGCCGACGGTGAGAATAGGCGAGGCGTGGGAGGCCACCGGTAGTCAGCAACAGTAGAGAGAGAGAGGGGGGCCAGCCGTCGGGTCTGGAACAGAACCAAGAACCGGAAAAAAAAAAAAAAAAAAAAATGAAGGAAAGGGGAAATTGTACAAATAACCCCAACAAAATTCAAATTCATCCCGCGGCCCGTGAACGATTCAGAATAGATATCATTTTTCGTTAAATTTATTTTAGTTTTGTAACCGGAATAATAAATTTGGGATTGTTCATATTATAAGATTTTTATGTAATAATTAACGGAATGAAATTATCAGAATAATAACAATTTTCATAGATAAAATATGGGGAATGGAAAAATGCAGAACTTAGGGCCTGCATTAAATGATTAGATGATTTTATATAAAATATTAATATAGGTTATGTGACTATTAGGTTCGCAGGCACCGGCATCCAGATAGAGTGTGGTTAGTGTCAGTTTTGCAAAACAGATATCAAGGTAAGTGTACTGTTTTCTTGCCAAATTATTTGTATATAATTTTTAAATACAACTAATTTTTAAAAGTATCTAATTTAAATACAACTATTTTCCATCATATATATATATATATATATGATGGAAAATAGTTGTATTTAAATTAGATACGTTTAAAAATTATGTGGTGATTTGACGATGTTGATTAGACGATATTATTGAGTTATGTTTTGATGATGTTGTTATTGATTTGACGATGCCATAATATTTATCTGTTTCGGCAGAGTGAGGTTATCCGCTTCGGCGAAGTGATGTTATCCGCTTCGGCGGAGTGATGTTTATCTGCTTCAGTAGAGTGATGTTAAACGTTTATACTACGCAGTGATTATCCGCTTCGGTGGAGTGATGGGTGTTCGTAGGAAGGCATATCCTACGGATGGTACAGTACCATTGCAAACTCCCGATCGTAAGGTTAAAACGATCACATGGCTAGCCCGGGGTGTAATGTGATGAGATGTGAAGTGTTGTGGTGCGAAGTGGTGTTTTGTCGTATATGGTGTTTTCTTGCATATGGTGATTGGGAATAGTACATTTATATATTTTATTGTATACTAGATTGGTATGTTCTGATTTCGTTATTCTATATGGTTAGCTGAATTATTCTGGTTGATTTTTACTGCTTAGTTGAGGTAATATATATATATATATATATATATATATAGAGAGAGAGAAAGAGAGACGTTAATTCTGTGGTGACAGGAAAAAGATGTTTTCCTTATGGTATGAGGTATTTAAATTATGAGATTATTATATTATTATTTGATATGTGATGTTTATATGTTATATGCTGATCCAATAAAAAATTTATTAAGAAGACAGTACACTCGCAGGTGCAGCGGTTAGGAGTCGGTCCCCTACTGGCACTGGGTAGTGTCCGTCAATAGTATAGCGAAGGAGTATTTTGGGAGGTGCTGCCTGAGGCGAACCTAGGAGAGGTTCATTGTTGTTTTATCTTTTGTTGTTATTATAATTCAGGGACGGGTATGTCCCCAGTTAGAGAAGATGTTTATGGCCTGATTTTGCGGTTGTATATTTATGAATGCATATTGTCGCTTTCTAGTTTGGTTTGTCGCTCAGGTGATGTCGTGTCAATGTCACGCCGGCCCCATTGTGACGAGTGTCTGGGGTGGGGTATGACATTTGTGGTTTTGTTTTTATTTTTGGAATTTATGTTTTATATTTTAGTTATATGTTTTGTTCATATATAAAAAACAATGGTCTGTCGTTTTGGTTTTGGATTTTTATAAAATTTAAAAATCTTAAACGGTTTTGCGGTTTTGCAGTTTTAGTTTTGGTTTTGGTTTTGGTTTTGGTTTTGAATGAAACCAAGCCGACCCCGGACCGTTGACATCCCTTGGTGGCACTGCCGCCGGAAGACACTGACTAAAATAGTAATTAAGTCATCATATTAAAATTCGGACTTAGAAAATTTTAGGGGCAACTAACCAAGAAGTCCCTATATGAGGATAAAACTATCAAATACACATTTTTGGAAAATATGTTACAAAAGAGTCCCTTTGTCTTTTTGTGACAATTTTACCCCTCGCGTTGAATATAACACGAGATATTCAACACAATCTCATATTATATTTAACACGATCTCATGTTGAATATAATATGAGTTCGTGTTATATTTCACTTTCACCGCCGTTCAAATTCTGCTAAGTCTCCGTATCCATTCCATCTCACCAAAACAAGCATACGATATACCCAATATAAGTAGAAAAGCTCTACTCCACCAGGTGCATAGACCAAGTCCATTTTTTTTTTCTCTCTCTCTCACACACACACAGACATTTGTGTAAGGACGATGAGTTCGGGGCCGCGGCCATCGTATTGTATTCAACATGATCTTGTATTGAATATAACATGAGATCGTATTATATACCATTTTTTTCATTCAAATTCACAATTCTCTCTACATTCATATGCTTGATTTTCCCTAGTACAAACCAAATCAATCCAACAAATGGACCCTAAATTCCACATACAAACATACATACATACATATATATAGATGTATATATCAAATTCACCATTCAATCCAAACAAATCAACCAATAAACAATGTGAACTTTCATTGATCCTTGCAAGTAATGAACTTCAACAAAATCCTAGATGATGATGATGAGGGTGAGGATAGATAAAATTAGGGATGTCATTGGTTCAGAAATATTAGAAATATATCAAACCAAAACCATCGGTTTTTTATAAACGGTTTTAAAACTAAACCATTTAAATTTATACAAAACCAAAACCGCAAAATCACGAAACCATTTAAGATTTTTCAATTTAATAAAAATAAAAAACAAAATCAAAATCGCGAAACTATAGACCGTTGTTTTTTTTATATATAAACAAAACCATAATTAAAATATAAAACATAAATTCTAAACTAAAACCAAACTACAAAATAACCATAATTAAAATTTCTAATTAGTAACCATAATTAAAGTTTCTAACCAGTAATCATAATTAAAGAAATAGAGGAACGGTTGTGAAATCACTAATAAAAAATGAAACCCTAAGTCCCTTTACACATGTATATATAAAAGGGATGAAAGTATAAATAAATAATAAAAAACATAAACATATATTAGGGTTAAATAAAAAAAAATAGGGTATATATGTAATAAAAATATATCTAAAATATCGATTTCGCGGTTTTGCGGTTTGGTTCATTGTCTCGGTTTTGTGGTTCGATTTTACGGTTTCTATCCCAAAACTAAAACCAAAACCAAGACCATTTCGGTTGCTAGTTTCAAAACCAAAACCGCACCTAAACCATTAAGTTGTTTTAAAACCGAACCATTCGGTTCGGTTTCTTGCGGTTGTCCATCGGTTCGATTTTTTGTGGCATCCCTAGATAGAATCGGTAGCTTACCAGACCATTTTCTCTGCCACATCAGTAATTAATCCATTTTGTCACTCCCAAATCACTCAAAATCAATCCCTGCAAGCGATGAACTTCAACAAAACCCTGAAGTTTGATGAGGAGGGTAAGGATAGAATCAGTAGCTTACCAGACCATTTCTATGCCATCTCTCGTCATTTCTCCCCACGAAATATGCCGTCGCCATTACCGTTCTATCCAATTCACATATTCAAATACCTCATTGCCCAAACGCGATGAAGAAATCGATATGTCTGGATCTAGAGAGCCGAATGCCTCTAGTCAAGCCTAGTGGCAGTGGATCGCCGTGGACAGGTCAAGCGACGACGTGACAGATCTCGGCGTCGACATGGGCCATGAATCGCTCGAAGAACGCCGTTGTCATAGATTCCCTCCTCCTCTACCCTAAATTCGTTATTGGCAGGGGAAGATTTAGCTCGACCAGAGCAATCGTGAGAGAGATAAGGGAAAAAGGAAGGGGTAGTGAAGGGTAAAATCGTCACTTCAAAATATTTAGGATTATCATGTGCAAATCAACACTTTTTGAAAGTAGTAAGGTCATCTTGTACTTTTAGCCTTTTAGGTTGGCTATTTGGTATTTTATTCAAAATTTTACTCGGTAACCGAAACCATGGTTAGAAGTAGGTAGATGAACGGTAAAGGAGTGAACACGTTTCAGTGGAGGCCGAACGCCCTCATCATCGGTTGTCTATTGATTCGAAGTCACTGGAACACAGACGCACCGGATTACCGGAGTTCTATCAATTTTATTCGGTTCTGCCGCCGCGAATGTCGACCGCGAAAATACACACTTCGGCCCTGTCGACCAGCTTCAAACACCTTACGTGCAACAACGCTCAATGCCCGAGAATCCGCTCAATTTTCACCCCTAGTCAGAGCCAATTGCGACGGCACACCAGAAAATGCCTTAGAGTGACCATGTCATCTTCGTCTTCCGACTCGAACTCACTCGAAGTCTGTGCCAAGGCTTCCGTAACTACTCCTAACAAGCTCGGTGACTGTAGGTTTTCTTTTCTCTTTTTCTTCGTAATCTGTTTTTCTCCGTTTGGTGGCTGAATTAGCCGGAAGGAAAATTGAACTAGACTTTTCCCCGGTACCAATTATAGCTTGTTTATTGAGTTTTCACATGGCCAATGGTTCTTTTTAAGGCTTAAAAGCTTGTAGTATTTTGTCAAACAGAGTGGTATTGAGTTGATCATTTCCTGGATTTCCTTAAACTTCTAATGTAGTGCTTTATGGCAGCGATCTTGTTCAATCTATATTAGGTCAGTAAGATCAAAGTATGGTTAAAAAGTAAGCTGTTTCAAAATTAACTATGATTTATATGTTTAGGGATATTAAATTCAAGGATATGTCTGCTCTAATGGTGTGTAGGAAGAATAAGATTGCAAGGTTCTCTTTCGAGAGAGGATGTCATTTCAAAAGACAGCCATTTTGGTTTGGAATACTTCTATGGTTATGGATAGGAGATCATGGTTAAGTTAAATGGATTAAATTTATGTAGAACAGTAATGTAGAATATATTATGGTGTGATGGAACATGTAAAGAATACGGTACTGGCAAACGAAGAAATGTAGAAGAAAATTGCATCTAGCCTAATGGCATTTGGTGTTATTGTACTTAATGAGTACACTTTAAATGAGAATGTTAAGGTGAATGAAGTAAGGGTTGATAAAATGAGGGATGAATATATATACATATATGAGAGATTATGAGAGAAAATTGTCTGATTGGACATACATATATAAGGCTTATAGATGCAGAGGTTAGAAAATGAAATTTAATTCAGGCAGAGAGTTCTGGGAAGATAAAGAAGAGTTAGACCATGATAGTCTTTTTTTACTCTTTGGGATTAAGTAAATCCAAAATTCTTTAGCTCCGAAAATTAGATATACATCTTTAAAAGTCAAAACCGTTGTCGTCTTCGTGTGTAACTCTGAACTATGGCTAACTAGCAACATTGAATTTAACAAGCAAGAAGAAAGTCTCCTAATTCCCATTACCTTTTCTTTGTTCCTTTTAAACTTGTAGCCGTAGGCACTCAATTACTCGAGAAATAATCTGTTGTCATACTCATTCAGGTCAAGGGCGAAAATTCGTTGTAATAACTAGCAGATAATTACCGTTCTATTTTCTCCTGTTGATTTTTTTCTTTATAAATGTGTTTCAGGCCCATTTACACAAAGAGTTTTGTTGACCCTAGAGGAGAAGCGTCTTCCTTATGAAATGAAGTTGATTGATCTCGCTAATAAACCAGAATGGTGAGTATCAGAGCTCATTATCTTATTAGTAATCCTTTTTTGTAGCATATGCATGAATTCTACTTCACTGATGCAGTAATGCTTTTGCCGCTATGTTACTCAAGGTTTTTGAAAATAAGCCCAGAAGGTAAGGTTCCTCTGATGAAGCTTGATGAAAAGTGGATTGCAGATTCTGATGTTATTACACAAGCACTGGAAGAGAAGTTCCCTAATCCACCATTGGCTACGCCAGCGGACAAGGCTTCAGTGTATACTTTATGTCCTGTAGCGCATAAATTTTTTACTTCTTTACTCTTTCTTTCTGTGCTGTGCTTTCCTTTGCTTTTCCATTAGATAAGCATTGGAAACCATGTTAGACATTTATGCATACGGTTGAGAAGTTTATGTAGTTTGTTTCGTTGCTAGATTTTTTTTAGCAATTTGGAATTCCTGTAGTCTTGTTTAAGTAATTGGGGTAATGGCTCAGGTTTGTCGAGTGTTGAAACTTTTGTTTAACTTTTCTTTACTTAGTTTAGAGTTTGGAAGCCACTTCAACTGCTTGTGCATATATAAATTAGTACATAGGCTCCAGTATGCCCCTTCGCTTTTAGTCTTACCTAGTCCTTTAATTTGAAATCCACTGGTAAACGTTGGCGGCTTGACATATTTTCACCTCTAGCTCTACACCTCTACCTATGGCCTAGATTAATGATAGCTTTGGGACAATAGGCTTCAATTTCTTGCTTATACTCGGCTTGCAGTTCTTGAAACCTTAAAAAACTAGTAGTGGATCGGTATTTTCTTATAGGTTGCTTATTGCCATCATTATTTGCAGAGAGGTATGTTAAAATGGATGCATGTTTTGTTGAGATCAATAATTTTCCCTATGGGCGTATGGAGCTTGAAAAAGAAATAATAGGAAAGGGGGAAGTTGGAGGAGAGGATGTTAAGAGTGGATACAACAAACAAGCTTTAACTGGCGTCAAAGAAGAGAACTAGTGACATTAGGAACACTAATGTTTGGAGGAAAATTTGGGGCCTAAATCTGTAGAAGAATTGGACTACATGGGAAATGCCAGTTTTGCAGCTTATTATTTTCTGGCATGTTACATATTTGATATTACATTTTCTGCACACTCTTGGGTGCATATCTAGTATTTATTTTTCATGTCCTTAAAAAACAGTATATATCTTAATAATAAACATGTGTTTAGACTCTTTGATGGAAAGGATGATTCATCATACATCAATAAGCTTAGTTACAGCCTCATTTGATTTATTTTGTTTTGCTTGCATACGTAGTCCATGTTTTTAATCTATAAAGTAGACATGCTGATATTGAAGGTCAAGAATAATGTATAAATCAGATAAAGTTTTTCCAATAAATGCCGTTTTCATATTATTAGTGTTAGTTCGAGATAAATTATGTTAGTATATCTAGTTTTGTTGTTTTATGTGAATATATCATGTCTTTGTTAAGATGAACGATTCTTTTTCATATGCATTGCTGACATGATCGGGTCGTGTCCATATCTGTGATTCCAACATGAAGCTTTTGGTTTCATGAAGTTTGATATTCCGATCATTGTTGAGTTCTATTTTTTCAAGCCATTAATAAGTCTATCACGAGACACCTGTCTATTCAAGATTTATCAGCAATCAAATTATGTTGTTGTGTTAGACTTGCAGAATTATCAAAGAAACCCTTTCCTTATACTTTTTTTTGTGTGTAGTGGTTCGAAGATCTTCTCCACCTTTATTGGTTTTCTTAAAAGCAAGGATCCAAATGATGGAACAGAGAAAGCATTACTCAATGAATTGACTACTTTCGACAATTATCTTAAAGAAAATGTAAGCCCTTGTCCACTTTTTGTTGAATCCCTGCAGTTAAAATGAAATCACTGATAGCTTATTTGTTTAACTGAATTTTGTGCTCAAAAGGGCCCATTTGTCAACGGAAAAGAAGTGTCTGCTGCAGACTTGTCTCTTGGTCCAAAACTATATCATTTGGAAATCGCTTTGGGGCATTATAAGAAGTGGTCTGTTCCAGATTCACTTTCCTACGTGAAGTCCTACATGAAAGTAAGTGTAATCCCATTAAATGCTTTTAGGTAGCGTTGTGGCACGGAATTCAAGCCCAAAAATTGAATTTAGAAATGAACTTATATGAACATTTTTACATGCGTTCATTTCTACTTCCAATTCTGAGGAGCCAATTCCATGAAACCAAACGCTACCCTAATGTAATTTTTCCCTTATCAATTTATTTATTTAAAAACAAAATCTGCAAAAGGGAAAATGGGGGAAATATATCTTTACAATATTCCAGTTCTTTGTTGTAAACTTTACCCCGCTTATGCTCTTTACGTCTCATTGCTCTTTTTTTGGAGGGAACAGACTATATTCTCCATGGATTCCTTCATCAAAACGCGGGCTCAGCTGGAGGATGTGATTGAGGGTTGGCGACCAAAGGTCATGGGTTAGAACCACATAAACAACCTCTCAGGTCTAAATCGCCCTTTAACAATTAAATGAAATTTGTATCTTCCTGTAACTTTTCACGTTTTCACGTCTTCTTGTGTGGAAATGAATAGCAGTCTTCTTGTGTTTATATTTGGACATTCGAATGCACATGATGTATGATATATCTGTATTCCCAAGCTAATTTTGTCGGTAAGCTATGTAATTAGCTAAATGATACAACGGTGCAGCTCTGGCTGCATCAAAGTAGTAAAGCTCCTTCAGAGCTTTATCCAGTAGTTCATCGGCAAAACCCTTAGCTCCATCGAGTCCCATCAGCTTAGGATAGGTTGCCTTGTCACTTGCCAAGTCTTTTCCAGCGGTCTTCCCCAACTCCTCCGAAGACTTGGTGACGTCTAAAATATCGTCCACCACCTGAAACAACAATCCTATACTCCTTGCGTACTTCCTCACCTTCTCAACCTCGTCGGCCCTACCTCCTCCCATCACCGCCCCGCACACCACCGCCGCCTCCAAGAGCTTCGATGTCTTGTGTACATGGATGTACTCCAATTCCCTCAAGTTTACCTTTTTCCCTTCACTTTGAATGTCCACGATTTGGCCGGCGACAAGCCCCTCCGAGCCGACCGCCAACCCTAGCTCGGATATTGCCCGGACTATTCGCACTGGCGGCACGTTTTTTGTGCTGGAAGCAACATGCTGGAAAGCAAGGGAGAGGAGGGCGTCTCCGGCAAGGACTGCTATCTCCTCGCCGAAAACCTTGTGGCTCGTCGGCTTCCCTCGCCGGAGATCGTCATCATCCATGCATGGGAGGTCGTCATGAATCAACGACATGGTGTGGATCATCTCAATGGCACAAGCAATGGGGGTTGCCAAGGCCTCCTCTCCTCCCACTAGCTCGCACGAAGCCAGGCATAGAATTGGCCGCACACGTTTCCCACCGACAAGAAGGGAATATCTGCTAAAATAAATGAAAATGAATTAGGCACAGTTTGAGAAGGGTTTTCAATTTCTTAAAAAGTACTTTAAAATAAAATTGTCGTTAGTTTTGTACTTTAAAAAAGTACTTGACAACCATGAATATAGAAATACATTTTTTTTAAAATAAAAAATAAAAAATATTTGTTTTTTTATTACTTTAGTTTTTATATTATAAGAGATGGATGGACGTTTTTCTATTCATCATCTCTAGAGGAAAAGTCTGACGTCACCTTTTCGTTTTTGAATTCTTTCTATTGCTTGTATATTTTTTGGCAATTAATGAAGTGTTCCTTGTTCTGTCGAGGTTTTCATAAAAATTCTAAAAAAATATTCATGGCTTGAACTTTGCTACCTAAATTTTCTCCTTCTCTTTTATGGATTACAATAACTTGTATATAAAGATATCATCTTTACATTATCAAACACAATTCAGATTATTGCTTTTATTTTCAGTAAAAGTATTTTTTTTTGTCAATTATTATTTTTTATTAGAAAAAGTACTTTAATAGAAAGTGTTACCCAACGGTTTCATTTTTTTAATGTTTAATATCTATTTCATTTTTCTCTTATTTTTTTCCTATGGAAATATCCGACAGTACCTCATTGCCTCATGGATCTTTATCGGCTTCCTTACGGGCACGACCTTTTCCAATGCTTGGTTCACTTCTTTCGCTTTTGTGGACATGTACTCTTTGAAATGAAATTCCGGGAACGAATAATCCTTTGGGGTGGAGTAAACAAGCTCCTCCACTTGGATTGGAGGCACAAATGATGTGTTTACGGCATTTGTTGCCTGAATTCTCTCTGGAAAAATGTTGAACTTGGGAGATGCACTTGTTCTCAAGTTACCGTTGATGAATTTTTTTAGGAGAAATGAATTGTCTGTGCCGGAGATGGTGGAGATGAAGGCCATTGTGGTGGTGGTTGAGGAAGATGAGGTGTACTGTAATGAGTGTGTGTGGAGGGATAAGGTGGGTGCTATATAAAGGAGGAGATGTTAAGATGCTGTTTTGGTTTCAGAGTATTGAGACTAAGGTTATTCCTTTTCATGCAGCTTGGACTGTAGTTATTAGTATATGGGTTTGTTGGGACTTGTACAAGTTTCTGAAGTGTGTACAGTACCCCTTGGGGTCAACAATATTGGGCTGCCTCCATATGTTGTGTGCATCACGTTGCGCTCCCTCTCTCTCTCTTTTTTTTTTTTTCTCCGCCTATTGGCGTATAATTTTATGGTGGATGCTATATTGTTGATTCGGTTTATTAGATGTTTAGTTGACGTAATTTGTTATATTGATTGATGGCAATATGGTACATTTAGGTGGCGTTTGGTTTGTGTTTCCGCATTTCTGTTTCTACTTCCAATAAATTGAAATGAAAATTCCTTTTTCATCATGGAGTATTCCAGGAATAGAAACATGTTTGATAACGACTATCGTCTTGAAATCGTTTCTTAGAAACAAGAATCATGTTTCGTTGCAACATTTGTTCTTTTTATTTACCTTTAAATGTTTGGTAGCCGGCGGGATAGTAGTGGGAATAGTTTTGTGGGAGTGAATAAAAATTAACACTTTTTTGTTTCTCAGATTGTTAAGGAATTCAAGAATTATTCTCAAAATTTTGGGAACAGATATGTGTTTACCAAACATGTTTCTGTACATGAATCTCAAATTTTTGGAAATAAGAATAAAAAAATTCTTTATGTTCTTAAAAATTTGTTTTAAGAATTTGGGGGCAAAACAAAGATATTTGGTCCTTGTATAATTGGGAACAGAAATAGAAATCTAAGAACAGAAGCAGTGAACAAACGAGACTGTAGGCTAAGGAGATGGTTTGTTCTTCTTAAAAAATGACCTACAAATTTATAAATTTTGCTTCAAGTTCTATTGAATAGGAGGAAAGCTCTTTATTCAGTGTTACAGTGATTGGCCGTCGTTGAATTTAAGTTAATTAACCTGGGTCTTCTTGAATTTTAATTTGATCCTTCCCAATTTTAAATTGGGACAGGGAGGTTCTACTACTAATGATAATTAATAAAAAGTTCCAAAGTAAATAACACTTACGTTTTAGTGTCATCTATTAGAGTTCATGAAAATACTAATTGAAATACATCACCAACCATCCCACCACTGTGAGCTATTGGATTACGGTCACTCCCAGATCGTTGAATTTATTTTTAATCACATTTAACTAATTTTTTTGTTGCAGGTCATTCAAAAAAATTACATGAATTTTACAAATATACTAAAATGTAACTAAAAATATACTTAAAAAGTATAGGTAAAAAGTACATTAAAAAATAGTTATATGTAATTGAAAAATACACTTATATGTAACTAAAAAAAATTGGCAGCCGGTGTCCGGACTTTGATGACTGGAATTTTGAGGTCTAATGTCGGGAGACAGTGGGTGACGACAGAAGGTGGTGACGGCGGTAGAACAAGTTTAATTGGAAACATTTGATTGGAGATATAAAAATGTATTGAGTATGAGACTAAAAGTACAAATTAAAATATAATTGAGAGATTTATATCAATCTAAAATTAATATAGAATAATATATGGATTAGTTTCTTTATTTGGACTATTGATCAATTTAATCCCTTTTGAATTTTGAAATCTAAAAATTAAAATGGAACGCTTGTAACCGAACACGAATGACTTTGGAATAATGGGTTTTTGGTAGATTCCAAAGCCTGCCAAAGTGAGGTAGTTAATGGATTCCCAACCACAACCTCCCAAATATGTCACTATATAATAAGTTGAAGCTTTTGGACTCATTCTAAACTTGCAAATGATGTCTATTTTTAACTAATACTATAATGGCTTGAAACAAATGTCTTACCTAGTTTGGTTGTCAGCTGAAGTTGAGAACATCAAAATTAAATTATTAAATAATGTTGTGTTTAATTTTATCGAATTTGATTAGCTTTGTAATGGTAAAATAATTTACTATTGGAAGATCGAATGAGTTCAGAATGAGCTGTTAGAAAGTTTTTGCACAACTACTAGCTGATAATGTGGATCAAATTTGGCTTATGATAAATTTCTTGTTTTTAGTGTTCTGTAGTTTGCTTATTCCTCAAATTTTTATTTTTTAGGGGGGTGGGGGGAAGAATTATTTTATGTTACTATATGTATATATGGGTCCGTTAGGTTACTTGGAGCTCTATACTCCAAAATATAATCATTGCCTATATATAGAAAATTTTGTACACCTTATTATTTTGTAAGATTCACATATATAAATATATCGTTTCGTATTCTCTTGTAATATTTTGCCTCTTAATTATTGTAACATGTTATTAGAGTGAGTTTTTCTTGATTCTGCTCTTACTCAAAATTTTGCAACTGTAAAGGCAAATATTTTTCAAGCCTTCTGGTGTGGTGTGCTGCTACCTATAACACTTGGTATCATTGTTTAACAACCCGACACTAAATCCGTCACCACCAAAAGACTCATCTTGAAATGACGAGTCCAATGCTACCGAAGAGAAGACAAATCATCTCCTCATGCACCCGCAAGCGCCACGAGATGTCTAGCGCGTTGTCACTTTCGTTAATCTCTATAGCCTCCACCATAGCACCAAAATCAACACCGGCTACACCATCGGCATACTCTTGCTGAGATGAAGGCAACGACACCAACCAAGGTCCAAACCTATGCTCCACGCGCCCATACGCGCCCTAGAAGATTGGTTGCTCTATCGCACTGCTCCATGCGTCTGACTCTACCACGTCAACCCTAGGCCACAATAGTTCCATGTCAACTCCACATTAGCAACGAGTCAACACTATTTGTCCACCACGTTAGCATCCACATCACTATGACGGTAGCAGAACTTGCCACGTCATTATTCGTGTCACTTATCATGTTAGCGCAAAACAATTCCAAAGTGTCACGTCAGCATACACGCGGCCATGTCATCGTAGTGTCATCTCAGCACTTGCCACATCAGTCCTAGTCAACCCCGTGCTTTTGACAAATTCAGTAATGGTTCAAATTTCTTTTGATTGGTTCACCATTTTTTAGACTAGTTTCTAACTAATTTCAGCGTTTTGATTCCACCTGTGACCTTTGTTTTTCCAAATTAGGATCAAACAATATATTTCTCTTTATATTGTTGATTTAGCTTACCATTTTCCTTTGATAGGTTCAAGGGTTTATAGATTGATTCTTCATTACTTTAGATCAAGAATTTCGACCTCCAAATTACATCCATAGCCTCCTTTCATATTCCAATTAAGCAATATTTTTTGTTTATATTGTCAATCCGATTCGAAGATGATGTCCAAGCCTTGTTCTTCACTTGTTGTTCTTGCTGTCAATAAGAATTCTGATCCTGCATCCACCTGTTGTTCTTTGTGTTTCTTTGATTCTGCATGGTGTAATCATATGACAATTGATCCCAATATCTTCTCATCAAAATTATCTATTATGAATGCTCCTACTATTCATACTGCGGATGGTTCTCATATGCATGTCAATCACACGAATTAGATTTTCATTTCACATCTTTCTATTGCTAACATATATTCAATACCAAAATTTGCTTTAAATATTTTAGATGCAGGTTAACTCTATGGATGGGGTCTTGAATTAATATTTTCTAATATTGGTTGTCGTGTGTAGGATTCTCGGAAAAGAAAAACTCTTGAGTCTGGTCATAAAATCGGACTTCTGTTTGAGTTTAGTAGTTGCCAGCTTCCAAATCAAAACTCACCACAACCACCACCACCTCCTACATCCTTGTCAACTAGTGCAACCCCACCATCGTTTTTATTATCATCGTCATCATCATCACTTGATTCATTTTCTCTCAACCTTTAACACTCTCAATTAGGTCATGTATTTATCAAATTTATCCTCTCTTTAGTCTCTAGTGGGAAATTAGGACCCGTATCTACCAATCATTTTGATTTATTTCCATGTCAGTAAGCTTAACAATACATCTTACATTTTTCCATTATTGACTAAGTCTTTACCTCACCATTTGACCTAGTCCATTCTGATGTTTGGGACCCTCACCTTCCGGCATAATAGTGGGATCCAAATACTTTGTCATATTTGTCAAAGATTACTCTTGTTAAACATGTCTATACTTTTCTTGTTTTTGGCCATCTCCTCTTTTTGGAAACACAAGATGCTTTCTTCCATGTCCAAGTTTCATTGGAAATCTATCACTAAAAAATCAAACCAAAAGAGCAAGAGAAAGAGATGAGACGGGCAACGAAACTTGCCTCCTCGACTATCTTAGGCGGCGTCATATTTGTGGCTCTTTTATAGACTTGTCTAGGGTTAAACCCTAGACACCCATTTTTATAATATTACACTTTGACCCCTAAACTTTTATATTACACTTTAACATTACTATCCATTCCTTTTATAAGGAGTATTCAAACTTCTATTCTTCATTTGTGTGTGGCCCATTAGGTTTGTATCAAAAGTCGGATAATGTAAATAATTAATAAATCAATCAGTTAATTAAAGTTGGAACAATTTCAATTTTGCTCATTGTAAAGAACTATTTCTTTATGGCATTTTCACTAACTTTGAGTCACGTCTACCTACATATCATAGTTATATTCAGTTGATAAGAATTTAATCAGAGAACCCACCCATCTGTAATTATTCGAGCAATTCAATCTCTTTATCTCTATGCTCGGAAAAAACTAACAGGGCGGGATATAGTCAAACCCCTAGTTCTATCATAAGAAGAGATCCTTGATATAATTTATTTTTTTTATCAATTAGAATATAATTGCAATCATCATATTACTTTGGTCAAAGACTTGAAGTAAATCATATATAATCACATAGAACATTTTTCTTTTTGCTGAGCGTGCATAGTTAGCTACACACAATGAATAAGTCTGAAATTTTGAGGGTAGAAGATAACGCTTAGTATTACCAAAGTTTCCTTGGAGACTCTCATTTTCATGGCGTAGTGAAAAGCAAACTTTTGTCGCTCAATCTAGTACAGGAGCAGAATGCCGTGCTCTTCTGTTGACTGAATAATTATTTTGGCTCTGATGATTACTTGATGACAGAAGAGTGACATCACCTGGTCCGACTACTATTTATTGTGACAATCAGAGTATCATCCAAATCGCCTACAATGACATGTTCCATAAGTCACCAAATACATTCAGACTAATTGTCAGTTCATCCATCATCACATTCGTTGGAATACTGTTCGTCTTCACTCAGTTAGCTTTACCGATCAAACTGCAAATACATATAGGCCATCCACCCAAATGCTTTTATACTTTCCAAAATCAAACTGACATCGGCTAACTTTGATTTTGAGGGGGAATTTTAATATATTTATATATAGGCCTTGACCTATTAAATTATTTAGAGCCCAATACTCAAAACCCTAATCCTTGCCATTCTCAGTATTCGGTAGGCTTTACACATATTAATATCTCATTCCATATTTTTTCCCAATATTCCACCTCTCAATTATCCTAGCACAAATATTTTTAAAAATTGTAACTTGTTTAGTTTGTTTTTCAAAAAAAATTTAAAATATATTTTTTATTAAAAACGTGTTAAAAAATTAAAAGTTCGGGCAATGTGACGTGGCTGATTTATTTTTAGGAAAAGATAAGATGTGATTAATCAATTTGGAAGGTAATATATGTGTGGGAAGGGAGAAATGTTAATAGAAAGAAAAATCAAGAGGGAGAGAGAGAGAGAATAGAAAAGAAAAAAATTACAATAAAATATAATTATTTTTCGCGAGTGTGAATGGGCATTTGAGTTTCATATCCATTTCCTGCACAAAAGAATTGTAAACTGATTTAAACTGAAAACATACCATTCCAAAATCCCCTATGGTAAGTATGTAGTTACATGAATTTTATTATGCTATTTCATGTTTTTCATTTCAGGTTTTCCAAATAAAAATATAAAATACAACATTAAAATCTCAAAAAATGATATAGTGAAATTGAAATTAAATGTTCTAAAAAAAATTAGGCATTTTTATTGTTTAATCCATTATAGAAATAACATTACTTAATGATTTTTTTATGATATTAACTTTTCAAAATCCGTGTTTAGATTTTATCCCTCGCTATTTCCCAAAAACCAAATCATAACAATGGAAGATTTGCTATTTTTCAAACACTTAAGTTTCAATTATGGTAAGTAATATTTTCAAATTTCAGTAAATAATGTGTAATTTCCATTTGTGCAGTTCGGATGTTAACTTCTATATTGTCTAATTGCCGAAATTCTGCATCTCGTATTTGATTTTCAATATTGGTTATGAATTTCTAACATTATATTCCATTTTTCTTCCATCGTCAGTATTGTGTATTTAGGCTATTAGTCTCATACTAGTTTTAGCCGCGGGTTTAGACTAAAATATTTATATTAGGTTTGTTTATAATAATACAAAATAGTTGTTTACTATTTAGATGCTAAATTACTAGGAATTGTATTTTCTTTCTCATAATGTTTGCATTCGATACTTTTAATAAAATTGATCGAATGCCCAAGTTTTTTATAGTAAGACCCGTTTCGAAAAAACATAATAGAAGTTAAAAACAATAAACTATAAATAAACAAAATAAAAATCACAAAATTATGGAATGACAAAATAGTTTCTAACCTCAGAGCCAAAAACTTACAAAAATATCAACATATTGCGTACTTTTCAAGTTTTGTAAAATTATTATGAGTTAGTAGTTTGTATGGACATAATTTTTTTTTTGTTTGTGAATAGTATACGAACTACAAATTTTAGTCAATTTATTTCACATTGGTACAATAATGTTTTTGTGAATCCAAAATTATTATACTACTTTAAAAAAAACTAAAATTTTCACATAAAAAATTACAATAACTTTTGTAGCGTACATTGATTTTTAACTTTTAAGAGAATTATTGTTTTTTCTTAAAAAAAATCATTGCACAAGATGAATTAGATAAATAATAAATCGTAAAATTTAGATTTAAAAAAAAATTATTTTTAATTTTTGAAATGCTCATCAAGAATCCATTTTTTTTTTCAATTATGGAAAAAAAAAATACATTAATTTAGGATAAGATTAATGCTAAAATAGATTATTGGAGAAAATAATGTCTTTTAGGGACTATCATTTTCAGCCCACATAATTCATCCTTTTTTTGAATAAAAATTAATTTGATTTTTTTTTTTAAAAAAAAAATCCAATATTATGAATATATATTTATTTATTTTGTAAAAAAATGAATGAAAGCTCAAATTGACGTTAATAATAATAATAATGAAACAAAAAAAAAAAAGTAAATAGAATTATTAATTAAAAAATAATTCTATTTGAATGAAAATTAATTTAATTTTGGGTTAATTATATTTTATCATCCTGTGGTTAGACCGTTTTGCACTTTGTCTCCCTGTGATATTTTTGTAACCACTTTGCCCCCTGTAATTAAGTTTTGTTACACTTTACCTTTTAATTAGGCTTAACTATAGGGGGACAAAGTGCTAACAAGGGAGGTAAAGTGCAAAAAAATGCCTAACTATAGGGGATAAAGTGGTAACGCAAATACCATAGGGGCCAAAGTGAAAAACGACCTAACTGTTGGGGTAAACTGTAAAGTGTAATTAACCCTTTATTTTAAAAAAAAAAATCTAATATTATTGAATATAATTTTAGAAAAAAAAAAAAGGATGAAATTTTGAATTGATAACGAAAAACAAAACAAAAATAAATAAATAAATATAATCATTAATTAACAAAATAATTTATTTTATTATGCAAATATATATAGAATTAGAATTGGAAGTAATTTTTTATTCATTTTCAATGTTATTAATTTGAATTAAAAGTAATTTTCTATTCATTTTAATATTTTTAGTAATAGAAAGAGAAGATTTTGGCAATCGATTTAATAAAAGTAAGGAGATTGAAGAGATTAATCAAATTTCATTTTAAAGACTTGTCTTCCACTTTTAAGTATTATAATAAGATTTTTGTTTAGTGACTTTGTTCATTTCACTTCGTCATCAATATATTATTATGCATTTATTTGTAGATTTTGTTCGTAACGATATTGTTCGAGTATGCTAATTGAGTATGTATATATTTATAGATTTTGTTCATAAAAAAGTTTCTTTTGAATTTTGTCTGCTCAAAGATACAGTAGTGTAGTGAAATACCACGCGCCAAGTTATTAATCATCATTCAAGAGGTTGTATCAGTGGATGTTCACCACGTATGTTATTTTGTATTACGTTCATAACGATAAAGTTATTAATATACATTCAATCGGTTATATTAATCAACGTTCACTAATAGCATACAATTAGTTAATGTTAGGTAATAGCAAGTGAACATTAAATCAATACAAGTGAACGTTCAAGAATAACCTCCAAATAACTAACTAGATGCAATTTATAAACATTCACTAAATGTCATGTGAATGTTCACACGATGCAATTACTGGACATCTAATAGTACAATGATTACATTTGCTAGAATGTGATGAGCATGTTTTACAATTGGTTGTGCATTTAGTTATTATATACATTTATATTTATACTAAGCATGCAATTAGTTGATGTTCGGTAATATTAGTTGATGTTCGGTAATAGCGTGTAAATGTTAAATAGATACAATAAGTGAACAAAATATAGTAGCATGCAAATGTTCCCTATATGCTTTTTGTGAACATTCACTAAATGACATATAAACATTTCACAAGGTGCGAAGTGCGATCAATTAACATTCACTAATACAAGGTTAACCTTCACTAGAATTTGATGAGCATGTTTTATCATTAGTTATATGTTTAATTATGATATATGTATATACTAGCATATATCCCGTACATGTAGGCACGGGTTTTAAATATTTATTATTAAATATATAGTTAATTTAATATAAAAATAATATAATTTATTAAATACAAAAAAATAATAAAACAGCTATAATGAAATATTAATTTTAATTGGACATTAACAAAGTCCTCTTTGTTTTTCCATAACTCCCAAGTCTCATGGTCTCAAAACAGTAACTAACACAAAACTATACAATACAAATTTAATAATAAAAAATAATCACTGAGTCGCGGATGCGCACAATAAAAAATAAATAAAAAAATTAACAATATTAGAATCAACTTGTGATTAAAACCACTTAAATTTAATCAAGATTGTGCCCAAAATCACGAAATATTAAATTGCAACACATAAAAAAGAAATGATACTGAAAATTGATTATCCAAGTCATATATTATCACTAATTCCATCAGGCAACAACATAATACAAATGCTAATGACATCCTAAAATGAACTCTCCAAATTTCAAATTACATACCAAAGCTCAAACTTCTAGAGTTTGTCAAATAATAATCTTCATACGTGTTGATGCACATTAAACCACGTTGTTGACCTATCAACTAATCTTCATTTTTGATAATACAAATCAGCTCATATTTGTTCATAAACAAAAGAACCAACTGAAAAAAATATATTCTTCCAATCAAGAAATTGACCTTGGGCGCCATTGTGTTAGGTTCCTAGAACTTTGTTCTATACATTATAGGAGCATAAAACATATCATACAGCATATTCCCGCTTTGATCCCAAAAATCATGGTTAGCTATAAAAGAGTTGTTCCCATATTTCACTAATTTCTAGACAATTTGCAAAAAAATTGTTCCCTTAAAATTAGTTCCCCAAAAAAAAAAAAAAATGTTCCCAACTTCGGTTTAGCGATTGACTAAAAAACAATGAAAAAATGGTAATGTAACTAAAGAACTTCAGAAAGATAAACCTCTGATAAATGGGTGTGTCCAAATTCTCTGTCATTTTCTACTATCATTGAGTTCTCAACATAGGTGCTCTGCACAAAAAAAAATAGAAAAAAAATATGTAAAACACTCAAGAGTCTATGAAGAACACTAATTTCACAAACTAATGTAAATTCGATAAATAACCCTTATAAGAAATTTATAACCTAACTATAATTTTAGACAATTACCAAATAACAGAATTTAAGAAAAATAATTTTAATCCTAATTGAGAGGGAACGGGAATCAATGAAGTAAGAGTGAAGAAGACTTATGTAGGTGGCTCACTTTATATGCAAAATTAAATCAATCACTTACATGAATAAAATCGAAGACTAAGAGAGACGGAGATGCAACGGCGATGGCAGCAGCAGAAACATGACATGATTGGCATCATGCCATGAATGATTTATTGAGAGGGCATGACAAATTCACTTATCTGAAATCGAAACTCAACTGTGCACAAATCGATTGACAAATCAAATGAGAATATTGTAAGCAAATTTAATCAAATTCATAAATAAAAAACACTAATTAAACTAAGTCGAAGAAAAAAACAAAATTTAATCGAATTCATAAACATAATCAACATTGAAACCTAAAATTTAAACTGTAGAAAGAGAAATCACACACACACACTGAACAAATTAGAGAAGATAGAGAAAGAAAACCTAGATCGAAGGCCACGGCTTGCAAAAGAGATTGGGCTAAGAGGTGAGGCCTTGAATGCAGAAGGTTGCATCACAAAAAGCCAAATAAGATGAAAATCACAAACCACATACAATATATTTTCAACTATTTGCAAATATAATGTCATTCTAGTCAACAATCTATGTATTAGCTTTTCCCTAATTAAGCATTACCACAAAGTACAATGCTTAATTGACGATGGCAGTTTAAAGGTAACAAAACAATATGAATCCATCCTACAAATTGAGTATCCATTAATACCAAACAAACAATATACACCAACACACATATATTGATACACCAATAATGCAAATTTGAAGAGAGAGAGAGAGAGAGGGAGTACTTGTAGTTGGTGACATCGGTGAACAAGGTAAGAGATGAGCCCTGACCATATTTTACCACCATCCATGGGCACTTGCCACCTCTACCCCAAGCTTGATATTATTCATCATCCGTACAAAAGGCAATTTTAGAACTGAAATTTGGAGGAGAAATAGAAAAATTCGATTATGTTTCAGATTTTCACATGCTTTCATTTTCAATTGCAATTCGGAAACTCCAATTCGCATTAAAACAAACGCTACCTAAGTGGTTTTTGGAGGAGCAAAAACAAAAATTGAAGAGCAAAAACACTAAACAAATACCACCTTAGTGTTTCTGTTCCAGATTTTAGTTTATATTCCCAGTTATCTAGGAATAGAAACAAAAGTATTGTAACGAAAAGGAAAAAAATAAGTTTGTGGCTTCGGAACTTAGGGTTGAGGTTAGTTAAACATACCTAAAAATGGGGGTTTGTTAATCAGAAAATGCCATTACTTCAACTCCAGGGGTCACCGTTCAAGCATAAATTGGAGATTCTAAAATTGAAAAAGAAATATTTCAGAAAAAAAAAAATCTAAGAAATAAGCAATCGAAGAAACAGTTGAAATTGAAATCCACATCAAATAGTTCAGATTCAAAGTGCTTAAAATAAAAAATGAAAGGATGGAGAACTATGACATATCAGAATTCAGAGAGCGAGAGGGAAAGAAAAATAAAAACTTGGATCCAAGCCACTCGACGACTGGTGAAAGGAGACGACTGACAAATAGTTTCGTGAAAGGGATGGATGGGCTATAAAAGATTTCTTGAGATGGAAGGGGAAAGTCGTTTCAATTAGGGTGAATATGGAACTACCCAACATGGGAGGTAGGAAGTGAAGGTGGAACTGCCGAATTGATCGTGGGAGCTAAGGACGATAGGGTTCGTGGGATCAAGTACACATACCGTCATCGGTAAAGGCAACAGATAATCCATTATCTTCACCGTATATCTTCATACAAAATAAGAAAATATCAATAAATTTGAATACATTTTCATTTACGGAGTACAATACAGAAGCAAATCCAGAAAAAATAAAAATTTATACTTGAAATCACGGCATCAGATCCGATCCCCACACATCCACCACTATGGAACAGAATCAAAAGTTAGAGAAGAAATTTCTCAGATTTTTAGAACAGAATTTTAGGAAACAAAGCAAATTGCTCCCAAGTTACAAAATCAAATTTATTTATTTTTTGATTTCTTTTTCTATTCCCAGATTTTCTAATATCAAACAACAACGAAACACCATGAAACACTAACCCTAATTAGAATCGAACACTAACCTTTAATCAAGACAAACACACCTTAAACAATAATCTATCAAGAGATTGGTGTAATAAAATCACAAATGGAAGAAGATAATGAGATATTAGAGAATAGTTTACATGATAGATGAATCAATTATTGACCTGGATCAGAGAGAAGGGATTCTTACCGTCGACGAAAACTGGATCAATCAAAGACTCAATGAAGAGGAAAAAAGAGGGTTACTGCGTAAAGGGCTGCTGATAAGGGAACGACGATGGCGATGCGCCGACTAGCAGCAACGTCAGGAGGACACGACGACGATGATTTCTGGTGATGGCGGAATAGATATGGAGGAGGAATAAAGGAAGAGTGAGAGACAAGCCAAATCGTGAAACTTAGGGCCGAATGGGAGGGGATGTGAATCGGGAAGGATTGAGAGCAAATTAATGAGGAGAAATGGGAGATGGGAGGCTCCAACCTCTAATTAGGGTTTCCAAGAACAGGTAGTAGATCTAGATGGGGATATGGGAGGTGGAAGGAGATGGTACGACGATGGAGGTGTAACCGTGGAAGAATAGATAGTGGAATGGTGGGAGTGGAAGAACTAATCGTGGCCTGTGGGGGTCGGACCTTAGGGATGGATCTTAAACTAATTTGGAGTAAAAAAGGCCAAAAAAAAAAAAAAAAACCGCAAAAAGAATAGAAAGGGGCAAGAATCAAACCCTATACCTCTGGCTCATTAATTACCAAATATATCAGCTCACCCACAACCAACACTGTGTTAATCTTACCCATCCGTTAAGTGAAAATCAATCTTAACCCTTAAAATGTCCTAGTCAGCAAACACCATCCTGATTTATTAATAGATTTAGCTTAAGAGAATGCCCTTTTTTTTTCTTTTTTTTTTTTTTGTAAGACTCAATTAACCCAATTCAACGGAATAAATTGTCGTTTCAAGAAATTTCCGTGAATGTTCAATGGTTTTATTTTTTCTATTTCCTATTTAAAGCGATATCCTAAGGGAATGTTTACTGTTATTTATTTATTTATTTTAATAGTACTTAACCCAATTCAATAATCCATTGTTTTTTAGAATGTCCAATGAATGTTCATTGATTGTGTGTTTTATGTTTACGCAGGTAAAACATGGGAAGTGTGCTTTTAATGTGCAAGTTTGATGGATACATGACATGTATTAGGGTTGATTATGATTTCACATATGATATGCTAATTCAAAAGTTAATAGCACACTATAGGTATTACATGTTGACTACTTCCAGCTTTGTTACTCGTTTTCTGGTCATGCTCTGTCTAGGGAAAGAGTGTCACTCAACCCTCCATTTAAAGTTTCACGCAAGTTGGGAAACCTCAAATGACGTTATGGGAAACTCTCCCCTTCTTGATTTAAACCAAGATTTTTTTTTGTCTCTTTTTGGTTAAAAACAATGAATAAATACAAAAAAAGTAAATTGTAGGAAATAGAAAATGCAGAAAGGCACATAATAGAAAAGTAAATTGCAGGAAAGTAAAGTATATGAATTTAAAGCGCAGAAAGGCGCAGTTTCGAAAAGTAAATTGTAGAAAAGTAAAGTGCATAAATTCGAAGTAATGAAAGACGCAGAACAATAAATTAAATGACTAGAATGTAAATAAATAAAAAGTAAACTATTTTTTAAGTGTTCACTTGGGAACGTCCTCTTAAATTTGGTCAATTTTATGTCTGATCCTTTCAAGTAAATTAATAAAGAGTAAATTAGATGATTGAAATGTAAATAATTGAAAATTAAATTGTTTTTAAGTGTTCACTTGGGAACGTCCTCTTAGATTTTATCCAATTTTTGGTCCGATCCTTTCAAGCGTCTTAAAGAAAAAAAAGAAAATTGTATTTGGAGAAAGGTTAAGAAGGCGTACCTTGCCTCAGGTAGAAGTCTTTTTCTTCTTCTTCTTCTTATTCTTCTTCTTTTTCTCTTTATTTTGGTTGCTTTTGAGATGGGGTAGACGAGGATCAAAAGGGTGTTTCTTTGAGAATTTAGGAGAGAGAGAGGGGGGGTTGGAAAACAATATTTTACGACCGAGGTAATAGATTTTTCAGATCAGGTTTTGAGAGGAGAGGACTGCCTATTTATAGGTAGTTCCTATGCCTTGAACCCTCATGAGTGCTCAAGTCATAGGATTGGTCTTGTCCAGTTGCCTCAACGATGACAGTTATCCTCGTCCTATTTCGAATTTGACATTTTAGGCCTCGTACTTTGGGTATTGAGTGTTTGACTTTTAAAACCCACCCACACTAAGTCTTTACATTGATGTAAATAACTTGGGTGACTCCAAATATTACTAATTCCACTCTAATTAGAAATCTAAGGTTCTTTTCTACTCCCGAAAGGTGCACACGAAGCAATTTGAGTGTTATATGCACCCTTTATTAATAAAAATATTTTTTTTGGTTTTTCTTATAATTGATTTGAAAATAATGAAACTAAAATATCCAAAATATTATTGGAATATTCAATTTTGAAAAGTATGGTGAAATTAGTCGTCCTTTTGACAAAATCAACGAAAAATACAATTTTCGTGGTCAAAATGCAAAGTGTTAAAACTAAAATTTCTTAAAATTTAAGGGTGGAAATTAAAATTAAATATATTAAAAGTGATATCCTATGAAAAATCATTTTCAATTTCATCAATTTGGCCCAGAATTAACTTTTAGAAATTTTAATTTTTGCCCGAATTTCTTTTTCCCCGGATTTCATTAGAATTGTCCTTTTTTTTTTTTTTTATTTAATTAAAATATTATGAAAAATCTAAAGTTGAAATTCGTCCCTTCAAGTATTGACTTAAAGTTTCTCAAAATTTCACTTTAGACCCGAAATTTTTTTACAATGCAAAATTAGGCGGATCAAAATACGGTGTCTACACAATTATTAAAAGTTGTGTCGCATGAACAAGTGTTAACATTTATTTCCGATAGATATAGCGGTATACGAAGGTGTGCGGTGGATGTTTTGTAAATGTTACTACTCATATTGCTTAAATAATTTGTTAGACAAATTAGCTGATTTGAAACATCATTTAAAGAGAAATTGGTGTATGAATATTTTATGATGGAGTAATCCCCTAACATGGAGAGGTATATCTAGTTGTTAGAGGAATTAAAAGATGAAAGAAAATACCGTGTTGAATTTTTTTTGTCCGATGTCTCGCCTGATATATTTTGCAATATGTTTTTCAACAATAAAAAGTATGGTGAAATGTCATCCATTTTTTATAAAAACTTTTCATTCTTGGATTCATGATTGTCGTCACTTGCCCATTATACTAATGATCAATATGATCAAAACTAAATTGATCTCTTAGTTGTTCGTAGGATGGACGGAGTCTTGTTAGATGAAGAGAAGCATTTGCCTATTTTGTGACAAGATTATTGCTAAGATGATTCAGGACGGGCATACTTGGGTGGTTGTAGAATGTGGGGATAATGTATATAAAGTTCATTATATCTGTCAATTTCAGTTGATCTGGGAAATAATACATGCACATGTTTTAATCGGCAAAGTAATAGTTTTCATTGTGCTCATGCTTGTGCTTCTATGCAAAAGAGTGGGCAAAACATATTTATTCATAGAGATTTTTTTTTATCGGTTGATTACTATAGGAATTGTTATGAGGAAGGGTTGTGAAGTGTCTTAACACTTGAGAAGTCTGAGTAGAATAAAGCAAAAGTTGTACTAATTGCCCCTGTTACTAAGAAGATCATTCATACAAGGAAAAGGTGCATCCCTTCAAGAGGTGAGATCCTGGAGATATGCTATAGTAGACGCAAGCAACATGGGTGTCATAATAGGAAGTTATGTAAAACGACTATTTGAAATTGAAAGTAATATTAAACAAACAATATCATCAAAGTCAATTTTGTATTCAACCTTTCGATTTGGTAAGAATTTTTTGTTCCAATTTTGTTATTTGATTTTTCAATTCATTGAAATTTATATGTGATTAACAACAATTATTATTTAAAAAAAAAATAGATATAGAGTGAATATTAAATGCCCTAATATACATAGTTGGTAACATTATGTATTACCAGTATAGTATCAATGAACATTCATTGTGGACATTGACTAGTGAATGTTCACTTTTCGAGTTGGCAAGTAAACGTTTACATGGGTTGGTAAGTGAATGTTTGCTTGTGTGATAGTGATTAACAATGATCATTTTATGGCAAAAAAGGTTTTATTAGTGGACATTCATCGATATATTATATCGTAAAATTTGTCACAATAGCTATTACCAATATATTATTAGTGATATTCATTGTTCATATTGCACACTAAACATTCATTTTACTTGGCAAGTGAACATTCACTTTGACTTACAAAGTAAAAATTCATTTGGGGTCGCAAGTGATCATTTTTAGTGAACATTCATTTTTAGTTGGTAAGCACTCAAAAGCATTTGTCTTGATAATACTTATAACGTTTGTATGAGCATCAACAAGAATATTTACCATTGTTGACATTGCAATTGATTGGTGATAAAGTACGAATAAATTTCATTGTGAATAATAAATGTTACGTGTGGGTTCAACAATAACTAATTAGTTTGTTTTTAAACATTTTTTATGCTATCGAAGTGAACATTCACAAATTATTTTGTTGACCATTATTATTTTGTGAACGTTTAAATTTGATATATTAGTTAGGTTTGGAAAATGAATTTAACATGCCAACATCAAAGATATCATATTTTGGTATAACCAAAATATGAACGTTGACAGGAATAACCAAATATTTTGACTTGCTTATGTTGTGGTGGACGAGGAGACCATTGCGAGCTGGAAATAGTTTTTATGTATAGTGAAAACTATACGCTATTAAAAGCAGAAATTGGATAAGCCTACTTTTAGATAGGCATGAAGGCATTAAATCTGCGGTCCGATCACTTCGAGGACGATATGAACTTTCAGCATACCATCGCTTTGGTCTTAAACACATTCTCTGTAATTTTCACAAGAGATTCATGACTGTAGAACTGAGAAACTTATTCTGGGGTACTGGGAGGGCTTACCAGGTCAGAAAGTTTGACATATACTTAAATAAGATTGATAGGATAAATTACACTACAAGATATTGGATTAATCAAATCTCGGTACAACAGTGGTCCCTAGCACATGACGGTGGCCATCGTTATGGGATGTTGACTGCTAATCTTCCTGAGTCTTTTAACAGTGTCATTAAAGGATGTTGATCTTTTCTAGCACTGCTTTGTTACAATAATCCTTCTAGTGCCTAGTGAAATACTTCAATGAACGATGGGTAAAGGGAATGGCTTGGCTTGACATTATGAAGGTTTCCAGCACTCACGTGAATTAGAAGTTGAGAAAGTATGAATCAGAAGCAAATACACATGTCATAACAGTGTTCGATCAATGTAGTGGTACACACCATATATCACCTAGAGATCAAGTTCAATGAATAGGAACTGGAGGAAACGTATAGGTGGTTAAGTTAAGCGACAAACTATGTACCTGTAGTAAGTGAGAAATATATTACATTATATGCTCTCATACCATTGCGGCGGCAAAAAATTGTACAGATGGTTGTGTAAACCTATGTGGGTGAGGAGTATACGGTTTAATCATACTTAAACACATGGGGGGACAATTTTTCAACCGCTGCCACACGAAGCTTATTGGCCTAGTGGAGAATACCATGATTTAAGGTCGGATCCCAAATCTATAGTTGAGCGGCGTCCTGGCAAATGCAAAACAATTTGTATAGAGAGCGATGTGGATCTCATAGAAGGTGGTAGTTAGAACAAGAACTACTATTACGGTTTATGTGGTGCTGCAGAGCATACATGCCGAACTTTTCAAACTCCTCAAATGGATACTACTGGGGTTGGCTCTTCGACTAATTGAAAACTACATATTGTTCCTTAATTCGTACAAGTAGTAAGAAAAAATGTATATGTTGGTTTGTTTTTCCCCATCTCTTTTCAATTATTATATGTACTTGTAAGATTTAATATCTAACTATTAATGAATGATTTTCCAATAGTCTCGAACATAACTGGTTAAAATAAATAGTAAAAAAATAATTACTTGCAAACATAATAAATACTGTGACACGTTCAATGTTGGATACATAGCAGATTGAGACACAAATTATAAACTAAAACAGATAACATAAATGGGAAAGTTTAATTAATTCCTCGTTAGACATGTATCCCTTTGATATATAGTCATCGTTGCTCATCTATACTAGTATTAAGTATGAGTAATCATTTTTATTGGATCAAAGATCTACCCAATAGGAGTTAATTAGGTAGTTAAAAATTTAACATTCAACTTCAATTTCCCCAGTAGATTATTATCTTGATATTAAGCATAAACGTGAATTACTACATGCACAACCAAACAGATCAGAGATAGAGAAATTGCACACAAATTTATAGTGGTTCGGTAAGCTACTCTTATCTACATACACTCTCCTAAGCTCCTGCAAGGAATTCGCAATCCACTAAACTAGATCTCTTTCCCAGGTAGGAACCAAAACCTTTACAACAATTCTTTCCTCAAGCTTAGGATTAACCAAATTCTTTTTCAAGACTCAACATTAAATATTTGCAATTATTCTTTTTTCCTAGACTTAGGATTAACCTTTATCCCTAATAGGCAATGTCCCTTTTAAGCCCAATCCACTCTTACTTAGACCAACTACGTTTAGATTTAAGTTACAACTCACAAATACAAAAAATTATATGTTTCTTCTCACATGAGTTTTTAACACTTCAATTCAAGATAAACTCAGTTAATATCCTAATAAACTAGTGATAGAAATTATGTGAGACACTAAATCTGATTTTAGAAAATTAAGCATAAATAATTTTTTAATCAGATTTTCAGGAAAAATTTGTTTTAAAATATTTTTAATATATTCAACAATAAAAACGATTTTATATCACAAATATAACAAGCTCAAAGATATAGATATGAATCATGTAAAACACAATAATTTGATCAAGGAATTTTTAATCGTAATTTCTTCAAGAAAAGATGTAAGCAAATTTAAATTCAATTTTCGTAAAGATAGCCCTTTCTTTGATCAAGAATATTTCACAAATTTTTCTCTCCAAAATATTTCAAAAACATATGATCTCTCTCTTTAAGAAAATTATTTTTTTTATTCTCAATTAATTTCAAATGAAATTCGCAGATCTATATATAGGGAATTTAAATAATGTCTATAACGAATATTTTTCAAAAGATGTAGCAAGAAATGACACATATAAACCATATATATATAAAAGAATTAAATATGATATGTTTGACCAATAATAGAACTTTTAAAACTCTCAATTTAGTCCAAAAAATATTTTAATTTAAAACCAATAAAGATAAAAAGAAGTTTATCCGGTATAAATAAATAAAAATCATGAAATATATGGACTAAATCATAAGATCTTCAAAATATATGATATATCTTTGATAATCAGTCAAAACCCATTAAAATATAATATTCTAACGTTTAAAAGCTTAAAAAATGGCTCAAATATCTTTGTAAAATATTCAGATCAAAACAGAAAAAAAAATAGATCTCGGTCGATTGGTGTATCAATCGGTCAACCGGTTAAGCTCTTGATCAGTAAAAAATAATACCCTTAATTGGTACCACAATACTGATGTAGTATGGTGTTCAAGCAGGGTATTGAAACATATGGATTGGTTTTGTAATTATCGATTTTCAATTATTTTTCTTCCTTTAACGAAAACAAAGTTTGATTTGAGTTTTTGGGTTTTAAATGCATGAAAATAAATACTAAATCTAAAACAATAAAAACAAAGAATCGGATTAGGAATTGTGAGTTTCTTATTTTGAGAATTATGTTGTTTTTCGTATTTTCTATTTATATCATATTTGTGCAAACAAGTGTTCCCAACTATAAGTTGAAACTACTCAAAAAGATTGAATTCATTATTTACTGGCATGATTTATCTTCGGTATTTAATTCATACATTATACTAATTTAAGGTGAATTAAAATTTAGGTATAAACCATTCAAACAAATAATTAATCACCAAGAATACGATTGTGTGACCATGAGATCTAAACTACATGTACTAGATCTAATGTGTCACACCACACCCCCACACCCGATGTTAGGCGTGGCCTCGACTTTAAATATTACCCAACCGTAAACAAACGTAACTCGGATAACAAATATACAACTAACTATCGTTTGACATAGATTAAAAACAAATTATCCACTCAAAATCCGAGAATTTTACATTTCCAACTATACCATAACAAACCATCAAAGTCCAAACTCTTATTGTCAATAACTGCCCTGGCAGCCTCAAAAGCCACAACCTCTTCTAACTCTATCTAGCGCCAGTAATAGACTTGTCTCTAATTGAAATACCTGAGAAAATATATTTTATCGGTACACTGTCTTTATAATATAATAATAATTTATAGATCAAGTATCTTTATCAAAATTCCCTTTTTCAAAACAGAAGTAAAGCCACAATTGAACAGTGTCAAAATCCTACATATATCATCATAATAAAATAATTAAATTTAAATCAACTGATCAAATCACTTTTATATAATAAAATACAACACCCATACTTCCCTATTAGCCATAGGATCGTTTCACCTCATGATCGGGAGTTATAACGGTATCGTAACCTGTACAACTGCATAATTTAAGGTTTCTAGTGTCAGAGTCATTCAATATCTCCAATGATAAGAGACAATATGTAATAAAAACCACTATATCATACCATCAATCATAACTCGTGGTAAAAACCACCATATCATTTAACTACAGAAAAAATATTGACTAACTATTAACGATATTACAAGGCAATGGATACCAAAAATATTATTCTAATGAATTTTACAATTTTTTTTCTTTAAATTAAATTCTTCGAAATTAAATATAGGACAAAATACATTTTAAACCCTCTAACTATTGACATATATTTCTATGTGGTCCAAAAAGTTTGTGGCGTTTCAGTTTAAACTATCTAGGTATGTAGGCGGTTTTAATTTGTCATTTTGTTAGTTTTTATATCCAAACTAACAGAAGGACCAATCATGTGCAATGCACATGATTTTTTTAAGGGTATTATAGTCTAGAGTTTTTTATTATTTAGTCTCTATTTAAGAGACTATGTAGGATTCAGACCTTTTTGAACTGTTCACTTGACATTCAAACTTCAATTAAGTTTTTAGTCCTTGAGTAGACAAAATAGGACATAAAAAGACACATATACCCATCTCTCTCACATTTACGTTAACTATCTTTTTATTTATGATTCACAATTTTTATTCTCTCTCTAAACCAACCCACGTTCACTCACAATCTTCATTCTCTCTCTAAACAAACCCACCTTCACTCACAATCAATTTTCTCGCATTCTGATCACCAATCTGAAAATTGAGAGCTTCTCTCTCTAGATTGAACTCTCTTTCTCTAAAAACCCTAGGTGAAGGAGGCGGCGGTGGTAAAATCGCCAATCTATTCATCTCACGCTTGCTCTCTCCGATCTCGCTTCGCCAGTCCTCGTCGTCCCCAACCTCAACAACGGTCGACTTTGGGCTGCGATACCTATTGGCAGTTAGATCTGGGTGTTCTCGGTTCTACTCTTTCATGGTGATGACGACCTCAACAATCAGTAAGGCTTTTTCTCTCTATCTCGCTCCAGATCTATACCTCTAAATAGATCTGAAGCGACGATTTGGATCGGACCGGTAATGCGCTCTCTCTCTTTACTCTCTCGATTTCTCTGTGAAATCCCCAAGATCGGCGATGGCTATAGGCTTGGACATGTCCGGCAGTTGTCATGTCTCAGATCTGTCGCCGCGTCCTACGCTATGTATGGAAACAGTGTTTTTCTTCTTTGGTTTTGCTCTAGCAGTGGTATGGTTTGCCTCTGCCTTTTTAATTCTTACTTCCAGATGCTAAGAGATCCAGTTGCATCTGAATCTCTTGACGGGTCCAGAATTGCTTCAATTTTTGTTTTCAATCTTCTATGTAGGTTTCATTTGGTTTGGTTTTGGATTCTACTGTATGCTTCTATTTCAGGTTTTCGATTTCAGATCATACCTGGAAGTTCTGTTTGTTGAATTCTCTTTGTTTGTTTATTTCATAACTAGTGAATATAAGTTGGTTAGATTTTTGTTTTGGTTGGGTGGTTTAGTCCTTCCTTGTGTATCTTTCTAGGTGTATCTCAAGGTTTTTAATTCCCACAAAAAATGTGTATTAACGTTAACGCAAACATGACCCAAACATACATTCAGATCTGAATTGCAAATTTTTTTTAGGGTCTGTTTGGTTTTTGATTTATTTTAGGGAATTTTCAAATCTGAATTAAATTTTTGTTATGGCTATGAATGGTGGTGAAAGTGGATGGGCTGTTAATTTTACGTTAACGTTGATGTATTTATGTGATTTTTTTTCCACATATTTTCTGGACAAAATTAATGCATTAACGTTAACTCACATAGAGACAACAAAATGTGAATTAACGTTAACACAAACTTAACCCAAACACACATTCAGTTAAAAATGATAAAATATCGCATATGACAGTTAACGTTAACGTACAACAAAAGTATGTGATAGGACGTTAACGTTAATATTCAAGTAAAATACGTTAACACACATAACTCTTAAAAAATAAAATACGTTAGCGTTAACATAAATAGAGACAAAAAATGTACATTAATGTTAACGCAAATTTACACAAAACAAATGATGTATGATGAATTAACGTTAACGTAACACACAAACCAAATGAGAAAAATGCGTTCACGTGAAAAAAATAAATTAAAACAAAAAAGATCAACACACAAAAAAAGAATAAAGACATGAATACGTTAACGTTAACACAGAAGACTCCAAAAGACATGCGTTAACGTTAACGTGTAAAAAAAATATGGATTCAACAACGTTAACGTGAATTCAAAGTGTATTTTTGTAATATAGTGACCGAATAATTACGTTAACGTTAACTCACTGTTAATGTTAACGTGTATGATTTTTAAAAATATGAAAAATGCGTTAACGTTAACGTGCAAAAAAAAAAAGCATGAATTCAACAACGTTAACATGAATTCAAAATATATTTTGTAATATAGTACCTGAATAATTACATTAACGTTAACTCACTGTCAACATTAACGTAAATGATTTTTAAAAATATGAAAATGCGTTAACATTAACATGCAAAAAAAAAACGTGGATTCAACAACTTTAACGTGAATTCAAAATGTATTTTTGTAATATAGTGCTTGAATAATTATATTAACGTTAACTCAATGTTTGTCCATTTTTATCTTGTTGCATAAGATAAAATGGCATATTCATAAATATTATAGAATAGAATGGACAAAATGCAAGAACTTTTTTCTAAATATTTTATGGGTGAAAAAAAATGATCTCCAAGTCTGAATTCTAAACACCTACCTAACAAATAAATGACTAAATAATAAAATCCCTATAGTCTATTTGCGTTTTTTTAAAGGGTTTTTTCTATCCTTTTATAAATAAATAAAATCTTGTTCTTTTTATCCTTTCTTCTTCTTTTCCTCTTTCTCCCCCTTCCTTTCTCACTATTTCGATCTTCTCTCTTTCTCTCTCTCTCTCTCACTCTCACCCCGGAAACAGAGAGTAGTGTCCCATTGCATTTGACCCTTTCCTTTATAAAGTCTGGCTCACCGCCGCCACGAGCGGCGGTGGCCTTGTTCTTGCCTTCCCTCGGTGACTCGACTCGTTGGAGAGTGTAGTCCCCGAACCCAATAGAGATTCAGTCGAATAAATTTCCAGAGAAGCTTCGGCTTCCGCATCTGACGGATTTGGATCTAGACACCTTACGTTCGAAAGAAACCCCTCCCGGACTCTCATTGTCATCCACTATCGCCGTCGACACCACAATCTTCTTCCTCTCTCCTCTTTTGGCGTTTATTGTGAAATAGAGTTGAACGCAGCTGAGGAATGCTTATACAGAAACTACCAGAACCCCATCTGTTTGCGAGAAACCCACATGGCTCCTTAGGGTTACAGTCGATTTACTTCTCTTGAAACCACGATCGGTTGATTCAAATTCGCCGCTATTGAAACGTCATTCTTCTTATTCGTCTTCCTCTGTGTTAATAGAAAAGAAGACATCTGTTACCACCTTAAATCACCATTGTAGCTATCACTGCAATTGATCGTTGATGAGGAACCATTGGAACTTCTACCGTCGTCGATTACAACGCAGTCAGACTTAAAATATGGGTAAGAAGAAGAGGAAGAAGCGGGGAAAACGGCGATGAGGAAAGAGGAGGAGATAAATTTTTTGAGCTTTTCTTGGAGGCAAAGAGCACAGATCCCACCCAGAGTACTGTTATTGTAAGGATGGTTTCTGCACCGAGTATTGGATTCATCCATGTCTTCTTGAACAACTTCCATCACCATTTTTTTCTTCCACAAATCAAAAGAGAAAGAAATGCAATAAACGAAAATCAGTTAGGTGGGAGTTTTTGATTCATGATCTTCAATGTGTGCTTTCAGTTCATGATGCGAAGGGCTCAGGCTCAGGCTCAGAGAGAGAGAGTAGGGCCAAAGAAAGGGAATGAAAGGATATAGCAGAGAGCAGGAACAACATTAGAAAATAGTCCAACCGGGTCTAAACGAAGAAAGACAAGGGATTCGGTTAGGTTTCATATGAAACCAAAACCTTTAAAAATATATCAAAGTAAAATCGCCGTTTTTTTTAAACGGTTTCAAAACTAAACTATTTAAATTTATATAAAACCAAAACCAAAATTGTGAAACCACGAAACCGTTTAAGATTTTTCAATTTTATAAAAACCAAACACAAAAACAAATCTGCGAAATCGCGGACCATTGTTTTTTATATATAAACAAAAATATAACTAAAATATAAATATAAATTCTAAAAAAACAAAACCAAACCTTTAAATAACCATAATTAAAGTTTCTAACCCGTAATCATAATTAAAGTTTCTAACCAGTGATCATAATTTTGTTTGGTTGGACGGAATGGAATGAAGGTGGAATGGAATGGAAGAAAGAATTGAATTGAATTGTCAATAGAATCACTATTTCATTCTCTTGTTTGATTAGTATGGAATGAGGGAGGGAATTGAATAGTGAAATATAATAAAATTCTCATTATACTCTTATGAAATTATTATTCCATTATCTTATTTGGTTGGTATGAAATGAGTGAAAGAATGAAATGAAATATAATAAAATTCTCATTATGCCCTTATTACAAAATTTTATCATATTTCACTATTCCATTCTTTCCCTCATTTTATTATATTCACTATTCCATTCAATTTTAAGTTTCTATTATCTAATTTCTGTTTCTGTTCTCAATTTTCAATTTCTATTCTCTAATTTTTGTTTATGTTCGCAATTTTCAGTTTCCGTTCTCAATTTTCGTTCTCTAATTTTCTATTTTTGTTCTTAATTTTCAGTTTATGTTCTAAATTTTCTGTTTATGTTCTTAATTTTAAGTTTTTATTCTCAATTTTCAGTTTCCGTTCTCAATTTTCGGTTCTCTAAGGCCTCGTTTGGTAATCGTTTCCATTCTAGAAATTCTCATCCCATTCCCAGATTTTTGGGATTTCTGTTTGAAAATAGCATTTGGTAATTTTTGTCCCCGTTCCCATTTGAGAATTATGCCCACTTTTTTCTTAAGAAATGAGAAACAAAAAAAAAAAATTGTTTCTCATTATTCTCATCCCATTCCCAAAAACCACCGCCCACTGTCGGCCGGCCACCGTCCGCTGTCGCCGGTCGACCAAAACAAAAAAGAAAATGTTCTTGAAACAATTTTTTTTTTTTTTAGTATAAAATCGTTACCAAACGCGATTCTACTCCTAAGAAGGAAACAAAATTCTCATCACATCCTATCTCATCCCATTCCCATCCCACTGCTGGGATGGGACAGAAATGGTTACCAAATGCCACCCAAATTTTAGTTTTTGTTCTCAATTTTTAGTTTATGTTCTCAATTTTCTATTATCAATTTTCTGTTTTTGCTCTTAATTTTCATTTTTTGTTCTCAATTTTCAGTTTCCGTTCTCAATTTTATATTCTCTAATTTTATATTTTTGTTCTCAATTTTCAGTTTATATTTTCAATTTTCTGTTTCTGTTCTCAATTTTTTGTTCTCAATTTTTTTTTTATTCCCAATTTTCTATTCTCTAATTTTTGTTTCTGTTCTTAATTTTTAATTTTTATTCTCAATTTTCAAGGACTTAAATACAAGGGCAATTATGTAATTTAGGATGTTGATTCCATTGGGTTGGAATCTTATTCCACCTCATCTCAAATGAAATCTTATTCCACCCTATTTCATTCCAATGGAATCACAAAAGTGATTCAATTTGAAAACTAAACAACAGAATAGGAATTGAGGGCGGAATGCGATTCCATTCCGCCCCCGATTCCGTCCAACCAAACATGCCGTAAGTCCCTTGACACACATATATATATGAGGGATGAAAGTGTAAATAAATAAATAAAGGAAATATACATATATTAGGGTTAAACTGTAAATATATATAAAAAATAAGGGTATATATGTAATACAAATATATCTAAAATATGGGTTTTGTGGTTTAGCGATTCGATTTAGTAGTTCGATTTTGTGGTTCGGTTTCGCGGTTTCTATCCCAAAATCAAAACTACTTTGGTTGCTAATTTCAAAACCAAAATCGCAACCAAAGTATTTAGTCGGTTTTAAAACTGAACCATTCATTTCGGTTTCTCACGGTTACCTATCGATTCGAATTTTTTGTGGCATCCCTAAGAAAGATAGAAAGAGAGAGAAGGGGAAAGATGAGAGAGAAGGAGAAGAAGAAAGAAAAGAAAAAATGAAGAAAAATTTAAAAAAAAAAAAAAATACTATAATACACTTAAAAGCACCAAAGTGCATTGCACATGATTGGTCCTTTTGTTAGTTTGGATGGAAAAACTAATAGAAAGATCAATTAAAATCGCCCACATACCTAGAGGGTTTATATTGAAACACCATAAATTTTTTAGACCACATAGAAATGTGTCAATAGTTAGAAGGGTTAGAAGGTATTTTCCCTTAAATATATATATACATAAATATACTCACTATATTTTTCAGATCCATATATATAATCGCATGTATAAATCTTTATATGTATATACAAATAATCAACATAACATGTGTATATATATATTGTAATAAATATATACATATATCTATATCTATAATAAATACTTTCAAAATGTTAGAGAGTGTCACTTGACAGAGCAATGGAAACAAACAAAAAGAAAATGAATCAGCAACTTATATATATATATATATATATATATATATAACTATGATGTAGCAAAAAAAATTATGTCACGTGTCAGGCTTCGCACGCGCCAGAAAACCTTTTATCTTCCTTCTCTATCTGCAAAACCGTGAATTCTAATGGGGGACACTGTGGTGTCAGCCAAAGAACCTCCGGCGTGAGAATAAGTTAATCTGGATAGTAAGAATAAGTTGCACACTTAATTCAGAATATGTATTACCAGTTACCTTCTACCCTTTTTATAGGGTAATGGGCATGTTACCATATGAATGGAGAGATCGCTCAGTTGCTCGTATCACCCTGCCGTTACGTGTAATAGCCATTATCCCCGTAATTATGGGAGAATCTCTGTAATGGTCCCCATTACTCACGGGCCATTACAATCAATTCAGACTCATTCTAACGTACACAGGTAAGATCGAAACTCTGAGATGACTAATTTCCTCTTTGGCTTTTGACATTTTGACTTTTGACACTTTGGGCTTATACATACCCAAATATGGGCCTTATCAAGTGGCTGCCCATGTGCTCATCAAAATCATCGAACCAGTGTTTGAACATGGGCTTAAGCTACCCCAGCCCACTTAATAGACAGGTTTACCTGACTCCAATTCGGAGCCCATATAACGAATCCGACCCGTTTAAGATTTTATACCTAGGACAGTTAGAGGTGGGAGATTTACACACATCAATATATAAGAGTAAAATGTGGCATCACCTAGAACATGCCACACAAAAAGAAAAAAGAAAATGTTTGTGATGAATTACCGCCTCTCACTCTCTCTTTCTCTCTCTCTCTCTCTCTCTCTATATATATATATATATTATTACATAAACCCCCTCTTTCAAAATTTCTAACATGTTATTTATACCCGATAGATAAAAATTAATATTTTAAAATAACAATTAACCCCCAAAATTTATAAAGTCAAATTAAAATGAACATATTAACTCCCCAAAGTTCTTGAACCAAATTTTTAAATACTAAAGTGACCCCTAAAAATTTAATATGATATTGAAATGACACACTAGACCCCATATTTTTTTTAAATGTTCTAAAATGCAATTAGAACTATGCATAAGCAAAAATTGAGTTTTACATAATGTTCTATTAGTAATCAAATCTAAACCAAAATATCTACAAGAACATTTTGAAAATAAATCTAACAACAGCAAAATCAAATCATGAACAATATTCATTCCACACAATAATTTACATAATATCCAAAATGAAATAAAATAAAATAAAATAAAAAAAAAAAAAAAAAAAACAATCTTACATAAACCTAAAAATATTTACCACAATTCTAACCCAGTTGAAGGAAGATTAGCCGCCTATGGATGTGTTCTTCATTTCCTCTTTGATATTCAACACAAATTCCATTGAATGCTCCGTAACAGCAGAAAAACAAAGTCTAAAAAAATGAAAATAAATAAAAAAGAAGTAGATTGCCGAACAAAAGAATGAAGAGCTCCCCCAAATATTATGCCAAAATTTCCTTTATTTCCCACAGTACTCTTTGTCAATTACTTTTTTAACCTCGTAGTGTTAAATGACCATTTACGGCTATTCTGTCCAAGTGTAATGATTCAAATAGACCAAGTATGGTCTCCTTGCAAGGCACACGCACATTGCGCGCTTGCCTGGGCCAGATGTATAGTAAGAACTTTAAATTCCCGTATTTCTCTCTCATGAACTCCGATTTTTACATATAACCAGTTATTGGAAAGCTTAGGAAGTTTAATTTCATATTAAACTTACTTCATCTCAAAATTTCAAATTGTATAATTATTTATATAGCTAAAAAAGTGAACAATGATTTTTCGTTCTAATGCCCGTAAACCGTGACTTTTATATCTTATTTTGGCAAAACACTTCAAATTCATGTAAATATAAACACTCAATAACTTAGAAAAATATATATTTAGGGAATGAAATTGTTAAGAAATCAGGAACGATCATACCCCCAACACATTTTACTAGTCCTCAAGTAAAACAAAATATGCTAATAAAATGAAAAACCACTTTCGTAGGGAATACAATTTTATTTAGCCCATGCAACAAGACTTTAAACCCCTAGACAACCCCTAGTGGACGAGTTTTAGTCACATGAGGGTTTACAGTGATGATACCCACAAACATCCGAAGTTCCTTATTGTTGATTGTACTACTCACAAAAAGATTTGTCCGTCCTGTCCAATGATAAAACATAAAATCTAAAACACCCGAGAGTTATTAAATTAGTCATTGATATCCTAGCACATGACTCCCAACAATAATCATTTTTACACCCACAACATACAATGCTGTCTTTCATTTATAATGAATTTATCACAAAATAGCTAGTCACTTGAATTTCAAGAATCAAATAACTTTTTCCAAAAGTATATTATATATATGGGTTTATACCACTCACCTCCCCTGTCATTTTGTCCTAAACCAGATACTTCCCCTATCATTTTACAAATACCAGTCAATCCCATTGACTAATTTTTTTGTGTTAAAAGACATAAATACTCTTCTGTTATTTTGAAAAAAAAAAATACATTTTAAGGGTTAATAGTTTTTTATCCCCCTGTGATTTGTCCGATTTGTACTTACCTCCTACGATTTTTTGTTGGCACTTACCCCCCGGTCTTGGACTAAACTGCAACGGTTAAAATTAGGGGTAATTACGTTAATTTTCTTCAAAATTATGGATAATTTCGTCATTTTATTCAAATTAATTGAATGGGATCTATTTGCAAATTTTGTAAAACTTAATGGGTCAAAGTGTATTTTAAGTTACTATTCATCATCTCTTCTTTCTCTACCAACCATTATCTCTTCTCTTTCTTTCTCTCTTTTGGGTACCAACCTAGGGCTGACAATTCGTGTACCATGTCGTGTAGCAGGTCATTACACGATAACACGGAACATGATAAAAGCAAACATGACACGATAAGCATATCGTATCAAACTACCCAAACACGAACACGACACGAAAATTATCGTGTCAACACGACACGACACGATAATTTTTCGTGTCACACGAAATCACGAAACCAATTAGATAAACACGACACGATAAGATTATTTGATAGATTTTCATTACGCGTTAACCTACCTATTACACGTTAACGACCTGTTAAGTTGACAACTTGTTAACAAAACCTATTTACAAAAAAAAAAAATAAAAAAAAAATAAAACACCTACTTCAACCAAAACAAACCAAACCAAATAAAACAAGAAAAAATCCAGCATTATCCACCGCTGACGACCACTGTACGTTGAGGCGTTTGTTACGCGCTCATGTATTGATTACTCGCAAGTGCACGAGATCCAGTTTTAATATAGTGCATCTTTAAGATCGGATATTGTTCCCACAGGGACAGGTTGAATAATTGAATACCACAATTTGCATAGTCTCATATTATCCAAACGGTTCAAGAAATAATATAAATTAAACTAATTAAAATTAAGTTAAACTACAATTAGTGGGTTAATCCTAACTAAGTTGATTACCTAGGGATTGATTTCATTCACTTAATACATGTTTGATTTCATTTAGTTAAAAATAATGGTGTTTTAGGTATCCAACAATCTCGGTTCTAAAACTCCTCTGCCACCTCTTCCGAGTGTAAGACGAGGGAATACGCGACTTCGTGTCAATGAAGAGGTCCCCCTCAATATCTTAATGACCCTAGGTCGCGTGAGTCTTTCCCTAACGTCATCGATTGCACATTAACTAAAGCACTCCCGGGTCGTTAGATCGTAACGATGTGTTTACCCTAGTCCGAATCCAGGGTTACCTCTCCCAAGCGTCAAACCCTAGATTCTCGAATCCAACCCTAATACCTTAACAAGCATATTGAAGTTGTCATAAAATGATAAACACAATCGGATTTAAAAGCAAACAACCGTTAAAGAAACATATATTAAACCAAACGAGTATTTACACAACTACATCGATCCCTAGCTAATATTTATCTAATCTAACGTGATCTTGGCCATTAGAACATTAAACCAAGAGGTATTCATCATCATTTACAAAAAAACATTAAGTTACAAAGAGAGAAATAAAGAGAGAAAGATCAAATTTTAAAGTGGAGTTATCCACTGTCGCTAAAGACCGATCCGCCAATGTTTTCTCTTCTCCGAATGATGAATATCCTCATCAAGAATGGCCAAGAATCAAGCTCCTAAGGTTAGGGACGTTCCATGCTCCAAGAGTCTTCAATGGAAATGGGAGAATGGGTATTTATAGGTGCAGGGTTTCAAAATATCTAAAAATATCTATTTTGCTGTGCAGAGCCCACCGCCGCGGCCGTGGGTAAGTCAGTTAGCTCATAGATATTTTACCACTGCAGCGGTGGCCTTGCACCGCGGCAGTGGAATAACATCCTACTCTCTAATCTTTTACCATCGCGGCCGTGGGATTCTCGTCGCGGCCGTGGGACTTTGTTCATTTCAGCACTTCTCTGCATTCTCATCGATGCGGCGGTGGATTCTTCGCCGTGGCGGTGGCTGCTGTGATCTTGAAACCTCATTTTTTCATCATTTTTTTACTATTTTCCCACCGTTTTCACTCGTTTATTGCTTGTTTGATTCCCTACACCTGAATTAACTAAAAACAAACTAAAACGCGATTAAATATAAATAAAACACTCAAAAACTACCAAATTTAGTTTAGAAGTAGATAGGTATTTTACACCTATCAAATACCCCTAAACTTGGATTTTTTCTAGTCTTCGAGCAAAACACCCTAACACTAAATTAAACTAACTACCCTAATTAACCTACGACTAATCTAAAAATGAAAAACTTTAACAAAGAAGAAGTATATGCATGTAAGTTCCAAATTCAATCGAAGTGACCAAGTTGGTCCCCTCTCAACAGCCCTCAATCTGATCAAGTTCGGGAAATAATATACACCAAGTGGTGTTCTAGAATTTCAACAATTAATATCAATAAAAACCATTCTAGATACATTGAAATGTGTGTATGTGTGTGTGTGAGCTCAAATGTATAACAAACCAAACTCCAGATAGGATCATTCAGTAGACAAGTTCATAACTTAAACCTTAAAGGATTCAGGAAAACCATACTCTTGATTGGGCTTGACTATCCACTAATGTAGGTTCGGACATTCTCAGAGATCAATAGGGCTTGGTTTAGCTTTGGAGAACGACCAAAGGTATCGCAGGAATAGAAAATAGCAAATCGTTATGATTAAACGATACCCGAGGCACAAACGTTTGTCACTATATCACTATCTCATAACCCTATACGTTTAAAAACACAACCCTGAATGAGAATTTAAGAACGCTGTATTCACTTGTCGATGAAAATAAAAATAAAAACTATATTCACATAGTTGTTGTTGTTTTTTTTTTTTTTTTCGTTTTGTTTCTATGAGCACACCCCCAAACTTATTCGAATTTGTACAATTTTAGGGGCGTGCAAATAGAACTAAAAGATTAACAAGTGAATACATTAATACCAAATCAATAGAAATTCATCCAAAACCCCGCCCGCTCACTTCAAGCAGCATAAACTAATGCTAACTTGATTTCACTCATTTTGAAACTTAGGATTAGTGACAACGGTTTGGAAAATTTTAATTGGATTGAGTATTGAAACGTGTTCAGAATTGAAACGATTATCAGCTTCGACAGGGTAACGAGTGATTAAATTTTTCAGGTTTGCTTCAAAAGGTTCAAGCGATAAAAGTGAAGGCCTAAATCATGCCTCTGGAATTACCTCACCTATAATTTCGCCTCAAGTCTACCCCAAATCAAGTTCTAGATTCCTCATTTGTGTCATGAACTTATTACTGAATAGTCAACGTCAATTCATTCAAATAGTTATACACTGAATCCATGCGATCATGCGATTTAAGGATCATGATAATTTTTACCTAATCGACATGCTAAGCACACAAAGCACACATGACTAGCATTATCCCCGACCTCGATATACAATTAAGAGATAATTTTCATCATCGCGAAATGGCCCTAGACGAATTCAACAACTCATCAAGCATATACGACTTCATACATACACAATACTATATTAAATCTAAATACTAACATACATAAACTAAACTAAGCATTTAGCATGCAAAACATGAAAATTAAACTAAAACTTAACTATTTAATTAAAGTCTACAAAACATAAAACATCTAAATTAAATACATCAAAAAATTGTTCAACCTTCTTCTACAAAAACAAAAATGGATGAACACCCCCCCAAACTTAAACATGGCAGTGTCCTTACTAACTAAGAAGCAAACCCATTAACAATTTATAGCAATGGCAAGTAAAATTGGGTGCCTAAGACTTAAAAGTCTCACCCTTACCATTCGTTGGAGGAAAGTCATCGCCACCACTATCACGTCGGAATGGAAATTGTGGCGGTTGCAAAAGGTACAGCGGCAATGCCGCAGCGGTCGCACATGAACTTGTGGAATTGATCTTGCACATACACTAATCACAACGTTTCAAAAACATATGAACAATATAACATGCAATTTTGTTTCACACAATTTAACAATCTATAGAAACTAAGTTATCACCAAAAATCAAACCAAAATCCCAAAGTGATAAAGAAAATCGCGAAAATGGGGTTTTAAATTGATTTGTGGTGGATGATTTGGGGTGAAAATCACAAATTTTGTAAATGGAAGGATGAATTTGAAGGTTTGAACGGTTTGGAAGGATGAAAATAGAGAAATTTTGGAGTTTTTGAAATGGTTGTGGCGTTTTTGTATTAGCGGGATGGCATTAATCAAACAGGGGTCTCACCACCGCGGCGGTGGGATTGCCTTTTTAAAACTAATTTTTTCTGTTGTTTCACCGCCTAGGCGATGAGGCGTTTAAGCTGAAAACTTGACATCTTGTATTTGCATCGTCGCGGTGGTGCATCTAGCGCTGCGGCGGTGAGCCTACTGATGGATTTTCATTTTTTTCTTCAAGTTTTCACACAAAGGCTCCACACTATGTGTTTTCACTTCTCTTGTTCAATGATTTTAAGTGCGAAACACATCTTTGAGTATCCTCACTCCTTAATTTACCTCCAAACACGCTCCGAGACCATTCCGGCCTCCAAAAAATAATTAATAGCAAAAATCGGATAAAAATTGATACCCTCGGTTTTGGATAAAAAAATGTAACTTGCTTGATTTAACGTCCCTAGCTGGACTTGGTTGAGCATTTTTTATCGAAATCCCTCATAGACAAGGAATTTGGAGAAAACAATGCTCCGTTGGCTCACGATTCATGGTATTGAAGTTGAATTCTTGTCTCTCTTCTTATCCTTTTCAACTTATACTCAATCTCGGGATCAAGAGTCAAGAATTTCAACTTCTTCTACGATGCATGCACTGTTTGATCACAACTCACAAAACAAATTAACAAAATAAATAAAAGGAAAATTAAAACAAAAGAATTGTCTGGATTAATATTCAACTACTTAGTTGCAATATCACCCATTCAACACCATCCTTGGCAACGGCGCCAAAAACTTGGTGACCGCAAATAATGCGCTGCCACTTTTACCGCAAGCGTATAGATCAAGTTTAAGTATAATGGACCTTTTGGTCGGATATCGTATCCACAGGGATTGGTTGAGATTACTATCGAGTACCGCGACTGTCATAACCCGACTTTATCTAGGAGACAAAAATGTAATTTAATTATTAATTACTAATACTAAAATACTAATTTAATTATCCTAATACTATATCGAGATAGTTTTGAGAGAATAGGTTGTCTATGGATTAGTTTCATTTACGAATACGTGTTCAGTCTTGTTTTAGTTTATATTAACGACATTCGACTTATCCGACAATCTTGGTATTTAAAACTCCTCCGCCACCTCTCCCGAGTGTAAAACGGGGGATATAACGCAACTTTGTGTCAATAAAGAAGTCCCCCTCAACATCTTAACGACTCTAGGTTGCGTGAGTCTCGTCCCAACGTCATTGATTACACACAATCCAACTCCCGATTGGGTCATTGGATCGTGCGTTGAGTTTACCCTATCGACAATCTCAGTTCTAAAACTCACTCGCCACCTTTCCCGAGTGTAAGATGAGGGTATACGCGACTTCGAATCAATGAAGAAGTTCCCCTCAACGTTTTAACGACTCTAGGTCACGTGAGTCTTACCCCAACGTTATAGATTGTTCACAATCCAAACCCCGACCGAGTTATAGGATCGTGGTGTTTGTTTATTCTAGTCCAAATTCGGGATTTGTCAAACCCCGTATTCTCATAACATAATTCTAACAACATGATAAACAAATAATACGGTACACACAATCAACATAATGAAGAACATATGCAAACAAAACACAAACTCAATTAAACAACGAATTCATAAATTATATTAATAATCCCTAAACAACCTATGTTTAGCCAATGACCATAACCATGTATACAATATAAAATTGTCACACCCCACCCCGGACACCCGTCACCCTGGGGCCGGCATGACGTCGACACAATATCACCTGTACGTTCAACCAACTAAAAAAACGACATTATGCATACATAAATATAAAATCACATATACAGGCCATATACATCCTCTCCTATGGGGGACACACCCGTCCCCAACAATAATAGCCACCCAAAAATATAATAACTATGAACCTCTCATAGGTTTTCCTTAAACAGCTCATCACCAAAAACTCCCACATGACTCCAATGCATGACTCTACCTAGTGCTAGTAGGGGACTAACTTCTAACTGTTGTACCTGCGAGTGTACTGCCTTCTTAATAAAAACTATTTTTAAATAATAATAATAATACAGTCTAAATAATACAACATTTATATGGATAAAGCATAACGCATATAAACAAATATATTTTGAACAGTAATATAAAAATTGTATACCACGAGAAAATTCTTTCTTCCTACCATTCAGAATCATCCTCTCTCTCTATATATATCAAATTTATAAAATTCATCCAAACCATCAGTATAAGATAATATGATAAAACACCCAAGATGATAAATAAAACACCACATCACCATATGTGATAAAACACCAAATAGGATAAAACACCACCTCACAAACACCACACCACACCACTCATCACCATACTACATCACTCCACACCACACTACACCACACCACACCTCGGCTAGCCATGTGATCATTTTAACCTCACGATCGGGAGTTACAATGGTACCGTATCCCGTAGGATATGCCTTCCTACCGGGATATAACAATGCTCCGTTGGACTGTGCCAGACGGGTAAAACAACGCTCTGCTGAACTATGCCAGACGGGTGAAACACCGCTCCGTTGGACTATGTCAAGCGGGTGAATATCCACCACCAATCTCCACCTCACCACCATAACAACAACTCATCAAACTACAAATCAATAATATCAACATCTATCTCCAAAATCAATTTAATCCGAAAATCATATTTTTCACCTTTGTTTGAAAACCGTTTAATTTCAACGAAACTATTTTTCCCCTTTATTTTTAGAAAACCATACATTTTTAGAAAAACAGATATCTTCCGCTCCCTTTTAAAACCACCAAGTCCGACGAAAATCTTTTTTACCAACTCACCCAAAACCTGCTTGATCCACTTTATTTTTTTTTAAAAGCATATAATTTTAAATACAACTATTTTCTATCATATATAGATATAAAAATAGTTTGGCAAGAAGACAGTACACTCACGTGGTTATCCACTCTGAAGACTTTTTCTAACTATCATCTACTAGTACTCAGGTGCCTGCGAACCTAATAGTGATAAGACCTGAATTAATATTTTATTTCCAATAACCTAACATGCAATGCAGACCCTAAATTTCATAATTCCTCATTTCCCAGATTTCATTGTGAAAAATTATTATGTGTCCGTTCTGCTACGTTGATATTCACCGCACCAATTTATTTAGATTGACGATTAATAAAATATTACTACGATTATGAAATTTCTTTCACAATTACGAAATTTTTAATACTAACAATTTAATTTAACAAAATAATACCCGATTAAAATTTTACCTGATTCTGAATCCCCCGCCAGCAGCGAATTGGGTTTTTGGATTCTACTGGGGTGGTTTGTGTAATTTCGACTTTTTCCTTTCTTTTTTTTTCCTCTTTTTTTTCCTCTTCCTCTGTTTTGGTTTCTGCTTTGCTGTTTCTGTTCGGTTTGGAACTCTCGTTGCACCCCTCAACACCGGCCAACACTCAATCCTCTCGCCGATCTTCACCGCCAACGATCCGAACACACACACGGCACGCACAACACACACACACGGCGACTCCACCGCCGAACAATCACCGGACCATCGCTGACCCTTTCTCTATCTCTCTTCGTTTTCTGCTTCAGCTTCCTTTTAGCCAACCATCAACGACACACAATCACACCCACACCACGACGGCAACGTCGAACCCACGACCGAACATGCACAAAACCAAAATCGAACCCACCTTCTTTCTCTCTAACTCTCAGCTTCGACGACGACGGCAACCACACCAACACCACAACCATTTAACACACACACACACACACACACACACAATCTGATCAGCACCCCCACACATACACACTCCCGTGGGAACACACACCACCGATCTCCTCTCCCTCCTCACTGTTTTCCTGTTTTTGTTTGAACCAACTGCCGACCGACGAAATCTCTAATCTCACCACTGACCGTCGGCTACCCCACACCGTTTTGCAAACACACACCGCAGCAGCAACACACACACACAATCGTCGAAAGATGGCGACGAACCGCGACGATCACCAATAACGAACCAATACCGACCAAAACCCACTTCCCTCTCTCTCTCCTCTATTTTTTCTTCTTCCCTTCTCGATTCTTCTACCCTATCATGCGTGTGTGTATGTAACTGTATATATATATATATATATATATATATATAAATCGAGCCACCGACTTCCCTCTCATTTGCTTTCTCGATCCTTCGGCTGAGCTCACGGCACACGCACGAACATATATATATGAATATAAATATATAAAATATCTTTATTTTAATTACACTAACCCCCCCTTCTTTTTAGTTAGGACATTAATTAAACTCATTTAAAATTTTTATGTTTATATAAATTATAATTTGACCCCTAAATTTTAAATCTTACAATAATTGACACAATCTACCCCCGTTATATCCGAAATAATTTAAAACACGACTAAAATTATACGTATGCCAAAAATCGAGGTCTTACAAAAATGGCATAAACATGCTCAACAACTATTAAAATGTAGTGAACAAATAAAAGAAACGAGCAACTTAGCCAATATCCGAAGAATAGTTGCTAGAATCGTCGAACGATCGCTTCCCTCTTCATCCTCCACCTCGGGTGGAGAGCTCTCTCTCAAAAATCCCTATTCCTAACCCTAAAATATGGGCTAAGGTCTTAGGGGCCGAAGAAGTCCGAAGAGAAGATGAGAGAATGGTATTTATAGGCTTAAAATTATCTAACAAATATCTAAATTGTGCAGAGGCCACCGCCGCGGCCGTGGAGTATGTCGGTTAAAGGCTCGCTAAGGCAATGAAGAAGGCGGTGGATTAGAAAAAGTTTCTGCTGGTTCATCACCGCGGCCGTGAATCTCAGCGCCGCGGCAGTGGACGTTCTGCAAGAAATCAACTCTCTGCATCTTCACAGCCGCGGTGGTGGGCTTGTTTGCAGAATCTTGTCGCCTTGCTCATTTTTCCACCGTTCTCGATACGATTTGATCGTTTATGCTCCAATTTCATACCTTTTCACCCCACGCACCTGTTTTAATGCAAAAAGAATAAAAACATATTAAAATATATAAAAAATAACTATAAACGTACTAAAAAATTAACAAATTAGGATTGAAAATACATAGGTAATTTACACCTATCAACCACCGACGACCAAAACAACCCAAAATCCACAAAACCTAGACGACCACTGATGAACGACGACAGTCATGCTGCTGCGAAGGGTTTCATGGTGCAATCGCAGCAATAGTAGAAAAGAAAGGTGAGGCTGGATTGCCGAAGACGGAGTGGAAGGGTTTCTTAGGGTTGATGAGCGAAAGGATTTTTTAAGGTTGCAATCGCAGACTTCTCACTTTGCAATTCGCAGATCGTGGAGGTGGAGGCTGATGCGATATTTTTGGATTGAGATCATTGGCCCAACAATCGCTACATGGATATCATCCAATACATTTTCCAAACACAAATGAAGTAAAAAAAAATGAACAAAAAAGATAATCGCAACGAAATGGGGGCGAAATAGCAATTTCATTATAGGGAGCCCTAGGGTTTTGTTTATTTGTTTTTACAATTTCAACCAAATAACAACCCTAGAAAACAATCGAAACTAACAATACTAAGCTTATACGTGATTAAACAAAGCTTTATTTCAAGAAAAATGAATAAATTAGTAGAAGGATCAAAATTCTAACCTTACAGTATCAAGAGCTGAAAATCGCCCAAAATAAGCTTGGATCACCCTTAAAGTATGACAAGATCACCTCTTTGATCAATTCTCAGAAGAAATCGATCTCGAATCGCCAAAATCAAGCCAAAAACATGAGGAATCATTTTTTCTCTCCTCTCACTATTGTTTCGCGGCTCGAACAAACCGTCTGGTCTATCTGTATTTAAGGGACAACCCTGCACACTCGCGAGTGAGAAGGGGCCTAGAAGGGGCTTTTTATCCTTTTTTAATGAAGGGCGGTTTTTATTTTATTTTTTGGGGGCTAAGATTGAAGGCTTGATTCAACTTAGATCTTGAAAAAAGATGATACCGCCTCAGTACAGGTTGCCAGCCAAACATAACTCAAAAAGACGTGCAACATAATTGAAATCCATCAACTAGATTGGAAGACATCAAAAGACGTGGAGATCAAATCAAAGTCAAATCTCAATCAAAGCACATCAATTCAAGGTAAAAAAAAAAAAACAAATCAAATTGAAGGCAAATCAAATAAAAGTTAATGTCCAAGTCAAATCAAATCTAATAAAAGTCAAATCAACTCAAATTGCTAATTAATTTGGATTAAAAAAAATACATCATATCAAATCAAAAGTTATGACCAATCAATTGATTTTCCAGCTTAATGTTGAACAAAGTCAATAGCCTCAGCTTCGCGCCACAAACACGTTTTTCGGATTTGAATCCTCCTCACAGATCTATTTCTTCACCGCCCTAGCATTACACTGGAAAATGGATGCATTTCTAAATTAAGATTCTTAATCACGAATTTGTTTTTTTTATCACCCCCAACCATATACTGGGGTGCACTTGAGTTGACTTCTCTCACGACGTATACTCTTCTTCATCCCCAGTCCATGGAATGGGTACATTTCACTCATTTTCATCATCCAAAGTCATATATTGGGACATACTCAGTTTGATTTCTCTCATGAAATCTATCCATTCTCATTCCCAACTATGGATAAAAGCATATTTTACTCTGTTTCATCGTTCCCAGCCATAGACTGAGACACACATATATTCAACTTCTCTCATGAAGTCCGTATTTCTCGCCACCCTAGTCATAGACTAGGGCGTTCTTGGTTATTTTCATCACCTTAAGCCATAGTTTGGGATGAATTCTATTCAACTACCACCATCCTTGTCCCTAGCCATGATTTGGGTCACATTATACATTATGCCAAACTTCTTGTGAAATATATTTCTTGTTGCCCCCAGCCATGGACTAGGGCACGTTTCATCATATTTTGATTTCTCTCATAAAGTCCACTTCTTATCCCCAGCCATAGACTGTGACCTACTTCATTATATTTTGACTTCCCTTGTGAAGTTTGTTTCTCGTTGCCCCTAGCCATAGACTAGGGCACGTTTTATTATATTTTGACTCCTGTAATAAAGTTCGTATCTCATTAACCCCATCCATAGACTAGGGCACATTCCATTATATTTTAAGTTCTCTCGTTTATCGTTGACCCCAGTCATGGACTAGGACATATTTTATTGTATTTAACTTCTCTAGTGTAGTCCATTTCATGCTAACCCTTGCCTTGGGTGGGGGTATCATTTTATTTCATTGTCTCCAGCCATGGACTGAGGCACACTTTGGATTTAGTTTCTCATATGAGATCCATTCCTTCTTGACCCCCAACCCTTGGTCGGGATGGATCAATTTGTTGCATTGCCTCCAACTATAGATTGAGGCACATTATATTTTATAAGACCCCGACCTTTAACATACATATAATTTAAGTCGTATTTTAAAATATTTCAAAAATAACAGGGGTGATGGTGTTAATTATGTTTTAATTTTAATTTGAGGGATTAATTCGTAAATTTTCAAAACGTAAAAAAAAAAAATTAAAGTTGGAATTAATTACTATACTAATTAAAAAAGCGGGACGAATTGTGATATTAATTATGCAATTTAAAAAGTTTAGGGGTCAAATTATAAATTTTATAAATATAATTAAGAGTGGGTTTAAATATTATCATAAGTAAAATGAGAGGAAGATTGTGTAATATATATAATATACATCATATATATATAGAAACGGTGGAACGAATGGAGAAGGGGAGGCCACCTGTCCGGCCTGGCGATCACATGTATACACACACACAGATATACATATATATATATAGAAAGAGAGAGATAGAGATGAGAGAAATATCGAGAAGCAATTAAAGATCCAAAATAGAGGAGAGATAGAGGAGGCTGTTCCGTCGTCCGATCATCGTCGTCGTTACTGCGTGTGTGTGTGTGATCAGTTGGGGCTGCCGGTGGTGGGATGTCGTCAATTTCATGGGTATGTGTGTATTGTCCATTTGTTGACGGATCGGCGGGGTGTGCGTTTCGGTTTCGTGTGTGGGCTGTGAGGAGTGGGGTTGTTCGGTCAGACAGTAAGCTTTATGTCGATAGTGGGTGTCGATCGTGTGGTCGACGGTGGTGTGAGTTGGGCATGCCGATAGTGAGTTGTGTGTGTGCGCTATGTTTTTACGCCTACTGTGTGTTGTGTGTGTTGCATGTGTTGCGTGTATGTATATGATCAGGGTGTGTGTGGGTACCATTCGGTGGTGGCGTCGGTGGGCTGAACACAAACGGAAAGCAGAAGTAGGAAACGGAAGAGGAAGAGAGAGAAAGAAAAGTCGTTGGGTGTGTGTGTGTGTGTAAACTTCCACTACTTTGTGTGCGTGTGTGTGTGTGTGTGTGTGTGCTCCTCCGGCGTTGTGGGTGTGTATGGGTATGTCGTTGGTTGTCGCCGGCGATGCTGAAAACGAAAGAGAGAGAGAGAGAGAGAGAGCAAGTTCGGCAGTCCAGCGTGGGGGTACTGTTGGGTCGTCGGTCGGAGTGGCGGTGGTTTGGGTTCGGTCTCTGCGTGTGTGTGTTGCTCGTTGTCCAGTGTGTCACCGTGTGTGTGTGTGTTGTGTCGGTGGGGCTCGTCGGCGGCAAAAGAGAAAGCAAAATCACACACACACACACACACACACACACACACACAAAAAAAAAAAAAAGAGGAAGAAAAAGAAAAAGGAAAAGGAGAAATTACACGAACCACCCCAATAAAACCTAAAACTCATCTCGCGGACCGACGGAAGATCTGGAAGAGGTAGAATTCTGAACTCTCCTAATATATTTATTTAATGATATTTAAATTGTCACGTGGGTGATTATGAAACAAATTACTAGCATCAAAAATGTTGAAATGGCGATAATAAATATTGAGATCGTTCACATGAATAAATTCGATATCGTAAACTGAAACGGAACAATATTACTTAAATAGGCATATTTTATAATAAAAGATGGGGAATAAGAAACTATGAAAAATTAGGACCTACATGGTTCGGATAGGGTATTTTTATATCAAATATTAATTTAGACTCTACTATTAGGTTCGCAGGCACCGGAGTACCGGTAGAGAATAGGCAGTAAAAGTCTTCTGAGCGGATAACCAGGTGAGTGTACTGTCTTCTTGCCAAATCTATTTTCAAATATATGATGGAAAATGTGTTTACTTAAAAAACTAAACGCATTTATAACTTATATGGATCAAGCGGTTTTGGGTGATTTGGAAATGTGGTTTCCGCTGGTTTTTAAAGATAATGGAAAGAAATGATTTGTTAAATCTAATTGGTTTTAAAAAGACGATGGAAAAATGATATTTGGATTAAATCGGTTTTGGAGATAGGTATTAATATTATTGATTTGTAGTTTGATAATGTTGTTATTGTTTTGTCGATGCTATTGATTTTATCTGCTTCGGCAGAGCGTTGATGATTTCTATTGAGTTGTTGTTGAGATAGAGATGAGTTGTTGTTATTGAGGTGGAGATGAGTTGTTGTTATGGTGGTGAGGTGGAGATTGGTTGTGGATTTTCACCCGTCTGGCACAGTCCAGCGGAGCGGTGTTTCACCCGTCTGGCTTAGTCCAGCGGAGCGGTGTTTCACCCGTCTGGCTTAGTCCAGCGGAGCGTTATTTCACCCGTCTGGCTTAATCTAGCGGAGCATTGTTTCACCCGTCTGGTACAGTCCAGCGGAGCGTTGTTATATCCCACTAGGAAGGCATATCATACGGGATACGGTACCGTTGTAACTCTCGATCGTGAGGTTAAAACGATCGCATGGCTAGCCGAGGTGTGGGGGTGGTGTGATGTGGTGTGGTGTGATGTGATGTGATATGGTGTGGTGAGATGTGGTGTTATATGTGATGTTTTGTCGTATGTGATGTTTTGTCGCATTTGATGTTTTGTTATATGTGGTGATGTAGTGTTTTATTATATCGTCTTTGGTGATTTATCATATTATCTTATGCTGATGGTTTGGACGATTTTCATATATTTTATATATATTTATGGATAATGATTTCTAAATGGTAGGAAGAAGAAGTTTTCTCGCGGTATATAATTTTTAGGTTATTGTTGCAATTGTGTTGTTTATACGCGTTAAGCTTGATCCATTTAAATGTTGTATTATTTAGAATGTATTATTATTATGATAAAAATAATTTTTTTTTACTAAGAAGGCAGTACACTCGCAGGTGAAACAGATAGGAGTCGGTCCCCTACTGGCACTAGGTGGAGTCATTTGGGAGTATTGAGTTGAGTTGTCAGAGGTGAATCTTATTTGAGATTATGTATATCTTGTATAGTGAATTGTATAGTATAGTATGCATATTGTAATGTATTAGTTGATTGAATGTAATAGGTGATGTCATGTTTTCGTCACGCCGGCCTTGGGATGGCGGGTGTCCGGGGCGGGTCGTGACATATTTGGTTTCTCCCATGAGATCCATCTTTTATCATCGCCAATCTTGGGTTGTGATACATTCTTGGATTTGTCTTCTTTGATTGAGATCGATTCTTACCCTATTCGATTTTGTACCGACCGCTTTCGTATACTTTGTCTCTATCCTAATAATAGGCGGGGCCTATCTTATCTTGATAATAGGCTAGATCGATGTTTATTTGATATGATTTTCTCTATGTCCTGATAATAGGCCAAGCATATATTGTCCTGATAATAGACTGTATAAGTGTCTATTTGATTTAATCTTCTCTATGTCCCAATAATAGGCTGGGCGAGCCTATCCAATCCTGATAATAGGCGAGATAGGTGATTATTTGATATGATTTTCTCCTTGTTCGGATAATAGGTGGGACCTACCCTGTCCTAATAAAAGGCAGGATAGGCAATTATTTGATATGTTTTTCTTCATGTCTTCATAATTGGTAAGGCTTATTTTGTCCTAATAATAGGCTGGAAAGGTGTCTATTTGATTTAATCTTCTTCTTGTCCTGATAATAGGCGGGGCCTATCTTGTCCTATAATAGGCAATATAGGCAATTATTTGATATGATTTTCTCCATGTCCTGTATCTTGTCCTGATAATAGGTGGGATAGGCAACTATTTGATATGATTTTCTTCATGTCCAGATAATAGGCAAGATAAGCAGTTATTTTATATGATTTTATCCCTATCCTGATAATAGATGGGGCCTATCTTATCCTGATAGTAGACGGGGGCTATCTGCTCATGATGATAGGCGAGATGTGTGATTATTTGATATGTTTTTTTCCATGTTCTGATAATAAGCGGGGCCTATCTTGTCCTAATAACAGGCAAGATAGGTGTTTATTTGATGTGATTTTCTCCCTATCTTGATAATAGGCAAGGTCTATCTTGTCCTGATAATAGGATGGATAGTGATTATTTGATATGATTTTATCCCTGTCCTAATAATAGACGGGGCTTATCTTGTACTGATAATAGGCGATATAGGTGAATATTTGATATATTTTTCTCCTTGTCCTGATAATAGGAGATGCCTATCTTTCCCTCGACAATAGGCTAAATGGATGTTATTGGATTTAATTTCTTATTTGTCTTAATAATAGGGATCGCCTACCTTGTCATAATAATACATAGGATAGTTATTTAATTTGATTTTCTCCCTATCTTGATAGTAGGTGGGGCCTATCTTGCCTCGATAATCGGTGGGGTAGTTTTTTGTTTACTTTCTTTCTATCTTGATAGTAGGTGGGGCTTATCAGGTCCTGATAATAAGCTAGATAAGTGTTTGTTTTCATGTCATCATAGTAGACACAGAGTTCTAATATCCCATTACCTTGTAGAAGGCCAAGATATTAGAACTACATTTGACTTTGTTAGCACAACAATGATATATAGGAACCCCTAGTGGGTCCAGTCTAAACCTAGAAAATATTCATGCTCTACATGTTCTGCCACTATGTTGCAGCGTATTTTCTCTAGGACAGGTATGTCGACCCTCATTAAATTTTTATTCCTAACATTTTGTGGCAGAATTCATTATTCTCTTTCCTTCCTCCGCCCCATAACGGACGAGGACTTGTTGGAACTACATCTAACCTCCTCTTTGGCAACATATCAAGGTACGTAGGCAACCGTGTAGAGGTTCGGTCAAAATTTCTTCCAAAATTATTGTTTAACTTTACACTCAGCTATAGCCTAAGGCATTTAATGTTTTTCATCTCCATGTTTCAACCATGACCACGGGTTGTTCATATCGAGGAAAGTCGCCAAGAATAAGATGATACACACAATACTTAATAAAAATATATTACACAAAAATAATAAAAGAGTAAATTATACTTGTACATCATATTACAAAAAGAATACACTTATATAAAATTATCAATACCAAAACGAATTGCGCGCAGGCTCTTCATAGTATGCATCGGCATGATCACTACTCTGATTTTGTTGTGCAGCACCATAACCACCAAATTAGTTAAAGGTGCAATGATCATAAATGGTGTTGCTAGGGCCACTACCACCGGTACTGTTAGATTCTGCTCTTTCTTCGTAGTAACCGAAAGTAGAACTCGAACTCTCTTGATATGGAGGAGGGACACCGTATTGGTAAGAAGGTGGTGGTGGATATGAGTATCCAGTAGCAGGAGGTTGTGGGCATCCTAAAGGACCCATACCCACATAATGTGGCACCGAAACATATTCCGATGAGGGATAATAAGGGTAAGGATATGGTTGTGGTTGAGGCCACTGATGATAATTATCCCCTTGATATCCATATCCGTATCTTCCAACTCCAAGCATACCAAAGCGGTATGCCATGTCATCATATTCTTCGAAATTTGAGGATTGTGGGTTTGGTCTTCTTCTTGATGATCCAATTGCACCAAAAACAGAATGGCTTCGTGGCTCACTAATATCCCCACGTGCGACATCGTCTGCAAATCCAGCCATTCCTAACTCTCCATGATACGGTGATCATCTAGTGTCTCCTCCACCTCTACCATCATCACCACTAGACTCTCCACTAGGTGGGCTCAAACCATGACCACTATCAGTATCACTTCCATCTCCAGATGGACTATCATTCTGCCAACGTCGAGGTGCTTGGCTACTAGTAGTAGCGACCTCATCATCGCTTACGTCTAACCATCCGGAGTTGTCCTGATCATTTAACAATGGTTCTTCTCTCTCTTGAAGCCATGGAGATAGTGGATCATCTTCCTCAAAGATATAATCCAAGTTTATAGGGTTGAAGTTGTCTTAAATTTCACTTTGGCTTAATCTCGTAGCGTGTCTAATTTTCAACCTCATATTATAAGCCACGTAAACAAGTTTATTCAGTTTTTGATACTTTAGACGATTTCTCGTCTTTGTATGTATCAAACTGAATGTGCTCCAATTACGCTCACAATTAGAAGACGATGTTGTTTGGCTCAACACTTTAACTGCAATCTCTTGAAGTTCAGGGGCAGATGTACCAAAGTAGATCCATCATTCAGCTGTAGAAACAATATGAATTAAAACGATACGAAGATTGAGATTCTTATATTAATAGTTAATTGTTCATTGTATTACCCGGATTCCTACGTGTTACTGCTTTTTGAGCCAATACTATCCCGAAAGAATGTTTTTTGTCACGAAACGTCATAATCTATATTTAGAACGTAACAAATCAAAAACCCACAAATAAAACACAGAAAACTTAGTAACTTGTTAGTCGTTAGTTGTTACTTAAAAAAAGAAAAAGAACTAACTTGATTAATAGTTTGAATTTGTTTATCAATATTCGACTCCAATCTTTGAATCACATTTTGAACTCCCTCCATTACCTCTCTATGGTCAGAAAGTTTACCACCATATTGAAATTGAGGATTTAAAAAATAACCTACATGAATTCAAAACAAAAAGCACATTTTGTTAAAGGAAATTTAATTCTAACAAGTAACAAGAGTTTTTAAAATTGAATTTACAATTATTCAATTACTTACTAGCCGCATGCAAATCATGGTGTAATTGGAATCGCCATCTTTTGTCGATTATATTCCAATATTTTTTGTAGTAACGACAATTTTTTTCAATGGCCATCTTCGCTTTGTCCATAGTTTCATAGACGAATCCCATTGTAGGCTTCTTATCTCTATCAACAAGCCTAATGATGGGTGTAAAATATCTATCTAATTCTAAACCGAATTTGCCAGTTTTCGAGTATTTTATTGAAGTTTGAATATCTTTTTAGCTGTTTTTATTAGTCAGGAGTAGGGACATAAACAATCGACAAACTGAGTGAAATGGTGGAGAAAATGGTAGCCAAAAGATAAAAAAAAAAAAAGAGGTTTCAAAGAATAGCACAAATCCGCCTAGGCGAAGTTTCCACCGCTTAAGCGGAAATCCATCAGAAGGTTGAAAGCGTTGAGAAGTTGAAATCTGCCTAGGCGAAATTTCCACCGCCTAGGAGAAAATTTGTCAGAAGGATGAAGGGATGAAATGTTGAAATCCGCCTAGGCGAAGTTTCCACTACCTAGGCGGAATTCTGTCAAAATGCTGGAAGTGTTGAACGGTTGGAAGTGCTGAACTGTTGAAATCTGCCTTGGTGAAGTTTCTACCGCCTAGGCGGAAATCCATCATAAAGAAAGAAGACCAAGAAGTTAGTCCTCCGCCTAGGCGGATTTCTAACCGACTTAAATTCCGCCTAGGCGAAGTTTCTACCGCCTAGGCGCATTTCGCAGAATAGTCTAAAATATCTGTTTAGATATTTTTGAACCACTAAGCCTATTTATACCCCTTTCCCACGTCTGAAAAAGGTTGTTGATGAACCCTAACCCTAGTAGAGAGTTCTTAAGCTATATTTTGAAGATCAAGAAGGAGATTCATCATTCGGGCAAAGAAGAATCACTTGCGGACCGATCATTAGCGACAGTGAACCGTTTCACTTTTAGATTTGATCGTTCTTCTCTTGTTTTTATCTTTGTAATTACTTTTTCATATCTAAGAATGTTGAATCCCTCTTATTTTGTATGGTATATGGCTAAGATCTTGTAGTATTAGTTAAATGTTATTTAGGTGTATCTGAAATCATGTAATTGTTAAGTTGAATGAATTAATATTACTTTAATGTGTTATTTGTCTACATCTGATTGTGTTTACCATTATTCTTGATATTATACTTGTATTGATAAACCGAGAATAAGGGGTTTGACACTCGGGAGAGGTAACCCCGGATTCGGACTAGGGTAAATACAACGTGACGTTCTAACGACCCGGGAGGGCGTTAGAACGTATGCAATCCATGACGTTGGCTAAAAACTCACATGACCTAGGGTTGTAAAGACGTTGAAGGGGACTTCTTCGTTGACACGAAGTCGTGTAATCCCCCGTCTTACACTCAGGGGAGGTAGCGGAGGAGTTATCGATACAGAGATTGTCGGAATAGATAAAAAACCATTATAGCTAACTTAATGACGTCGATTATGCATTATGTGAAAGAAATCAATACCTAAGTAATTAGTGTAATTAGAACTAACCTAATAGTTGTCGTTTATCTTAGTATATTAAATAGAAAACAAACAAATTTTGATTAGTCGAGATAATATGAAACTATTTAAATCACAATACTCAACCGAATTACACGTCATTCCCAGTGGAACGATATCCAATCTTACAAGATCCATTATATTAAAACTAGACCTCGTATACTTGCGAGTAGTCAATACCGCGAGGACGATGGTGTGAATCCTTGCGCGTATACCTAAGTACCCTCACCAATGGTTCTTGAATTTTTAAAATTTCTGAAGCTTTTTTCCAAAAACCATTGTCGTTCACAATTTTTCTAACTTTTTTTTCACATTTCTCCTTCGCCCATCTTTTGCTTTTCCACTCATCACAATTAAACATATCTTGTAAGGCATTCTTATACCTTACAATGCTTTCCAGCATAATGAAATTGGTGGCAAAGCGTGTGATCCCGAGGCGTAATAACTCTTTTCCTTCAGTAAATCTCTTCATAAAATCAAGAACCCAACTAGAGTTATAATTGAAGCGTGATATTCTTCTTGCATCATCCAATGCTTTCAGCACATTTGTTTTCTCTCCAATATCTTTCAATATCAAATCAAGGCAATGTGCAGCACAACCTGTCCAATATAAATTTGGTATTTTTAGCACAAGTTTTTTCCCCGCCGCTTTCATTGCAGGCTCATTATCAGTGACAATTTGGACAATATATTTTTCACCAATTTCATCCACCACCTTGTCCATAAGCCCGAATTAATAATCGGCAGTTCTGCTAACAACATTGGTGGCATCCACTGATTTATGAAAAACAGTCCCCCGATTACTATAAATAAAAAAATTGATAATGTGCTTCCGGGTAGGTCCGCTCCATCCATTACACATGATCGTAACACCCCTCTCCTCCCAACTTGGTTTATGAGATTCGATCCGCTTTCTCAATTCTTCATATTCTCTAGGTAAGAAAACTTCAGTCACCTCGTAAGGAGTAGGGACTTTCACTCATTTTCCAACCTCACTTGCAACATCCAACATTGGCTTAAGCCATGGCAAATTAATAACGTTTGTTGGCAAACGTGTGTATAATACAAATTGACTAACTGCGACCCCTAATTTTTTTCTCAACCCTTTTATTACCCTTGTTGAGATCTTTTGTTGTTTGGGGGCTTTGCTACGGTGTAGATCAACATCAATCTCGGCCAACCGTGCTTCAGGTAAAGACAAATTAATCCAAGTTTTTTTCGAACTCGATTCACGGACAGTAGAAGATCGTCGAAACATATTAGCAATGCGAGTAGTAGTGCTTCCCCATCTGGTGCTTTCACCAACCCCGCTATTACTCCTGGTCTCATATTAGTTGCCTACATCCCTCCTATATCTCTCCCTATCTTCTTCTTCTCTATGCAACCTCATACTTTCTTTTTCGTGCATAAGCCATATCCCGATCATCCGAGTTATCATCATCACTCAAATCGTAAGGATCATCTTCATCACGTTGAGAAGCTCAAATTTGTTCAATCACTTCTTCTCTTTGTTTTCTTTTATCCATTTTTGTCTCCAAGTTACCTTCAAGATATTTCATCATAAGCATTCTAACATTGACACTAACACTTTGGCATGGAGCTACTTGACCGTTTTTAGCCGCCAAGTGTTGCTTCAATCTAGTTATTCCACCATTTATCTCTTTACCACAAAATTTACATTTTAATTTGCGTCTAGAACCACTAATAGGAATCCCGAATTTCCATCCAATATCATCACTAGGAGGATGTGATCCTTCTTCACCCGACATTGTTAAATTTTAATTTTCTGCAATTTACATACACAAATTTAATTCATATTATTTAATAAAATTATAATTGAAGCTAATTAATACTACATTAACCATTATATATATATATATAATGTGATAAATAATAATGACAAAAACAAAATTGCTATAAAAATATAAGTTAAAAAATTTTAGGACTAAATTGTAATTGTAAACAAGCTAATTAACAATTTTAGGACTAAATTGTAATTGTAAACAAGTTAATTAACAATTATAGGACTAAATTATAAACTAAAATTATTTCTAATTATATTCAGCCACACCCACACGGCCACACCCAAATCAAACGCGACACTCACACACCAAAATGGAGAGAGAGAGAGAGAGACAAACGGAGGCGAGTAGGCGACGGAGACGGCGACGAGCTGCAACGCAAAAGGGAGGAGATGTCTCCGGCGACGGTGAGAGCTACATTCGGCGGCGACGAGCTGTTTCTGTTAGGGTTTGGCGACACCGCAACGAAAATCTCAACGTTTGACAAGCTCGTTAGATGGATACGATCTAATTGGTAAGTGTTTTGTTATCTTCTACTAGTTTTTTCTCCTCCTTGCTCAATTATATGAAGAATCTCTTAAGAAAGTTGAAAAGCTTGAGCTGGTTGTCGATCTGTGAAGAATCTCTGAAGAAAGCATGTCTTTACAGATCGTAACCTCCGTTACGGTCTCAGTAACGGCCCGTATCGGCTCGTAACGACCCGATACGGTGCGATTCAGCCCTAGACTCTGGAATCGGCCATGTATCGGTATCGGCATGCTCATTTTTCGGTACGAATCGGCCGTTACGGTACGTAACGGTCGATATTTAAAACCCTGCTTCCAAGTGGGCTTCTTTATAAAAAGAATTTTCAAAATGTTATTTTTTTACTTTAACTCATAATAAGGATTCTAAAAATATTTTTTTTTTTTCGAAGAAATAAAAGGATTTCTTTATAATAAGAAACTCCAAAAATGAAATACTTCTTTATAATAACAAAAGTTCTTAAAAGAAATAGATTCCAAAAAAAAAATATTATATCTTGACTTGTTACTTTTTCCTCATTTCCATCAAGGAAATTCTGCATGCGTTTAATATTTCAATTTTTTACAAGCTAACCTAAACTAAAAATAAAAACAAACCCTCCCGGGGGCCAAACTTGTCGATTTCATTCGTAATTGATAAACAGTTTAAAAGGGGGACATTGTCTTTTATTTTATTTTTGTGTTTTAAGTTGTCTTTTAAATTCAAAAATGAATCAGGGAAATATTATGGTAACCAAATCGAGAAAAAAAAAATCTCTTGGACTTGTATTAATTTAAAGGATTATTTGAAAAAAGGTATCGTTTCCATACGGATGTATTGGGGTGCCTAACATCTTCCCTAAGCATAACTAAACCCCAAACTTTAAAAAAATCTATGGTTAAGACCTGAAATTGTTGAGTCAAATTTGGGTCATTTCAAAAGATAAAACAATTTTCGAAAATCCCGTTGACTTAATATACCATTTAAAACCAATGCTAGGTGCCGACTAATTTTTTCTAAAAAAAATGGGTCCAAAGAACTGTTTATAAAACTAGTGCCGAGAAAAGCACCTTGAACCATTTTTAGAAAAAGTAAAGGACTTCGAAAATAAAGTTTATCTAAAAGCATTTAAAAAATATAAGTTTTTCTTTAAAATATGAATGGACTACATACCTCAAAAGAGAGTGTTGTAGTTTTTTTGCGGTGCGTCAGACAACATAATCTTCCAAGAGTTCATCAAATGGCAATGACAATACCAATAGGCACACCAAATGACCCTCAATTGGCATTTAAATGCAGTTACGAATTAGATGCCATGAGATTCAAATAGTAATTCATGAGCATTTCCAGGAAGGTTTGATCAATGAAAGTGCATACTTCCATGATGATTTCAAATGGACCTCGAATATCAATCAGATATTAAAATGTCAGATGATGAAAGTAATGTGTAACATTACTTCATTAGTAGGTGAGCAATTTTAATTAGTATTCCATTACAGTGTAATATATCATTTTCTACATTAAATTATAGTAATATTATTCTATAAATTTAACAAATTATATATGTTTATTCAAACTTTGATAATAAACATACAATAATAACAGTTTACAAGGTCAAGATAATAAATCAAAACAAACACATAGTCTATTACAAACATAATTAGCAGAAAACAGAATTTGAAATAAATCGAGTTAAAAGGATGGATCAGCAAACTTTCGTTTTCTGATATCTTCAAGGACACCCAAATACTCCAAAATTAAATCATCTGGATATTTTACAAACTTTTTTATTTTAAATAAATAGTTTCAACCTTTTGATACCATGGAATTGGCCAAGTTGTATCGATTTCGGTAAGTAGTTCACCCTATTATTCGTATTTTACAATATTGAGTACATCCCTGTGTTAATCATTCCTCAATAGATTACTTAGAATCACAGTAAATTACACAAGTTAAGAACCACGTTTCTTTCAACAGGAAAAAAGTTTCGGGAATGCTTCGTACTCCAACATTTGTACGACAATCGATTAATGTTTTGCCGTTACACAATTGCGTCCTTGCAAAACCAACATACCAATGGTTGGATCTAAGTCTGATAAGTCCCACTAATGCACTAAAATGCCTCCCATTTATTTGAGAACTAACATTCACCAATTAGATGCCTCAAAAATAAACAACCATCAAATTAGGAATGAAAACAAAATAAGAATTATAAATAATAATTAAAAATATTCACAGTAGTCTTCTTCGTAAATTCTACTCATTCTCTCTGGGTACATAGGGAATATGAGTACTACTAGAGAGTGATTGGAGTTAGGAAATAATACATGTTGCTAATTAAAAACTTAATTAACAGGATAATATGTTAGACATTTTCTATTTATAGAAAAATAGGGTGGGAAATAAGAAGCCTAATAGGCGGGAAATGGGGAGAAAAATGGAGAGAAAGGGGTTAGCGGGGAATGAGGACATAAATTAGAGAGAAAATTGCTGGCACGAAAGTGGTTGATGGAAAATTGGTTTGGTGCCAAAATTTTCCCATATATACGTCAATCCATTCACATTCATCTCTATCTTCCTGAATCTCAAAACAATTATAAAAATTAGTTTAAATGGCAAACGGGTCAAGAAATGATATTAAGGAACCAGTGAAGATCCATTGCACTGGGAAGGGTTCAGGGACAAAGGACCATGTTAAATATCAAAATGAGACAGGTACATGGTATGGTATTTAGATATCTTAGGGAAATATGGAGATTTGGAGTGAAGACGAACCGTGATGCCCACTAGTATACGGATATAATATGTGTACCCCTAGTGCATTGCACAGTCCATAAGATGTTGTTAACTCAGAACAAGGCATTCAATGACAACTTTATTTCTCTGAAATGTGGCTAAATTCTATCAATAGAAAACAAATTTTCTTAGTTCACAGTGATCATTTCAAACACACTGTTCCCTTGTCAATTGTTGTTTTCACAAGATTTACAACTATGTCCCATGGAGCAAGGATAATGAAGAAGTAAATAATTTATGACGACCAATGCTAATGGCAAAGAGAAACCTATGTGAGATAAGATGTCACTTGTACTAGCTAAATATTTCAAAATTATGCACTCTCGAAATTTTAAAAAATGAACCAGATGACACGAAAATTTTGTCACGCAATGAAACAAGAAATAAAATATATGGAGCAATTGATTCATGTGAAACAACAACTTCACAATATTTAGAAATGCAACACTCTCGATGCAAACAAGCAGATGACAAAGTATTTTGCCTAGTCACGATACACAGATGACCCAACACTGTCCGATTACAAAGATGAAGCTATTCATTATGAATGGTTTGATAAAATTATTTAATTAACTTCTTAGAAAAGCAAAATATTTGATTATGTATTTTTATTTTTTCAATTGCCTTCAATGGTTTTTCTAAATATTTGAATTGTTATCCCATTCAATATAAATATGCATTTTCCTTAAGTGTTTTTTCGTCAATTCTTTTAATTTTTGTACTAATTCAATTGAAATTAATATCTTCAAATTATATTGTAAGGTGAATCACAAAAATAATTAAAAATTTAAAAATACTACTTAATTAAAAAAAAAAAAAAAAAAAAAAAAAAGACAAAATCTTCAAACATTATTAGTTTTATATATATATAAGATTTTAAAACAAAAATCTAGACATAATTGTAAAAAAAATAAAATCTTATAGATAGATCAAAATAGAAACACAAAAAAAAAAATTAATAAAAAAAATGAAACACGAGAAAAAGAATTTTTATGATAAAAAAGCTATGTTGACAGGTTGTCCATTTTTAACATTTGAGATAGCATTTTAATGAGAAATAAAAAAGAAGGACAACACTTTTATTCTAAAAATGTTATTCTTATTAGAGATTTTACAAAAAAAAAAATGCTATTAAGGATATCGTGTCCATCAGCTTTTCGAACACATAGCCAGTTCCATCTTCTTGGCATATGAAAACGCTATTATGAATAACTTCTTTACCAACTATAAACTCGCTATCTCAAATAGCCCCTTCAATATTTAATATGCTATTTGAGATAACGCCTGTTGATGTCAAAAAGTGGTGACGGGTCAACAGTATGGTCCGGGAGGATATCGGGGACACAAGATGGCTGACAGTGCTGTAATTGGTTGAATTTAGGAGTGATAACAATCTCCGAACTGAGCTCCGCTCTTCTACTCTGAGCACCTGCACAAAGACCCACCGGGGTTGTGCCCAGTAAAGTCCCTCCAGCGTGAGAGTAAGTATCCGGGGGAGAAGGGCTGAAAGTATAGTAAGTCCAGTGGTGGTCACGGACCTTTGGGCAGTGGGTGCCCCGGTGTATTTATAGGCTCCAGTGCTTGGTTAGTGCCATGAAATTAGGGAGCCGAACTCGGGTTAATTAACCTAATCCGTTGGGCAGCCAATGAGCAGGTAGGTTAGCCCTCTAAACGTCTAGGCTAGCTTTTGAGCCCATATGCAGAGGCCCATGGGCCAAAACCTCACGATGGCCTGGTGAACTCCCGAGTGTGGAGGTGGCGAGTAGAGGGTGCCTCAACTCGTCAGTTCGGCAGGTCGGATAGCAGTTTGTCGGTCCGGATTTCTTCACTGAGATTGCCCTCAACTCGGTAGGGAGGGCGTCCCAGCTCAGCACTGAGGAGACATCAGCTCTCAGCTCGGCCATTCTTCTATACTTGGGCAGATATTGACCATGGTGTGTACCTGACGAGATTCTCCTATATCAGTTGCCCCCCAAGTCCCGAGGGCGTGAGTGAAACGTGACGGGCTCGGGATTTTGAAGGAGCAAACGGGTAGTAGTAGTGAAGGGCGGTCACAAAATGCAAAAGCAGAACACCATTGACCCTTAGGGGGAATAACGGTGGTAAGAAAGAAGGTAAAGAGCAGAGTCCGGGCTGATGATAAGACATTTTGTCTGTTCGGCAAGTCAGTAGTCCGACTGAAGTGGCAGTGATTAGTGAGAAATTGGAGTCTTTCATGTGTTGAATGTTGGCCGAGCTAAGAGTACGTCAGGTCGTGAGGTCGGTCATTTTCAATGCCTTAGAATTTTTCAAGGGTGGGAAGTTTGAGAGTCTTCCCATTTTGAAAGTGGCCGAGCTAAGAGTCCGTCAGGTCGTGAGGTCGGCCATTTCCCATGCCATAGAATTTTTCAAGGGTGGAAAGTTTGAGAGCCTCCCCCCTTTTGAAAGTGGCCAAGCTGAGAGTCCGTTAGGTCGTGAGGTCGGCCATTTCCAATGCCTTAGAATTTTTCAAGGGTGGAAAGTTTGAAAGCCTCCCCCCTTTTGAAAGTGGCCGAGCTGAGAGTCCGTCAGGTCGTGAGGTCGGCCATTTCCAATGCCTTAGAATTTTTCAAGGGTGGAAATTTTGAGAGTCTCCCCACTTTTGAAAGTGGCCGAGCTGAGAGTCTGTGAGGTCGTGAGGTCGGCTAATTCCAATGCCTTAGAATTTTTCAAGGGTGGAAAGGTTGAAAACCTCTCGCCTTTTGAAAGTGGCCGAGCTGAGAATCCGTTAGGTCGTGAGGTCGGCCATTTCCAATGCCATAGAATTTTTCAAGGGTGGAAAGTTTAAGAGTCTCCCCCCTTTTGAAAGTGGCCGAGCTGAGAGCACGTCAAGTCGTGAGGTCGGCCATTTTCAATGCCTTAAAATTTTTCAAGGGTTGGAAGTTTGAGAGTCTTCCCATTTTGAAAGTGGCCGAGCTGAGAGTCCGTTAGGTTGTGAGGTCGCCCATTTCCAATGCCTTAGAATTTTTCAAGGGTGGAAAGTTTGAGAGCCTCTCCTCTTTTGAAAGTGGCCTAGCTGAGAGTCCGTCAAATCGTGAGGTCGGCCATTTCTAATACCTTAAAATTTTTCAAGGGTGGAAAGTTTGAGAGCCTCCCCTCTTTTGAAAGTGGTCGAGCTGAGAGTCCGTCAGGTCGACCATTTCCAATGCCTTAGAATTTTTCAAGGGTGGAAAGTTTGAGAGCCTCCTCCCTTTTGAAAGTGGCCGAGCTGAGAGTCCGTGAGGTCGGACATTTCCCATGCCTTAGAATTTTTTAAGGGTAGAAACTTTGAGAGTCTCCCCCCTTTTGAAAGTGGCCGAGCTTAGAGTCCGTCAGGTCGTGAGGTCGGCCATTTCCAATGCCTTAGAATTTTTCAAGAGTAGAAAGTTTGAGAGCCTCTCCCCTTTTGAAAGTGGCCGAGTTGAGAGTCCGTCAGGTAGTGAGGTCGGTCATTTTCAATGCCTTAGAATTTTTCAAGGGTGGGAAGTTTGAGAGCCTTCCCTTTTTGAAAGTGGCCGAGCTAAGAGTCCGTCAGGTCGTGAGGTCGGCCATTTCCACTGCCTTAGAATTTTTCAAAGGTGGAAAGTTTGAGAGTTTCCCCCCTTTTGAAAGTGGCCGAGCTAAGAGTCCGTTAGGTCGTGAGGCTGGTCATTTCCAATGCCTTAGAATTTTTCAAGGGTGGAAAGTTTGAGAGCCTCCCCCATTTTGAAAGTAGCCGAGCTGAGAGTCCGTCAGGTCGTGAGGTCGGCCATTTCCAATGCCTTAGAATTTTTCAAGGGTAGAAAGTTTGAGAGCCTTCCTCTTTTTGAAAGTGGCCGAGCTAAGAGTCCGTCAAGTCGTGAGGTCGGCCATTTCCCATGCCTTAGAATTTTTCAAAGGTGGAAAATTTGAGAGTCTCTCCACTTTTGAAAGTGGCCGAGCTGAGAGTTTGTCAGGTCGTGAGGTCGGCCATTTCCAATGCCTTAGAATTTAGCAAGGGTGGAAAGTTTGAGAGTTTTCCCCCTTTTGAAAGTGGTCGAGCTGAGAGTTCGTCAGGTCGTGAGGTCGGTCATTTCCAATGCCTTAGAATTTTTCAAGGGTGGAAAGTTTGAGAGCCTCTCCCCTTTTGAAAGTGGCCGAGCTGAGAGTACGTAGGCTTGTGAGCTCGGCTATTTTCATACCTTAGAATTTTTGAAGGATGTGGAGTTTGAGAGCCTTCTCCCATTTGATTTTGTCCAAGCTGAGAGAACGTAGGCTCGTGAGCTCTACCGTTTTCACGCCTTAGACTTTTTAAAGGGTGGGGAGTTTGAGAGCCTTCTCCCATTTGAATTTGTCCGAGCTGAGAGTACATAGGCTCGTGAACTCAGCCATTTTCCATGCCTTAGAATTTTTGAAGGGTGATAAGTTTGAGAGCCTTCCCTCATTTGATTTTGTTCGAGCTGAGAATATGTAGGCTCGTGAGCTCGGCCATTTTCATGCCTTAGACTTTTTGAAGGGTGAGGAGTTTGAGAGCCTTCCCCCATTTGATTTTGTCCGAGCTGAGATGACGTAGGCTCGTGAGCTCGACCATTTTCATGACTTAGACTTTTTGAAAGATGGAAAGTTTGAGAGCCTTCCCTCCTTTGATTTTGTCCAAGCTGAGAGTACGTAGGCTCGTGAGCTCAGCCATTTTCACGCCTTAGACTTTTTGAAGGGTGGGAAGTTTGAGAGCCTTCCCCCATTTAATTTTGTCCGAGCTGAGAGTACGTAGGCTCGTGAGCTCGGCCATTTTTATGCCTTAGACTTTTTTAAGGATGGGAAGTTTGAGAGCCTTCTCCCATTTGATTTTGTCCGAGCTGAGAGTACGTAGGCTCGTGAGCTCAGCTATTTTCACGCCTTAGACTTTTTGAAGGGTGGGAAGTTTGAGAGCCTTCCCTCCTTTGATTTTGTCCGAGCTAGGAGTACGTAGGCTCGTGAGCTCGGCTATTTGCCATGCCTTAGGCTTACTGAAGGGTGGGAAGTTTGAGAGCCTTCCTCTTTACACGTGGCAAATGCACAACACGTGCCCCCCTTTATGACTTGCATGATAAGCTATGCCACCATCGTTGGATGGATACCACGTGGCAGTGGTGTTTTAATCAAGGCATCCCCAGCCGTTAGCCTGGATGATCCTTTGTCTGGGCACACCCTCCTTTTACAAATGGTGGCCCCTACCTTTCATTTGGTACTTGCAAAATTTCTAGAGCTTATTCTTCCTCCTTGGCATTGGTACCTTTTTTCTCCTTTGTCCGAACAAAATGTTGGGGTCCTCTTCTCATTCTTCATTTTCCACTTCTGGCTTTGCTTCCGGCTTGGGATCCGACTCCTCGGAACAGTCGTCATCCAGCTCCCTTCAATTCAGGGTGGAGTGGCATCCTACTCCAGGAGACGCCTCCTCGAGCGTTATGGCCAGGATCCACGAAATGAGCGATGTTATCCAATCATGACTGGAAGACCGTGCATTCATGGTGAGTCATGCCGACGAGAGAGGTGGGGCGTCTACATCACTTGACACTAGGGTCGGGGTCCCTCACGAAACCATCACAGTGGTGGAGATCCATACCGGCGTCTCCATCCCCAAGTTACTTCGTGAAAATGAGATGCATAACGCTGGGCCAGAAAACTATTCATAAAAGTCTTACTCTCGAGTCCGGTATGGAACACCAAAACAATAATAATCGAAGAGTCCATCCTCCACTGCCGGAGTGAATATTTTATCCCGGAGGAGGTCACAACCATTGTTCCCGGGCCCGACGATCGGGCCTATATGCCACCAGCTGGCTTCATAACAGTCTATAAGAAACAGTTGAAGGTGGGTCTTCGTTTTCCTCTCCACTGGTGGATCAAGGCCATCTGTGGTACCATTTGTGCCTGTCACAAATTGCTCCGAATCGTATAAGGGCCCTGGTGGCTTCGTATATCATCTTCCGGGTCGAGGGACACGAGCCGAGTACTTAGCTCTTCAAGGCTCTGTTCTTCCTCAAGCTACTCCCCCGGGGCGCTGGTTGGAGTTACATTTCGTCTAGGTCAACTTTCCTGAAGGACCTGGACTCTTCCATTTACCGATGGAAGCCCCAGTTCTTCTATATCGGAGGGAGTGGTTGGCAATCTGGCCTGGAAAAAGAAGGAAGGTACCCCATCCAGATGGAATGGGAAAAAGTTGGTAAGGCTGCGGTCCCTTAGGAGGAGTGTTTTGTCTTCTGAATTTACCATTGCCTGCACACTAACACCCTTGTCTTCATGATCTTCGGCAGTTAAAGAGCCACCCAAGAAGAAAAGACCGAAGCCGAGTAGAGAAATTACCGAGCAGAGAGACAAGGTCTTGAGGACCGCCTTCAAGGACGTGAACACCCTGCTCGCCTCTCAACTCTTCACAGCCTTTTGGTTTTTACCACCGGACATCTCAGCCATACCCAATTTCCTCCTCGACTCAGACAACGGTAAAGAATTTTTTGCTATGTCAATTCTTCATACTTGGTAATTTTACGCGTGCTACGCTCGATTCACGCAGATATTCTTGTATAGAACCGGATGCTGCCGGCCTGGATAGAAGAATTTCTAAAAATCTTGTTGAATATTACAGCTATGGATAAGGCGATGGCAGTCCAAAAACTTCTCGAGAAGAAAGCCAAGGAGGCTGCCGAGGTGGAGAAGGCGGTTGGTTTCGAACACACCGGAGGATCGCAAGCCATCCAAACTGCACGGCTTCCCAGGATGCCAGCCTAGAGTTGCTCACCTGCCCTACCGGGCATCGTTATCAGGGACATACCCCAATCCAAGTCAGGTTCCCGGCAATCCGTGCATACCCTAAGTGGTGACTCCTTTCCCCGCCATTTCGACAAGAGAAAGAAAAAGGCCCACAAGGGGAAGAAGAAGAAGCATAAGTCCTCGAAGAGGGCGAGGTTTGTGCCCGGGGCCTCATCTGAGCTGACTGTTGATGGATCCTTTTTCGGGGTCCCGAACACCTGGCTGCCGGCTGATCGTGAGCTACTGAAGAGCCGTGAGGTGATGCCGGGCTATCTTCATCGCATGACGCCTCCCAACGATAAGGAACTAATGGAGGAGGAGAGCACCGGCAACCTAATGCGCCAGGCCATCTGTGATTAAGTCTCAGTAAAACTCTTCCACAGTTTACTTTCCGTTTCGCTTTTTTCCACTAAATTTTTCTAAGTGTGATGAATTTCCTGTCCGCACGTAGTGCATGCTTCGGATGTCGGTGGTTTTTAACCGAATCTCTGAGAGCGCAATGGAGGAGGCCATGTGGAGGTCCGAGAAAAATGTTGCCGAGGCGAGGGTAAACCGCTTGATCGACGACCTCCAACTTGCCGCCCAAGCCCATCATGGCTTACAAGCCAAGCACATCCTCATTACCAAAGAACAGGACGACTTTGAAAGATAGAAGGTCGACCTGGAGAAGAGGGTAGAGGAGCTGGAGAAGAAGCTCAAGAGAGAAGAGCAACAGAGAGAGAAGGCCATCCGGAGAGCAGAGCAGAAAGCCGTTGAGGATTACAAATCCAGTGAAGAATTCAAAAATCTAAAGTACGAGCTTGCTGCCGAATTCATGGATGACGGCCACAAGGCCACGATCTGTTTCCTTCAGAGCTATCATCCGGAGTTTGACTGCTCAGGCGTTGGGATGGAGTTTCTCCAGCTAGGCGAGCTGGTGGTGGAGAGGGCTGTTGAGGGGGTTTCCAAGGGGCAAACTCATGAGGCCAGTGCTAAAAAAGTTGGCGGTGAGGAGGCCAAGGGCGATGCAAACACCAATGTCAATGTTGTGGACGTCGAGGGCGTTTCTGGAGAAGAATAGGTCCCCAGCCCAGCCTTTTTGGAAGACTTAGAATTTTTTTTTTGATTTTGTTGAACTCTTTTTGTAGTCTTTTTTTTTTTTTTTTTTTACATATATATATGTTGACTGTGTATACGAGCAAGAACCCCACCAATGTAAACCCTCCTTTTTTGTTGAATATAACACAGTATATTTTTGAACGTTTGTTCTCAATTCCTTTCACCTCTCCCTCCTTTTTTTTTTTTTTAGGATGTAATTGGCGATTTATTTCAACCTTTTGCCCTAACTCGAACAAGTGGTCGTGAATCCAACTCATGTGCTTGGAATAGGGTTGTAGACCTTTACTATTTCATGATCCCACAATCTTGTACGCGTGTCGAGTCCTCACAGACCTTAGTTCAACATTTACCACTTCAAATTTGTTGTGGAATCTTTTTAGTGAATAGTTGTCATGGTTGTGATCACCCTAGCCCCCAGCCTGTAACGGGAGTAGTTTCACTGCTCGTGCTACTGGTTGATGTGACTCGTTGGGTCAGTTCACTAGGTATCTTAGTATGACAGAAGATCAGTTAAGTAATAAATTGTATTTTTGGAAAAGCCACTATATTAATATCAAAATACTTCATACTTGGCATACAAATAAAATGATTACAAAATGACCTCAGTCCTACAGTGGTATAGCTTGATATGGTCGGCGTTTCATGGGTGTCGCAGCGGAATGCCTTCCTCAGTTTCGAGCTCATAGGTGCCCGGTCTTGCAACTCTTATCACGCGATAAGGTCCCTTCCAGCTGGGGGCCAACTTTCTCGCATTTGGCTCATTGGTCACTAGGGTAACCTTTTTGAGGACTAGGTCTCCGACGTCAAAATGTCGCGGTCGCACCCTTCTATCATAGTATCGAGTTGCCCGCTGCTGGTACGCCGCTTGGCGTACTCGAGCGTTCTCTCGTCACTCTTCCAAAAGGTCCAGGTTAAGGGCCAGCATTGCGTCATTCGTCTATTGATCTTGCCCCTTGAGTGACGTTCGGAAGGTCAGCAATCCAATTTTCGCAGGAATTACAGATTCGGATCCAAAAGTCATTGCGAACAGTGTCTCTCTAGTTGGGGTTCGGGAAGTGGTGTGGTATGCCCAGAGGACTGGGTAAAGATCCTCCACCCACCTCTCCTTGGCTTTGTCAAGCTTAGTCTTTAAACCGTGCAAAATTGTTCGATTCGTGACCTTGACCTGTCTGTTAGCTTGCGGATGACCAGGGGACACAAAGTGTGTGCGGATACCCAGGCCGGAGCAAAAAGAAGCAAACAAATCGTTGTTGAACTGAGTGCCGTTGTTGGAGATGATTGCCCTTGGGATTCTGAATCGGCACACCATCGATTTCCAGACAAAGTCCCAGATTTTCTCTTTGGTGATGCTAGCCAAGGGTTCGGCCTCCACCCACTTGGTGAAGTAATCGATAGCGACAACGAGGAATTTTCTTTGACCGGTGGCCTGAGGAAAAGGGCCCAACAAGTTTATTCCCCACTGAGCAAAGGGCCATGGGCTCGCCATGGGCACCATGGTCGTTGGTAGTAAATAAGAGTGGGGACCGAAACGTTGGCATTTGTCGTTTTTTTTTACGAACTCACTCACCTTTTCCAGGATTTTTGACCAAAAATACCCTTGACAGAGAAGTTGGCCAGCCAGGGCCTTGCCCTATGATAGGTGTGAAAAACCTATCTATTTCCAATCCGAATTTGTTAGTTTTTGAATACGTTTATAGTTATTTTTATTATGTTTTAATTAGTGTTTATCCTTTTTGTATAAATCAGGTGTGTGGGGCAAAAATATAGGAAACTGGAGCTAAAACGATGAGATCGAACCAAAGTGGTTCGAAGTTACGGTGGATAAACAAGCTCGAAGGCTAAAAGATGAAACAGGCCCACCGCTTAGGCGTCCAGACCACCGCCTAAGCGGTGAAGATACTAAGAAGAGCAAAATGTTACTGACGGATGACTGCCTAGGCGAAGATTCTATCGCCTAGGCGAAAATCCAGCAGAAGACGCAGATGGGCTACTGACAGCCGCTCGCCTGAGTGAAGTTTTCTTCGCCTAGGCACAAATCCAACAGAATGTTCTCCCAGTCCACCGCCTACTTCACCGCCTAGGCGATCAGACCGAACCGACCTAACTCCGCCTAGGCGAAGAATCCACCGCCTAGGCGGATTTGCACCGCATAGTCTTGAGATATTTTAAAATATTTTTGAGATATTTTTGCTATAAATACCCCCTCTCCTCCCCCTTGGACGGTGACTCTCTTGCCCCCTTGGCTTTTTGAGCCCCTTAGGCTATATCTAAGGGTATATTTAGGAATTTTAGTGGTGGAGCTCATATCCCGAAGTGGAGAAGACGGCGAATCGATCGTAGAGCGTTCTTAGCGGTTTATCTTCGGACGAGGCTAAGTTCTTCGATCGTTTTTCCTTATTTCTTTATCTTAGGATCATGTGAGCATGTTTAGCTCGTTATTTTCTTATATATGAGGCTATGGCCCCGAGTTAAATATGGATTGTAGTAGGGATTAACAAATAATTTATAAATACGTTGTTTGGATGATTTCAATGTTGCGTTTATGTTTGTTCTTCGTAGTTTGATTGTATTTATCGTATTGTTTGTTTATTATGCTTGGATTGATAAATGGAGAATACGGGGTTTTGACAAACCCCAAATTCGGATTAAGGTAAACAAATGCCACGATTCTATAACCCGGTCGGGGTTTGAATCGTGGACAATAGATGACGTGGGGCTAGACACACGCTACCTAGGGTTGTTAAGACGTTGAGGGGGACCTCTTCGTTGACTCAAAGTTGCGTTATATCCCTCGTCTTACACTAGGAAGAGGTGGCGAGGGAGTTTTAGAACGAAGATTGTCGATAGGGTAAATACAACGCAACGATCCAATAACCTAGGAGGGAGTTGGATTGTGTGCAATCAATGACGTTGGGCGAGACTCACGTGACCTAGGGTCGTTAAGACGTTGAAGGGGACTTCTTCGTTGGCTCGAAGTCATGTATTCCCCCGTCTTACACTCGGAAGAGGTGGCAGTGGAGTTTACGTACCGAGGTTGTCAAATAGGTCGAACAATATAAACGTGAGTAAATTAGAATCGAACACGTATTTGTAAACATGTTAATCTCTATGCTATTCTTCACCCTGAAACATATTAACATAATAGTGTAGTTAATTTAGGATATATTAGTATTAGTTTAATTAATTTAATATATTTGTTTTTTGCCTAGATAAAATTAGGTCACGATAAACACGGTATTCGATAGTAACGACAATAATCCATGTGGATACGATAACCCGATCTTAACGATCACACTATACTAAAACTTAGACCTCGTATGCTTGCGAGTGTAAGTAGCGGCGTATTTTTCAAGTGCTACCACCCCCCGAATGGTTGCCACAAATTTCCTCATGAATTTCTCCTATGATGTAGTCGGCCTCTTTCTACCGTAGGCACCGAGAGTATGGTTCAGAGAAGGAACGTCGATAAAGGACCCCGTCCAGAATGCAATATCTGGCAGACCTGTATCGCATCCTCCTTGCTTCGTTGTGGTCGTCGGGTAGCGTCCCGTCTTCCAAATATCTCCGAATGGGGTCTATCCAAGTGGGATGGTCATTGAGCTCACAAATCGGAGCCACCTGGTCAGAAATCGCCGTGCTTGGAACATCCAGATACTCAATGGGCACACTTCACTTTAGGGTTAACGCTATTGCCGAGGCCAGGTTCGCCAAGGCATCAGCGTGCCGGTTCTCTTCCCGCGGGATTAGGGACATATTGATTTTCTCGAATTTTTCCATCAGGGTTTTGACCCTTTCAAGATATGTGGTCATACTGGGATCTTTTACCAAATATTTCCCGTTGACCTGGTCGACGACCAGCTGAGAGTCACAAAAGACGAACAACGCCGTCATATTGAACTCCCTGGCCATGTGGAGCCCTGCCAGTAGAGCCTCGTATTTAGCCTCGTTGTTAGTCGCTCTGAACCCCAGCCTCAGGGCGTATTCTATCACTTCATTGTCTGGGGCAACGAGCACCATTCCCACTCCACAACCACTGATGTTGGACGATCCATCGGTGAATAGTCTCCAGTTTGTTGGATCGGTATCTGGGCTTGAGTCCCTTAGCGTTTCCCCTTCTCCCACGGTTTTAGCTTCCGGGTGAGTGGTGGGTGGCTCATAGTCCTCATGAAATGTGAGCTCGACGATGAAATCCACCAGGACCTGGCCCTTGATGGTCGTCCTAGGGCGGTACTCAATGTGAAACTGACCTAGCTCGAGGCTATACTTCATTAATCTCCCCGAGATGTCTAGCGAATGTAAAATTTGTCTTATTGGCTGGTCCGTGCGGACGACGATCTCGTGGGCTTGGAAATACTGTTTCAGGCTCTGGGAAGCCATCAGTAGGGCATAAGCCAGTTTCTCAAATTTAGTGTATCTTGTCTCGGCATCCGACAAGATCCTGCTAGAGTAAAAGACCGGGTGTTGGACACCGGTGTCATCCCTTACAAGAGCAGCGCTCACCGCCGTCGTAGACGCGACAATATACAAATATAAAGTTCCCCCATCCTTCGGGGTGCTGAGCAGAGGAGCAGAAGATAGATAATTCTTGAGCGCTTGGAAAGCTGACTCACATTCCTCAGTCCACCCAAAGTTGTTGTTCCCTCTTAGCACTTTGAAGAACGGCAGACACTTCTCCGACGCTCTCGATATGAAGCGATTGAGGGCAGCGTGTCTCCCTGTCAGTATTTGTACCTCCTTCTTATTTCGAGGAGAATCCATCCCGAGGATCGCATGTATTTAATCAGGGTTAGCATCGATGCCACGCTAGGAGATCATATACCCCAGGAACTTTCCCGCAGAAATCCCAAAAATACATTTGTTCGGGTTGAGCTTCATGCGGTGAGCCCGAAGTTTTTTGAAGCAGTTGTGGAGATGTTGGGTGTGGTTAGGGGCCCTCAAGCTCTTGACCAACATGTCATCAATGTAAACTTCCATCGTCCGTCCGATCTCTTCCTTGAACATTTTGTTCACTAGTCGTTGATAAGTGGCTCCGGTGTTGCGCAGGCCAAATGGCATTACCTTGTAGCAGTATGTACACTTATCAATGATGAACGATATTTTTCTCTTGTCGGGGGGGAACATTGGGATTTGGCTGTACCCGGCATAAGCGTCGAGGAAACTCAGGCGCTCGTACCCTGCTGTGGCATTTATGACGATGTCAATCCTGGGCAGGGGGAAGAAGTCTTTTGGGCAAGCTTTATTCAGGTCTTTAAAATCAACATAGAGGTTCCATTTATTGCCAGCCTTGGGAGCCAGGACCCAATTCACCAACCAGTTAGGGAATTTGACTTCTTTGACGACGCCAAACTTGATCAATTTATCCATCTCTACTTTAATTATCTTTTGGCGCTCCGGATGAAATTTTCGTTATTTTTTCTGCACGGGAGGATGGTGTGGATCATCGTGAAGGTGGTGCATCGCTACACTTGGATCAACACCCGACACTCGTCGTGGGACCACGCAAAGACGTCGTAATTTCGTTGGAGCAGTTGGATGAGTTCAGTCCTCTGTTTGGACGAGAGACTAGCACCAATCCTGATAGTTCATTCTTAGATAGTTGGATGTATGGAAATCTCCTCTAGTTCCTCGTGAGGTCAGGGACCGGCCTCCTCCTCTCTTGGATCATCGATGGGCACAGGCACTGGTCCCTGACTTAAAGCCATGAGTTCGGAATCTTTGAGCCCTGGCTCTACCTTTGATTACTATTTTTTTTTCTCTAACACCCTTCGAGCACAAGACCGGGAGGACTCTTGGTCACCTCTCACTACTCCCACACCTCTCTCAGTGGGGAATTTCATCAATTGGTGGTATGGTGAGCAGACGGCCTTAAGGGCAACCACCGTGGGTCGACCCATGATTGCGTTATAGGGTGACGACCTGTCCATGATAAAAAATTTGGTCGCCTGTGGATGGGCTCCGACGGTTACGAGAAGTGAGACCCACCCAGCAACGTTCACAACATCCCCTCCAAAATCGGCTAGAGGGGTTGTCGACGGTTTTACTGCGCTGAGGTCCACATTCATTTTCTCGAACGCCCATTTGAAGATAATATCAACAGAACTACCATTGTCCACCAGGATCCATCCCATTTTGTAGTGATGGATGAGACCCACAATGATGAGGGTGTCGTCATGAGGAACGTGTATATCCTTGAGGTCTGCCTCGCTGAATGAAATAACGTTGTGCTCTGCAGCATCAACCGTGTTGACCTCAAAGACATCTTCACTCGCTTTTCTCTTGGCTTTGTGCTCGTATCTCTTCTTGGAGGAGAGTCTCCCCCCCCAAGGCTTAACCCGCCATGGATGACGTTAATCTCGCCATCAACCCTTTGCTCGTTATCGCCCCCGCTCCCTTCTGACCTGGGAGGGGGGTGACTTTTGTTCCTCTTTCTTCTACGACCCCTATGCTCGTCACGGAGGTCGTGGTCTTCTGTTCTGGGAGCCTGGTCGTCCCTTCGAACATAGAGACCAAGGTATCCTCTGCTAATGAGGGCCTCGATTTCTTCCCGGAGCCGGAAACAATTCTCGGTGAAGTGTCCCCGGTCTTTGTAGAATTCACAGTATTTATCCATAGACCTCCCCATTGGTTTTCCGCTGGGGGGTGGAGGAGGAAGAAAGAAATCCCTCCCCGCATTCTTAGCGAAGACGATGGCCACCGAGACCGTGAGAGACGTGAAGTTCTGCTGGCGGTTCCCCTGGGGTGGGAATGGTCTCCGATCCCCGGGCAACGGCCCCAGCCTTCCTTCTGCCTGCAGCCTTTTGGATCCACGATGTTTGTTCGGCCCTTCCTCAGCCTTCCCTTTCTTCTTTTGACCTCCTCCTCGATCCTTTCGGGCTGCTTCCCGTTCATCAGCATTGTGGAACCTCGTGCCTCTCTCCAGGGCAGCATCCAGAGTAGAAGCTGGGTTAGAGCAGAGGTCATATAAGAGACGTCGATGCTTCAGGCCGTCGATGAATGCGCTCATTGTGACCACGTTGCTGAGCTCATCGCAACCGATGATCTCTTTATAAAACCTCTTCACGTAATCCCCTAATGATTCATCGGGTAACTGCTGGAGTGCGAGAATGTGGGCCATGATTTTTGGCCTACGCCGCGATCGTCCAAACCGCAAAAGGAAGAGTAGCTCTAACTCGTGAAAATTGGAGATGGAGGCTAGTGTCAAAGTTTGGAACCATGCCCCGGCGGCCCCTGTAAGGGTAAGGGGAAATGCCTTGCATCTCATTACTATTGAGGCAGTGTGTAGGTCCATATAGGACCTAAAGATGGACAAGTGGTCCGCCGAGTCAGTGACCCCGTCATAGAGGATCATTTGGGGATGGGTGTATTGTGCGGGCAGGGGTACCTCCAAAATTTCATTAATGAAAGGAGATCTTACCTCCGAAGGGAGCCTGGTCGGGCCCCTGGTTCCCCGGATTTGTGTTAAGGCTGTCTCCATGTCAGCTAGGCGCCTCTCTACTACCACCTCGGCCCTTGGTTGGACTCGAGCCTGACTGAAAGTGGCCCGAGGCGGCGGTTGTCGTGGCGGGGAATATGAATCTACCTCCCCGAAAGCGCCGGGGGTGGTGATCAGACCACGCGGTATTACTATGTGCTGGGGGAGACTTAGCTCGATTGCCTCTTCTTCGCCTTGGGAGAAGGGGTGACGGGGATCCCAAGGCCTCAGGGGGTACTAACTCAACCTCCCTCCAACCGACGTTGTGGGTTCGGGGTCTTGGGATACGCCCGTCGGAATGTATGATACGTTCTTCATCTTCGACTGCCCGTTCCTCCCGACCCACAACTTGGACCGCCGGAAGACCCATTGTAGGGGCAGGCGGCAAGTGGTCCAGGACAATCTGGAAGAAGGTTTGGAACTCCCCGAGCTGACGTTCCAAGAGATTGATGCAGGCAACCTCAGGTGTTCCGGGAGTCTGTCCAACCAACTGCTCCGGGGGCAAGACTGGACCCACCTGAGCAGCGTGCTGAGTGGTCAGTCCTCTCGGCCTGGACGGCAGGATAGCGGGTAGGTGGAGACTCTCCGCAGGTGGTGCTTGAGGATCCGACCTGGGAACCCTCGACATACTCTGCATGGATATGGGGGTGGATTACTACTGGTGGCAAGCGTTTGGTTGGCCTGGCGGATTTCCTTCCCAGACCTTGTGATCATCAAGTCTTAACCTCGTGAGGAGCTGACGATCAGGGGAGGCTTTTAGTGTGTTCCCACAAACGATGCCAAACTGTTGATGTCAAAAAGTAGTGACGGTTCAACAGTATGGTCCGAGAGGATATCGGGGACACAAGACGGCTGACAGTACTGCAATTGGTTGAATTCAGGGGTGATGACAATCTCCGAGCTGAGCTCCTATTTTCTACTCTGAGCACCTATACAAAGACCCACCGGGGTTGTGCCTGGTAAAGTCCCTCCGGCGTGAGAGTAAATATCCGGGGGAGAAGGGCTGAAAGTATAGTAAGTTCAGTGGTGGTTACGTACTTCTGGGTAGTGGGTGCCCCGGTGTATTTATAGGCGCCAGTGCTTGGTTAGTGCCACGAAATTAGGGAGCCGAGCTCGGGTTAATTAACCTAATCCGCTGGGCAGCCAATGAACAGGTAGGTTAGCCCTCTAAATGTCTGGGCTGCCTTTTGAGCCCATATGTAGAGGCCCATGGGCCAGAACCTCACGACGGCCTGGTGAACTCCCGAGTGTGGAGGTGACGAGCAGAGGGTGCCTCAAATTGTCAGTTCGGCAGGTCGGATCGCAGTTTGCCGGTCCAGATATCTTCACTGAGACGACCCTCAGCTCTCCAAGGGGGTGTCCCAGCTCAGCACTAAGGGGACTTCAGCTCTCAGCTCGGCCGTTCTTCTATATTTGGGCGGATATTGACCACGCGGTGTACCTGACGAGATTCCCCTATATCAACGCCTACTTGCAGAATCGTTATCTTAAATAAATAGCGTTTTCTACAAGTGCAATAACTGGGGTAATAAATCTCCAAGTGCCATAAACGCGAAAATGGGCAAACTCCCCCTATAAGGAGGGAAAACTCGAAATGTTATGCCACGTGTAAAGCACGTGATCCGTGATCCAAGGGTCATTAAATCCATATGTCGTGTTTTCAAAATTTCTTTGTTCTTGACATGAAAGCTTTGCAATCCCAATTATCCGATTATCTTTGCTGAAATTTATAAGCCATAAAAAATATTATGAGAGATTTTGGGTAATAATTTTAATAAATTCTTCTTAAAATGACAAAAATAGCCTCCAAATCAAGTTAATTGTCCAAAGTTGTTAAACCAGTTTTAGATTTGACGAAATTGAAATAAAAATTAAACGATACCATTGTCTTATTTTGCAAACTATAAGAATCACTTGAGTGGCCACCCCATAGTTGTAAGGTAAAATGTTCAATTTTGCCAACAAATTGGCGACGAATGAGAACTTTTGGGAAAGTTATATTTTTAGACCCTAAAGTATGAAGTAAGTGTCGATGTGGACCTTTAGGTTTGCAAAATTGTATATTTGATTCCTCTAAGTTCCATATTTATGTCAATACTGTAAAGTTTACAATGATATTAATGATTTTGAATGAAAAATAATTTGTGCTCAGCACGCAATCTTCTAATTGAAATATTTTCATTATTTTATCATTCCACTAGACTAAAGACATTTTTCCTCTAACAGAAATTTAATTTTTTCTCTTATTTTTCAAACGAATCGTTGTTAGGAAAATGTTAAATGAAAACGTCTTAGCATTAGTGGAGTAATAAAATGACAAATTATCCCTATTAGAAGATTGCGCGGTGAGTGCAAATCATACTTTCATCCAAACTCATTAACCATGTTTTTAATTTTGTAGGATTGAAACAAATATAAAACTTAGAGCATGCTTAATTGGAAGGATGAAAAGGAGAAAAAAAAAAGAGAGGATATGATATGGGAAAACTCCTACTCATAATTGACATAAGCGTAGAGCTTTAAATGGGCCGGATCGGGTCAGAAATCTAACCCGAAACATACAAACCCGACGGGTTATCTGAGCCGAAGAATAATGAGTCCAATGGGGTAGGGTCTTCAACAATGTTCTGTGCAAAGACAAACGGCCTCACAAAAAGGCCCATTAATGGACAGATCAGAGCCCACGGTGTTGAGGTCCAAAGAGTAACGGTTAGCCCGTCGTGACTGCCTTCTCTATACTTGAAGAACATTATAAACTTGATTGACTGTAACGGCCCATGATTAATGGGAAAAATTACAAAAATCTCTCCTGAAATAAAGGAGATATTGGTTATCTTGCAAGCCGTTAGAAGCGTATTATGTAACGGGCGGCTTTTCCAATGAAACGGCGGAATATCTCCAAGCCTATATAAGGGGCAAGTATCACTGATATCTTTTCACACTTCAATCTGCGTACTAATTCCTTCAATTACCAGATTAACTTATTCTCACACCGGAAGTTCTTTGGCTGACACCACACCGGTGTCCCCCTTGAGAACTCATGGTTTTTGTAGATATCAAAAGGAAGACGAAGAGGTTTTTAGCACGTGCGGAGCTGCTACGCATGCTGGGAATTTCTAGTAACATCAGGATAATATTATTATCCACTGTGAAAAGAAAATTATTTTCTCTATTCTTGTTTGGTTAGGAAAGAAAAATGAAAGATAGGAAAATAATCCACTTTAACATAATTTACTATTTTACCATCGTTTGTTACAAAAATAAATTAAAGATTCTATTATTAAGGGTATAATTATAATTTTACTATCTTCTGTTAAAAAACTTTCCTTCGTTTTCCTCCCAAATTGGTGTGGAAAAAATATTACTTAGGAAATTATGCATTTTTCTTTATATTTTCTCTTTTCTCCTATTTTCCCTCTATACTAAAGAAGTATTTTTTCCAATCCTAATTTCATTTTTATTTTCTTATCCATTCATAATTTTTTCCAAACAAACAAACGAAAAACTTGCTCATAGACAGCTATAGTATTAGCTCATTGAAAGTAAGACAAGACGACGACTTGGATTTTGGTGCCATGTTTAAGCCAACGCCTTTGCCATGTTAGGTGGGCTCGGTTAACTTCGACTAAATGTTCAAGCCAACGTCTTTGCCATGTTAGGTGGGCTCGGTTAACTTTGACTAAACGAAGATGGTGCCATGTTATAAAATCATGAACTATGCCAAACTATCGAGACTTAGCATAGGTCTACACCGACGGAGTTAACCGTGTGCTGAGCCCCACTTTTGACTTCATTATGATTCCTCAGACATTTTGATGTCTACTACTGTCGTTTGAGTTTTTTTACATAAAGTATTATAAGGGGGTACCCTTCCCTCCAGAACCTAGGCGTGCTAAGGGGTATGTACCTTGCATTCCAAGGGGCATCGACAAACCAATGCAAGGTGTATGTAAAGCGTGATAGGAAGCTGTGGGTAAGGTTTACCCAAGATTATCGGTACGGGTGGAAAATTGGGACGCAACAAGTGTTGGCAAAATAGGCGTCATGAGTAAATGCTTGCAGGCATTGGGTGATGTCGAGGCAAGGCACAAGACGATCTTGATAGATGTCTAGGATCAAAATTCATGGGTATTGACATGTGTCAGCATGTGAGGGTACACTTGGGCTTTGTTGGACGATGTTGGTGGACATCAGACATCGCTAAAATAAGAAGCGGTGATCCTAGACGCAACGCTAGGATCAGTGTTCAAGGCACAACACGAAGTCAAGCTTAAGCACGAGGACAAGCTAACAATGGCAGAACGTGGGGGGAAAGACACGTTCTAGTCATGCGAGTAGTATGACGAGGTGTTGACAGATGTCGGCGTGATCAAGGGAACAACATAGCATACTGAGTAGCATGTGAGCATATTGCCAAGTTACTAAAGCATAGAACCTAAGTACTAACTTGTGAGAAGCTAAGTGTGTTGGGCAGTTGTTGGCGCATATGCAAGGCGTGACAATTTTGGGTTGTTGGCTAGAAAAGCTAGGTAACTACCAACAGGGTAGTTGGGCCTCAGATGCCGACACATGTCCAGACAGATGGTTGTTTCTTATGTCTAGGTGACTATCAACTGCTGGTTGTTCCTATTTATACTTGTTTTGTGTGTCTCATTCAACATAGAGTTTGTTTTTACCGATCAAATTGAAATTGTAGATATTGGTTCCTTGTCTTTGAGTCATGAGGTTGAGTTTTGCCGATAATTTTTGTGTTTTGAGTGTGTGCGTTTGTGCCCTTTAATTCTGGTATTTAAGCTAAGTTGTGGGAAAATCATTTGGCTGATTAGCCGTAGTGACAATGGCCATCACAAGGTCAAAAAAAATTGACCTTGTGACCCCTAGCAAGCACCCTCCTATTCGCCTTATCTTTCTCTCGCTAAAACCCAATATCACCGGCACGGGGTTTTGTATACACCACTCGTCTCTGTTTCAACATAGCTCTTCAATGGTGCTCTCGAGCCCATCATCGCTGCTATCTTCTTGCTCCGTTCACAGGCTCAATCCTATTCTCTTCTCACAACGGCGTCGGGGCGTCGGCCTTACCCGGTTTCACTTGAATCTTTTACGACCCAGATTATTCACGGGTAATGCTGCTACATATATATTCAAGTAAACGGAAGGAAATTCAGAATCTCTCTGACTATCATTTACGTTTGGCGGGAAAATGCATTTGGTGTGCTGCAGCTTTACTTGATTATTATCAGTTAGTCATTATTGATTGATGCTTGGTCGCACTTCTGTAATTTCCTTTTATTTTCTTGCTTTTTGATCGAAATTCATGAGATTTTTGTTCTGTTATTGTTTCAATTGTAATATGAATTAAGTTACAGATATTCCCGTAGGCATCTCCAATCACACTTCATTTTTATTTCGAAGTCGGTCTATTTCGTACAGTGATTTGAAATGAGTACTCCATGCTCTTTATTTTCAAGATTGTAATTATTTGGGCCTCTTTTTCAAGTAGTTAGCCTCATTTCACTCAAAAGATTTTGCCAGCAGAACTATTGGTAGAGAAAATAGTTACTTGGGTAACTAGTAGGTTGGAGGATAAAATTTGATAAATTTCTTTTGAAATAGCTAAGCATCTAACTTTGGCTAGATGGTTAGAGATTCTCTAAGTCATTTTCAACCACCGAAGACTAGATTAATCTCAACTCATCTCAACCTTGGCCGCAATCACTTGCTATAGTTATCTTCTCCGGAATGCCAAGAGGCTTATAAGATGCCAGTGCCACTTTGTAATTTTAGTTCTTTGAGTCTGAAAGGTAGTCAACATCGTAACATAATTTTTCTTTATCGGTTCCTTTGAGGGTTACAAAACCTAGATTTCCCAAATGTTGGGCACTTGATCACTGGAATCAAGGTCTGTGGTGGTCAGATTCAATGATAAGCACCTTTGCACTATATGAGTATGCATTATTTGATAAAAGATTTTAGAGAGAAGATCATTGTCAATTCTTTTTTGAAATTTTAGCCAAACACCTGAAAACTAGGATTTTTTTTTCCTGACGGAAATGATCTTCAATCACAAACACTTTACATTGCAACAGATAAGGTGTTGAGCTTGTGCATGGTTTTACATCTTATGTTTGTAAAAACGCGTCTCGTTTTGGTAATGTTTAGTGTCTTTGTTTAACATTTACATTTTTTTTTTCTTTTGGATCGAATATAAAGTATTCAATTCGGGTGGATTTTATTTCTATTATATCTAAAAATTTTAATTGCTTAAGCAAGAAGAGGACCAAGTCGGTTGAATGTCGCTCTTGCTTTTGGTATGGGTGCAGTCATTGCAGTCTGTGAGCCTTTTGCATAGCAAAATAACTCATGTTTGTACCATTTGCTCTTATTTAAACCAGCAGCAAATCCCTTTGAGCTGAAGTCTGCTCAAGCAGCTCAACTGCATTGAGTTCTTCGCATAATATATCATTTATTTATGTTTGTTCACTTTATATTCTTAACTTCACAGTTCAGGTGCATTTGGAAGCTTATAAATCCTGGTCCTAGTTTGTTTCCCCTCAAGTTGTGTGCATAATGCTTCAAAATATTTTGTTAGTCCAGGGTTTACATCATACCTTATTACTTATATGGAATTTGACATTTATGTTTTGTTCATATGGAAATTTCAGTTGCTGCATCAGATGACGCCATTTTTACTTCCCCTGAGATTGCTCGGTCCTTTGATTTCACTTCAGAAGAAAAGATATACAATTGGTAAATATTCTATGTCCAATCTTGTTATTTGTGTTTGTGTTTGTATGTTTAAAATATTAAGTAGCATTTAGATGCATGTTTTGCTTACTTTAAGGCCATTAATGCTAATTATTGTCGAGGGTTTACTAAGCATGGCACTGAACTTTTTTCTGGATTCTTTTTCGGGATAAGTCTGAATTTAGGAAGAATAAATAAGATGGCAGGGAGAGATTCTGTTTGCCTCATACCTCTGAAGCTGTGAAAGAATCTGCTGGGTTTATCTAACATCGGATATGAAAGGAGCTGGTGGTCAGGTTATAAGTGTGAGAGAAAACTTCACCTCATGAATTAGCTTTTGGGATTGAGAGAGGCCCAAGACCACCCTACAGAATCTTGTTGGGAAGCATTCACATTGATAGAAAAATGAGGGGTAGAAATTCACCAATTCGCCCGTCTCCCCAACTCCCACATAATTCCACTTTTCCATCATAAGCACAAAAGACTCCAATTAAATGACCATATGCTTCTTCATTATTCGGCTTGCAGAGAATTCCCGATGCCACTTTTAAGCCTTTCACCAACAGTCGTGGCTATTAGGACATCATCTAAAATTTGCGTGCACCAATGAAAGCGTTTTTCATATTTGAGATTGCAATTTCTGTAACATGAAAGACCACAAACCAAGCTAATAGGTTGAAAGTTGTTGTCTTGGCCCCATATATTTTCGGAACAAGAGGTATGAAAGTTGCATTTGGATTCCATTCAAATCTAGATTGGTAATAAGAATGTTGGAGGAAAGCAAAAGGCAAACATTTCTCTATATTTTTATTTGTCAGCTTATTTAGAAGCATATTACAGGGTCATTTATTTTAATCCAAAGAAACAAATGTCAAGGTTAGTAGGGTACGCAATACTGCCTAATGACATCTATTGCAATTTGACTAAATCAATGGGACCTAATCACATTAGAGCTATTCAGTAGGACTACATACTAATTTTATATTGTGTTTATTTATTTTTTCTAATTATGAAAGATGGAAATAGTAGAGATGTGGGCGCATTAAGCAATGTACAAGTATTAGAAAGTGCCGAGTTCCTCTAGAATGTCCAGGTGGGGGGTATTTCTAAAGAATTAATGACCCTTAGACCAAAAAAGAAGAAGGTACAAGAAGAAGGCTTGAGAACATGGATAGCTAAGAAAACACTATTCGAAGTATGCCTATTCCGCTCTTGGAAGATGCACCAAGAAAGAGCTTAGGGAATCATATTGGAGGACCTTTGACTGAGTTCCGGCAAAGGAGGAGGTCCTTCTAGAATTGGGGTTGCCTTGAAAAGCAATCCCTTTCAAAGATAAGATAATATCCCAAAGATCGCTACTTGCTGGCTACAAAAGAAGAGGGTGTGCAACTATTTTTCGCCTCACGCACGCACATGCAACAGCTGTTAGATAGGCATATCCCACATCATTGAAGATTGTTGAGGGTGAGGATGGCGTTGCAAGCAACAAAGCAGTTGAAAAAGGTGGCTTTGGTGTGCTGAATGTTTTTTTCCTAGGAAAATCACCTGCCTTGGCCTAGAGACGGAGAAGTAAAAGGACATTTTCCGTCTGATTACTTGAATAAATCAATCCATCCTCCATATGGGGGATAAGAACCTTGAAGGTTTGCAATTAGATAAAAGATTTCGCATCCATCAATTTTCTCCAGAAGAGCGGTGCCAAAGGCGCAACATTTCCATGAGTGGAAATCATAGTTGTCAAAGGCACAAGGCGCCCAAGTGTTTTGGAGCGTGCGATTGTCGTGGGGCCCACTTTATACAAAACAAGTATATATTTAGAGATATTTTAATACTATTTATGAACAATAAAGACATTAATATAATTAATTATATTATGTAGCATTTATTATTATAATACAATCAATTATATATCTAATGAACCACATAAGACACCAACGTCAAATATTAAAACCATTTAATAGCTTCTCATTTAGTTTTGACTGGTTGTTCTCCCCAGTGGGAAACGGCGCACCACTTTCTTAGGCGGGGACAAGATTTGAACCCATGTTTCTCTAGGGAAAGGTTTCTAAGTGGTAGTAGCATACTTGCTTCATCTTGAGGGATAGGGAGAAAGGTGTGAGGTTATGAAAGGATCTCTTGTAGGAAGGTTGGCTAGATATTTGATATTTCTAGTAAAAAAACTAGCCCAGGGCCCTTATGCTCTCACCCTTGATGAGAGATGAGAACTGACTATGTAGCATCTTCATCGAGAATTCAAGTATGGGACTCCCAAGCACATGCATTTTCGATAAATAAAAATGTTTCTATGGATATGGTTCCTCCACTTTGAATAAGTGGTAGGTTGTGCTCGAAAGTGAAATCAGCATGTAGAGCCTAGACCCGACCTGTAGGTCTACTAAGTGACTAAAAAATCCAAGCGACTAAATCCACCCAAAGTAATCAAAGGACATGATTCCAAATCCAAAAGAGATTTCAAATAGATCAAAATTTCTATCATCAATGTTCATGTGTTAGACCTTTGTAATTGAAAAAATGCACTTCAATCCTTTGTAATTAAGAGATGCATGAGAATTTAGAACCTTATTTTTGGTAACTTGGTATGCGTTAGGTATGATAAACACAGTTGCCTTATTGTGGAACACTTCAATTCAACCGAATAAGTGGTGTAATAACAATAAATGCAATTTTACTGAACAACTTCAATTAGGCGCGCCTTTCTTGAGTCTTGTCCCTTGTGCCTAGGTTCTTAAGGCGTGCGACTTATTCAATGCGCCTAGCCAGGCACAGGAGGTGAGCCTTTCTGCACTTGGACTACGCATGCCTTTGACAACTACGGTAGAAAAGAAATCTGATGTAGAGGTGGTCTTGCTATAAGATAAGATGTCTCCAGGAAAGATGGAAAACACTAGGGGCTCGTTCCCAAACCAAACATTAGACCTGGTTCGGACTCCATTGCATTGTCAATTTCAAATTGGGTAAACTCTTAGAGCGAGTAGCCGATTATGAGAATGCTCTTTCAAATGCCAACTGCATAGGGTCAGAGACCGCCTAGGACGACTAGTTTTCCCAATTGAGGCCAAATCTAGTGAGCATCACATTTTTCCTGAAACTGCCTTTCTTGGAAGCAAACGCCACAACTATTATCTCGAGCCATGCTTGGGTTGAAGATACACAGACACCATATGGCAAGGCCACCCTCACTAAGTGGGTGGCAAACATGTTTCCAAATAATAAGACCTTTTTTTTTTTTTTTTTTGTACTTCTCGGAATTAGCCAAAAGAAAATCAAGTTGAAATTTGTAAGAGTTTTTGCTATGGAGGCTAGGATGGGGAAAAGAGACATGAAGTACATGGAAAGACTAGAAAGGGTGTTGTTGAGAAGACAAAGGGACTGCCGTTGGAGATGTAATGATATTTCCAACCTGCAAAGTCTTTGTGAAAATGTGCCATTACTGGTTCTCAGACCACAATAGAGTTGACGATGGCATCGAGAGGATGACCAAGGTGCAAGGGAAATAGATAGCTGGGCACCCCAGTATAGAACCATGAGCCGCTAGATCTCTGATCTCACCAACTGGATGTATAACAGATTTGTGGAAGTTAACCTTAAGGCTTGATACAGTCTCAAAGAATAGCATGGCACATTGAATGAACTTGAGCTGCATGACACTCTGATGACAAAACAGATTTTTATCGTTAACAAATAATAGGTAAGAAACTTGAATACTCAAGCTCGGATGGTAGATCCCCCTGATGCAAGCCCCGTGAGGTAGGGATGGAGCTTGCAAAGGAGCAGTTGACCATTAAGGAGAATCTAGCAGTGGAGACACACCAACTTATTTTTTGCACCATTTTACCTTGAACCCTATCTCACGGAGGATAAAGAGACGAAAGCGACACAATCAGAGCTTCCTCGGTGTCCAATATGCATAGAACCCCTGGCTTGGCGCTCTTCAAGTGGCCGTCCACACCTTCATAGCAATGAGAACCCCACCAAGGATTTGGCGTCCACCCCGAAACTTTTTTGCATCACGGAACTAAGCCATCCACAATCTTATGAACTTGACAGGACCTTGGCAAGATTCTTCTATTAACTGCTCACAAAGTTAATGGGATGGGAGTCCTTAAGCTCAACAGTTGTCGCAATCTCCTCATCAAGGATTTGGTGTCCATCCATGAAACTGTTTTGCATTACCATAACTAATCCATAAGCCATCCATAGCCGTTCGAACTTGATAGGGCCTTGGCAAGATTCTTGTAGCCAGTGACCAAGCTAATGGGACAGAAATCTAAACTCAACAACGTTCTCAATGACGAGTGATGAAAGTACAGTTGAGGTTGTGCTTGGAATAAGAGCATGAAAATTTTGGATAAAAGCAGGAATATCTCGTTTCACCATCTCCTTCTAACGATGGAAGAAACAAAGAGACATTTCAATTGATCACCCCCAGAAGACTTCAGAGTAATAACAATTTTTTCCTTTGAAAGTGGAAGCTCTGAAGAGTCCTTATCCTACACTGAGATACGGTTGAAGCCGATGCCGTCCAACTCTGTCTGGTTAACCATGATATCAGAAAGTAAATCCTAATAGAAGCTAGCAATCTCGTTTCTAGTGTTGTGCTCTGTCCCAAGCTGAATATGATGAGAATATAGCTTGGAAATAAAATTCCGACGCATGCGGGCAATCACCATGTAGTGAATGTTTTTAGAGATGCAATTCCCTTTTGTAAGCTAGAGCTTTCTGGATACCTGCACCTACAAATCTCTCCCAGGAGAAGAATCCTTCTTAACTTCCTTTTTGAGCCATTCCATTCTGATCTCTTCTCATCAGTTAGTAAACCAGATTGATCTTCATCATTTGACTTTGATGACATCCAAGATTCTGGCTTTGGTCCCTTTTAGCTTACCGCAACTTTTCACATTCCAAACTTGAGGTCTTTCTTGAGCAAGAAGAGTTTTTTCAGAAAGGACGAAGCTCAGGGTCCCGGAAACCGAGTAGCTGCTCCACTAATTGAGAATAAGTTTCATAAACCCATCCACCTTAAGCCACATATGCCCAAATCTGAACGGCGATATTGCTCTGGACATAGCTCCACAGTCGATGAGAATGGGAATGTGATCTGAAAACTGGCATAGGGAGATGCCCTGAACAATGTACAGGAGGTGGGCCTCCAGTCTGCCATGACCAAGGAATCTATCAACCCTAGAAGAGCAGAGGGGGAATCTCTATTGGCAGACCAAGTGAAATTGCTTCCATAGTGTGGGAGATTAACAAAGTTGAGCTCGTCTTTAAGCTCAGAAAAGTAGTTCTTGGAAGCTGAGATACGGGTACAACTGATTCTCTCATGCGGAAACTGTAAAATGTGAAATCACCCCAAAACATGAAGGTGTGGGTCACCTCTGAGAAATCTGTTGTGCCTTATTCCAAGGAACATCCCTCAGACTACCATTAGAGGGGTCATAGATGCCGGAAAAGGCCCACTTAAAAGTGCCATTCATTGATTTGAACAAGCAGGCAAGGCTGTGACTGCTGCACTAAAAATCCATCCTGCTGACCTCACAGGTATCCATTGAAATCATGGTGCCTCTTGAACCAATAGCATTGAGAGCAGACCATCTTTGTGGTAAATTTTCCATTGTACTCTAGAATATTTAGTGTGCACTTAAAACTCATTTTAAAGCAATTAAGAAGAAATAACAGAGGTTATATTTTAGGTGCATATCTAAAGAGCAATGTTGGATTATGCTTTATTGAATGTCTAACATGAATATTTAGTGGATTTGGAAGCTCCTTACTCGAGGAAATGAGAAATATGAAAGGAGAAGGCTGATGAGACTGGGGCATTTGTAGGATTTTTTTTTGGGATAATTGGCCGGAAGTCCCAAATAATATACTTAATTTTAAAAAAGTCCTATTTAAGATATAAGTTTTGATTTAATTCCTTAAGTTGGATTTCGCTTAAGTTTTAGTCCCGTATTGCAGGAATTGTAGAGAGAACTTGGTGAGTAAATTCGTATTATCGTGAATATTAGTTACATGTAACGAATATTAGTTACAATTTAATAATTGTTATATTTTTACATATATCTGTGTATTTTTTGTTACATGTACTTATATAATATTAGTTACATGTTACAATTATATATATTTGTGTAATATTTGTGACACTTAACAAATATTACACACAGAAATTAGTTTAATATTAGTTACATGTATTTGTGTATATTTAGTTATATGTAACTAATTACATGTATTTTGTGTGATTTTTGTTACATCTAACAAATTTTTATACACAAATTAGTTACATGTTACAAAATACAGTAATATTTGTTACATCTAATAAACATTTACACACAAAGTTGTTATATGTAACCGCGCGTGTGCAGGCTCGTGTAGTAGGTTTGCCCATTTTTTAAATAGGTGAGACTAAAATACAAGTTTTCGTCTCTGGGACTTTTTTAAAATTAAAGGTGAAATAATGGACCTCCACCGAATGCCCCCCCCCCTTTTTTTTTTGGTCAAGGGGCATTTGTAGGATACTAACAATAGTTTTTGATATTGGGATGTACTGATGTGCTAAAATTTGTGTATGCCCAATTGCTTAGTTTACTTTACCTTTTTCCCATCTTTGAAGCTTGGAAGTTGAAATCCAGAATACATTGTTGCCGTTATAAACTTTGAAACGGGTATGAGATGAAACAGAAGATAGAAATTGGATTTAGGCAATGCTGTGGGAATTTTTCTACTGCTACCTCATTTCATATGTTTCTTCTTTCTGCTTAATAGCTTGTTTTTGCATTTGAATAAATTTATGTGACTCTTTCTCGGTCTTTGTTTGGTGAAGATCCTTCTCTTCCCTTCTGAGTTAAGGGAAATTGGTAGTGCATATGTCTCTATTGTTTTAACTGTTTTTTTCCTGCTAAGTACGCATTGTATTAATATGGAGGTGTTGGATGTTAGGTGGGAGTCTCAGGGGTATTTCAAGCCAAACTTTGACCGGGGAAGTGATCCATTTGTAATTTCAATGCCACCTCCCAATGTTACTGGTTCGTTGCACATGGGGCATGCAATGTTTGTGACTCTTGAGGTTGGTGAAACTGGCTTATGAGTTATGACTTGGATTTTCCTTTGCTTTTTTAAAATAAACTGAATTGCTGGATCTTTATCTGGAGTTGTATATATGGAATATTCTAATGGCTTGATAATTGCTGTGCAAGGGTTTATTTGGTTTGTGCACTTTATTATGCATTTAAGTATCTTATTTGACTTGTGCTGATGGTTCGGTGTTTTTTTTCTCTGTCTATTTATCTCGTGTCATCACTCTGGATTTTTCTATAAAATTGAGCATTAATTTTCCAGTAATGTTCTGACGATTTTAACTTACTAAGACAGCTTTGAAGACTATACATGTATGCTTGATTCACAACTAAAACTGCAATTAAGTTCTCACTATCTCAGTGATAAGTGGCTATACAGTTTGTTTTCGTTTTGGGTTTAAAATCCATCCTGTTGGGATAACTTGTGGTTGTCTTTACTGAGTTTACAGTGTACAAGTGCTGAACAACTTCAAGGGGTTGACAAGATGGATAGGAGGCTTAGGAGCCCATAAACTTGGAGGTCTGGAATTCTAGTTTTGGGCCCATTACCCACTGATTTTATCATAGTAGTTACTCATTGCATGTTGGGTGAACTGTTTGATCTGTCAATAAGGATAATTCAAATACTCAGTCTCTACTAGCTACCTTATCAAAATATCGAAATAACTAAATAAGTGTCAAATGGTTTCTGTTTAAGCATTAATCAAGTTAGTAAGGTGGCGTTTGGTTAGTGTTCTCACTTTTCTGAACCCAACTGGAATGAGTTGGGTCGAGTTGAATTGGGTTGGGTTGAGAATTTTGGGAACAGAATTACGTTTGGTAACGACAATTTTTATTTTGTGCTGAGAACAGAATGTGTTTGGTAACGATTTTATCCTAAAACTAATTTTTTTTTTTTTAATTTTTTTTTTGTTTGGTGGCGGCCAGACGGCGGCGGCGGAGGTGGCCGGCGACGGTCGCCCGGTGGCGGCGGAGGTAGCCGGCGGCAGTGGATGGTCTCCGGAGGTGGCCGAAGACGGCGGACGGTCGCCGGACGGCGGAGGCGGCGGCCGGCGATGGTCGCCGGAGGTATCCGCCGGCAGCGGAAGGTCGCCGGAGGTGGCTGGAGAAGGCGGTCGGTCGCCGGCCGGCGGAGGTCGCCGGACGGTTGCCGGCAGCGGCAGCGGCGGCGGGTGGTGGTGGTCGGCCGGCAGATGAAGTCGGAAGTTGAGAACTTTGGGTTGAATTTTTTGGGCACAAAAAGAAACAACTTTTTTTTTGTTTCTGGTTTTTTTAGGATTTTGAGAATCAATTCCTATTTTTTGGGTTGGGTTGAGTTGAGTTTTGTGTTTATCAAACGCGTTCCCAAAAATCAAACCCACAATTTTTGGGTTGGGTTGGGTTGGGTTTGGTTTGGTTGGGAACACTAACCAAACGGGGCCTAAACATCTTGCATTATTTTTGAGAAAAGCTCAAACTGAGTTCTGTTGAGAGAGCTTATTTTTGTAAATATTTTACTGCATTTGTTATAGGCTTTAGGTTTTTCTCAATTCATTCCTTAGGTTTTCACTTGCAGTTTTAACATGTGCCTCGGGACATATAGGGAAATTTATGGAAATTAATGATCATATTGAATTTATATAAGAGGGAAGCAAATTACATTTTACCCCTTTTACATCGAGATACTCTCAATTTACTTCCTTGTAGCTCAAAAATAAGCAGGTTGCCCCCTTTACTTTGTACTTAGCTGCACTTTGAAGGTTATTGTGCTAGTAGAAAAAGATATTCATCATTAAGAATCCGGCTGAGTGAGAATTTCCATTAAAGGGTTCGCCAATTCCTCAAGAAAATTGAGGATTGAAAGACACAGTTGAATAGCAACGCTTCCACCAAGAATATAACATATACAAGATACTGTTGCTTAAGAAATGGTAACGCTAGGTATACCCCTTAAAAAATCCTTGGACTTCTCTCTTTATGTACTCCAGAAGATTGCCAAGGGATCCATCCTTCACAAACTTCTCAATCTTCTATTTGGACAACCTCCTGACCAGTAAACAATTCGGTCCCTACGTGAATTTTACATGCACCAGCTTATGCTCACCATAGCAAATATGAAGGCCCAATGTACCTGGAAACCAGGCAAAATGCAATTTTCCGATCTCCCATCGATTGAGCTTTTATTTCTCATTCACAAAACCATCTTTGATACCGATTAACTAACTGCTTCAGTTTTAGTGATCATGGTCAATTTGGGTTCCACTTCGATAATTTATTGGAAGGTATTTGGATGGAAGAATCTAGATTCATATAGGAGAAAAGGTTCTGTATTAATTCGAAAGACATATGGTCAACCAACTACTTCTCTTCAATAAGATTTTGGTAGCTAAATAGGCTACACTTTTCACAGAGATCTTATCTTGTTTTTTCCAACAAAAGGAGTTGTGTTTCTCCCACCTGCTAATAGGATATGGTTCCTCATGGATTACAGAGGGAATTCAGGCTAGCTGTTCTTTGGAGGATAGAGTTGGTACATGCTGAAAAATACACTGAGATTGATCTTGTACTACTTTTAAAGTTTCCACACTTCACTCTTGTTGTCGGTTACTCTTAGATTGAATTATGCACATCAAAACTTCGATACATGTGAATATAGTCTTATACCATCAATATTGAGAATCCAAGTAAATGTTTGCTTGATTGCTGGCAAGGCAATCATCCAATTGGAGTGGACAAGATACTCATGGGGCCTTAATTCATTGACGTTGTTTGAGATTTGTTGGAAGGAGAAGAATAGCTCATCTTTGAGTGCTCTTTTTTTTTTTTTTTTAGCTTTACCTTTTCTGAAAAGAGTTTCGATATTTACTTTGTTTTTGGTGGAAGGGTCATCATCCTTTGGGAAGCCTGGAGTTAGCAATAATACCTCTTGCTTGTTTAGCGGGGAAAAGAATAAATAATCCAAGTTATTAGATTTTTATATAATTTTATTTACTATTTAATGTGTTTTTCTATTTGCTTTGTTTTTTGTGGAAGGGTCATCTTCCATTGGGAAGCCCGAAGTCAGTTATAATATCTCTTGGGGAAAATAAATAAATAAATTAAGAATTCAAGTTATTAGGTTTTTACATTTTTTTGTTTCCTTTTAATTTTCTTCTTATTTTTTTTTGGGGTGTGTGTGTGGGGTGGGGTGGGGGTTTGGGATGGGGGGAAAGCTATGTTGAAGGCTCCACATTATGTGCTATCAAATTTGTGATGCAGCGTTAGCATTTTCCTAGTTGATATCTCCACCTATTTTCTTTACTTGTGTTTGTTTTTACAGGACATTATGATTAGATACCATCGTATGAAGGGAAGACCTACACTTTGGCTTCCTGGAACTGATCATGCTGGCATCGCAACTCAGGTTTGTCTCTATAGCTTAGTTATATTTATTTTGTTGATTTTCCCCTTTCATTATCATGTCAGAGTACCGAAATTATGATTCTCATTTGTGATGCTACCCAATATTCTCTCCTTTTCGGTCCATCACTGTTAGTATCACTTTATTATTCTTGAAGATTTTTTGAAGCACCTTCAATTTCCACATTTGGTTTCTTGTCTTAGAATTACATCTGTTACACAATTCACTTTGTGATTTTTTATCTTGTAATAATTATTGGAGTCTGATTTCTTAATACAAGTTTTGAGCATTCACAGGGATCTCTTTACACATTTAACTTTGCTTTCGAGTTTTGCATATTTACGTGAAATTTGGGAAGTGGATATCAAAGTTGGCTTTAAGTAATGAAATTAATGGTACGTCATTGTTGGAAGATTTGATATTATTATTATTTGTATAAGGAAAGTCAAATATGTAGATTAAGAAAGTGTTATTAGTCATTATTTAGTTACCTTTTTTATTTATAAATTACTCCTATATGTAGTCTCACATTATACAAAATAATAACATAGATTATTCAATTCAATTTGGCATCAGAGCTAAAACTAAACCCTAGCCAGCCCTTTCCCTCATTGCCGATGAAGTCGCCGGTCCTTTACAGCCGTCAACGACCTTCGCCGGTCTCTTACAACCGACGACGAAACTTTGCCGGCCCTTTACAGCAGACGATGATACTCGCCGGCCCCTTACAACTGACGACGACCCTTCGCCGGCCCTTTACAGCCGACAACAAAGCCTCGCCGGCCCTCCTTACAGTTGATGATAAACATTGTCCCTCCCTAGACGATGACGAACTACGCCGGCCACCACAACTAACGAAATCGATCGATTGTAGTGCAGACCCTTATCTGACGATTAAATCGATCGCAGTGAAGCCAATGAAATCGATCGCAGTGCAGGCCTTTGTCTCGTGAGATTAATTCGTTGAAGAAGGTTAACCCTGACGATTCTCAGCCTCAGACGATACTTCCCCTTGCCTTCACCATGTCTGACGCTACCTCAGAATCCACCTCAAGGTCCGGTCCAGCCAACTCACCGAACCAAAAAACCTCCCTTCTGAATTTCACTCCATTCAGATCACCTCTGTTTGATAGAATGGAACCAATTTCTTGCGTTGGTCTCAATCGGTGTGACTATATATCTGCGGAAGAGGACGAATGGGATATCTAACCGGTGAGGCAAATGAGCTAGCCCTCACAGATCCACTACATACGACTTGGGATGCTGAAAACTCTATGGTTATGACGTGGCTTGTGAACTCTATGGATGAAGAAATTAGCTCCAACTACATGTGCTATCCTACGGCGAAAGAACTTTGGGACAAGGTCAATCAAATGTATTCTGACCTGGGAAATCAATCTCAAAAGTATGAATTGACTCTAAAACCCCGTGATGTTCGTCAAGGAGAAGACAGTATCTCCAAGTACTTCAATTTATTGAAGAGAATATGACAGGATCAGGATATGTTCAATGATCATGAATGACATTCAACCGAGGATTATAATCATTATAAGAAGTTGGTGGATGATGACCGTGTTTTTAAGTTTCTTGTAGGACTAAAATCGGAACTTGATGAAGTTAGGAGACGAATTATCGATTGTCAGCCTCTTCCCTCAATCGGTGAGGTTTTCTTGGAGGTCTGAAGCGAGGAGACCCGTCGGAACGTAATGCTCAACAAGCTGCAGGTTACTGGTCCTGCGACTGCTTCAATTGACTAGTCCACTTTGGCTGCTGTTGATGCCAACTCCAACAGGTTTAAACGCCGAGCAGAGGAACGCTCTCGTATATGGTGCGACTAGTGCAACAAGCCTCGTAATACACGGGAAACATGCTGGAAAATCCATGAGAAATCAATTAATTTGAAGAGCAACAAATTGGGAGAAAAATCTAACCGATCCTATCCTTCTGCGCATGAAGCTGTGATCACTCCATTAAACAAAGAGCATATTGATCAACTTCTGAAACTGCTGATTGCCAATTCATCATTTGGTACTCCTAATGCTCCCTTAGCTCAAATAGGTAGCAACTCTAGAGCCTTTTCTTGTTTTTTAAACTCAGTGCCTTGGGTTATCGATTCAGGTGCTTCTGACCATATGACCAGTTTTTTTCACCTTTTAAATACCTATTCACCATGTTCTGGTAACGAAAGAATTAGAATTGCAGATGGTAGTTTCTCACCTGCTGCAAGATAAAGCCAAATAAAAATCTCAGATAGCATTAACCTAAAAACGGTCCTTCACGTTCCTAAACTTGTAATCTCTTATCTGTAAGTAAAATATTGCGAGATTTTAACTGTCATGCTACGTTATTTGAATCTCAATGTCTGTTTCAGGACCAGAGCTCGGGGAAGACGGTTGACAGTATTAGAATGGTGGATGACTTTTATTACTTCGATGATAACTCCTTAAAGAATAAAACAACTGATGGCTCCAATGGTATGAGTTCAACGTTTGTTCATGATAAAATCATGCTTTGACATCTTAGACTAGGATATCCAAGTTTTCAATATCTTAAACATTTGTTTCCGACTTTATTTAAGGACGTGGCTTGTTCATTTTTTCATTGTGAAAGCTGTTTGCTTGCAAAAAGTCAGCGTATTTCTTATATTTCAAAATCATATCGTGCATCAAAACCTTTCTATTTAATTCACAACGATGTATGGGGTCCCTAAAAAATCATAACACAATCTGGGAAAAGATGGTCTGTGACATTTGTTGATGATCACACACGTTTATGTTGGACATACTTGATGCGTGGAAAATTTGATGTAGAAACTTTATTTAAAGAATTTTGCATTATGCTCGAAAACCAATTTCAAATGAAACCCAACATTATTTGCACAGATAATGATACATAATATTTCAACGAATGTTTAGGCAATTTTTTGAAAACAAATGGTATTTTACATCAATCCACATGTCGTGATACACCAAAACAAAATGACATTGCTGAACGAAAAAATAAACATTTACTCGAAGTCGCACATGCACTCATGTTTTCTATGCATATTCCAAATATTTGTGGGGTGATGCTTTTTTAATAGCTGCATATTTAATCAATTGCATGCCTACCCATATTCTAAACTATACCACACCATTTGATAATTTCAAAATACATTTTCCAGCATCTAGGATATTAGTTGACATGCCTCTTAAAGTATTTGGCTGCACCTCCTACGTTCATATTCCAAGCCAATTCGGTCTAAACTTGATCCTAGAGCAGAAAAACGTGTTTTCATAGGTTATGCACCAAATAAAAAAGGATATAAGTGCTACAATCCACAAAAAATAAATAAATTCATGTGAGTATGGATGTTACGTTTTTGGAAGATGTCCCTTTCTTTGACAAAAATCCCCTTCAGAGGGAGAATCTAATGGAAAGAAATTTTTGAATCACTGATGATCCTCTCCCTACCATAGCCTTAGAAACTTTTACTCCAAATCAGTAAAAAACAAGTGATGAAAATATTGAAAAACAAAAAGGGATTCCTACTAGTACATTAGTATCGAGCATAATTCCCTTACGAATAGATGAAGAAATACCACGATCACATACTGAGTTGCTGGTTTATACTTATACTCGGAGAGGTACAAAGAAGAATACAAACTAGCCCACCGTTCTAGAACAAGACCAATCCGACTTCCCAAGCAATGATCCAGGTAATCCTATCTCCCTTCCATCTCCTAATGAACCCTCTCACCCAGGTAATCCTATCTCTTTACCACCTCCTAATGAACCTTCTCATTCCAGTATTCCTTCAGATCTCAATATTCCTATAGCCATCAGGAAAGGAGTCAGAACATGAACCAATCACCCCATATCTAGATATGTATCCTACACCAAACTTTCAAAACCATATAGAGCCTTTACTTCTAAAGTTACTAATTTGTTTATTCCAAGGACCATTGAGGAAGCACTAGGTGATCCAGATTGGAAGTTAGCAGTTTTGGAAGAAATGAATGCTCTTAAAAGGAGTGGTACATGAGAAATAATTTATTCGCCAAAAGATACAAAAATAGTTGGGGTGCAAGTAGATATTCACCGTTAAGTGTAAGGTAGATAGAAGTATAGAACCATACAAAGTAAGGCTCGTGGCTAAAGGATTCACACAGACATATGGGATAGACTACCAAGAAACGTTTGTTTCAGTTGCTAAGATAAACTCGGGGTTCTATTGTTCCTAGCAGTGAATTTTGATTGGCCCCTACACCAATTAGACGTGAAAAATGCCTTTCTAAATGGAGACTTGGAGGAGGAAGTGTTCATGAATTTACCACCAAGCTTTGAAAGAAAGATAGGACAAGGAAAGGTGTGCAAGCTAAAGAAGTCACTATGCGGCCTAAAACAGTCTCCTAGAGCGTGGTTTGAATACTTCGAAACTACTATAAAAGGTCATGGTTATCAACAAAACCAAGCAGTTCATACTATGTTCTATAGACACTCAACTGATGGTAAGATTGTCATTTTAATTATCTATCTAGATGGTATCATCTTAACATAAAGTGATAGCGACGAGTTGGGAAGACTTAAAGGAAAACTAGCAGATGACTTTGAGATCAAAGACTTAGGTCCATTGAAGTATTTTCTTGGAATGGAATTTATTAGATCAAAGGGAGGCATATTTGTGAATCAAAGGAAGTATGTACTCGACGTACTGAATGAAATAGTGCTACTCGGGTGCAAAGCTGCAGAAACTCTCAGCGAACCGAATGAGAAGCTACAACCGGTTAAACCTGAAGCAGTGGTAAACTGAGAACAATATCAAGGCTAGTGGGGTGGTTAATCTACTTATCGCATACCCATCCGGATATAGCTTTTGCTGTAAGCATGGTCAGACAATTTATGCATTCACAGGGACAAGAATACTTCGAAGCTGTCTATAGAGTCCTAAGGTACTTGAAGGGTACACCCGGAAAGGGAATTTTGTATAAAAAATGTGGCCACCTACTGGTAGAGGTATATACCAATGTAGATTGGGCTGGGAGTGTCACGAACAGGAGATCGACCTCCGGTTACTGTACCTTTGTTGGTGGGAACCTCGTCACATGACAGAGCAAATAACAAAATGTCGTAGCTAGAAGTAGTGTAGAAGCGGAGTACAGATCAGTGGCTCACGACATCTGTGAAGTGTTATGGATTAACAGATTACTAGAAGAGTTGAAGATGTCCAATTCAGTACCTATGAAAGTCTACTGTGATAACAAATCAACCATTGCAATTGCTCACAATCTGGTGCTACATCGTTGGACAAAACATGTGGAAGTGGACAAGCATTTTATCAAGGAAAAGATTGAGAGTGGACAAATATGTATGCCATATGTACTGACTACCAAACAGATCGCAGACATTCTAACAAAATGATTACCAAAGAAGAGATTCGACTACCTAGTATGCAAGCTGACAATGAAAGATATCTTCATACCAGCTTGAGAGGGAGTGTTGGAAGATTTGATATTATTATTATTTGTATATAGGGATAGTCAAATATGTAGATTAGGAAAGTGTTATTAGTCATTAGTTAGTTACCTTTTTTATTTCTAAATTACTCCTATATGTAGTCTCAGTCTCACATTGTACAATTAGAAAATCATAACATTGATTATTCAATTCAATTGTCATAAATCGGAAGAGGAATTATGCTTCCATGAAAAATTGTAATTGCATTATGTTCTTGTGTTGACGATCAAACTTCATATTTTCGTTTCCATCTTATTGAACGCATCATGCAATTTAAATGATGAGCATCTTGTCATAGTCTGCCTGTGCAGTTCATTATGCATATATTAGTTATTGCAGGCCTGGAACTATGCGGTGCATGTATTTTGTTCGGCCCTCATTAATATTGTTTACTATTCTTAGTTTCTTAATAATAAATATAATTTCCGTACTTTCAGTTAGTTGTGGAAAGAATGCTGGCATCTGAAGGAATAAAAAGAGTTGAACTGGGTAGAGACGAGTTCACAAAGAGAGTTTGGCAGTGGAAAGAGAAGTATATCTAATATTCCTGCTCTTATTTGTTTTGTCAGCAAAGCGGTCCCCTTTCTTTCCCTGTGCTTTCATTTCTATCTTGAATTTTTTTATGCTTCTATTCAGCCTAAAACTTCTTATCTTCATGTTTCATTATTCTGGTTGAAATTAGTGTAGTTATTTTGATGTATTGAACCACTACTCCATAGCTTTATTATGCATACATCTCATTATCCGGACTTTTTGCTGATTTGCAATCTTTTCGATAAGTCTAATTTGTTTAGATTTTTATTATGTGAACAATTTTGAGTCAAGTTTAAAAACCTTCGTTCTAACTTATTACTCTTGTTCCTGTTTCTTTTGCATTCCCTTAAAAGGTTGTTGGCATAATATTTTTCCTTGTAATTTTGAGTCCTCTTTATATGTTTCTGAGGTGTACATTATTTTTTTCAACATGTGAAATAATTGTCATCCTGTGTTTCCCTCTTCTTGGCTTGTGGTGACCATGTTCCTGTAGATGGAACATGGTCTCCAACATGAGCCTAGGTGTGCTTGTGAATCCTTTTAGGCATTGTACAACTTCCCTCAAATTGTTCAGTTGCATGCTACAAAAGACCTAGTGTAGATTGGAGTGGTTATCTTAGAGAAACATTAATTGATAGGTTAAGGAGGTAATTGAGCAATGAGTTATTGGTATTAGGGGGAAGGGCAGAATGGGTTAGGAATTAGGACCATGAATGTCCTATTTCAGTATTGAAGTAAAACTTTTGTATGCCAATTTAAACTCCTGGGAAGCCAGTTATGGGATTAGCTACATATACATACAACTGCTGCATGAATGTAGACATAGTCCTAACCCCAAAAATTGGGTTTTGATGTTTGCATAATTTGCTAATTCTCTAACTTTATCTTGAGCCACACTATTATCCTCTGGTGAAAAATACGAAATCATGATTTTAGAAAATGCGCTAAGAGCCTGTAATGACTACATAAAAATTTGAAATGATGTGGGAGGTTCTATTGGAGTCCTTTAGTATATTTCACAACCTTGGTTACTGGCTTGCTGTCAATCATCATGTTTGTCAAAGACTTGATACTCTGGGTTGTGCTATATGATCACTATCAGTGCTTATAAACTGAAATGGAGCCACAAAATTACTAATTTTTCAACCATCCAATATAACTTGCCTCAGTGACAAGTGACAACAAACAAGTCATTCTTCTAATTCTGATAATATATTTCAGAAGTCTGATATTTTAGAAACAGTCAAAGTACAAGGACATGTTAGCTTAAACCCTTCATTTTCTCAGAATCACTCTTAGCAATTAAAATGTATATAGAGAATTTGACTTGTGAGATTATTTATAAAATAGTTATCTATATTCATCTCTTTGTTCTTTTTCCCAAATAGGTATGGTGGAACCATCACAAGCCAGATCAAGAGACTTGGCGCTTCCTGTGATTGGAGCAGAGAGCGTTTCACTCTTGACGAGCAGCTAAGTCGTAAGATAGTTTTGTCCAGTAAAGCTTGTACTCGTCCAATAAGGCTTATAAAATAGTTAATGAAGTGAGGAGTTGGTTTTTAAAACCAAAATAGGACGATGCATGCAATTAGGTTTATGAGCTGACTCAGTTAGCTGTCTTGTATTTGTTTTTGTCCTGTAACGTACCTTTTCTATTTGTCATGGTTATGCTTCGCCCACCATATACTTCATCTGTCTCTCGAAACTGTATTGCATGAGTGGTTTTTCCATTTTATGGCTTAATGCTGCAAGGCTAATGTTCTCCTACAATACCATGGTCGGCCTCTTATCTGATTCATGCTTTTGTTTGTTACAGGAGCCGTAAATGAGGCTTTTGTCAGGCTTCATGAGAAAGGCCTAATCTATCAAGGTATAATTCCATGTCTATGATGTATTGTACAGTTTGTACTCATCGATCTTTTCTTATTGTGTGCATGCTGCGCGCATGTGCATTTCTCTTTCATTCTTCTATAGTTTCCTTTCTCCCCAATACCTACTTAGTGGTGCTTCTGTTATACTGTTTGTCACACAATATCATGTTCATCGGATATTTTTTTTTAATTTTTTCGTGGTCCTGTGCCTTCTCTTTTTGTGGTTTATGCATGCTGCGCGCATGTGCATTTCTCTTTCATTCTTCTATAGTTTCCTTTCTCCCCAATACCTACTTAGTGGTGCTTCTGTTATACTGTTTGTCACACAATATCATGTTCATCGGATATTTTTTTTTAATTTTTCGTGGTCCTGTGCCTTCTCTTTTTGTGGTTTATGAGATTAGATATCTGACTTGCACAAGTTATAATTAAAGAAAGAAAAGATTGAACAATTTAAAACAAGTAGACAAATATAATGTACTGTAGACCTACTTCCATTTCTTTACATGGGAAGTTATTTTCTAAATTCTTTCTATTTCATTCTTATATAGTTCCGCTTCTACCCATCGCCTACATGGTGGTGCTTCTAAAGTATTGTCAGACAAAATCACATTCATTGGATATGTTTGAATTTTGTTGTCATCCTTTGCCTTCTCTTTTTTGTGGGTTATGAGATTACATATCTGATTAGCACAAGTTAAACTGAAAGAAAGAAAAGATTGAACATTTTAAAACAAGTGAACAAATATAATGTATTGTAGACCTACTTACATTTCTTTACACGGAAAGATACTTTCTGAATTCTTGCAGTCAAATACACACACACACACACACACACACACACATTTTTCTCTTTTGACTTATGAGAGTCAATTGTGAGTTTCTCAAATTCATGGTTAAAAAGACAAATTTGCGCCGGGCTATAACAACATATTGGACCTAAATTTGCCTGTCCTTTAAGAATTCTTCAAGCTCTAGTAGATGGATCGGAAATAATTGAAAAATCAGTCCCAACCTCTCTTATACTGCTATACTTATACTAGTGTTTGTGGCATACTCTGTGGGTGCAGTATATTATTTTAATTTTTTAATAATTTTTAATATTTGAATAACAATTAAAATAAAAGAAAAAGAAAAGAATACTGGTTGTGCCCAAAATAACCACCTACCCCCTGCTCTCCCTTTATATATATATCATAGAAGATATAAAGCTCTCTAGCAATGCATCTCTTTTTTTCTTTTTTTCTTCTGAACAATTTGTTTGGCTAATGGATATGAAGAAGTGGTGGGACTAGGCCAGAAAGCTCTACTACAACGTAAAGCTACCAATTGGAATAACATCTTTGAAACTAGTTTCTTGAGTGACATAGGAAAGTCGTGATAAGTAATGAAACAGCTAGGATAAAGAGTGTTCACTCCTTACTTCACTTAATAGCTAGCCAGTTTATTGCATTCTCCATATACATGATCAACGTTGAAGTCAAATCTGAGCAAGGAAGAAAGAACAGATCACCATTTATACTAGAGCTTCCATGGACGAGAGAATTGTCCCATAATCATGTTGATCAACACTTATGAAAACATGTCGATACAAATAGGCCAGGTGGTAAAACCCAACTGCCGGATTTTATCCAATTGATCAAGCATTGGTAATACTTTTGCTTCCATATTTGTAAACCCAGTCATAATGAAAATGAGCCGTACATAGTGGTGTGCAATAATGAAAATGAGCAGCATTTTTTTGAATGCATCGTGTGTATGAGGCGTGACTATGTTTTTTTGGTCTTTTATCTTGTGCAGTACCTACAGTTTGCCTTTGCCTATGGAGAAACAAAATATAGTAGTTTAATTATGTGAGTTTTGGTCTAGTGTCAGTGACTAAGCTCTAATGTCCAAATCACATCATGAGATGGGTAGGTTCTGCAGATCCCATGACTAAATGCTGACAATTTTAAAGTATAGTTCCAGCATTCTAATTTCTTACATTTTGTTGAGTCATCTTCTTGCGTTCAGCATATTTTGTTTGGAGGTTGCTTATTTTTCTGTTTGGTCGATCTTTTTCACATACCTGGGGAGCATGCTTAGGAATGTGCTTTTTTGAATGCTCATTTTTGTGGATACCATGTTTACATTGTTTCGTCCTCTTTTGGCATGTTATATTAATGTTTTTTTTTTTTAATTAATTTAAGGGTAGAAAACAATTCATGTTGATTTGTTGGGAACAAATTTATTAGCTTGAGGAACTCTTGACAACAAGTCAATAATAAATAAGTTGGGTCTCAAACAACTTACATCGGTAACACTTTAGTAGCACTTCAAGCAAGTTACTAAGCTATCGGCGCTCTTTTAAGAATATGAAGGCTGATGCAAACAAATCCTTAATTTAAAAGCTTCCACATTTAGTCACTATGCGGCCTTTAGATATGTCAATGGTTTTGGTGCTTGGGTGCTCTAATAGATTTAATAGTCTCCTTTAACAAATTGCTATTTGTTTTCAAGTAAATGTCTGACATCTCAACTGTTATCCATGTATTGTCAAAAGTGGTCATTTTGGGAAATTTTTCTTGCAGGTTCTTATATGGTCAATTGGTCTCCTAATTTACAGACCGCTGTTTCGGATTTGGTACGTTACATTTGAATTAGTACCCTCCCATTGTTCTAGTTCTGATGTTGGAAATGCTCTCATTTGATACGAGTCCACTATTTTATGGTTAGGAAGTAGAGTACTCTGAAGAACCTGGTACCCTATATTACATCAAGTATCGTGTTGCTGGAGGTACAAGGTAGTTTCCCTCCTGTCGTGTTCTACATTTTTTATTTATTCTTTTTAACCAGTGTTGTAAAAAGCGGGGGTGTTGGGCGGGGCATTTTGACCTGTTTGAGGCGAGGCATGGCGTGGCATGGGGCGATACATAATTTTTTAATATTTTAAAAATATTATATATATAATTGAAAATATTAAAAATAAATAAAAGTAATCTATACGAAAAATAAATGTGGATAAAATCATAATATGACAAAAATTATGAATCATAAGTAGTAATTTAATTGAAATTCTATTTTCCATATGAGGCCAACCTATTTAGGATGCTATTAAATATTATTCTTTATTTTGTCATTTATTTTCTAACAAGTAATAATCTTCCTAGAATTCTGGTCAATGACTCAAAATTTTTCCTTTTTATTAATTAAAAAAAAAAAAACATTATAGGAGAGAACTGCGTTATTTTCAAATAAAACATAAAAAAAACCTCATGACTTAACCCTAGTTCTCCTGTTTCCATTGCCATTGACCTTTACTTCCTCATCTGAATGATAACCTCTGCAAACCCAAACATTGGTCACACCTCCATCCTTCGAGGTTTGGCATCGGTGAGGCGAAAAAGACAAAAACGAATACACCAAACAGGTGCAAAATCATGTTTTGTCTCTCTTGATTTTTCTAGTGATAAAAACACATGGCGTAAGCCCCGTTGAACTTCACCTAGGGCGAAGTTGGGCATTGCCCACAACATTTGGGCGCAAGCCCAGTTGGAAAATAGCCCCCCTCATTAGCCTGGGGTAGTTTAGGACTGCCCCGCCTCTGGGGGAGCCCCACGAATGCCTTTTAAACAAACGAGACTTTCAAAACCTAACTCTAATACCTTGTAGAAACTCAATTGGCCTAACTCACTCTTAAGAGACACTTTGAGAGATGAGGATTGCCCTAGACTTTGTATATTACTGAGGATCAGGTAACACAAGTGATGTGGGATTCAAGACGCCCCCTCACATGCAGGGTGGACTTTGCTAAACTACTTTGAATTGATATTTGGGGGCCCAATATCGATGTGGGATTCAGCACAAAAACGTAGCCAACTTTACTTAAGTGCTGTAAAGGTTTTATTGTGTTTGATGCAGAAAGAAAGCGGATTTAGTTTATCTGAAAGTTTAGAATTGTGGGACTTCAAGTTTGATCATATGAAAATCACCTTATATCAGGCTCAGCTGTTCTTATATGTGACGAACCTTCCATAATATTCACTGGAAAACCTTTTTTTATTTTCAGATTTCTATGCTTCATGTCTTAAGTTCCCATGAAAACACAGGGAAGAAACAGAAGCAATATATGGGAATGTTGGTTCAAAAGTTCATAATATCTTGTTGTTATCCCCATATGATATCTCGTCATTCAAAGGGATGTCATAGATTGTAGAAAGAGTTTGGGTAAAGATATCTTAGTCTATGGATCTCTTAGAATATAAAAAAAAAAAAAAAACAACTATTTTTTTGCTTTGAAAAAAGTACTTTAAATGATTTCGCCTTTTATGATTTTTATGGTACATTTGCTGAGTTCAAGACAAAGCTACTTTTATTTATTATTTTTTTTAAAGCAAAAAGTACTTAAGAAGAGGCTTAGAAGAAGGTGTTAGTTGCTTCAAATTGTTATCTTACTGGTCTTTTTTTTTTTTTTTTTTTTTCCCATTTATATATATATATATATATATATATATATACACACATATATATATATATTTATATCTCTGTTGTCACCTTATGTTGATGTTTCTTTCAGTGCATTAAATTTCCAAATTAAAGATGATAATGATGGAAGCTAAAGGCCCCTGGAGATTTCTCCATAGACAGAGTCTCAAGAAACTAATCTGTCTTAGCGTTTTTGTTCTTGCTTATTCCATGTTTGCTACAAATTAATTTAACCAACTTACAAAACCAACTTACAACTTTGAACTTGTGAAAAATTGACATGCTTCTTGCTGCTTATGTAACATAAGTTAAAACTTAAAAGTACCTTGAGGTAGTTGTAAAAACTGTTTTGAAGTAGTTTTGGAAAATTGCTTTTTACGAACCTATAAAAGAACTTACGAAAATTTGCTTTCAAGAAATTGATTAAGACACATTTGTAAAAGTTGATTTCATAAGCACCTTTTTCTTTTTTAGCAAAAAATTACAGTTAAAAACATATTAATATATATATATATATTTTCTTTAATTTGAGAAGGAAAGGGAAAATTTATCAAAGTTGTGCTCATTCTTGTAATTCCTCTTGGAAATTACAGCTTCCCCCTCTCCACTTCACAATCGGTTGGTGTAAGAGAAATGAACGGAAAAAGTTTTCTTATGCTTCCATTTGACTATCATCACTCACAAACCTTTAATTTTCTAAGAAAGATGTATACATAGAATGCAAGGCGTGTTAGGCCATGGACAAAGATTAAGGAGACACAAACTCCTCTAGGAAATCTAGAAGAAGGGTGATACTCAAGTTAAAGTTGCGGCCCTTACACCAAAAAAGAGCATGTACAAGCAGGAGTGCGTGAGACAAGGATTTGACAAAGAAGAACCCTAAAAAATACACCTATATAAGTTTTCATTAGATACGCCAGAAAAGGGTTAAGGAAATCATCTTCCAAGTCTTCAAAACATGGAGGTTGGGGAAATCACTCTACCATCAACAATTAGCTAATATAGGACCCTAGCATGCACCACGAGAGATCTGCTATGGTTTGAATCATATCCCAAAGTTATCTGGCCTGGGGAGAAATTAGAGGCAACGGGCAACTGATTCTGCTCAATAAAACACGTTTCATCTGTATACAAGCCTCTTTGTTATTGTTTGAAGATAATCGGGAAAGTTCCTGCAAAGAATTATAATAATTGTGGAGTTAATGAATGGACGTGTTAATAAAGATATAATAACTAGAAAGAGAAGAGATGCAAACTAAAATAGAAGAGTGAGTTTTCAACAGCCCTCGGTTGATTTGGTCGTTATTGATGAAATTGTCCTTACCCAGCAAATGTGTAAACATATAGTGAGCAGAGGAGGGACAAGGCAAGATTTATGTGTTTTTTTGACTTGCATCATTTATTAAGGCAGAATATTTCTTCTAAGATCTCAGCTTATCAACTAGGGTAGTAGTTGATAGCTGTAACGGAGTTTTTATTACTTAATTATCACATTTTTTCTCTTTCCTAAGCAATTCACATTTTCTTAGCTTTATATTCCTGTTCAGAGTCGAATTTCAGGCATCTTTTGGGTGGTAGGAGTGCTTGGATATATAAACTGTGTATAACCTTGTTGTAATGAGTGAAATGAGTGACGATTAGGACTTGAGATGAGCTTTTGGTTTACATAACTTTTCATTTCAAAGAACCCCATAGATGCTTGGATTTGTGTGATCGTTGTTTTTTTTTTTTTTTTTTTCTAATTATTTGGTCCTCAGCTGACGTTAGAGGTAGATGAATGAAATATACATTTGAAGTACCAAACACATTCTCATAAGAAAGGAAAAAAAATCATCTAAATTTCTGCAGATATTGGCCGTGTTAAGTCCTTGCCACCTGTACTATGCCAATGCTGTAATCAGATTATATATGAGATATAAGTTACTACTCCTTACAGTTGAACTGATTGATATGGGTGATTTCATTTCTCTGCATCTTTCAGGAGTGACTTTCTGACAATTGCAACGACACGCCCTGAAACTTTATTTGGTGATGTAGCTGTAGCAGTGCATCCGGAGGTATGGTTGCATTCTTTTAGCCAATATGTTGATGGATAAGCTACTATGCTAGTGTCTCAATGTCTTTTCAGTTATTTTCATTTGCATATGTGTCAATATTTTCTTGTCGTTTTCATGTCTCGGAAGGTGATTAATTTGAGATCAATGTTAATATGCTCTGCTCTATTTGCTCATATTTCCAAAATTAGTGACTTTCCTGATACTTCTTTCAAAGAACTTCTGAAAAGGCAAGATTCTAAGAGGAATTAGATGGCATTCCGCTAATTACACTTGGATGTTTTTTTGCTAAGTTACACTTGGAGGTTTTTCTCGTCTGTATTCTGCTTTATTTTTATTTTTACTTATATTTTTTTTATTTCCTTATCTTTCGGTAGTATATAGGGAATGATTTTTTATTTTTATTTTCTTGAATAAGTAAACTTGTTCTTGTAATTAGCGGGATGAGTTTTACTTTACCTAACAAACTTTGGAAGTTGGTTCTGGAAGTTGATAAAACAGTAGCTAACTCAAAGGAGGAATATTTCGAACTCAAAGCAGAAACTCTGCCGTGGAATTGTTATCAGTCACCATAGTTATTTAAGGCGCACGTAGGCATGAAGGTATCCCCGGAGCCTAGGCACAAAGTGAAAGGTGGGTCCCACAATTGAGGTTGGGTGTATATATAACAACCAAGGCACATTGTAGTCTAGACTCTAGATTGAACTATGTGGCATAAATAGCGAAAATATTGATATAAAAACATCCATGATACATCTTGAAAAATCTGACCAAGTTCAAATATCACAATCTCCCAACATTTTCAACTATCAAAAAGTCCAAAAAGGTGAAAGAATCTAAAGATTTCAAAATACATATTTCAAGTATTAAAAAAAAAACCAAAGAGACCATAATCTTCTAATTTCCTTGGCTTTGTTGCACAGTTTTAATTCAAAGGAATCCATTTTTTTTTAAAGAATTGAGAGAAGATGCATGAAAAAAACATGGTATATTAGGTATGATCCAACACCCACCCACTTTAAAACATTTCAAGTCAACTTAACTCTTTAAGTGGTGTAACATGGGTCGATGAAAGTTTGTTGAACAGATAAAATCATACGTGCTTTTTTTGCACCTTGGCATCCTAGTCATGTGCCTTATTGAATGAACTTCATTTGAGGCTAGGTGAGGTACAGAGTTGCCTGGAGCCTAGGTGTGCACCTAGGCGCTTCTTTGACAATTTGATTGTGGTCTTCTGTGAGATGGCTTGAATGATTATCTTACCGATAGGTAGATATTTATTTTAGATTTCTGTTAGCTTTACATGTTTTCGCAACTTCCACCGGTAATTAATGGCAGTGTGTTTGTGCCCATTGAAGTCAGTCATAATATAGTAGTGCTTGACATCTTGTGCATTTGAAGCTAATTCTGGATGGTCTTTGCTCAAAACATAGACTTACAGCAAGTAAAGAGAGGGACTATCTAGTAACGATAATTGTACCTTCGAACAACATTAGTGGAAATTGGACAACAAACAAAATATTGAATTTCTCTATTTAGAGAAAAGGACTAGGGTTCTGTCTTGGAGCCACTACCCTTTGTAACAGCTGATAAATAGAATTTTCTATTACCATTATATTCAGTATGTGTAAAGCATTTCAATCTATTGATTATAATATATATATATATTTTTTTTTTGGATCAAATTTCTGTATCTTAATTCTTAATAGTCCTTGTCCCCACCACTTCCTCTCAACAGTTAGAGATCAATACATAAAGTGTATAGCTTTTGTTTATGACATATTTATAGAGTTCTCTAGAATTAGTTGAAGTTTATAACATATCATTGTCATTTCACCTGTAATTGAGTCTCGTATTAGATGTTGAGTCCTCATCTTTCTTTCTTGCCGAATCGTGGCTGAAAAGTATTAGGTCTAGGAATGAAAATGATATCCTCTTTTTTTTTTTTTTTTTTTTTTTTAATTTCTAGTTTTTTTTTTTTTTTTTTTTTTTATGAAAAAGATGTTGCCATTCTTTAACTCACCTTTCTAGTTTGTTTCTTGGGTAAAGGGTGTGAATGTCACTATTGCTTTCTCGTCTTTCGCTTAAGCTTTGACAGTTTCATACAAGTTACAGCTCTGTTATTTGTAAGATTTCCTTTAATTGCTGACTATCACTGTTTTGCAGGATGAACGTTATTCAAAGTATGTTGGAAAGCTGGCTATTGTGCCAATGACATTTGGCCGTCATGTGCCCATCATCTCTGACAAGGTTAATATATCTTGTTAATTTATAGAATTTTGCATGTCATTTTTCAATGCGTAGCTGGTATACCTGAAGCATGTAGGCTAACTCAAGAACTGATGCACATATTTATGAGCAGGTAATAGCAGCTTAACACCCACCCCATTTATGTTCAACTGATAACTGGGTTATCTTCTTTATATGACTAATTCAAGTTTAAGCTGCGTAATATTGGACTTGGCATTGATCTACCTGCTCCTGCGCTCTTTTTTCCTGATTCTATATTTGTTCCCAAAAGCGGTTTTTTTTGCTTTGAAATAATCTTTCTTGTTAGAATATATTTGTTTTTTTGCTTCCATTTGCCTTTAATAAGAGGTATTTTAAGCTGTTTGAATTAGTCTGAATGAATAACCTGATGTGGCAGTATGTTGACAAAGATTTTGGAACTGGTGTGTTGAAGATAAGCCCTGGCCACGATCACAATGACTACCTTCTTGCTCGAAAACTTGGTCTTCCTATTCTTAATGTAATGAACAAGGATGGGACACTAAATGAAGTAGCTGGATTGTTCAAGTAAGTTACAGGCCGAATTTTGGATTTTGGAACAAATATTGGCTTATGAAAGGATATTCTTTTCTCCTTGCTATATATGGATTGCACTTGTGTGACCAGTGGCCTTGATCGGTTTGAGGCACGGAAGAAACTATGGTCAGATCTTGAGGAGACAGGCCTATCTGTCAAAAAGGAGGCTCATACCTTGCGAGTTCCTAGATCTCAGCGTGGTGGAGAGGTGTGATATCTATTTTCTTTACTCTTATGACTTGACAAAACATGGACTTGGCTTTGTAGATGATGATGTGTTCACAGGTTGTTGGCACACTGATTTTCGTTTTCCTTGTTTCCAGATTATAGAGCCTTTAGTGAGTAAACAGTGGTTTGTCACAATGGAGGAATTGGCTGAGAAAGCCCTCAAAGCAGTTGAGAAGGGAGAATTAACAATTATGCCTGATAGATTTGAGAAGGTATATAAGGTTCAAAAGGATCTTCCCCCCACCCCCCCACCCCCTCTTTGTGTTGGCCTTCGTGGTGTCCTTTTGATATCTTTATGTACTTCTGCTTTTCATTCATCGGTCACCTATCTTTACATTACCATCCAAGTAATTTCCGACCCAGTTTTTAATATCCTCAACTTATGCGTTCTGGTGAATCATTGTTGTCTTCATCCGAGGATTTTTTGTTAAATTTGTTATAAAATTGCACTAGTGTGTTCCACCTGTACCTTACTTCCTATATTGCAGTTTCTTATTTTCAACTGGTCATTTGGCTTTAACAATGAGACTTTCTCTGTTAAATCCAAGAAACAATATCTTTGAAGGAGAGATCTGACATAGATACATGCTGCATTAGCATAGCTATTGTTATTTCACTTGTTTGATCAAGCCTCTCCTTCTGAAATTGCTTCTTCAACTTGATAGTATTCTATTGCCGTACCGGCTTCAACCTAAATGCATTGCGTTCTGCTTGTTGATTGTAGATTTACAATCACTGGCTATCAAATATCAAGGATTGGTGTATAAGCAGGCAATTGTGGTGGGGTCACCGCATACCAGTTTGGTACATCGTAGGCAAAGACTGTGAGGAAGAATATATAGTTGCAAGGAGCTCGGAAGAAGCTCTAGAAGAAGCTCGTAAGAAGTATGGGGAAAATGTTGAAATATATCAGGATCCAGATGTTCTGGACACTTGGTTTTCTAGGTGTGTTACCAAATGAATATAAAACCTATTTTTTTTTTTTTTTTAATTAAAGTTTTTCTATCATCAAATTTGTATTGAGAGCCATTTCATCTTTCATCTCTTAATTGAATATATCCTTTTTCAGAAGTTGCGAGTTCAAGCTTCTTAAATGATTTGGTATTGCAGTATGATAATTCATAGCCTAATCGTTTTTAGGGAAATTCCTCTAAAGGTCCCATAAGTGTAAAACATCACTTATGGGAGTCCCATCCAAAGGATCTTTTTACTCTTAGGATGGGACCTAGAAAGTGATGTTTTTCACTCATGGGATCTCTCACCAAGTTACCCTTTTTTTATATTCAGGAAACATTAAACTCTGTCTGATCGCAATGCAACTTAGCAGTATATCATAGCCCAAAGACACTTCATTGAACTCTTGAAGTGTCTTTGTTTTACTTGTACATGGTACTTGTTTTTTTTTTTTTCCCCCTCTTAAGACCCTTTTTAGGGAATTTGTTTTGGATGCATTTGGAAGGTGTTGCTCTCACATGCCCCCTTTCTATCTTTTCAATATTGTACAACATTAATTTTTTTTACCAAGACTGGCTGACTCTTTTTCTCCCCTACATATGAAGCACTTGAACTGCCCATTAGCTTTAGTTCTGAGGTAGATTAAATTTAAATGTGGACTTGGATGAAGTGATTGACTAAGAGATATGATTTGCAGTGGCGGAGCCAGGATTTTCAGGGAGGAGGGGCACAAAAAATAATTACATGATATAAAAATAAAAACATTATGTTATATTGATAATCCGTATGGTTAATAATATTAATAATAATAATAATAATATTTTAAACATTTTTTATTTTTAAGCAAATACTAAAAAAAATCAAAAGTATCGCTCATAAAAGATCTCTTTTTTAGGAAATGAGACTATAAAGACATGACAATTATTTTCAAAGTTACCAAAAATAGTTCTCCTTTTTCATTTTAAGTCTTAATCAAACCTATTTTTGTACCAATTATTTTTTAATTTTAAAAATGCTTTAAATAAGCGTTATCACAGAGTGTTTAAAACTGATGGATACAAAATTAATATTATCTTATTTGGGAACTTTGAATATTAACCTTGCTACCAACATAGTCAGTTCCTTTTGCTTTTGATTTTGTTATCAATAATAGTCTCCAAGTTACAAAAAAATATTATATAAAGCCTCCGAAATAGTGCTTAAGAAATTTCGTTACTCTAAATTCAATTCTTATAATGGCGATTTATTTATAGTTTCAATTTACGATTTTCCAGATGTAAAATAATACCTAAATTGTTCTGAAATTCAAGAACATATAGATAGAAAGCTCAAATTTTAAGGGTTGAAAATATATTTTTAATACAAGTAGCAAGTAGGGAGTAAAATTGGAAATTAGAAAGGATTCTGATGAATATATTTAAAAACTATGGGGAAATAGTAGTAACATTGATTAAAATTTCGGAAGGGGCTTGTGCCTCCTCTGGGGAGCACGTGGATGCTGGTATTGTGAATGGTGAAAAAAATAATTTTTGAGTTTTTGAGTTATGAATAAGTGGTTGAAAAGAGGATTAGTTTGGAAACAATAATAGAGCTTTATTTGTTCTTGAGAAAACTGAGAAGTATTTTGGTAGGCTGTTAAAAGTAAAGTTGTGAAATTATTTTGACATAGGTGGAGTATAAATGGGAAAGCGATTATTTATAGAATTAGTTTTATTCACTTTATGCTTCATAGACTCAATGGTCAGTTTGGTTTGCAGTATGGAACTGTGTTTTGTGGTTTTTAAAAATATATTTTGAATATGCTTTTCAGTGAGAGGAAATATATTTATTTAGGTTCTGAAAAGAATTTTAGATTTTTATGCAAATCATATTACATTTTTATTTTTCAGTTGGAAACCAAACAAACCCCAAGAGTTTGGAAATGTGGGATAAGTTTCTCAAGATCTTATGATGTTCTTGAAATTATCAAGAAAACATTTATATTTCTATTTATTGCTCAGATGAAAGCTCTGACACTGCCAATATTGTCATACTACAACTCTTTACTTATGGCATTATGTGGTTTAGAAGTTCACTTGCGTGTTCAAATTAAAAGTAATATCGGATGACTATAAGACCAGTTTTGTTTCATGACCTGTAAGGAAATATAGAATGCATTCATAACATGAGTGCAGACTCCAAAACCACGATTATATATGCCATTTTTTTGGTCTGATATCCCTGGAGAAATATCTTCCTCCTTGACTTCCTAGAGATGCTGGCGACCCGAACTTTGTATATGGTCTTACACACCTTGCCACCCTCTATTTGATCTTACTTAGCAAAAAATATAAATGTGGCTGGAAAGTGATTCCTAATGTGGATAAATGTAAAACATGAAAAAGACAGCAATGCAAGTGAATAATAACTACGCATACTTTAAACACAGAATTTTACTGCTGTTCTAACATCTAAATCTGCAATTGAGTGCTTTTCAGTTTTCACTGCATGCATATGCTGTCTTCAGATGTATATGGGCTAAGTTATTCGACTAAATGTGTCGTGTTTCCCTTTCATCAGTGCACTATGGCCTTTCAGTACTTTGGGATGGCCAGATGTGACAGCAGAAGATCTTAAGCTGTTCTATCCAACGTCAATTCTTGAAACAGGGTATGCGTCTACTATTCATTTTGTTTATGGAAATTTTTATAAACATATGATAATATTTATAGATAGTTATGAGTTATTCCAATTAGATCAGTTCCTATCTTTGTTTTATAACTTGTATAAGCTGGAGAGCTTTTTAGTCAATGTTGTCAGTATTTCCTAGTCAATGGAACAAGAGAGCTTTAAAATGGAAGAGTTTTCATTTTTTTTCACGTTTTCAGTATCTTAGCTTTTGTCTTGTTTACCGATAAATATGAGGATCTTCATTTTCCGATCCAGTTCTCTTATGAAAGACTCATTAAAAGGTGTTTTTTTGTCTTCTTTTTTGGTGGTTGGTCAATTGGGGTTTCACCATTTAATTGAATTTAGCACCACTATTTCCTTATTGGGAAAAAAAAAGAAAAGGAAATAATAGGCAGACAGCTCTTACTGTTCTAGTTTCTTAATTGTTTGACATCTGATGGCTGCTCCCTGATCTGAGCAGACATGATATATTATTCTTTTGGGTAGCACGGATGGTGATGATGGGAATTGAGTTCACTGGGACTGTTCCATTTTCGCACGTTTATCTGCATGGACTTATCCGGGACTCTCAAGTGAGTTGTGTGCTTGAAAGGGTTATTCTTTACTAGGTGATTTTTAAGTTATTAATAAGCATTTGTTTCCTCCATCTGCCGAAAAAGGGCTTCTTATAGTCCTCTTGGTTATGATATTCTTCTTTTTTGTCTTGATGAGAATCTTTTCAATTTTATTTTCTTCATTGAATATTTGTCTTGTCTTGTGCTGGATTCCCGTATATTGGTGTATTTTACCATCAACGTTTTGTTCTAGGCAGTGTTTTAAAAGGCGGGACGTGAGGATGGGCATTTTGATTTGCATTGGGGGAGGCGTGGGTCCCAGCGGATTATGAATTTTTAATATTTTAAAATTTTAAATATAATTGAAATAGCCAAAAACTAATAAGACAATAATGTGAAGAAATACAAAAGCATAAGATGACAAAAAAATTGGTGGACAACATATATGAAAATTTTAACTATAAGATTCGAGCTTTTATAGAATGATAATGTAATCACTTGACTCTGTATATATATATATGAAAGTTTGTAATAGACATGATCAGAAAGGTGAGTGTAAATCTAATTTAAGTCTATTTTGTAAAGGTATGGTTAAAATAACAAATAAATTTAATTTACAATTAATTCACAGTTTTCATTTTTAACAAAAAACGTAAGCAAAAGTATGTTCAGGGCTGTCCGATGCACACTGGTGCTTTGCCCCGCGACTCCTGGGTTTACACTCAATAGGCTTTACGCCCCCCACATCAGCACAGGTCTTGCCCAAGGGATGCATTTTACATACCTCTGGAAAATCATTTTGCTTGGTGTAGAAGCCAAAATGTAAAATAATGGTTTCATTTTATGCAAAAGGTTCTAAATACTTTGGTTATAACATATGGGAAGTGGGAACACAAGATAGCTTGATAGTTAACGACCCTAGCTGTGTTTTGCAGAGGACCGCCTGAGGTAATTGAAGAATCTCCAGAATTTTGGGTGCTCTTTGGGCACTATGGCATAAAAAATAACGCGAAAGATTTCTTACTGATAAATCAGCTTAGAAGACATGTGAAAGCAGATTTTCTGATATGAACTGAAATGTTGCGACCAAACCTTAAAGAACCTTTCTTTGGGCCTCTTCCTACATCGCTACTACGGGTATATGAACATATATCTACATCTTCGAGGGCAAGGGGAGGAAATTTCTTATAAGGACCAATTGGAAAAGTAATTTTTAAGTCTTAATTGCACCATAGGATGCCTCGCTATCATTTCTTGTTCTGAATAATGAAGTAGTTCTTAGTCTTGAGAATGAAGTAAACTGTATTTAGTGTGGCATGATTAATGATTTTTCTGAGATATTGTTAAAAAAATATTTCTATCTTTCCTGTATTATTTAGAGTTTCGAGTACGGTTTAGGGTTTGCTGTATTATTTCTTCGTTTTCTATATAAATAGAGGGATAGGCTACCACAATGGATTAAGCCTTCTCGTTCTTTTCATATCACCTTTTTATTTTAACATGGTATCCAGAGCAGGTTATAGGAGATTGATTCCATAGATCTGTTCAAACCATTTTTTTTCCTCCTCTTTTCGCTTGCCTACTGTTCATATGAGGAAAAACAAAAAAAAACAAAAAAAAAAAGTTGAAATCCTAGCAGCCCACAAGCCCTCGTTGCCGCCGCTCAACACACTCAGATTCGCGCATTGCCGCCGTCGCCTAGGCTATTCCGAGCCTCGCCGACCGTCGCCCAGGCCATTCCAAGCTGTCATTGTCGTCGATCCCACCTCTCCCAGCCGCCGCAACCCTCGCACGCAGTTTGCAAATCTCGCTGACCATCATCGGCACTTCGTCGCGATTTGCCAACACTCGCTGGACTTTCGCCGACCTGTGCCGGACCTTCGCCGGCCGTCGATTTCTCTGTCTTCAGACTCAAGGCCTTCGCGCCTTCGCCGCTGTTGCTTCTGTCGAGCTCCTATGGCCGCCCAATGGTTTTGTTCATGAGTTCGTTCGTTTTTCCAGCTTTGCAATAGTATTCTGGACCAAATCTAATGTCCTGGATGTTCGTGAGTGTTGTTTTGCTTATAATGGTCTTCATTTAAGTCCCACAGTTGTTCGTGTTGTTGGTTTGTTTCCCTTGACAAGTTGTTTCGTATTTGTTGTTGTATTGGCGGGAACTAACGTCGATGGCTACCCCCCAATCGTTAACAACCCGCAAGTTGAATGAGACCAATCATTTACAATGGTCCAAAGTTGTACACGTTCTTCCCGATCAAGGGAAACAAGGAAACCGAGGAAGTCGTAGTAATGAATTTTGGGGTGGCCGAGGTGGCCATTGTCGTAGTTAACATCGTCGGTGCTCATTTTGTGGCAAGGAAAACCATACCCAAGATATTTGTTGGTACAAAGTTGGTCGTTCTCCTAAGTATGTTCATGTGGCAACTAATAATCTAGTTGCTTCCGTTTCCGCATCCAACTCTTCAACTCCCAAGACAATTTCTGATGATGAGTATGTTCAGCTCCTCCAGTTTAAGTCGTCCAAGCAGACATCTACCCCCATTACTTCGCTAGCTCAACGAGGTAACCCTATTGCATGTCTTTCTTTTCATCCTTCCACTTCTATAGCTTGGATCATAGACTCCGCTGCCACCAATCATATGTCAGGTACATCTTCTCTATTTACGCATATTCAGTCATCTCGCTCATTGTCCCTTGTTATTGTTGCTGATGGTTCCACTGTCCCTGTTCGTGGTTTTGGCACTGTAGAACTTTCACCATTTTTTCTTTTTCCTCGTGTTGTATATTCCCTCATTTGCTTTTAATTTGATATCAGTTAGTAAGCTTACTCAACAACTTTAGTGTTTTGTTTGTTTCTTTCCTGATTATGTCATTATCGAGGATTTGAAAACATAGAAGACGATTGGCGTAGGGCGTGAGAAAAATGGCCTTTATTACTTCCGCAATCACGCCGAGACACTTGTTATCCTGCCCACTGCCTGCCCTGCCGTTGTATCTGCCCACCAAATTCATTGTCGCCTAGGCCATCCCTGTCTTGCCAATTTAAAGGTACTTGTTCCTAGTTTACGTCATTTTCCCTCCTTAGATTGTGAGTCTTGTCAGTTGGGAAAACATTATCGCACTTCATTTACTTCCCCCGTTCAGTTTTGTGTATCAAGTCCTTTCAGACGTTTGGGGTCCTTCTCGTATTGCCTCTACACTTGGCTTTCGTTATTTTGTCACGTTTGTCGATGATTTCTCTCGGGTTACATGGCTCTATTTAATGAAAGATCGTTATGAATTGTTCTCCATTTTTTCTGCCTTCTGTGCTGAAATTAAAACTCAATTTAATGTGCCGTGCGTATACTTCGTAGTGACAATGCTCGAGAATATTTTTCTCAACCCTTTACTTCATTCATGTCATAGTCTGGTATACTGCATTAGTCTTCTTGTCCTCACATACCGCAGCAAAATGGAGTCGCTAAGCGTAAGAATCGATATCTCCTAGAAGTGGCTTAAACTCTGATGTTTGAGATGAATGTTTCCAAACACTTCTGGACAGATGCAGTTCTTACAGCTTGTTTCTTGATTAATAGAATGCCGTCTTCTACCCTGAATGGTAAAGTCCCTCATTCTATTCTTTTTCCCCGATCACCCTGGTTTGCTTTACCTCCCCGTATCTTTGGATGTGTCTATTTTGTCCACCACTTGACTCCTGGCAAGGATAAGTTAGATCCTCGTGCCATAAAATGTGTCTTTCTTGGTTATTCTCGCACACAAAAGGGTTATCGGTGTTATAGTCCTTCTTTACGTCGTTCTTTCATCTGTGCAGATGTCACCTTCTTTGAGTCCACCCCTTACTTTTCTGACCTATCCTCTCGGGATGATCTGAATGTCACCCTTCCTTTACCAAGCCTCCCAGACCTGACACCATCTCCTTCCGCTCCCGAACTTGTCCCGCCTAATCGTCGTTCACCACCTTTACATGTATACACTCGTCGCCAGAAGGTAGTTCCCGCCGTTGAGCCAATCGTCTCTGTGTCTTCAGATTTTTCTCCAGTTCATGAATCCGTGTCTGACTTGGACATACCCATTTCTGTTCGGAAGGGTAAGCGCACATGTACTCAACATCCTATTTCTAATTTTGTCTCGTATGCACATCTATCTCCTTCATATTCCTCTTTTGTTGCTTCTCTATCATCTGTTTCTATTCCTAAGTCTGTCACAGAGGCTCTCTGTCACCCTGGTTGGACGACCGCAATGGAAGAGGAAATGCTAGCTTTACATCAGAATGGTACTTAGGATTTTGTCTCGTTTCCGCCTGACAAAACAATAATTGGATGTAAATGGGTGTACATAGTCAAAGTTCATTCATATGGCACCATTGATCGACTTAAAGCTCGTTTAGTTGCCAAATGTTACACTCAGGTATATGGTCTTGATTATTTTGAGACCTTTTCTCCTGTTGCCAAACTCGCTTCTGTTCGCTTGTTCATCTCTTTGGTTGCCACCTTTCGTTGGCCGTTGCTTCAACTTGATATAAAAAATGCATTCTTAAATGGCGATTTGACTGAGAAAGTGTTCATGGAGTAACCTCCTGGGTTTGTTGCTCAGAGGGAGTCTGGTTTGGTATGTCGTTTGAAGAAATCCATTTATGGCCTCAAGCAGTCTCCTCGAGTATGGTTTGAGAGATTTAGTGAAGTGGTCACTGAATTTGGTTTTCGTCGTTGTGGAGTCGATCATTCTGTGTTTTATAGGCACAGTAAAGTCAGGAGAATATTCTTGATTGTGTATGTGGATGACATCGTGATTACCGGGGACGACCACCAAGGTATTCAGAAAAACGTTTTTGCATGACAAGTTTCAAACTAAAGATTTGGGTCAATTGAAGTATTTCTTAGGGATTGAAGTTGCTCGATCAAGTCAAGGTATTTATCTGTGTCAAAGGAAATATGTTCTTGATCTGATAAGTGAAACAGGAATGCTAGGAGATAAACCGAGTGATTCACCTATGGATCCAAACAACAAACTATTGGCAGATTAAGGTGTACCATTGACAGATTCAACACTATACAGATGGTTAGTTGGGAAGTTGAACTACTTGATAGTTACTAGACCAGATATTTCCTTTGCTGTGAGTGTTATCATCCAGTTCTTGTATTGTCCCACGACGTATCACTGGGATGCAGTAATTCGTATTCTTCAATATCTGAAAGGTTCTCCAGGATGTGGTTTGTTGTACCAGAACTTCGGTCACACTCAAATTAAGGGATATACAGATGCATATTGGGCCGGATCTCCCTCGGATAAGAAGTCCACTACTTGGTATTGTGCGTTTGTTGGAGGTAATCTCGTTTCTTGGAAGCAGATTGTTGTTGCGCGGTCAAGTGCGGAATCGGAATACAGGGCGATGACCCACACTACTTGTGAGCTAACTTGGTTGAAACATTTGTTGGAAGAATTCAAATTCGAATACTCTTCACCGATGAATTTGGAATGTGATAATCAAGCGGCACTTCACATTGCATCCAACCCAGTCTTCCATGAGAGTACAAAACATATTGAAGTTGATTGTCACTTCATTCGAAAAAAAGTATTGCAGAAGCAGATTGAGACTAAATATATAAAATCAGTTAATCAGTTAGCTGATTTATTCACTAAACTGTTGGGGGGCTCAAGGATAAAATACATTTGTAACAAATTAGGAGCATACAATATATATGCTCCAGCTTGAGGGAGAGTGTTAAAATGATATTTCTGTCTTTCCTGTATTATTTAGGGTTTCGAGTACGGTTTAGGGTTTGCTGTATTATTTTTTCGTTTTCTATATAAATAGAGGGATAGGCTACCACAATGGATTAAGCCTTCTCGTTCTTTTCATATCACATTTTTACTTTAACAGATATATTTTGACCAAATTTTAAAAATACTTTCAAAAGACAAATGTTATTAGGTATAAGAGTTTTTTGGTAGTGGGCCCGAAAGCCCATACATCAAAGAAAGTTATCCCCACCCTATTTTTTTTAAACCAAAAACCCAATTATGAAAATATATATTTTTTAATGACAAAAATGCCCTTCAATTATTATTTTATTTTTTATTTCTTTTAATAATAAGCACTAACCACTGCAATAGACATTCACTATCACCGCCATAATCACAATAAACATTTACTATCATCGCCACCACTGCCATCATCGAACACACCCGCCACTGTATCAAAATCAATACCACCGCGACTACCACACCTACCACCATTGTAGTCACAACAACCATTCACTACTACAACAAATATTCATTACCACCACAAATTTTACTACCATAACCACCACACTATCACAATAAACATTCACTAACACCACGACGACAAACATTTACTATTACTACCGACACTACCATAACAAACATTACTATCACCGCCACTATTACAACAAATATTCTCTATCACTACCACTACGACAACAAATATTCGCTATCACCACTACCACAATAACCACTATTCACTATTACTCCTGCCATCAGAACAAATATTTAGTTTTACCACTGCCATCACACAACAAACATTCTTATCACCACCACCACCACACAAACATTCGCTATTACCACCAGTATCACCACAACAAATATTCACTATTATCGCCACTACCACAACAAACATTCCTAATACTGCCACCACAACAAATATTCAATATTACCATCGCTATCAGTACCACAACAACAAATAATAAAAAAATTAACAACAAATATCAAAATTATACAATTAAAAATAACATAAAATGCAAAATTTTATTTTGACATAGACCAATATAGATTTGGAAATTTAAATAGCAAAAAATCATGGAAAAAATTTGAAACAAATCAAGACAATAAAATAAATCATATTTGTTTTTTTAGTGAAACAAGATCTGGGAATAAGAATAGATAATCTGGGAATAAAAATAGATATATCCATGACCAGCCAGATCTGGGCCACCACCAGATCCAGGGTTGACTCGGAAGTTGACGGGGCCCTAGGAAAACTTTTGAAATTGAGCTTATTATTATTTTTTTTTTCTATTTTTCAAGTACCTAATGAATCGTAATTATATTTATAACTATTAAAATGTAAATGAAAATATACTAACATCATTTAAAAACATACACACACAAATTAATTAAAAGAAGATATCGCTTATAACTTTTTACCTAGTGTTTATTTTTTCAATCCTTACTCAAATCAATCCCAATTCAATAGAGATCTTAAAAGGCATTAGATATAACTAATTTATGAAAGTAAGCAATTTTGAAAGGTAATTGAATTTTAAAATCGATGTATTTATTACACTGTGATTAATTTATTAAAGTAAATTATAAAACACAATCAATTATTCAATATGATTAATATACTAAAGTAAACAAAATTAAAAGACAAATAGACTAATACATTGGTCTGCTATCCTGATCATAATTTTTCTACCCTTAGAGAGAAAGGTCATTCCCTTGCTTCCCTATGTCTAGCATGGAGTCGAACTGGATTCTATTTTGAATACAAAACTAGGTGGCGTTTGGTAACCGTTTCTGTTTCCATTCCAGCAGTGGGATGGGAATGGGATGGGAATTTTGTTTTCTTCTTGGGAGTAGAATCACGTTTGGTAACGATAATTTTTTTTTTTTTTTTTGTTTTGGAAAGAGAATTGTGTTTGGTAACGATTTTATCTTAAAATCTTTTTTTTTTTTTTTTTCTTTTCTTTTCTGTTTTGGCCGGACGACAGTGGTGCCAGCACCGGCCGGACGACAGTGGCTCCGGTGCCGGCGACGGCCGGACGGCATGGCGCGGGCGACGGTCGGACAGCGGCGGTGGGTGGGTGACAGTGGCCGGCGGCCGGAAAGTTTCCAGCCGGACGGTGACCGGCGACGGTCGCCGAAGATGGCCGGTGGCCAGTGGCCGGCGGCGGCGGACGGTGGTCGGCCGGCGGGTGAACATTGACTGTGTGTTTTGGGAATGGAATGGGAATAATGAGAAGCAACTTTTTTTTGTTTCTCATTTCTTAAAAAAAAAGTGGGCACAATTCTCAAATGGGAATGAAATGGAAACGGAAACAAAAATTACCTAACGGTATTCCCAAACAGAATTCTCAAAAATCTGGGAATGGGATGGCAATTTCTGGAATGGAAACGGTTACCAAACAGGGCCCTAGTGTCTTCTGACCCCATTCTTGATCCAATGTGGAAACATGGAATGATAAAAAAAAAACATGCCTCAAACTTGAAGAATGACGAATGGAGTGAAAAATACCTCTCAAGCCAAAGAAAGATGAAAGTTCCCATAGAAATGTAGAATAGAAGAGAAATAAACAATTTTCTTTTCTTGGAAGTGATAAAACCTGTAGGAGAAGATTGACTTTTTAGTATAATAAGAAAATGAAGAAGTAAGCTTTAGGATTGGGCCTTTCCATAATAGTTTTAGACTTTTCCCTTTTTTTTTTTTTTTGAAATAAAGTTGAGGTCTAGATTTTTGGATGGGGCCTTAGTAAAAATAAAATAAAATATTAGGCCTAACTATTATATAGTAAAAAAAATAAATCAGGGGCCCTTTTTCCTCCAAAAAATGGCGCCCCTAGGTGGCATTCTAAGTCCAGGCCGCACGCTCGCCCCTGACCAAATTTGGTGGAGGTAGCCATGTTTTTTTTTTTTTGGGGGGGGGGGGGAGGGGATACGCGCACACGCGCGAGAGAGAGAGAGACTTCCGATATTAATGGTGGTTGCCGTTGGTGATGTTGCGGGCTTGTGGCTAGTGGTAATGTCTCTGAGCCAACGGTGGTGTGGAGGTTCGGCGGTGTGGAATTGCAATTAGTGTTGATGGCAGCTGGTGGTGGGTGGGGAGCCAATATATATATATATATATATATAGATAGATAGATAGATAGATAGATCGATAGATAGAGATTTATTTGTTTATTTATAAAAAGGTTAATTTTGGAATATCAAAATTAGATAATGGCTTCTTCATTTTTATTTTATTTTATAAATAGTGTTTCTCAAAGTTTAGGTCCATGTGAATTTATTTTATGAATATGTGGTTAGGTGTAATTAAATCTAGAGATAATTTGAGGAGGATAACAAATATAACCACTCATAAATTCAAAATATACAAGGAAAATAGTGCAAGTCAAAGATTCATATTTTTGGCTGGCATATCTAAGTGGAGTTTAGTGTAAACTTAGATATTGATTGTTGCAGTGTTTCAAAAGTATAATTAACAAGCATTGGTTTATTTGAATTCAATAGTTGTAAGCTGTGCAACATGAACTAGGGACACAAAGTTAAGTCACAAAGTAGTATGCGAAACTGTATAGGACCATAATATTTCTGCTTAATTAAATGATATGGGTCCCTCAAGTGACATTTGACCGCTCTATTGACTGCTGTATTTACATCGAATCTTGTTTACTTAGGCATTTTTGTGATTCATTCAAATGCATGCCAAGCACTAGTAAAACTATTTCAAAATTACTTACTTTTTTGGGCTTGGGAGGAGGAATCATATTACTTCGGAACCGGAGATCCATGGAAACGAAGACATGTACCATCTTGATGATTCAAAAATGCCCCAGGGTGTCGCATCTGCCCTCCGTTTCAAGTTTCTCTTTCTCCATCTGTTACTTGTTAACTTCTTAACACACCTCATGGTTATCTTGCAGATGCAGTTCTAAACTAGTTATATGGCATTGTTTCAGGGACGAAAAATGTCTAAATCTTTGGGAAATGTCGTTGATCCACTCAACAGTATCACAGAGTTTGGAACTGATGCTTTAAGATACACCCTTGCTCTGGGAACGGCTGGTCAGGTATGTCTTTCTCTTTAATCATTTCCATAAGAGATTACAAGTCTGGATTTTGCAGGTTGTGCTTGTTGCTATTTTCATGCATGTAACTTGTGTAACTATCAAGTAATATTTGGTGGTTTCTTGCAGGATCTGAATTTATCAACTGAGAGATTGACTTCTAACAAGGCATTCACTAATAAACTTTGGAATGCTGGCAAGTTTGTGTTACAGAATTTGCCAAGTCAAAGTGACTTATCTGCATGGGAAACTGTACTGGCCTATAAGGTTGTTTTCCATTGCAAGCTTTGTGACATGGAACCCTTACCAACCCAGACTATCTGAAGTATCATGTATGTTGAAAAATATGAACTGTAAGGCACAAACCCAGCGACATAATGGCATCAAATTTTAATTTAGCTTGGCTTTAATGATCAGATAATCAGAATCATCTCATGACAGGCCATTTACAAAAAAACTATTTAAATTAAGACATAATGATGCTCATGCTTTGTCTTTGCATTGTTTGTAGGACAAACATTTTCTTGTTATTGTGATAGTTTGAGGGTTGTGCATATTATTGATGAACAATCTTATATGAATATTTCTTAGAACAATATCATCTAAATGGAAAATGAGGACGTGTTATGCTTGATAACACACTCTGATGCCATGCAGATCTTTATATGAAGAAGGAACATAATTGTGAAGAAGACGAGTTTACATTGCTTGGCCATAAAGGCTAACATTCATAACAGATTGCGACTGACTGACTCATTTGATTAAATTATTTAGGAGAAAAGGCCATTAGTGTCACCGACTCTTCTCTCCTTAAAATTATTCTGCACATGCATCGCATGTGCCTCAATCATTAGTCCGATTAAAATGATAACCCTATATGTTAAGTTTTTGGCATATACCAATCCTTATATCTACTCAAATTTTTATCTGGAATGCAATTTCAAATATCAAAGATAAGACCGATGGTAAGCAGCCTTTTGTGTATCCTTATATTAACTATGTATTTGGTTTATGTTCTTGTGTCTATGCTACTCTTGTAAACTTATATGCGTCCATGAACATGCATTTCTATATATTGTATATGCATGATGTATGCCCTTGTTATTTTGACACTCTTTGTTTGATCAAGTACTTGAGAGATTTATTGAATTTTTTGTCAATATTAATCCCACCCAAGACAAAAATTCATCCATTGAATATTCTCCAAGTTGAGAAAGTAGACTAAGCAATGATGGTATGATATTTCTCAATCCCTTCTATTTTGAATTTCGTTGGCATTGCAGCATGAGACCTTGAACGAGAAGTAAAAGTAATTACACTTACTCTTATTATAGTTCCATTTCTTTTTCCTTCCACTTGTGCTCTCGTTGCAGTTCATCATTTTTTAGTTTATCGCAAGTATAGGCTTTTAAGTGCATTTTTATCATCTATGTTCATGTGAGGGTGCCAATTGCTGAAACCATGACCTGTTTTGTCAGTTTGATAGCGAGGAGTCTCTTTGCAGCCTTCCTTTATCTGAGTGTTGGGTGGTAAGAATAAAAAGAGGTTTCTTTTAATGCAATCAGTGCAGTCCTAGGCTCCCAGCTGGGAATCATATTTTTTTTTTATGCTTAATTAATTCATTTTGTGCTATATTTAGGTTTCCAAACTTCACATGCTTGTCGATACGGTCACTACAAGTTATGACAAGTTCTTCTTTAACGATGTTGCAAGAGAAATATATGATTTCTTTTGGGGTGATTTTGCCGATTGGTAAGCACTATTTGTATTATAACGATCTTTTTTCTTTTTTGATTTATTATTCGTTCTGTAGGCAATATATGTTTTTAGAGTGTGGCTGTTCCTTGAGTTCATTTTTAGACGTTTCTGACGTGGAACTCTTTAAGGCTTCCTGTGTCATACAATTTTGTTCCAGTTATTTTAAGCGAGCTTTTGTCATCTGTATTGCATGTAGCATTGTTAGCCATATAGATTTTATATATGATTATTAACTTGATATTGATACATTTTAAGTTTCGTCCAACCCCCAAATTTAAGTTATAGTTCTAAGCATTATGCATAGACTTGGGTACCACCTTGCATTGCTGGGTTTTATAGCCAAGTGTAGCCAGTTGCCTTGCATTGTTTGTGTTAAAGTAATAGAACATGATATGAAAAGAACGAAAAGGTTTCCCTATTGTGTTAGCCTCTCCCACTATTTATAATAAGAATTAGGAACTTATACAGGAAACCCTAAGTAATAGAAAAGATATAAATACCCTTTAACACTTCCTCTCAAACTGGAGCATATATATTGTATGCTTCTAACTTGTTACAAATGTATTTTATCCTTGAGTCTCCCAATGGTTTAGTAAATATATCAGCTAATTGATCAACTGAATTTATATGTTTAGTTTCAATTTGCTTTTGCAACAATTTTTCTCGAATGAAGTGACAATCAACTTTAATATGTTTTGTTCTCTCATGGAAGACTGAATTGGAAGCAATGTAAAGTGCTGCTTGATTATCACATACCAGATCCATCAGTGAAGAGTGTTCAAATCCAAATTCTTCCAACAAGTGTTTCAACAAAGTTAACTCACAACTGGTATGGGCCATTGCCCTGTATTCCGATTCTGCACTTGACCGTGCCACCACAGTCGGCTTTTTACTCTTCTAAGAGACAAGATTACCACTAACGAACACACAATATCCAGTAGTAGATTTCCTATCCGAGGGCAATCCAGCCCAATCTGCATCTGTGTAGCCCTTTATTTGAGTATGATCGAAGTTTTGATATAGCAGACCATAACTAGGAGCACCTTTCAAATATCGGAGAATACGGATTACTGCATCCCGTTGACAAGTCATTGGATGATCTAAGAACTGACTGATAACACTAACAGCAAAGGAGATATCTGGTCTGGTAACTGTCAGGTAGTTCAATTTTCCAACTAACCTTCTATATTGTGTTGAATCTGTTAATGATACACCTTGATCTGCTAACAGTTTGGTGTTTGAATCCATAGGCGAGTCAATCGGTTTAGCTCCTAGTATTCCTGTTTCGCTCAATAGGTTAATGACATATTTTCTCTGAGATAGGTAAATGTCTTGATTTGATCGAGCGACTTCAATTCCCAAGAAGTACTTTAAGTGACCCAAATATTTTGTTTGAAATTTACTATTCAAAAACTTTTTGAGTTCCTGAATACTACCGTAGTCATCTCCGGTAATCACGATGTCATCCACATACACAATCAACAATATTCTCTCGACTTTATTATGCCTGTAGAAGACGGAATGATCGACTCCACATCGTCTAAGACCAAACTCAGTGACCATTTTACTAAATCTTCCAAACCATGCTTGAGGAAACTGCTTGAGGCCATAAATAGATTTCTTCAAGTGACATACTAATCTAGACTCCCCTTGAGCAACAAACCCAGGAGGTTGCTCCATAAATACTTCCTCAGTCAGATCGTCATTTAAGAAAACATTCTTAATATCTAGCTGATGTAATGGCCAACAAAAAGTGGCAGCCAAAGAGATAAACAAGCGAACAGAAGCGAGCTTAGCAACTGGAAAGAAGGTCTCAGAGTAATCAAGGTCGTATACCTGAGTGTAGCTTTTAGCAACTAAACGGGCCTTGAGTCGATCAATGGTGCCATCCGGATGAACTTTGACAGTGTACACCCATTTACGTCCAACTATTGTTTTGTCAGGCGGAAGCGAGACGAGGTCCCAAGTGCCATTTTGATGTAAGACAAACATTTCTTCTTCCATTGCTTTTGCCCAACCAGGGTGAGTGAGGGCCTTTGAAACAGAATTAGGAATAGAAATAGAGGACAAAGAAGCAACAAAAGAGGAGTACGAAGGAAATAGCTGTGCATATGAAACAAAGTTAGAAATATGATGGGTAGTACATGTGCGTTTACCTTTCCGGATGGCAATGGGCATATCCAGGTCAGAGACGGATAGGTCGGCTGGCGAAGAATCTGAGGACACAGAGTCGATGGGCGCGACAGCTTGGGGGCCTTATGGCGAGGAGAGTAGACCTGCAAAGGAGCGGAAGAACGACTAGGCGGGATAAGATCCGAAGTAGAGGAAGATAGTGTAGGGTTTGGTATATTTGGCAAGCGAAGCATAACATCCAGATCGTCTCGAGAGGAAGGGGTAGAAAAGTAAGGGGTAGACTCAAAGAATGTAACATCCGCACACACAAACGAACGACGTAATGATGGATTATAACAACGATAACCCTTTTGTGTGCGAGAATAGCCGAGGAAGACACATTTTAAAGCACGGGGATCTAACTTGTTCCTGTCAGGAGTCAATTGATGAACAAAACAAACACACCCAAATATTCGAGGAGGTAAACTAAACAAGGGAGAGCGAGGAAAAAGAATGGAATGGGGAACCTTGCCGTTGAGGGTAGAGGACGGCATCCTGTTGATTAAGAAGCAGGTGGTAAGAATCGCATCGCCCCAGAAATGTTTGGGAACGTTCATCTCAAAAAGAAGAGTACGAGCCACTTCTAGGAGATGTCGATTCTTACGCTCAGCAACTCCATTTTGTTTCGGTGTGTGAGGACAAGAAGACTGATGCAAGATACCAGAGTGTGACATAAAGAAAGTAGACGGCTGAGAAAAGTATTCTCGAGCATTATCACTTCGAAGAATACGAACTGGTACATTAAATTGAGTTTTAATTTCAGCACACGCACAAAAAATAGAGAATAATTCTGAATGATCTTTCATTAAATAAAGTCAAGTAACTCTGGAAAAATCATCCACAAATGTTACAAAATAATGAAAACCTAATGTAGAATTAACACGAGAAGGACCCTAAACATCTGAATGAACTAAACTAAACGGACTCGATGCTCGAACATGAACTGGAGAAGCAAATGAAATACGATGATGCTTACCCAATTGACAAGAGTCAGACTCTAATGAAGACAAATTACTCAAATCAGGAACAAGTAACTTAAGGTTGCCAAGGCAGGGATGACCAAGGCGACAAGGGATCTGGTGAGCAGAGGCAACAGCAGGGCAGGCAATAGGTAGGATAGTAGGACTCTCGTCATGGTCATTAAAGTAATATAGGCCACTTTCCTCACGCCCGGTGCCAATCGTCTTTTGCGTCCTCAAATCCCGGAGAACGACAGAATCAGGAAAAAATGAGACAGAACAATTAAGGTGTTTGGTGAGCTTATTGACTGACATCAAATTAAAAGAAAACGTAGGAATATACAAGACAAAGGAGAGAGATAAGGAGGGTGAGGGTGCCACTATGCCAATGCCACGGATAGGGACAGTGGAACCATCAACAACTGTAACAGGAGACAACGAAGAAGATGATTGCATATGTGTAAAAATGTGTAAAGAGGGAAGAAGTACCTGACATGTGATCAGTGGCTGCAGAATCTATGACCCAGGGTGTGGAGGGGAAGGGCGAATTGAAAGACAGGCAATAGAAGTACTTCGTTGAGCTAAAGAAGTAATGGGAAGAGATGCCTGCTGGGATGCCTTATACTGAAGGAATTGAGCATATTCATCATCAAAGATGTCCTTGGCCGCCTGAAATTCTGAAATAGTAGGAGTATTTGGATCAGATGTCACTGCATTGGTGAATTTTGGAGGACGACCAACTAAATCCCAACATGTTTCTCGAGTATGATTATCCTTTCCGCAAAAAGAGTTCTGTCGATGTAAGCCACGACCACGACCACTACGTCCACCTCAAGGGCCACCACCATGAGAGAAACCACGACCACCACGAGAAAAACCACCACGACCACCACTGAGTGGAACACCACGATCTCGTGTAAGAATCTAAGTAACAAGCGCCGAATGCTCAAACGACGTAGACGAACTCAAGTCAGATACATTATTCTTGATAGTGCTATGCGAGACGCGAGAATACATTTTTGTGATAGTGGGAAGAGTAACACTGGAAAGGATCTGAGATCGGACTAGTTCAAATTCTGGGCGTAATTCAGCCAAGAACTTCATGATAGCCATCTGCTCACGTTGTTTTTGCATTTCTTTCAGATCGATAGTCATTGGTAGTATAGTATTCATCTCCTCATAGAGGCTGTTAAATATGGCAAAATAATCTGTAACGGATTGTGTGCCTTGCTGAAGTTGGAAGTACTCGACCGATAAATCATACATCTTGGTGAGATTACTGGAATAAAATACACGAAAATACTCCCATATATCTTTGCATGTATCGAGATGAGTACAGAGATCAGCCACTTGAGGCTCCATCGAATTCCACAACGATGCTACAATTTGCGCATCAATTTGAATCCAGTCGTCATACTTTTTATCATCTATTGCCGGGGCGGATTCCGTGAGGTGACGATGTTTCCTTTGTCCGGTGAGGGCTATTTTCATAGCTTTAGACCAATTTAAATAATTAGTTCCGTTCAACTTACGAGTTGTTAATGGTTGAGATGTAGCCATCGACATTAGTACTCTCCAATACAACAACTAACAAACAACTTGCACAAGAGAAACAAACCAATAATGTAAACAACTGTAGGACTTAAACGAAGAACATGAGAATCAGAACAATACTCACGAACATCTGTAGGGTTGTCTTTCGAACAATAACTAGAAGCATAATCCGAAGTCTCAAGTCTTACGAACAATAACCAGAAGCATAACTAGAATGCAAAGACGCTGTTGAGATCGTTTAACAAGGGTTTGCAGTTGGTTCTATCAGAATGCAAACAAAAAGTCTCAAGTCAGCGCAAAAGGCCGGCGAAGGTCCGGCGAGGGCCGGCGAAGTCAGAGGAGGACAGCGAGTAGGAGAACTGGTTTGCGATGATGGTACAATGCGATTTTGGGGTCGATAACGGTTCGTGATGATGATGGCGGCTCGGAATGGCCTGGGCGATGGTCGGTGAGGCTCGGAATAGCCTGGGCGACTGTGGCGAGGCGCGGATCTGAGTGTGTCGAGCGGTGGCGGCAGTGAGGGTTGGTGGGCTGCTAGGGTTTCAGCTCCTTTTTTTTTTTTCCGTATGAACAGTAGGCAAGAGAAGAAGAAGAAAAAAAATAAAAATTGATTTGAACAGATCTATGAAATCAATTTCCCATAACCTGCTCTGGATATCATGTTAAAGTAATAGAACATGATATGAAAAGAACGAGAAGGCTTCCCTATTGTTTTAGCCTCTCCCACTATTTATAATAAGAATTAGGAAACTATACAGGAAACCCTAAGTAATAGAAAAGACATAAATACCCTTTAACAGTTTGATTATGAGCTTAAGACCCTGGCAGCTCCATTGAATAAACTCATCTGCGAGTTTAAGAAAGGGAGCAGCCTGCTTCCGGAAAAGGGAATGTTTGCAAGGTTTACAATTTAGGAGGTTTTGATGAGTCAAAATTAGATTAAATTGGAGACAGTAAACTTTATGCATCCTCCAACTCTGAGATTTCTCTGTAATCTGTAGTAACTATGAAGATTTAAAGTTATGGCCTCGGCATCTCGCCCAAATGATCATGTAGCAATTTCTCCTTGTGAACAGGTCATGAATTTATGTCTTCTGAGATTGGGGTTTCTCAGTAATTATGCATCATTGCTTCTAAAGATGGCCACGGATCACATGTCAAGTTGTAGCTAGCAACAAAGGTTTTAGATTAATAATGAAAGTCCCAAAAGCTAAACAAATTGTAAAAACTCATTAACATTGGTTTGACTGTTTAAATATTGTTTAAGAAAGTTGTAGAAACTAGAAAGGACCAACCACCTGATCAATTAGTCATACTGCATCTGTTCATGGAGTGACTTTCTAAGAAGCCTGTTATGAAATTAACACTATTCTTTGAAGGAAACAACCAAGTAAAGACATAATTGCCATGTGGAATAATTATCATTGATTAAACCAAGTTTTTGCATCTGTTCATGGAGTAACTTTCTAAGGAGTCTGTTACGAAATTAACACTATTCTTTGAAGAAAACAAGTAAACACATAATTACCATATGGAATAATTATCATAGATTATACCGAGTTTTTGCTTCGTAAGATTGCAAATTGACAGCATGACTCCCCCCAATGATTAACAAACAAAACTTGAAGAAGGTTTTCCCCAGATCCTGTATTAACAAAAGACTGAACAAAGTCCATTAGTTGAAGCTTTGGCCACCAATGGTGCAGGGAAGGATTCTCTGTATCTGGAGGATGCCTCCAAGGAGCACCGGAACGTAACTTGTCTTCGGAAATCTTTCCACCTTGTGCATCCATAGCAAAATTTTTCAGTTAGGATAATACTCTATCCGTGGAAGGATTAACCACTGTAATCTGTTATGGAGTGAAATAAAATAATAAGTTAGCGAATACAACTGCTCCCGAAAAAAGTAGCATTAACTTTTGCTTCTGCCTTTTCACATGATGAGCAAAACAAGTAATCTATATTAACATGTTATTCTAAAGGTTTAATATCAGAATTCTCAGTAATAAATATTAACTAAATCATTAAGAGAGAACCACATAAAAAATGTAGCGCTGCCCAAGTGGAAACATGGGACTGAAGCAAGAATATGCAAATGGAACATTAAACAAATAGTATGTTCACAATTATAGTGTAGATTAAGTAAGAGGACAAAATCAATGAGCAAATCTTGCTCTTGGTATAGGAGGAATAGGCAGAGTTTTAGAAGGAATCCCACATGCGATTTACATGGTTTAGTATTTACTATCCCAATCAAGAACCCTACTCAAGTGTTTCATTGTAAGATCAGAAGTATAAGTTATCTTTCCTAGAAGATGAGACTGAGATCAAACAATATATTTCTTGCTATTTGCAAGTAATCATCCTCACTTTTTACCATGCAGTCTGGCTTTCATGATCTGGATTTGTCTTTCATGTGTGTTTTTAACATTTTCCTCTTTTTCTAATTAGGTATATAGAAGCTAGTAAAGCTCGCCTTTACCATTCTGGAGGTCATGCAATTGCTTCTGTTGCACAGGCTGTTCTTTTATATGTTTTTGAGAACATACTCAAAATGCTTCACCCCTTCATGCCGTTTGTAACTGAAGAACTTTGGCAGGTAATTCATTTAATGTATCATGTGGCAAAAAGGCTAGTTACTAGTTTTTGTTTTGTTTTATTTTATTGGGTAACCATAGTTACTACTTACTAGTAACCAATACTTCTTTGCATATTCAACTTATTGGGCAAGTTGACAATTGAGATTGGTGACCACATTAGTTTGGACCACAATCTAAATATGTCTCAGGAGTCGAACTTGCGCTAGCTTCATATGTGTGTGTGTGTGTGTATAACTATATATGCATATGCCAAAGGATGATAGGGACAAAAGGAAAGTGAAATTTTTTTAAGAATAAAACCGAGAAAGTTTTAAAGCAACCTCTATATCGTTTATGAGTTCGAAGCACTAGACATGTATCTATACCATTTATTGCCTTCCAGACTTTCGTTTCTTGATACCTAATGGTTGTTGATAATTTTTGATTGAAGAGAGAGTTTTATCTAATCTCTGAAGGTGATGCTAGATATTCTTGGAGGTGGTGGTGTATGCTCTAATATTTTAACTCATGCCTCCTCTTCTTGCCGGATGGTGATGATTGTTTTGAACAGGCACTGCCTAATCGAGAAAAAGCGCTTATTATATCTTCTTGGCCACTGACTTCACTTCCAAGGCATGCCACCTCCTTAAGAAGATTTGAGAACTTACAGGCTTTGGTGAGTTCAATACTTTCTTGCATCCCGGTTCATTATGTCTTTGTCCATTCCGCGTGGAATCCATTTTATGGAGATTAATGATAATTGACTCATAGTTTTGATGAGGTTCAGACAAGAGCAATCCGAAATGCCCGTGCAGAATATTCTGTTGAGCCAGCAAAGCGCATATCTGCATCTATAGTTGCAAATACTGAAGTCATCGAATACATTTCTGTAAGTTTTTAGGTTTCTCGGAGTATATTTCGTGGGGGCATGGTTGTAGAAATATGTAACAAAGTGTGATTGCATTGGATATAAGCAATTTCAGATTTCTTGTTTTGTTTTCTAATGCTTAAATCATATAAAGAAGATTTGGATAATTATGTCATCTGACAATTTTTTGAATTGGACGATTCATTTGAACGTTGGGCACATGTCCCTATTGATGTTTATTATGCGGAACCTAATAACAGATATTTCAGCTTATTACTTGCACCATGCTCTTTTGCAAGTTTCCAGTAGACAATAATCTATATTCTTTTGCTCATTGCAGAAAGAAAAGGATGTTTTAGCTCTTCTTTCCAGACTTGATTTGCAAAACATCAATTTCGCAGAATCAGCACCAGGTATGCCAATATAGAATATTATCATTTTCACCCCAGCCCCCTCTCCTCTCTCTCTCTCTCTCTCTCTCTCTCTGGTGGCTGTTTGTTGTTTAATGTTCCCTTACATGTTTATGATCATTTATTTATAAAGTATCTACTTGACATGATGAACTCCATTTTTACATAAACCCTATCTCAATGTTTCAGGAGATGCCAATCAATCGGTCCATCTTGTTGCCGGTGAAGGTCTAGAGGCTTATCTTCCTCTTGCTGACATGGTTGATATATCTGCTGAAGTCCAGCGCCTTTCCAAGCGCCTTACAAAGATGCAAACAGAGTATGATGGGCTTGTTGCTCGCCTAAGTTCTCCTAATGTACGTATTTTCTTGCTAATTCACTTCAAAAAATGAGAACCCAAGAATATGCATGGAAATGTATTCAATACAAAAGCTTGAAAAAGGCCAAGTATTGCAAATGTTACAAAAATATTTGACTCCAATAAAACTGTAAATGTATAGTTGTATTCACTTTTCATGGTCTGCAGTTTGTAGAGAAAGCACCAGAGGACGTTGTTCGTGGGGTTCGGGAGAAAGCAGCTGAAGCTGAAGAAAAATTAACTCTAACAAAAAACCGCCTTGCTTTTCTCAAATCCACAGTTCTGGTCTCACAGTAGTTGGTTTTTTTTTTTTTAATGCCAGATATTTATCGCAATTTTCTCAAATTGGCATCTTATGATATATTTGATCCCGTTGTGAGTATATCTCGACATTGTGATGGTGCCCGAACCTCAGCCTTTCAGATGGCAGTTTGCGCCCTTCCTACTATATCAGACACTCAATCCTTTCATCGAATCACCTGAGGTGGGAGATGTGTCGTGCTGTGTTTCAGCTTATGTAATTTTCCTGATTAAGTTTACTCCATTCTTTTAGTTGGCCATGGATCACCTCTTTAGCAGCATACTTTTAGGATCAGGCGGTGACCTTTCTTTCATAAGATAAAATAAGAGGTAATTTTTCTACATTGTTGCTTCAACTAAGGGTATTTTGATGTTATGCTATGTATATGTGATCATGTATAAGTTTAATCAATGGCAATTTAATTTACAAGTTTCTACATGCTTCCATTGCAACTATAGTCCTCTATTCTTGCCTTTTTTGCCTCACTAAGCTCAGCTATCCCTTCATTCGGTCCTCTCCAATGTCTCAAGTTTGCAATAAAAAACAAAACTATTTTTTTTTTTAAAGAAAGAATAATTGAGTGCATAAGGCCTTCGCATTGCTGAGTTTGGGCAGGATCAGATCTACATGCAATGCAATGAAATTATCTCGAAGATAGGATTTGGTTTCTATTTATCGGTTGGATTTATGAAATTGTTAATTTGATATTTGTTGGAGTTGTATTTTCTGTCCAACAAAAATTAGAATCTGAGATACTAATTTAGTTTATTGATGGAAATCTTACGAGAAGGGAAAAGTAATGAGAGGTCTGGAAATTAAGGGAGAACATACCTCGAACGTTAACAGTTGAAGTTATTTTAGTATAGTAATAGAATTTTATGTTAAATCTATAAATCTTTAAGCACCCTGCATATGGATGATTATTAGTTTTTGGGTGTTTCGCTATCAAGTACTACAATTTTTCCATTTTAATTTTTTTTTTATTGAGTTTAGTAAACATAACAAAAGTTCAATAATGTTCAAAATATTAGTTAAGGTTTGTATTAAAGGATAAATATAAAGGACTTTAATCAACAAAATTAGATTTGATGAGGCATTTTAGGAAGTCTCGAATAATGCCAGGTGTGACAAGATGTCCACATGGAACGCACGTGGATCTTGAGCATAACTCCTTCATATTCATGTGGATTCAAGCTCAGAGGATCCCAGTGTCTTAGTGTCAAAATCCATGATGATGTTAGTACCGACTAGTCTCTCGAGCATTAGGCTCGAGTACTCCCAAGACAGATCACCCTTGGGATAACTGAGCATGAATTAGGTCACATCCCAAATTCGGAAACGGTTACTGAATCTTGTTATATAAAGAAATGAATAAGACACTCCAAATAACGATCCATAACTTCTCAATCATGCGAATGACAGACATTAATGGAGATTGATCGAGGTTTAGGTAAGATTTATTAAACAAGTTTTTTTACGCCTATAAATATTAAGGTGGGACGTAGAGCAAAGGTATACATAGCTATTACTCTGCCAAAATTTCACTAGAAAATCTATTGATTCTCACACTTGAGGTACAATGGTAGACCCACAGGTGTGTGCATTATTTTGCAAGGACCAAAGCTCAGAAAGATCATATTCTGAGTTTAAGTTAATCGTATCTAATGATTAAGTTTTTGGCATCAGCGGATTGGCACTAACTATGGGAAACAATAGTTTTCACATATGTGAAAAGATTTATGATTACCCTTTGATTCAGAACTATGATAAGTGAGTAAGAAAATGCGAGGCAACTGATCCATATGATAGATCCTAGCATTGGTCCATCAGGTGAGCCCTCTATTTTGCTGATGGAATTAATGAGGGAGATGTGAGACATCTCCCGGAATATGCAAAGGATGCCGTGCATACTAAATTGCCACCACCACCACATTTGCCGCAAGGTTACATGCCTCCTTTACAGAGAGACACAAGCCATTGTGGATGAAGGCTAAAGAGGTCGACGTGAGCGGTTATTGGGACGAAGAATTAAGAAGAGAATGACAAGAGCTCAGGTGCGAGCTTGAGCAACTATGTAGAGAGAGTGAGCAGTTTTGCCAAGCAAACCTTGCACCCTAAGGGGGGTAGGTGGTCCACTGTCCTAGCGGACAGTCATTGTTCTGAAGGAAACTAAGCCTATGTGACTGCAACAAAAAATAAATTTTTGATACTTTTATTTCATAATCAATTTTCTAGGCCTGAATCAATCTAATGATAATATGAAATTAATCTATGATAATACTAAAACAATAATATAACAAGAATCTAATAAAAGATCAAATACTTTCTCTTTGTGTTTTAGCCTCTTAACTAGTAGTTCTTGTGGTGTGATTTGAGTTGACTCTTCCAAGAGCGGCAAGAACAAATCTCGTAAGAGTTAAGAACTCTGAATAAGGCATAAGTGTCCAGACTCTAATGGTATCTGCACAAAGAATTTTATTTGAATGGTGCCTACTTATTATAAAAAAAATCTCACTCTAAATCAGTAGATCTAGGGTAATCGCGGTTTGATTCTAGATTGTTGTAAAAACCAAACTGATAGAGCAAGAGAGGGAAACAAGGAGACAACAGGTATTGGCCACTGTCTATGGTCTAGGCGACCACTAATTTGTGGTTTCCAATTTATAGACTAGGCTAGGGTAAAACTCTAGACTTCTCTCTTTTCATATTGCATTTTGATCCCCGAACTTCTAAATAGTTCAACGTCACTACCCATTCATTTTATAAGAACTATTCAAACTTTCATTATCCATTTGTGTGTGATTCATTAGGTTCGTATTAAAAGTTGGACGATAGAAATAATTAGTTTATTAATTAATATTATAACAATTTTAATTTTACTATTTTTAATGAACTTTTCTTTATGGCATCCCAAAACTTTTGAGTCACATTCACCCACATATCATAGTTATATCTAGTTGATTATATATATTTGAGAACTCACTCAATTGTACTTATCGCACAATTCGATCTCTCTATCTCTATGTCCTAAAAGAACTAAAGAGCGGAAAAAAGTCAAAACCCTTAGTTTGGTCATATGTATTGATCCTTGATGTAATTTACTTTTGATACAATTACAATCTAATTCTAATCATCATTATGCTTGGGTCAATACTTCAAGTAAATTATATTTAATCACATAGAACAATTTCCCTTTTGCGAAATGGAGATATATCCTTTGTTGCATACTCGAATTAACATATGTACGTGATGGATACCTTTGAAATTTCATGTCTAGAAGACAACACTCAGTATTATTAAAGGATAGGAGTGCACACATATGACAAATTGTACCTCAAGGCAAAAGATTACATGCACCATTACAACTTAGACATTCCTTTTGACTTTAAGCAATATTTCCAACATAAAATATCAAGTGTGTTCACGTTGAAGCCCTTGTTACTTACAACCAACTCCCCTTGTGATTGTTCTAGTATCTTATACTAACGAATTTGAAATTCACCATTCTCAATTGGGAAAACACCCGACAATCTAATCAATCCGAATTATTGAATACCAATTGATAATCCTATAATTAAGACCATTTAGGATATCGGTTATTAAATGTCTATAATCTCAAATATTTTAATCTTCCATTAAAAATTAAGACATTTCAACTGAATATCCATGAATTCTTAACATCTATATAATACATATATGGTGATATGTAGAAATCTAGATTGGTATGTGAAATACTAGGTTTTGTCTTGTTCATTATTTAATTAGTTGAGATTATTTCCAAAACTAAGCCCAACTGGGATTATCTATTGGGCTTAGCCCCAAAAATCTTATACTAGCACTATAGACAATTCGGTAAAGTATTCAATACGTCATCTGGCTACCGTTGTTGGGTTAGGCCTTAAGTGAGTGGATCCGACATGTTATTCGCTAAGCTTACTGTCTAAATAGATATATCAACTTTCAATAAATACATGAAAGCACCGCTCCAGGTATTTGAAAGATCTAGGTTTTTAAATTTGCCTGAGCATAACCCCACTGTTGTCATAATATCGAGGTAACATTAACTCAATGGTTGGAACTAAGTTTGACAAACGAACTTATCAATCCTTGTACCCTTAAAAGTCGTATTTGAGGTAACAATAAACTTGGTCTCTATAGTAGAATCTAAAGTTTTGGAGCTAACCCATAATTTCTCCCACAAATTACCCCACCTATCAAGATATACATATCCTAAAAAAGACTAGTGGTCATTCACTTCGAATTTCGATTTTTCCATTCCATCAATCTTTTCTCATTCTCCATTTTCTAGAAATTTATTCTTAGTTAGGATATATTTCTTCACCATTCAATACTCTCACTCTGAATGAGATTGATATCCGCTGGTTAAGCTAAAAACGTGTCTAATATCAAGTCTAGTACATGACACAATAATATGACTTTCAATTGCAAAAATGCACATAATCCTACTTATTGTATATCTCTTAACTACATCTTTTGGAGTTATTCCATTAAGAGACAAATCCCATGATGGACTGGTAGATGTTCTCATTGGTAATTTGATGCGCTGACTCTATATACTGAGATTTGAAAATGTAATCATCCTTCCAGATCTATCTCTATAGACCTTTATGCCTCATATTACGGAAGACTTTTCCAAGTCCTTTGGAAAAATTTGCCTTAGTTCATCAATAAACATTTGCAACTTATCCACTTCATGACTTTTGTTATATGATTTGTGTAAATATCATTTACAATGTTGCCATTGAAATTTCTATATATATATGCTGGATCTCATAATCAAAGTGTGCAACAACAACTCAATAAAATCTTGAAAGTCTTTAGCTTGGTCATTAGATCAAGGTTCTCTACAGTAGCAATTTCTTAACGTTGCAATACGCCATTAACCTCGGTTTGCGTATGTTCACCTTACTATGTCAGTTGAAGCTCAATTAGTTGTACATACAATCCATCAACGATTTTATAGTTTCTAGCCATATTTTCTTTCTAATATTCATGATCGTTACCTTTGTGCTTGGTAAGATTGTTACCTCCCCACTGGAAACAATTCATTATATTGACTGACATAACTGGTAAGGTTGTTACCTACCAAAGGCATTTTGATGTAATGCTATGTATATGTGACCATGTATAAGTTTTATCAATGGCAATTTATTTTTGCATAGTTTCTACATGTTCCTCAAGCTCTCATAGTAGCTATAGTCCTTTTTACATGTTTCTTAAGCTTTCATTGCAACTATAATCCTCTTTTCTTGCTTTCCTTGCCTCTAATTTGTTGTTGTGGTTTTGGAGACTACTCAACTCAAAGAATAATTGACAAAGCCTTCACAGTGTTGGGTCAATAATTGAGTGCACAAAGCCTTCACATTGTTCGGTCGATGAGATGTACATGCAATGTTATCTCCTCCATGGTATGAATTATCTCGAAGATAGATTTTGGTTTCTTTTTATCAGTTGTATTTATAGAATCGTTAATTTGATAACTATTTGTAGGAGTTGTATTCTCTATACAACAAAAATTAGAATTTGATGGAATTGTGCGGCGTCTTCTTCTCGTGCCGCATTGCAAATGTGCCCAAGTACCAATAATAGGATCTTGGGGACGCCTCGGCATCATTTTAGCACTACGATCATGCCTTGGCACCAAGTCAGATCTCAAGGGTCTAACACCTATCCAATTTCCATTAACTTGATGATCTTGCCCAAATATAGGTGAAAAACACTCATTATCTTGGCAGCCAAGACAATAGCATTGAGCCAAATATCTCACACAAAAATTATCACCCCCCCCTTGAAAGAACTGTTTGATGATTAGGCTTCATTCCTCTCTCAACCATTTCACTACAAAATTGATAAGCCCTTCTTTTGTCATTCTTCTCAAGGTATCTCTCCATCAATGCTTCATAAACTGGTTCATCTGGGGCTAATGATAGGCTTATCATTACCTTGAAGTACCTCTCTGCTTCCTCCAATCTCCCACATTCACATAAACCAACAATTAAACAAGTAAAAACCGACAAACCAGGGGAAATTGACCTGTATTCCATCTCATGATAAAGCTTGAGAATATCATCAATTTTACCTCCTTTTCGATAGCCAGAAATTAGATGAGAATATGTTGTTTCATTTGGAACGAACCCTTTATCCAACAAAACCGTTAACATCTCATTAGCTTTCTTGACCTCCCCATTTTCACATAGGTGTTTAGCCATTTCATTAAAAGCCAAGCAACTGGGAACAAGTTTCATCTCCACCATTTTCACACACCATTTCAAACTTTCTTCAAATCTACCCGATTTAGAACAACCCCGAATGAGATGATCAAACGTCTCATTGTAGAGCTTCAATCCTGTATTTTCCATTTCTTGAACTAACCCATTTGCTTCTTCAATCCTTCCCTCATCACAATGAGCTCCTATGAACAATGTATACAAGAATGAATTTGGCTTGAAGCCTCTATTGAGCATTTCATCAAACACCTCCCGGGCGGAGTCCAAATTCCCAAGCTTTAATCTTGCATAAACAATCAGAGAATAAGAAATTGTGTCGAGAATCATGCGCTTCTGCAACATCCTCTTCAACAAGACAACCCCTTCTTCAAATTTTCCCTCATCAATCATGATGAATATCAAACAAGTATTCACAACCACTACAGGAGAACACTTTTTCCCATGAATTCTCTCAACAATTTCCACATTTTTTTGAAGCTTTCCTTGTTTACCCAATGCATTAACCATGGATTCAACAGTTGCTTCATTTGGGTATGTTCTTTTCATAATCATTTGCTCATAGACACTCCAAACTAAATGGGTCTTATCTGATCTTTGAATCACGTGAATCAAAGTATTGTAACTGATTACACTCAGCGTGAATCCGGCTTCTTCCAAACATCTGCAGATATACAGAGCCTCATCTATCATCCTCAATTTTGAACAAGTCTGAACCAACAAATCAAACACTAACGGAGTCGAATTTGTGATATTGTAACTCCCAATCAGTGAATCGACAACCGAAGAAATCTGGGTCTTGCCTGAACAAATCCTCTTCAAGACCGATTCAAGCAATGCTCGAGCATCTTTTATTAACCTAGCTTTGACCAGGATGTGCATTGCGAGACAGTAAGTGGAAGAATCATGCTCCAGATGCTTGCTGTGTGCTGACCAGTGGAAGAAACCTAGGGCTCGTTTTGCGTCAATGGGTTCTTTCAATTGCAGCAGTACGCTTTGAATGATTGGATTGGTGAGTTCGACCGAGTTGAATTTTCGACTTAGGGTTTCCCAATTCGAGTTCTTTCTTAATGAATCACATACAGCGGCGACAATGGCGTCGTCTGCCGGCGGTGGTTGGTTTGTAGTGTGTAGTAGTTCAGAAGCTGTCGCGGTTAATTGATGGGTGCGAAACCGAAAGTTTGGTGCGCAGATGATAGAATGCAAAGGCGAAATAATGATGCGAGGCACGAAAGCCATTGTTTCTTTGTTTAGTTCTGTTGGCTCTGCAAATGGCAATTTGTGTAAATTCGACACAAATTGAAGACTGGAAATGGGAAAGTCTTATGTGGACTCTCTCTCTCCCTCTCTCTCTTGATGATCGCTCGACGACGCCAACGAGAGACAAAAGCATATACATAGAAATCGTTCCTAGCGGAGGCAGGGCGGGGTGGATATTTCAGTGATGGATGAGGATTACATTGCCATTGAAGCGACACTCATAGGGGATGGCCGGAGGAGCGTAGTCACCGCTTGTCGGAAGCTCAGAGAGCAGCCGCAACGGACGTCAAGGAGCCCGGAGGCGCTGGAGGACACCGCGACTGAGTTCTATACCTTTTTCCACACTTTTAGGTCGTGTTTGTGGAAGAGATTTGATTTGTTCGATCGGATTTCATAATTTTTTTTTAGTAAATTAATTGTTTGAATGTTATGAATTTTTTTTTTATGAAATTCATAGATTAAGAAAATAAAAAGAATTTGTTAATTCATTCAAAACATATATTATTTCCAAAGACAAAATTTATTATCTTTTCAATTACTCATTTATTTCATTTCTTCATATATTATATAATAAATTTATATTTGTAAAATAAGCATGAAAATCATATTATTGAAATAGTTATGTATAATTAAAGTTATATTAGTAAAATAGGTATAAAAATTACATTATTAAAATTATATATTAAGTTACTAAACAAAAATTATATTAAGACATATATTTTTATTATTAAAATTTAATAGATTTTAAAATTTTGTAAATAAATATTTGTTTAAGGAATTATAAAATTACTCAATTAAATTATTCATCTAAAACATATATCCAAACAATAAATTTATGAATGATGAGATTTCAAAATCCAGAATTTTAAAATCTCATTATTTAGGCGTGTTTCATGATGGGGGCTCCAAATTTACAGGCCCCTCTTCCCAACCCCTTAATTTTCTCAAACCCTCTATTCCCACCTATTAATTTCTCCAACACTCCTATTTATTTTTTTAAATCTTAAAAAATAAAAAAGTAAAAAAAATCTAATATGTTTAATTCTTATAAAAATATTTTTACTATTTTTTTGAATTTTTTTTGTTGAATCTAACATTTTGATGGATAATTAAATATTGATGTTTTATGGAACTAATATTTTTACTGAGTGATTTCAGGTTTAAAATTTAATGTATTTAAGAAGGAGAATGATTAAAGAATATATAGCCGGTGCAAAATGGAGACAATGAAGATTTGAAAAGTATTGAAGACATTGAAGACAAATAGGTGAAAATAATTCTACTTTTATACTATTAATGCAACCTGAATTAGGATCACACATGATACTTTAAAATAAATTAACCTTATGTGTGTTGTGATAATTTTAGGGTTCTAATATGTGTTTTATGATGTGCTAAGTATTAGAAATATTTTTGGTTAAGGACCTAATTGAAAAAATAGTTTTAATACTTAAAATGGTGGTTTCTCGAGTCAATTCGGTCAATTGGTGAAAGGGGTCGATCGTGACTAACCAAAACAATGTGTTTAAGAAGTAAAATGAGTGACATATTGGTCAATTCGATCAATCGATAAATTGGGTCAGTCGACTAACGAATCTAGTGGCTAAAAATGGTAAAAAAAGAAACCCATTGGACCAATCGGTCAACCGATTGGAGCTAAGCCAATGGTTATTTTGTGATCGTTGGAGAGGGGTCAGTCAACTAGCAGGTTTGATTGGTTAACTGAGTAATTTAGTTAATTTTTTGATTGGTTTGTTTTCTTCATCAAATCACCTCGTTTTTTATGATTTCAAGGGAGTATTTTGAGGAATTTTTGTGTATTTAAGATATATACTATATATTAAATACTTCCTATTTCTATGGATTTTGATTTGAAAATGTTTTAAGGACCAAAATGAGTTTTCTCAAGAGTATTTTTTTAATAAAACATATCTATATTGTAGAGCTGGAAAAACAGGTAACATGTCGTGTAACAGGTCATTATACGATAACACAAAACACGATAAGACCCAAACACAAACACGACACGATAAGCATATCGTGTCAAACTACCTAAACACGAACACGACACGAAAATTATCATATCAACATGACACAACACGATAATTTTTCGTGTCACATGATGACATGAAACCTATCAGGTAAACACGACACGATAAAACCTAATATGTTTTCATTACACATTAACCTACCCATTACACGTTAACCCATTACACGCTAATGACCTATTAACCTGTTAAGTTGACTAAATGAGTAGGGTTAGGAAAATGTGAATATATATATATTAGGTACTAAATTATAATATTTGATAATTTGGGGGTGTAAAAATAATTTATTAAATTAACGGGTAACATATTAGATCTCAGATTATTGTGTAACCTGAATACACGAAATTCTTATCGTGTCTTATCATGTAACCTATTGGGTTATCAGGTCAATTTGATAACTTGCACTATTTCTTATCGGGTTATCGGGTTTGATACGATAATGACCCGATACCTGATAAGTAAAATCTAGACCTGATAATTTCGTGTCGGTCTCGTGTCGTGTCATCGTGTAAATACCTGTTTTGCCAGTCCTACTATTATTGACGTCATTTATTGCAATAACATTGGAAAACTAGTCGTTATAGGGTTAGTTCTAGGTCTATTAATATAGACATGCGGGATTGAGTTTGAACATTCAAGAATATCAGCCTTCTAGTAATTATAAGAGAGATTTTGCTGCTTAAATTCATAAGTGTGATTATACTTAAAGTTCTTGATCTTTCTGTGAAAATCTTTTAAATGATTTTTATTTGAGAAATCTAATTACGTGCTATTTGTGTGTGAATTATTTTAAATTAGATTTGTGCCTTACATTGAATCTATCACGTAGTAATATTCGGGACATTAATTAAGTATAATTGTATTAATATAGTAGAAACTCTTTGTGAGAACAAACTTGTTGATTTTTTGTATTGACGAGTTTGAGCGGATTCGACACGTTTGGGTCAATGACCATTTAGAGTAGTTAGGTTTCGATCATTAGGCTAAGGAAAAAAATTAGGGTTTGATCTTTGGCCTGTGGTAGTGCGTGAAATACGCCGCTACTTACTCTCGCAAGTATACGAGGTCTAAGTTTTAATATAGTGGATCTTTGAAGATCGGATATCGTTCCCACAGGGAAAGTGTGAATAATTAAATACTGCAATTTACGTAATCTCATATTATCCTGACGATTCAATTAATTATTTAAATTAAACTAATTAAAATTACTTCTAAGGATTAATTCTAATTACACTAATTAACTAGGGATCGATTTCATTCACTTAGTACCTATTTGGCTTAGTTTAGTTATCAATAACGGTTATTATCACATCCAACAATCTCGGTATCTATAACTTACTCGCTCTCTCTTCCGAGTGAAAAGCAAACGAATACATGACTTCGCATTGACGCCGAAGTCCCCCTCGAACGCCTTTTCGAACACATAGCCACGTGAGTCTTGACCCAATCTCATGGATTGCATACAATCCAACTCCCTCCCGGGTTATTGGATCGTCGCGTTGTGTTTATCTCTAGTCTGAATTCGGGGTAACCTCTCCCGAGTGTCAAACCCTGTATTCTCGGTTTATCGTAATAAGCATAATAAACGTGAAATAACGGTAAACACAATTGAAATTGGATAACAAACCATTAGAATAACTTATATTCAACCAAAGAGATATTTACATGAATTACATTTAACCTTAACTAATATCTAACTAAACTAACATGATCTTAGCCATTACAATATTAAATCAAGAAGCTATCATCATCATCAATAATAAACATTAAGTACAAAGATGGAAATAAGGAAAGAAAAGCTAAATCTTAAACTGGAGTAGTCCACTTTCGCCAAAGAACAATCCTCCCGATCTTATTTTTCTCCATTGATGAACTTTCCCTTTTAGCTCTTCAAGAATTGGCCAAAATCACTTCCTAAAACTAATCTAATCTACTTCCTAAATTATCTAATCCTATCTAAGGTGAAAAGGGCTCTCCAAACATCATAGGGCATAAGACAAAAATGGGGAAGAAAGGGATTAAAATAAAGGTTTGGAAAATATCTTTAAAATATCTAAAATTAGATATTTCTCGCAAAGTGTCACCGCCTAGGTGGTGGTTAAGTCGATTTAGGTTCTAACGGATCTTCACCTAGGCGGAGGAATTTTCACCTAGGCGGTGGTTGTTGGCACAAACATTCTGACGGATCTCTGCCTAGGCGGTGGTTCAACAACCCAACTTCCTGCCTCTTCTCCGCCTAGGCGGTGGTCTTTATGCACCGAAACCTTGTTCTTCACGTTTTGTTAACCGTTTCTCCACCGTTTTCGCTTATTTATCACTTCTTTTCGTTCCTTCACCTGTTTTACACTAAAACAAATTAAAACAAAATTAAATATAACTAATATGCTCAAAAACTAAAAAATTCGATTTAAAAGTAGATAGGTTATTTCCACCTATTAGCCTGCAAAAAAATTAGGTTAAAGTCTTTTTCCTTTGAAAAAATTGGATTTTAATTCTTCCTGTAATTGAATTAGTGTGTTTGTAAATGTTCTTCTTAAGCTTGCGAAAAGAATAAATATAATAGCGGTAGGTTGATTCTTAGCATGTGAAAAGAATCAAGATTATAAAGATTGATTTTAAGCTTGTGTAAAGAATCGAGATTGTAAGGGTTTGGTTCATACCTAGAAAAGGAATATGAGTTTAGTGGATTGCGAATCTCCGTGGAGCTCGGGAGACTGGATGTAAGTAAGACTAACTTGCTGAATCAGAATACATTCTTGTGTACTGCATTGTCTATTTTTCTAATTCTTTGGGTGTGCATTTAGATAAACACATTTCCGTTGCTAAAAAAAATAATAATCAATTTAGGGAAATTGAGATTTGTGTTTAAATTAATTATTTAAATGTTTGTAACTACTCAAGTCACCCACCTCTTGGGTAGATCTTTGGGCAAACAATTTTTATTTTTTGAAAATAGAATATTTATATATATTTTAAATTTGGCTATTTTTCAAACTTGTAATTTAGAAAAAAGATATTAAAAATTAATATATTTATTATTTATTATATTTAATTATTTTTTATAGTATATTTAAAGAAATATTTTTGTCATTAATTTTTAAGTAAATTTTAATTTTTAGAGAATACGGTTCATATTTATTTTAAGAGTCGAAGGTGTTCAAATTTTAACGCACATATGGTACCCTATCTATGTCCAAAATTGATCCTTTTTTTTTTTTTTTTTTTTTTTTAACATTAACTATGTTCATAACACTCTGCAACGCAACTTATGAAACTAAAACGGATTAGCGAATGATTTTTAAAAAATTGTAGAAGTTGCCCAGATAGGCTGTTTCACTTTTCAACACTGTTTTTTTGACAACTTTTAACACATATAGTGTTATGAACATACCGTATGCTATGTGAGCTAAATGTGGTGGTAGTAAAAAAGGGTGAAATCGACGAAATCTTTTAACGCACAAATTTTAATGTACATAGAATATGGTATGTTCATAACACTATGGGCGTTAAAAGTTGCTAGAAAAAAATGTTGAAAAGTGAAACAGCCCCTCTGGGCAACTTTGACGATTTTTTAAAAATCATTCACCAATTTGTTTTTAGTTTCGTAAGTTGAATTGGAGAGTATTATGAACATAGTTTATGTTAAAAAAAAAAATCTATCAATTTTGGACATGGATAAGATACCATATGTGCCTTAAAATTTGAGCACCTTTGACTCTTAAAAAAAATATGATGCGAACAATATTCTTCAAAAATTAAAATATACTTACAAATTAATGAATAATAGATATATAAATGAGAAAATGGTCCCCCAACTACCATAATAAAATTTTTAGTCCCCGAAGAGTTTTAGAAAATAGTCATATGTTATTTGACCATTTGTTTTTTCATTATTTACATATAATGATATTCTCTAAAAATATAACAGCACATGAATATTCACATTTTCATTTTTGCTATTTTTCAAAATTTTAATATATTTTAATACTGATTGTGCTATTATGAATGTTCATTGTTCTTTATTTAAACAAATAAAAAAAATGAACATGGTGTGAACATTTCATCAAACCATACCCAAACCACCCAAGAACAACAAATCAATCCGTTAAAACCCCCTAAGATAAATAAAAACAAAGCCAGCAAAAACATTCACCAATCACCAATGACATATTCACTCGAATAGTAAATCAAAACAGATTTGAAATTCACGCAAACATTCACAAAAAATAAATCAAGAACATTGGAAGAAAGCTAAGATCAACAAAAAGAACATTCACGTGAATAACACAAAAACTCCACAAAAATCAACAAAATCAAAATAGATCTAACTTGGTGCAAACATTCACAAAAAAATGTAAGAACGTTCATAAAAAGCAAAACAAATCATTTTGAACAAATGAAAATAGATCACAACACCAAGAGAACATTCGCAAAATGAATAAACAACAAACTTCACAATAATCAACACAAACCAAATAAATCAAGACAGATCTGAAACAATATGAACGTTTATCAAAACAACAACAATCATTTACCAAAAAAATTGATATGAAAATTCACAAAGAACTAAAACAAAATCAACACAAAACATTCAAACTCTACAAAAAATCAACAAACGACCAACAAATCAAAACAAATGTTTACCAAAACATGAATATTCATGAGATATGAAATTTTCCAGAATAGGGAGTTAGAGAGAGAGAGCAGCGAATTTTTTTAGATCTGAGATCCAATATATGGAAAATGATTAGAGATCTAATGGAGAACATCTGATGGAAAATCACAAAGAAAATTGAACAACGAACGACTAATAAAAAAACAAACAACAAACATCAGACGACGATTGCAAGCAGACGCGACAGTGGTGGAACTAAACAGATTGTGCGGAAGAAGGTCGATGGAGAGAGAGAGAGAGAGAGAGAGAGAGAGAGAGAGATGACGTCGGCGAGCACAACGAGACGCGATTACGATGATGTTAAATTGGTGGGGCCATAGTGGAACTGAACAGATCATGATGAAGAAGGTGGAGATTGGCGGTGGAATTTAACACCTTCATGAGGAAGAAGATAGAGATATTACGACGGTGGAACTGAACACCTTCGTGAGGAAGAATATGGTTACTGCAGTTCCGTGTTCAATGATTGAAGGAGCTGAACAATTAGGTATAACGTAGTGTAGCCACATCCTTTATTTTTAATAATTAGGGTTAGGGTTTTCAATTTTTGTACAAGGGGTACAAACGTCCATCCATGCCAACTTTTTAATTGTCGGGGACTTAAATCTAAGAATGTTCTTAAAAAAGTTTAAATAATAACTTTTTTATTTAAAAGGTTAATTGAGAAAAGAGAAAGTCAAATTAAGTTTAAACAATAAAAAAACCTATAAAAATAATTAAATATAATGAATATATTAATTCTTATTTTTTTTTTCTAAATTACAAGTTTGAAAAATTAGGTTTAAACAATAAAAAATCCTATAAAAAATTAATTAAATATAATAAATATATTAATTCTTAATCTTATTTTTCCAAATTACAAGTTTGAAAAATAACCAAATTTTAAAAAAAATATATAAACATTTATTTTCAAAAAAATATTTTTTATAAGAATTAAACATATCAGTTTTTTTTTTTTTTTTTGATTTCATAAGATTTAAAACAATTGGAAGGGTGTTAGAGAAATTAATGGGTGGGGGTAAGGGGTTTGGGAAAATTAAGGGATACAGGAGGGGGGGGGGGGGGGCTGCAACTTTGTAGTCCCCGCTCATCATGAAACCGGCCACACAGGTTTGTATACGTGTTATAAAAAAAATAATAAAAACGACCGATTTTCGGCCGTTTTGCTCTAGAAATGGAAAAAAATTTTAAGGGGGGGACATTAGTTAGGTATGTTTTTAGCTTTAAAACGCTAAAAAGGTGAAGAACTCTAGTGAGATAGCAGTGACAAGGACGCATCCACGGTATTTATAATGGTTGCGTAAAGACGAAAAAGGTTTACAAAAACAAGAAAATATGACGGTGGCTGTCGCAAAAAAAGATGCCTTTGATCTTGCACTTTTTCTTGCAGCAACAACGGTTAGTTTTGATTTCAATAAAACTCCTCTTCGTTTTTCGGTTAGATGATTGATCTAATTGGATTTCTTCCCGTGGATGGAACTTGAATCGTGTGTGTGTATATGTATTTCGGGGGCACTGACAAGCCACTCCCTTTTTGAGGCTTAAACTATTGGTTGAACTCACTTGTTTTTTTATACACAGATCACTATTTCTGCAAATTTGCGGATTAATTTAACCCTTATTAATAAGCGGCCTCATTCCTTATAATAGACGCATCCCTAAAAACACAAAACACATTCCATATGACGCTAAAAAAATTATAAACATAACTCGAAGAATTCCTCCCAAACTTGCTTGCTAATCGTTGTTTTGATTATAAAATAATGATTTATAAATCATGCCCTTTAAAATGATATATCAATCTCATTTTTTGGCCTGTTATTTTTGTAATGTACATTCATGTTATATATAACATTAAAACTCACGTTGATGTTATATGTTACATGAATACATCCGTGTCTCTATTAGCGTGTTGAATGTGACATTAACTATTTTCACCACTCATATGTTCCGCGATGCGCCTAATTATATCCCCGAACTGCCATTTTTAAAAGTGTCAGAAAAGCCGGAATGAAGTGACCCTTTCAGGAAAACCCACCCACATAATCACCATTCTTTTCAAAACCTTCCATATTTTCTCTCGCTCAAATCCCTAATAGGCAACCACCGTATTCTTTAATTCTATGTTCTCTTGTTTTTCTCTATCTTAACTGATGACAATGGTGACCACTTGAAAAAGAATGGTGACGAAGAACCCTAACACCCTTGATAATCCGGTAAATCTTTCGGATATAGGTAGTACATTAACTTTCATTTTTTGCTATGATTCAACTGTGTACATTCGATACATGATCATTATTTTGTAACATTATCCATATGAAACTCTGTTACTCTTAGCATGCACACACAACAATAGTCGATGTTTAAAAAAAATAAAATAAAATTATGTTGTAACTAGTTCGTAATCATCTATTGTATTGTTCTGATGTTCGATTATCAAAAATTTCCCTTATCGTGTTATTACTTGTGTCCAGACCTATGGATTATTCTTAGAAATAAATGTTTTTCATCATTATGTGTTTTAATTTGTATTTCACTAATTTGAATTTGAACATCTTACTATTTTTGAAAATTGTTATTTAACGAGGTTTTCAACTATCTTGTTATATGTAACAATAATAAATGTTGAATATAACATGAGTGTTGAATGTAATACCTTAATTGTTATGAACGATTATGTTTACCACGTAGTGTTTTACATTGTCCTTGATGTATATTACTGTTGAATATAACACCAACAAATATTGAACATAACATGTGTGGTGAATGTAATATCTTAATTGTTATGAGCAATTGGGTTTAACACCTATTGTGTTTAACATTGTCCTTGATGTATATTAATGTTGAATGTAACATCACTTATGTTGAATATAGCATGCTTGTTGAATTAAACACCTTATTTGTTATGACTATGAATGATTGTGCTTAACACGTATTGTGTTTAACGTTGTCGTTGATAGATATTAATTTTGAATGTAACATCTTAATAATTTGTCTAGATGATAGTTCTTTGGTCCCTGACATACAACCTACTGCATTAGCAAGTGGATCCGATGATGTTGATGGCAAGAAATGTCCTTTCTTACATTGATGATTGATTGTTGTTCAAATCATTCATGTATTGTATGGGAGTATAATTCGTTAAATTAACTACATTGCATTTCTTTTTGTAGAATCCCAACCATCCTACCCACCATAGAGTAAGATTTAGTTGTTTGTCGCTATTAGGTATCGTTCGAATTTGTCCCAGTTTTATTCACTGATCGAATCCTTTCCTCTCCGTGAACATCATTTTGAACTTCTATGAAGAACTCCATTTGGGAACACAATAAGTGCGCGCGACATTGGGAGAGTGGAATCAACTTATTCCACAAGATTGACTTCCTTCTAACAAGCATTATTCTCTCATATCAGACCCACTACAAAACATTTAGGCTTGGGCCAAACTTGTTAAGTTTACAAGCAATGACGTTTAATTGATCTTCGGACTACCAGCAGGCCATGTGGAAATTTCAGGCTTCCATGCAAATAAGGCGAATTATTTATTCTTGACATGCCGTGGTTTAAATACAAACAAGATAAGTGTTGTCAAGATCAGGAATGAAGTTCATTGAGCTTTAAGAGGGGATGATGATAGTGATGTGGAGGATGTCATTCATCTAATTTGCTTGTATCTAATATCCACTTGTTTTTTTTTTGCAATCAAGGGTTAAGTCGTCTGGGTATTCGATATCTTGCTTGTCGAAGATTTGGGGACAATGGCGGATCTATAATTGAGCCAAACAAATTCACTCAACATTGTATTCTATTGATTCTAGTTACCATAGACCATCATCAGTCATTGGTTGTCATAGACACTGCATTTTGTCCTACTCCCTTTTTACTTTAAAAAGTTTCGGTGTAAAGTAAAAATTTGGACAAACTTTAAAACGATGTTTAGAGAGATGAATTTTCACCTAAGATTACATGTTAAATATTTCAAAAAATATATATATAAAAAAAAAGGGAAAAATTTCCATTTTGGATTGAGTTCCATCATAAACAAAAGTTTCGGGTCAAATAGAAATTTTTTGAAAATTAATTGGGGACTAAAATGATAAAATTGAAATTGATTTTTCTAGGGATATCACTTTTAATATGTTTAATTTTAGTTTTCACCCATTAATTTGAAGAAATTTCACCAAATACATTTGCTTTATGTTTTGACCCCCAAAACTTTTTCTTTCGCCGATTTTATTAAATTAACGGCCAAAAATATTTTATTATTCAAAATTGAATGTTCCAATAATATTTTGGGTAGTTTAATTTCATTTTTAAACTTTCAATTGCAAAAATATCACGAAATAAGTCTTTAATTAGACAAAAATGCCCAAGGCACAAAATTTGCTACCTACACCCCTCCCCTGGGAATAAGATGAAGCATTAGATGCTTCTTGAGAGTTGTGATAGAAAAAATTGGGCATCCCTAGGTCAATTCCATAAGTGCTATGCTTTGATTTTTGTAATTTAAAAGATTCCACACGCAATACCAAAAATAAGAGGGTCTAAAATATAATAATTTCACAATAGAGGGGTAGCCTTCCATAAATCAAGGGAATTTAAAGCCCTCTGGATGGCTTGCGCATCCAATGCACAAGATTCTAGGCAGTATAAATCAGGGGTTCTTTTATTGGAAAAAAAAACACTCATCTTGATAATTCCTTTCTCTCTCTATGATTAAATATCCTCTTGGGTCGGCTACTCCCTAAACAATATACCCTCTTTCAAGCTTTCAAAAGTACATTGAAAAAATATCCTATAGATTCTTAATAACCCTCAAAAAAAGAGGTCAAAAACAAAACAATAAAAGAAAAAAGAAGAAGAAGAAAGGGGAAGAAAGAAAAATAAGGAGAAAAAGGAAGTGGGAACACTCAGGGAAAGACATCCTCCCTAACAAGGTAAGTTTTTCCTAACCCCCTCTCACACCATTTTTTCTTGTCAAGTAAAAGATAACAAAAACATAAGCAAATCCTTAACAAAACACTAAGCAATAACTCTAATTTCTTGTTATTTACGTTTTCGTTATTTACTTTTCCGCTTTGCCCTTTGCTTTTCATTCATTTATTTTTCTGCTCTATGCCTTTTCGCACTTTACTTTTCTTGTATTTTTATTTTTAGTTAAGTCCTTGGACTGACATTTAATCGAGTTCTTAGACTAACACTTTTTTTTTTCTTTCATTCAAGTCCTTGGATTGGCACTAAGTTATAGACAGTAGACTGACACCTTTATTTTTCTTTCTTTTTTAGTTTAAACCTTGGACTGACATTTTTTAGTTGAGACCTTGGATTGACGCCCTATATGTATATAAGTTGAGTCTTCGAATTGACACTATGTATATAATCGAAGTCAAGTACCCCATGATTAAAAGGTAGAATAAAGGGTGACCCTTTATTCCTTACGGGATATGTGCAATTTTTTTTTTCTAGAAACGTTTATCATTTCTTAGCCAAGGGTAGGATTGGATATATACACATATTACTTTATATGTGTACCTTAACCTAAAAGAAAAAAAATATAATATAACCTTGTCTAAGCAAGTGAGTTTCATTGAGGTTGTGTTGATAAAATAATATGCATTTCATTTTGTTGTAAATGTTTTGTCCTTATTTTTCCTTAAACAAACAAAAGCAACAAAAAGTAATAAAATAAAATAAAATAAAAAGTGATTTTTTACAAACGAGAGGTTTCTTCCCAAAAAGGAATTTTTATTTTACTAAAAAAACTTTAAAAGAACTTTAGTTTTTTCAAAAATGATTTTTAAGTTTCTATCAAGATATTGTTCCTCCATTGATCAATAATTTTAATTTTTGGGAAGAATCATGATCATCCAATAAGAAAGGTTTCCATTTTTTTAAATAAACCATTTGAAGACCTTTAGAGAAAAAGAAAAAAACTTGGACAAAAAGAAATGAAGTGTCTTAGACAACTCTTTTTGAACATCTAAGGGAATGTTGGCGTACCCATTAGCTCAAGAAGGAGAATACAAAATGTGCCTTCTATATCCCCCTTGTTGGCAGTCTGGCCCGAACCACCAATACAATAGGGCATTTGCCTTTGGTCCTAGAGTTCGACTCACGAACGGTCAGCAAGTAAAGTAAATGACCAATCATTTTCTTTTATGCCAATAATGTTGCACAACCTAAGCTACTGTGCAACCCTAGCGCTTAGACATGCTTAGCCTATGTAATCTAAGAGCCTTAGCGTAAATCCTTCGCATAACGTAACATCACCCTTGTCATGAGTTTCTGTAGAAAGAAGTCCTTCTTGCATTTATGAAGATGCTTGCCATTTTTCAAGGAACAAGGGTTTTTGATGAAAATAGTTGGAGAAGAACGGTTGATCATCATCAGATGAATCTCAAAAGGAATTTACACTGGAACCTTTTTTCTTAGTTTACTAACTCTAAATTGCGCCTAATATAATCCTCTTTACGGACCTTTTCCATTCTATTGACTTGGTTATATTCTCAGAGGAAGAGGTACAAGAGCCCTAAGTCTAAGTTTTAATAGGAACTCTATCACTTCCTTCTAATCCCGAGGTCATCTTCCCCGTAGAATATTGGGACAAAGCGAGGGTCCGAAGGAGGAGGTAGTTGTAGCAGTTGGAGTAGTAGTATCGTTTATTTCTCCAGCATACCCCTACAATGCCGACCACTATAAGCTTATTATTTAACTAGGAAAGACCTATTTTAATGGATTCTACCTATCAGCAATAAAGAACTGCGTTACCATGTTCAATAAACTCTAAGCTTTCTTTGGTTGCTGAATGACTAATGAGAGAAAGCCTTCTTTTCGATCTCCACGCATTTTACCACTCTATCGGAAATTCTCTTTGCCCCTACCGTACTCCAGCTTGGTGCCTCCTCACATAGGGGGTTGTGGTGACCAGGCTGGGGCAATTGTTTAGCATAAACATAGGTCTCTACAAAGTCGTAAGACCATGTATGGGGGTTGACGCGTGCCCACTACCGGATTCTCTCTAGGTTTTTTCTATCTATCTTTGCGGGTTTTTAGATTGAAATTTATGTTTTCTTCTAGGCCTCTAGGCACGTCGAAATCGCATGAATTCACTGGGGTGGAGCACGGTCTGCAAAAATCGATATAGGTTAGGTGCTATTGATGGAACATGGTAAGCCTCTCTTTCTCCATATAGAAGTGTAGCAGGCTACTCTATCGAGTTGGTAGGATCAGTTATAGGCTAGTTGGGGTACTCTCTCTCATTGGATTACTATGGTGTTAGATGGATTGATTCCCGGGCGAGACTGATAAAGAAAGAAAATAGTTTGAGTTGCAGCTTCCCGCTTACCCACGCTTAAGTTTTTTTTTTTTTTTTTTTTTTCTCTCTGTCGAAATAATTAGGCTTTAGCTTCTCGTCCATGAACCATTATTTCATAGAGAGTTCTTGTAAGTAGTTTGAACGATGCGTAGGTCCAGGAAGAAAACGGAAGGGCGCGCTAGCACACCTTATGTCAACCTGCATAATGTTTTCGATGTGCTTGTTGGGTAAGGCCTTCAAAGATGGATTCAATTGTTAGGGCTTTTTCCGCTTGATAAGAATCTATTCTATGATGGAATAGTAGAAGTGCCTTTCGCTAGTTAGAGAGGGTTTTCTCTTGGTAAAACTTTCCCCAACCATTAAAGGAAAGGCTCGAGGAAGAGAGGGAGATGCGGTTCAAGTCCCTCTTTTCACTTCTTGCTTCGTCATTTAGTGGTAACGAGTGGAGTGCATAAGCTAATTTAGAGGGAAAGGTGAGCAACAAGCACTCCTCCCTGGCTGCGGTCTAACCCAACCCTACCTTGAAAAATGCCATAGTTCGACTTTGGTTCGACTCGTATTCCCGGGATTATCTATCTGTCTACCAATGAATTAGTTAATTTTTCCATCTTCCTGGAATCTCTCCCTATTCGATCAAGCCGATTAGCAAGTCAACCAAGTCTCGTACTAGAACTTGTAGGTCAACTATGTATGTAGAATAAATCACCATTTGTTTAGCATAAGAGATAACCCTTCTACCCGCTGGACTATAGTAGACCATCTCCTACGCTAAACAAATGTCTCCATAAAGTCGTAAGATCATGTATGGAGGCTGATGCCTGCCCAGTTGTTCCAGATAATGTGTTCAAGGATCTTCTCTTGGTATGGGGTTCATAAATGTAGGCAAATGTGAGAGAAGTCCCTCTTTGTTAAGAAGAAAACCTAAACTTTTTAGCTAGCACAACGTTTTAACTGTGCTTGTTGGGTAGGGCATTCAAAGTTGGACTTTGTTGTTAGGGTTTTTTCTGCTTGATTAGAAGGAGCCAACCCTAGTATGAGAGGACTGGGTTGGGCCAACCTATGGTTAAAAAAAAGAGAAATTTCTTAAAAATGTTTTTAAACTTATGTTTCTTTTAAGAAATCTTCCAAACTTTGCCTTCAAAAAAGCATTTTCTAAAAAATAGAATTTTTTTTTTCCAAAAAAGCTCCCTTAAACTATTTTTTTTTTCAAAAATAAAAAATAAAAAATGTGTCTTTACCAAAGTTTTACAAAAAATATTTTTACTTACTCTTTTTATAAATATGTTTTTTTAAAACTTGTTCCCATTTCAAAAAAAGATTTTTTTCCAACTTCTTCTTAAAAAATGATTTTTAAGATCTTTCTTAAACAAAGTTCTTTTGAAAATTATTTTTTCAAAAGAACCCTTTCAAATTTGTCTTTAAATTTTTTTATCTTAAAAACGTTTCTTTCATTATTTGTTTTACTCCCGAGAAGTTTTTATAAAGAACGTTTTCTTAAAAAATGTAATTTCAAAACTTTTCTTTGATTTACTCTTTTATTTAAAAAAAAAAAAAAAAAATCTTGTTTTTCCTTTTCTAAAAGAAACTTTCCAAAATGTAATTTATAATCTTTTTCTTAAAAATGGTTTTATAGAGATTTTCCTAAAGAAGATTCTTGATTTTTTTTTTGCTTCCAAACTCTTTTTACCAAAAATAGTTTTTTGAGATATTTTTCTTTGAAATTCAAAAACCTTTTTTTTTTTTTTTTTAATTTTTTTTAAATATTCTTTTAAAGTTTTTTTCCTAAACAAACTAAATCAAAAATGTTTTTTTTTTTTTTTTTTTTTTTTTTTTTTACCTAAAAACATGGTTTTCCATATTCTTAAAAAAATATTTTCTCATAATCTAATAAGTTTACTTTTTCTTTACTTTTTTTAATGCATATAAGTTTTGCGAAAATGATTTAATCTAAATGAGATAAACAATCAAATATTTACTCGGGGGGACCGAACTTGTTGATTCTTCTATAATCGATAGACGATTTAAAATGGGAACATTTGTTCTTTTATTTGTTGTTATTTTTCATCATTTTAAAGCATTTTTTTTTTACATAAAATAAATATAAAAAATGAAAATGGAAATTAGTATGTTAAACAAAACTAAAGAAAATTACTTGGAATTGTTTCGATTTAAAGATTTATTTAAACTTATGTATGGTCATCAGACGGGTGTCTTGAGGTGTCTAACACTTTTCTCAAGTATAACTGACTCCCGAATTTTAAAGAAATATCTAGTTATAAAAAAAAAAATTTCAAGTAAAAACTTGGGCCATTTTCAAAAGAAAAAATTATTTTTCTAAATCGCAGTGATGTGGTACACCATTTGACTCAATGCTAGATGGCGACTCCAGTTTTCAAACAATATTCGGCCCAAACAAATATTTTCAAATCCGGCGCCTAAAAAAGTTGCTGAAATTGTTTTTTTTTTTTTTTTCCTAAAAATGAATGGATTTTAGATGAGAAAACTAAATCACATCTTCCTCTTCTCTCCCTTTTAAAAATTCGGGGTACGGTAGTTGTGTCATCATATTACATGTTACATGCTTTTGTATTTTGTTCATACTTTCTATGAATACATCGTTTACATTTTTTTGTTCTACTATGCTGATGTAATACGTTTTTCTTTTTTGTTTTGGCTGTACAAGCACACAACCCTGATTGAACTCATCCCAAAGAGATTCTATATTGTCCCACGTTGGGTGAAATAGGATATGATGCAACCTATCGGAGTTGCGTCTGGTTTGCAGTTATCCAATTTCTCTGGGGATCAGGTATACATATTTTGAGGCTATGTATGTTTATTTTTGTACATATTAAATATAACATTTATTATCGTGGAACGTGTTGACGATAACATTCTTTACTAGTTTGTATGTTGATTGTAACGTCCTTTTAACCAAGCATATTATATGTAAGATATTCTATTATACTGTATATGTTGAATATAACATTGGTATATTTAGTATTGTTGAATATAATAGCTCTAATCTTGTTCAAGTTAAAGAAATTGAACTTAAAGAACTTATGTCTAAGATATAAATGGATGTAGTGCATTCGTTTCACAGGAACACTGAAGAAGAGTCATCTGGTCAGCCTGAATAGCGCAAAGACAAGGAAAAAGTGGCTTCATCATCCGAATTCCCATGTTTTGACCTCAAGATTTCACAACAGTTCAGTGTACAGATGGCTGAATTTTTTTTTTTTGGGGAGGAGAGGGGAGGGTATCAGAATTTGTCGGAAGTTGTCAAATGCAATCAGCAGCTTATCCAAGAATGTGAACATTTAAGGGTGTCTCGCAAAGAGTTGAAGAAGAAGTTGAAGAAGAAAATAAATAATTTGAAGGAAAAGATTGAGAAGATAAGGGATGAAAATAACCGATTGAGCAAAACGCTACTTGAGTCAGAGGTGCATTGTGTTACGCAGGAAGAAAAAACATGTGAGTGAGAAAAAAGATCTTCAAGAACATCTTGAAGAGGCTGTTGTACATTCAAAAATTTAGTTACACAATCCATTGAGAAGGAACAAAAATTCAAAGAACATATCGAGGGGATAACAAAGTTTTATCATCTGGAATTGGGAGATCATGATGTTGTTGTTGTCTAGCAAAAACATGAGATAGCGTGCTGTGAAGATCAGTCGTTCTTTTCATTGCTTGAAAAACCAGTTACAAGACGAAGTAACCATAAAAAAGTCAAACAACAACCCCCATATCACTCGTAAAGAATTTCGAAAGCCGTGTAAGAACACGAAAAACAAGTTAGGGCTTTATTCACAAATAAAAAGTTCCAATTAAGTGGCCAAGAAGGCTTAGAAAGGCTTCCGAAATCGACATGCCATCATCCACCAACCAAATAAGAGATATTGTGTTGTATAGATGAAGAACTAGTAAACCAATAACCAGGTCAGAAGAACCACATGTATTGCCTTTGAGAGATAGTGTTGTTGCTAGGATGTTATCTGAAGATGACTAGGACATGCTTCAGTTGATTTTGTAAAAGAATGGATTAAAGTAAGTCTCATTCTCCCATTTATTTCTTGTGTTCATCGTCATTGATGTATCATATAATATATTTATGACCCATTCAATGTTTTCTTCTCATAATTCCGTTAGTGCATTCATTTGGGGAGGGGAATGGACATACACACAGGTCCTCATTATGGACGTCATCGATCTATTGTGGGAACAAACTGACAAATATCGTGAGTTAAATTAACTGTTTCTTTTTTCAATCATACGTTGCCTAGATATGATTTCATTGCTGAATGTAACATATACTACACAATTGTTGTTTTTTGTATGCATTTTCATGTTACATTCAACATATGTGCATGTTGAATGTAACATGTACTGCTAAGTTGTTGCATGCAACATGATAATATTATATTTTATACCTTTAGAATGTTACATATAACATAACTTGCATATGCATGTTTCATATGTTGAATATAACATCCTACTGGTCTTGAATCATAACTATCACCGTGTTGAATATAACATGCATACGATGATGTTGAATGCAACATTGTCATATTAGTGATGCGCAAGTGTTTCAAACATGTTGAATGTAACACATTCAAACTCCCAATAAAAACAACGCTATGATACAATTCTTACATATGACGCTCAAATATTTAACAAAATGTGATTGTGTGTGTGCATGTTGAATTAAATTACCAAACTCACTAATACAACGGATGTGAAATAGTATTGATTGAATCGATTCTTGTTCAATGTGTTAAATTTCGTTAAATCAATGAAATCAATTGTTTTGCAACAAAAATCGTACATGCGATAAATATAGGATTCTAAAACCCTAAATACTGAAACATACTGATAAACACTAACAAAAATAGAAGTTTGATGTTCATAAAATGCTCTAAAATGGATTGCCTATCTTCGTCTTAATTTGGAATGGCTCATTTGCATGATTGTAAGATGATTTTGCGATTCTTTGATCGAAATCTCTACTCTTTCTTGGTTTTGAATTTTTGAAATAGACTAATAAATGGAAGATTGTTCTATTTATCATTTGAATGGTCAAATTCATATGGAAATTGCAGCTAAAAAGGAATAATCCAATCTTGAGAATCTCGCAAAGGGAAAATCTGCCCATTGAAAATTAGCGTTTTTTGAATCTGGTATTAAATGGTACATAAAATTTGACTAATGGGAATTCTTGGTCTAATGTAAACTACTTTGAATGCATTGGTGATAAGATGTTTAATAAAGCCTTAAGGCATAAGTTTTATATATATTTTTACATGATAAGATATGTTCGAACCAGCTTACTCGCACATCGGTTAATCATTTCCCCGAACAATCTTAAGGGTGCATTTCTCCACATCTCTTTGGTGCATTAAAGATTAAATTCATGATTAAATTTTGGAAGTATTCTCGAAGAGTCGAATCTTGGTTGATAAGGAAAGTGACACCTCCCCTTGTCACGTCTGCCATTGTGATCGCCTTTTAATTTTGGTGTTTACTTCATTGCCATCGACCTACCACTATTCCTCTCTCTCTCTCTCTCTCTCTCTCTCTCTCTCATTTTTAGAAAATTCAAGATTTGATTTTTTTTGTTAAATCCTCTCTCTCTCATTTTTAGAAAATTCAAGATTTGATTTTTTTTTTGTTAAATCCAACTAAAAAATTACAGATTTAAAAAGTTTCAAATCTTATTTTTGTTACTGATTATTTCCATAATGGTAGAAAATTTATTGAGTTTGATTTTCGTCATTGATTGCTTGAATGTTAGCAACAACTTTATCCAATTTGATTTTTATTTTTTTGTTGATGCTTTGACTAATAGAAATTTATTGAATTATTAAGATCTAAACATTCAAGATCTGAAGTTTACTGTAAATTTTAATTTTGATTTGTTGAAATTTACTGTAATGTTTGATTTTGATTTGCTGAAATTTGCTAGTGATTTTTTTTTTATTTGTTGTGGTAGTGGTGACGATAGTAGTAATAGAGAATATTTATTGTGGTAGTTACAATATAAGAATATTTACTGTGGTAGTGACGGTGATAACAATATTTACCATGGTGGCAGTGATGGTGATATTAAATGCTTGTTGTGGTGGTGGTGGAGGAATATTTGCTACAGTGGTGAAGGTGATAAGAATAGTTATTGTTGTGGTGGTGGTTGCGGTATCGCTAGGTACAATAATGTATATTCACATTAACTTCTTTGTAGTAAAACTATTTGTAATCATATAAAACATGTGACCTGAATTTTCAAAATGGTTTTCAAAATTGATTTAAAAGAGCATAAGGGGTTTATATCCATTGTTTTTTAAAAAAAATTGTGTTCTTTTAGTGTTTAGAAAACAATTCTTCTCACTCTGTCTATGCGATTTTGAAAACAAAACACATGGATTATAAAAATACTAGTTATTACACTTCATATGGAAGTGAACATGTCATTAAAAATATCAAAAATTATTCTTTACAAACTCCTTAAATGGCACCCACTTTTTGAGATAACAAAGGGAGAGAGAAGTATGATGTTTTATATGTGATTCATATGTTAACTGTATATATCCTAATTTTTATATGGTATATTGAATATGGAAGAACTTGCACTACTGGCTTAACTCGTTTCTTAAATCCCCATGTAACAATCAAAATATGGATTAGAAAGGAACTTGAGTTGAATTGGTTCTTCTCTTGCAAAATAATAAATTTCCATACTCGCATTATTTTTTAAAATATCATGCACTTGTAATGGTTCCCGTATAATTGCTATTAATTGGTTAAGAAAATTATTCCTTATTCTGGGGAGCTTTGGTTAAAAAGAAAATGTTATCATAAAAATGGGAAGATTATTAGTCTTTGCCTCTTTGGGTTTAAACACTTTGAAACCCATTTTGAATACATTTCAATGACGACATATCATTTGGCGTTTTTGTGTAAACTAATGAGATTTTGTCAAATGTGTCTTAGATAGGTCAGCAAGTGATACGACCAGAATCGAAAGATAAAGAGTCCAAGTACTCAAGCATCTTGAATAGTTAAATTCCAGCTTGCGTGATACTTGAATTTTCACGTGCATATCAGAATCCTTGAGTATCAAACTTATATATAACACTAAGAATGAGTCTTGATATAACTGAAATGGGTATATTGGTAGGAACTCATATTGTGATAATTTGAATTGAAAAATCTTAACCTAATGTGATTCAGACAAGAAAAGAGAGTGTTAGAGTGAAATATAATTTTACCCTAGAAATTATATGGGTTTGATCTTCACTTGGGAAGAAAATCAAGGAATAGTGGATTAGAACTCTCCATTAAAGCTCATAGGAGTAGACGTAGGCGAGAAGGTCATTGCCAAATTTCTATAAATATCGTCGTGTTATTTTTTTTTTTTTCTCTCTCTCTCTCCCATACTACTTTATTGTGGGTGATCGTCTGTGATTAATTGTTTCTTCGTTTCTGTTATTATCACTCAAAAATTGTATATCTATTATATTGAGAACTTTCCAATTATTTTTTAAATTGCTATTATTAGTTACGTTATTTATTTTACCCAATTTATCCCTATCTTGAATGGTATCTGGACTAGTTATGGGATAATCAGAGTGATTCGTGATCGAAGTAGGCTGGAACGGTTATTTGCCATAAATTTATACAAAATTTAGGAGTTCTTTGTGAATTGTGAGTAATTCTTATTTGGAGAATGACATATGACTTCATTTTTTTATTTGCTAAAAACAATAGTAACCTGTAGATTAAAACATGTCCAAAATTTGAACCTAAATGCATAATAGGTTGTTCGTGAATTTTAATTGCCGTGGATTGGGAGCTAGGCGACTAATACAAATACACGTTGTCGTGTCCGGCACAATATAAACACAGGATACGAACAATTTTTTTTTTTTTTAAATGTACGTCTAGGACATGCCTAACAAATAATTTTTATTATATTACGAAAAAATATGATGAAAAATATGAGGTAAATTAGATAAAATATTTACGCAAATTATATAAAATATAATTTTTTCAACACATGTTTTATATAAATGTTGAGAAAAGTATGAAAATTAAGGTGGCATTTGGTTAGTGTTTCTGTCTTTCTATTTCTACCTCTAAGAAACTAATAAACTGAGATAAGAATTCTATTATGTTATGGAGTATTCGAGGAATGGAAACATGCTCGGTATCACTTTTGTGCTGAAATTGTTTCTTTTAATTTATGAGAACAGAAATAAGAAGCATGTTTGGTTGCAACATTTATTTATTTTTCTTTAAATATATAGTTACCAACTGGCGTGGTACTGGTGGCTGGCGAGGTTGTGGTGGCGTCCAGAAAGTGGTGGTGGCCGGCGGGATAGTATAGGGATAGTTTTGAGCTAGTGAATATGAATCAACATTTTTTTGTTTCTCGGATTATTAAAGAATTCAAGAAATAGTCTCAAATTATTTCTAAAGTTTTGGAAATAGAAACATGTTTACCAAACGCGTTTCTGTGCATTAATTCTAAAATTTTGGAGTGGGAAATGAATCAGGGAACATAAACAGTAACCAAACGAGGCCTATTTTTAATCTACCCATGATATGTTGGGATACATCTCTGGTAGGTCTAAAATTTTTATTCTATAGGTAAAAAATACGTGTGCAATACGTGTTTGTGGAGTATCGTGTTCGATACGTATTTTAGCATGTGTAACATGAGTAGAACTAACCTAAAAGAAGTATTTATATAATAAAACATGACGGGATATATTTTGCCTTAGACATATTGACTACACATTTTAAGGCATAAATTGAGGACAGATTGAGCAGTATTTATGGAAACACACATTAAATTTAATATTAATGGAAAATGTTTTTATTTTTTAATTTTTTTTAGATTTGTTAATAGAAAATATTTAGTTTTCATTTAATTATTAGGTATTAGCTATGGAAATATAGAAATTAAAAGTAATAGTCAATATATATATTTAAGAAAAACTTACACTTTTAAGCCCTAAAGTTTGGGTTGAGTCTTTATATGGTTCTTGAGGTTTACGAAGTTGCACATTAGTCTCTAAAGTTTTATTTTTGTTTCCAATACAGTCCAATTATAAATTTTGTTAACAAAATTAGATGAAATGCTATTAGAATTAGGATAGGTTTGTCAAATTTTCCTTCTTTTAAGTTTAGCTGGATTTTATATGGACCATGAAATTTTCAGAGATGACACATTTGGTCCCTTATGTTGTAACTCATCTTTAATTTGGACAATCAAAATTTTTGTTATGAAAATTAGATAGATTCTATTAATTTAAAGGTATTTTCATAATTTTTTGCTTCTCTTTCTCTTTTTGCAGCTATAAGCAGATATTTCTTGTCCCAAATTTATTTTTGCTCTAATACATCTCATAATTGTGGACAACAAAAGATTTTACTCCTATATTTTAATTAAAATTCAACAACATTCTTAAAAGTACAACACAAGATTTATAAAAAATAAGATTAAGAATTTTTAATTAAATTTTTCCTAAAATATATGAGTAATTTTTTTTTTATTTTCATATCTTAATACAAGATTTATAAAAATCAAAAGAGATTCATATAAAAATTATGAATTTTAATTTAATTTAATTAAATAAAAGTGTAAAAGTTTAATTTAATACAAGATTTATAGAAACAAACTGGAATTATATAAATATGAAACAATTTTATTTGAACTTTCACTAAAATATAGGGTAAATTTTGTATTCTCTGTAATTATGAGATGTATGAATACAAGAATAGATTTGGGAAGAAAAATAATTTTTTAACTACAAAAAGATAGGGACAAGAGAAATAACAAAAATATCCCCAAAAGTAATTTATTTCATCCATGTTCTTGACAAAATATTCAACTACACTAAATTGAAGTCAAATTCTAATAGAGGTTGTAATAGATTATTTGTCTGTTTTAGTAGAGTTGGTGATAGATTATTTCAATTTTGGTTTTGATAGAATGAGTAGGAGATTCTAAGAGTGAGATAATTGGATAATTTCAAAAGGGCGAAATTGTGTTACTATCACGTTATTTCTACCCAAAAAGTATGGGTACTTTTTAGTTACTTTTGATTATTTTAATGTATGGTTTTCAATTAGGGGTTACATAAGAACTTCCATTCTTTATTTATTAGTTTTAGAAGTTTGATTTATCATATGAGATTTAATATCCATTCTTTATTTATTAATTTTAAAAGTTTGATTTATCATATGAGATTTATTATTATTATTATTATTATTATTATTATTATTATTATTATTATTATTATTATTATTATTATTATTATTATTTTTTGTAGGAGTGAAAAGATTTCGCTGTCAGATAAGTTAATTTTAGAAGTGGGATTGTCATAGATTTTTTTCTTCTTCAATGGGATACCATGGCTTTTATTTTTCTCTATATGGAGGTAATGATGGGCCACAATTATCAGGATTTGATTGCATTACTATGGTATTTTAGTGGTGCAAGGTTTCTTTGTTATTTTGATTACGTTTAAAGAATTTATCATTTTCAATATTTTGAGATATATAACTTTTACTTTCTTGATTTTAATTTTAATAATAGTCTATAGAATTTTTACCGTTATGATTATCGTACCTAATTATTTACCAACTTATATTATATTTAGTAACTTTTGGAGTTTTTCTTATAATAATCTAGTCCAACTGAAGTTAATATTGCCAGAGCCCATTGAAATAAAAAAAATTCTTTAACACGACAAATGCACAAATAATCTCAATATCACATTGAATGTCAATGCGACCGAGAATTATGAAAAGTTTAAATCAAGTGATACAAACTTACTATTGAGGAAAAGTTTTTGCTCTTACCTTTTGGATTTTTTCGAATCTCATCCTCATGTATAATAAACAATAATTATTATCCTTAAATTGATAGAATTGTATGTATTAAACTTACTATGGTGTATTTTATTTTATATTTTAAAATAAGTATTAAGAAATTGGTTTATGGTTTTATTTTTCTATTTATAGTTTGCATGATTCAAATTTTAGTTATTTACTGTAATTGATATTAAGTCTTTTTTCTATATTTGTTTTATGATATTAAAGGTTATTTGAATTTTGAATTAGTTTGTTTTATGATATTAAAGGTTACTTTGATTTTCTATCTAAAATTTTCTATTTTTTTTTTTTTTTTTACAATTGATAAATAAGGATCATAACTGATGAGTGGTTTATTTACCAACAAATCAAGTACTTTTAAATTTAAATATTTGTGTGTTTTCAAGCACTTTTATTAGTTTAATGTGTTTTTGTTTTATTTTATAGGTTTTTGAATAAATGGTTGAAAAGAGGCAAAGTTGGTACAGGTGCAGTAACTTTAAGGCTAATTTTGAATATGATAAAATTCTATTTTGGAAACACTCAAAACATTAAAGTTGTAAATCTCTGTATTAAGTGTGCTTTTGAAGCATCTCAATTGGAGTTCGGAAGAGAAAGTTATAGCCAATAGAAGAAAGAGTGTCACCGCTGCAGCGGTCATCCGGCAGAAAGTCTACTGACTTCCCACCGCTGCAGCAGTTCGATAACAGCTAGAATAGATATTTTGGGATATTTTCTTGATATTTTGGATCCCATATGTATTTCCTCTTGATCCCACACATAAAGGTTGACGGTTTCGGGACTCTTGAGAGCTCCAAGGCCATTCAACCAAGATAAGATCATCCAGGCCAAGAGGAGGAAATTTTCTCGGAGCAGTTTTAGCATCGGATCTTAAGATAACAGCTAGTCTCCTCGTTTCTCTCCTTTATTTCTTAGTTTGGTTGAATGTTTTGAATATTTTTAGCTTGTTTCTAGTCGTATATAGGGCTATGGCCATGTGTAGCTAAACATATATTGTCTAGGGAGCTATGTACTTCACGAAAATGTTGTTTGTATAAAATTGATGTTTTGTTAATGGTTGTTCTTGTCTATTCGATTGTGTTTACCGTTCTTCCACGTTTATATGCTTGTTATGATATATTGAGAATACGAGGTTTGACACTCGAGAGAGGTAACCCTGGATTCGGACTAGGGTTTAAACACAATGTGATGATCTAATGACCTAGGAGGGCATTAGAAAGTATGCAATCCGTGAGGTTGGGGCGAGATTCATGTGACCAAGTGTCGTATAGATGCTCGAGGGGGACTTCAGGGTTTACATGAAATCATATATTCATTCACTTTACACTCGAGAGATATAGTAAGTGAATTTATGATATCGAGATTGTCGAATAGATTGGAATGCCGTTAATGTAAACTAGTTTGAAATGAACATATTTAAATGAACGAAGTTAATCCCTAGGTAATATTTTCCCTTAAACGTCAAATTACTATATTAGCATAATTAGTTAATTAGTTTAGAATATTATTTTATTAACAAAAACTATATTTTTTATCGCCTAAATAAAGTTATGTTATGACAATTATGGCACTCAACGATAATCTACACCAATCTCTGTGGATAGGACAATCCTTACTCTTCTCACTCTACTAAAACTTGACCCGTACACTTACGGTGGAAGTAGCGACGTAATTTACGCGCTACCAAGTTTTTGGCGCCGTTGGCAGAGATTGGTTTTTAGATTGTTATTGATATTATGAGTAAGTAACTTGATTTTAATTTAAGCATTTATTTTGTTTATAATTTTTTTTTTTTAGTTTGTTTTGGCTTGCGAGGTACTTGGAGTTGGATCATCAACAAGTCCTCATGAATTTCTTTCAACGGGATTATGAACCGTTTTACTGTGCATGGGAAGGATACAAAAAGTTGTTATTCCAGTTCCCCAATCATCATTTCCCGAGAGAGTGTCAACTATTGAATTTCCTCGACGGGTTACAAGCCGCAACAAGAACTTGGGTGGAAAGAGGAAACGGTACCACCTCTTTCGACCAATTAACTGCAGATGAAGCCTATTGGTTGTTGGAAGATATGACTGAGTTCGATTTTCATAGTTGGAATTATTCAACAAGAAACCAACGCTTGAGGGATAGTTTCACCATTTCGAAGCCATGGATTGACACCCCGAACCAACATATGAAGTCTTCCCCCGCATTGGAAACCATGTTCGCTGAATTTATGGGGGAGGCTCAAGTATTTTGGAGGAAAACGAATGATCGACTTAATGGGCATGAGGTTCGTCTTGACAATATTGAGATGACCTGTGCAAAAATTGATACAACCGTAACGTCTATTCAGACGCAAATCGGTCAGCTAATTTGTTTCATTGAGGCCTAGTTCGAAGTGGTGGCACTAAGAGACTAATAAGCCACATTTATTTGTGAAAGCCACCGGGAGGAATTGGATATGAGCGGAAGGAGCTTGGGTGAGTTCAATAAGATCCACATTGTGATGCAACCATTGATCCAAGACGATCACATCTATAAGGATCCGATGTGGCTCACTTGTCCTTCACTGCCATTTGCAACATTTTTTCACGGTCACCAAGCACATGAGACGAAAATGAGTCTTGTTGAGAGTTTGAGCCGATTAATGCCAAATCTCGCCAGTCTTGAGGGCGTTCAAAACCAAGACCCATATGTGGTATTGTATGACACATACTATAGATGGAAGCCGCTCTTTGATGAGCCCTTCTCCGTGTCAAGCCAAAAACCTTAAATCAAGCTCTTCTTGGGTGGCAACCCAAGTCAAAAAAATAATTTAGATACGTCACTGCTGACTTGATTTGGAGGCGAGCTTGTCTCGCCTCCCAGGTACCTGTTCTAAACCCCCTTCGTCGGCATGCTTTAGTCTAAATATTGAGATTGATGATTGGGTTATTGTGAACACTGCCCGTTTTAAGTTTGGGGAGGTGATGTTTAGTATTTTTAGTATGTTAAATTGTTATTGTTGTGTAGTTTTATTTTATAGTATACATGTTTGTTTAGTGTAGTGTATGTTTATGTTTGTACTTGTGTGCTGAGTTTTGAGTTTATCAGGGCCATTAGCCGATGATGATATTATCCCCTGATTGTTTTCGAGGTCAGGGGTAATGCCCATTCATGTGTATTATGTGTGCTTGGTATGTCGTTTTGGTGAAAGTTATTGTGGATTCTAATTTGCACGAGCACGTAGACTCAATGTATAGCTATTCAATTGATTTGAGGCCAATTATCCATTAGCCAAATTCATGACAATTTAAGGGATTTTAGAACTTGATTGGGGGAAACTTGAGGCGAAATCCTAGACGAGGTAGTTCAGGAGATATGATTTAGGCATTCATTTGATCGCTTGAGCCTTTAAAACTTACATTGTTATATGTTTATCCCTCGTTACCCTGTCGAAGAATTTTCGGCCATTTCAATTCTGAACACGTAACTAATACCCTGGCCAATTGAACTTAAAGTGAGCGGTTGGGTTTAGGGCTAACTTTTGATTGGTTCGGTATTCGAGTACTCACTTATTATTTTTCTTTCGTTTTAACCAAACTCATGAAATTGTAATAATCGAATAAGTTTGGAGGTATGGTATGTTAAAAAAAACTATATGTAAATATAGTTCAATTTCCGTTTCTTTTGATAAGTGAGTACGTCGGTTTTCAAATGTATGTTCAGAGTTGTTTTAAATTTATCTATGGGGGTTCGAGTATGATTGTGTGCCAAGCAATGTGCCTTGGGTATCATTGAGTTAATGTCATTAACCTGTTTTATATTCCCGATATACCCTTGGCCAAATGTTAAAAACCTAACCAAGTCCTATTGATCTTTTTGAACTTCTAAGCTTACATTAGTAGAGAGTGGAACCCAATTTGGCTTATGGAATTCCTATGCCTTATCGGTTTCAAATCATGAACTTCGTTGGTGGATAATCCAATCCTGTGCTTGGATGGTTGTATTATTGATTTCTTATACACACACTTTCACATGATCTAGAATGACGTTTACTATTATTGAATGTTGAAATTCTAGAATATCACATGGTGCATTTTACTCCTGAACTCGATATAATTGGGGGCGGTTGAGGGAAAATATTTTGGTCCGATTAGTTGAATTCAAAACTCGCATGCCGTTGTTTGTGTTTTTTATTCGTTGCTTAGTACTTGTGTTCGTTAATTCGTTGTGATAGTTTATTTTCTTATTTGTGTGTTTTTGCTTGAGGACAAGCAAACGTTTGAGTTTAGGGAAATTTGATGAGTGGTTTATTTACCAACAAATCAAGTACTTTCATATTCAAATATTTGTATGTTTTCAATCACTTTTGTTAGTTTAATGTGTTTTTGTATAGTGTTTTAGGTTTTTGAATAAATGAGTGAAAAGAGGCAAAGTCAGTACAGGTACAGTAACTTCAAAGCCAATTTTGAACATGATAAAATTCAATTTTGGACAAACTCAAAACATGAAAGTTGTATATATATATATATATATATATATATATATATATATATATATATATCTTATCTTTCCATAGGTTTTTGAATCATGTCAATCAGAATTTGGAAGAGAATGTTATAGCAAAAATACGAAAGGGTGTCACCGTGGCATCGGTGAAACCACCGCTGCAGCGGTCATCCGACAGAAAGTCTATTGACTTCCCACCGCTGCAGCGGTCATCCGGCAGAAAGTCTACTGACTTCCCACTGTTGCAGCGGTCTGACAACAACTAGAATAGATATTTTGGGATATTTTATGGATATTTTGGATCCCATATGTATTGCCTCTTTCTCCCACACATAAAGGTTAACATTTTCGGGAGTCTTGAGAGCTCCAAGGTCATTCAACCAAGAGAAGATCATCAAGTCCAAGAGGAGAAAGCATTCTAGGAACGATTTTAGCCTTCGGATCTTCGGATAACAGCTAGTGTCCTCGTTTCTCTCATTTATTTCTTAGTTTGGTTGAATGTTTTGAATATGTTTAGCTTGTTTCTAGTTGTATATAGGGCTATGGACATGTGTAGCTAAATATATATTATCTTGGGAGCAATGTACTTCACAAAATTGTTATTTGTATAAAATTGATATTTTGTTAATGGTTGTTCTTGTCGATTTGATTGTGTTTACCGTTCTTTCACGTTTATATGCTTATTATGATATATTGAAAATACGGGATTTGACACTCGGGAGAGGTAACCCCGGATTCGGACTAAGGTTTAAACACAACGTGACAATCTAATGACTGGGGAGGGCATTCAAAAGTATGCAATCCGTGAGGCTGGGGCAAGACTCATGTGACCAAGTGTCTTATAGACGCTCGACGATGGGGACTTCGGTGTTGACACGAAGTCACATATTCATTCACTTTACACTCGAAAGAGGTAGTGGGTGAGTTTACAATACCGAGATTGTTGAATAGATTGGAATGACGTTATTGTAAACTAGATTGAAATGAACACATTTAAGTGAACGAAGTTAATCCCTAGGCAATATTTTCCCATAAACGTCATATTAGTATATTAGTATAATTAGTTAATTAGTTTAGTATATTATTTTATTAACAAAAACTATATTTTTTATCGCCTAAATAAACTTAGGTTATGACAATTACGGCACTCAAAGATAATCTACACTAATCCCTGTGGATGCGACAACCCTTACTCTTCTCACTCTACTAAAACTTGACCCGTACACTTGCGGTGAAAGTAGCGACGTAATTTATGCTCTACCAATAACTCATTTTTTGATTTTTATATTGGCATTGACAATAAAAAAGACCAGTAAAAAGATTTTTGCATACTTCTCATTTCCTTTATTTTTTTAGCTAAAATATAATTTTGGAATTTTATTTTTACTTCTCGAGTATACGTACATGAGTTATGATATTTAATTTTTTATTATATTTTTTTTACTAGCACATAACCCATATCAGAAGTCACAATTAAAAAACATAAGATTATTTCATACTAGGGTTATTTTTTTAATATTAGCGTTTTATTTTCTAATGGAAGCATAAAACATTTACTTTTGCATATACATGTATTTACTAAGAAAAAAATTATTTAGGCCCCATTTAATAACACAAATCAACACTTAAAACAAAAATTCATCGAAAAGCCACAGATCATAATAATTGCAAGAATAGGCTCCTTTATTTGATGTAATTGCCTTTATTACTTCTTACTAGATTGATTGCTTTACGAATAAGGAATAACCAGTCTTGTTTGCGGTTAATTAAGAGTATAGTTAATGGGCATTAAATCAAAGCTAAAGGCAACTATCTAAGTGAATTGTTACAATGTGTGCCTTCTTCAGGAGAAGCATGTGAAAAGAGAATGCGAGACTGAGAAGACACAACTAAAGAAGGTTGCGATAGCTCTCATAGATTTCATACCGAAGATTTTTTTATTAATCGTCGCGAGCATTTCGTTCAAATATAGGCCGGCCAGCTTGGTTGCTAGCTAAAATAACAGGTGGTTCAGGTGAGCTTCTTGTGGAAATCTCCAACTAACATAGCTGATGATGTAGATTCACCCCCACATAATTGTCCTATCTATCCACTTATCTATATTAGTCCTCCTTGCTTGGTTGGAGGTTACGTGCAGTGGAAGTTCTAAGAGAAGAGAGCTTTGCAACAGAGGGTATCTACACTAAAGAAGGAGAAAAATTGGAAAATGAGACACTATAGGTCTCTCTCTTTTTGTCTATTAGGATCTTGAGATTCCTCTATCTTCTATTTTGCTTGGCTTGCACTCTATACCGACTGTACATGTATCTTCGTCTTTGCTTTGCCCTTACTCCTAGTATTATTTTTCGTTTTTGAATTACAAACGCTTATTTCTTCATATTTTCTCATTACGGGATAAGGGTTTTTAGTTTTATATCCCCTGGATAACAAAGGCTCTTTAGCGGGACACTTGCTTCATCAGTTGCTAAATCAAATTGTCCCCCAATTAGATGAGATGAGATTAGCGTCATTTTGTGTTGAGAGAGTATTCGTACGGTGAATAAAGAGAAACTACTGCTAGGTATCCCAACACAAAGGATACGTAGTGTAGCTTGGGAAGCCAGGGCCAAGTCTTATCGGCGTAGTATAATTTAAGCCAAGTTTCTGATTAGTGATCTTCATCACCTAATTTTGGAAAGAATAAAGAAGTCATTGCTTGCTATAGTTTGATGCTCCATCTAAGGGCTAGTAGACTGAAAAAAGCCATATAATTGAGATCTTGTTGCCGAATGACTTTGTTGAAAAACAAGTGACATCAAGAATGACTAGTGAGAGTTGTTAGAAAACATCAATGTTAGGATTACCCAACAATCTTTGAAAAAAGAAATCTATTTTTCTACTCTAAATATAGCCTCTCCGATCAATTTTGTAACGTTACTAACTTTATAGAACTAGAAGCCTTTGTACGATTTGCTTCTAATCTCGATAAAACTACTTAGAAGAAAATGGCAAGAGGTATCTTGTAGTCAAAACACTCCTCTCCATTGGGACCAGTTGACCCAAAAGCCTCTTGTTTTTCTCCTCCATTGAAAAATCCAAGTAGAAACTTACCAGAAAAGCATGGGATAGTTATAATCTTCTAAAAAGACTTTTCTTCATAAGAAAGAAAAGACTCACTATTTTTGGTAACGCAATGTAATTTTCCAAATGGTAAAAGAATGTGACATAGTAAAGGGTAAGAGAAAATTAGTGTTTTAAAACGTCGGTTTCATCAAAAAGTACATAAGCTATTTTAAAAACAAAGAGTCGTTAGTTTAAATGGTGTGTTAGGTCACCGAAATTTTGTAGGAAAATAATTTGAAAGGCCTAAGTAAATTTGACTCCAAAACACGGTCAAACCAAAGATTCGTTTGAAGAATTTGGGGGTCAGTTATGCCCGAGGAAGGTGTTAGGCACTCCAAGACGTCTATTCAAAAATCAGTACCTTATGTTCAATTAGTTTAAGTCCGAAAGTTTTATTTAATTTTGAATTTTTTTTCCTTATGAAATATTTTTGGTATTTTCCTAAATTAAAATGAGACAAATTTTGGTATGTTTTTTGAGAATGTTCTCTCGGCATGACCACTTGTTAATTATTAAGGGATTTGACAAGGATGATCCTCGAGGGGTAGTTTTGTATATGTTTGCAATGAATTTTTTTAATTTAAGTGGGTAAATCAATCTAAATGACATATGAATGTAAAATGCAAAACATGAGGATGACGATTTAAACTAGAATGGTGTGAATTTATTCTTATTTGTACAAAAACATATTTATTTTATGATGAAATGACCGAAGCTATTGAGACAATATGTTTTGTAGTTTTTCATGATTTTCTTTATGCAAACAATTTAATTTAAGCATGTTGATGCAAGGGATATGGACCTAAATGAATCAACATAATTATGTGAGGAAGAGATCTAATGTCTAACATGGCTAATATGACATACATAAGTAGCGTATATAAGAATGAAAATTCTAAGTGGTATATGTGTCTTAAGCATGTTGTTAAATCCAATGTTTTGATGAACAATTAAATATTGATAAATTTAGTGGAATTAATAGTTTTATCAAGTGTTTCAGATTTATAGTTCCACGCAATTGATTGAGAAGAAGACCTGATAAAGAAAACATAAAGAGTGCAAGATGGATATAATGAAGATGTGAAGAGTTCTGAAGACTTTAAAGAAAAACAAGTGAAAACAACTCTTTACTTATATATTCTTAATGCTACCCGAATTAGGATCATGCACGACATTTAAAATAAGTTAATTCTATGTGTGTCATGATAAGAAGTGATAAGTTTAAGATCCTAAAATGAGATATTGTATGCGCTACTTATGTGAAATGAATTTGATAATTGGCCTAATTGTAAAATATGTTTTAAAGTATAAAAAGTTAAGTTTTCAGGTCAATTTGGTCAACCGAAAAAAATAATAGGTCAACTAAATCAAACAGTGAGTTTTGGAGTTAAAACGAAGTGCTACTGATCCAGTCGGTCAACCATTGAAACTGTAGCAGAATTAGCTAAGGAAATGAGCACATTGATCCAATCGACCAACTGAATGAAGAGAGTCGGTCAACTGTTTGAGTCAATAGATGAATTAGTGAAAAAGTGGATCACACTGATCCATTTGGTCAACCGACTGGGTGTGGTCGATTAACCGACTAGCTTTGTGCCAATGATTATATTAGAAGCAGAACAGGTCAATCAACCAACTTGTAAGAATTGGTCAACCGACTAATTTAGATAGGATTTCAGGTGATTTGGTCTCTCAGTAAAATACTATCCATTTTTTATGATTCTAAGAGAGGGATTTAGGGGATTTGAATTTCATTGAAGTACTAACAACCTATTATGTTATCCCTATTGATATGATCCATATATTTTGAGATTTTCCTAATTTAAATGGTTTAATACTTCCTATTTCTATGGTTTTAAATAGAGAATAGTGTTTTGGACTTAAATGAGAGAATTAAAAGTTATTTTTTAGTAAAATACACTTGAAATGAATGGTAATCATATATGGGGTCTTAGAGTGTCATTTTATGACATATCTTTGAAAAACTAACCGTTAGAGGTCTAGTTTTTTGTCTATTAATATAGACATGCGAGAATTAAGTTTAACACATCAAGAACATTAGTTTGAGTTATTATAAGAGTGAGATTTTTTGCTGAGATTTCAAAGAGTGATTCTATATAAGTTCTTAATATAAAGCGCTTGTTGTTTAGCGTCACCGTTTTGAGTTCTAATTGCGAAATTATCATTGTCTTTGGTATTTTTTTAGGGAGATCTATCCAAGCTTTATTATTCTCTTTAAAGTTATATTTATATTGATTACTTGGTTTAGGATTGCTCGAAAATCGTTTTAAACTTAAAAGCCTGATTTTTTTTTTAAAAACGATTTCTGCCTAATTATTTGATTATGTGCTAAATTTGTACTACCCACTTGATTTATTAATAAGATTTTAATTGTGTCACATTGTATCTATCACGCAGTAATTATTCAAGACATTAATCGAGTATATTTGTATTGAGGTGGTAAAAGCTCATTGTGGGAAGAAACTCATATTTTTTGTATTTGTTAGTTTGAGTGGATTAGACAAGTTTGAGACAGTGCCTAATCAGGGTAGGTAGGTTTCGATCTTTTTCCTGTGAAGAAGAATAAGGTTTGATCCTTGTCCTGGTCAAAAGATTAGGTTATTATTTTCCCTTAAAAAAAATTAGGTTTTGATTCTCCCTATAATAGAATTAAATGATTGTGAAAATTCTTCCTAAATCTAAGAAAATGAGAAGTGTAAAAGTGTGAGGATGTGGTAGGTTTGATCTTTAGTCTGTTAAAATGATTAGATTTTGATTCTTCCTATAATAGAATTAGGTTAGTCTTGAGTCTGGTAAAAAGATGGGGTTCTTCCTGAGCTTATGAAGGATAATTGTAAAGGTTAATTCTGAGCCTGTGAAAAGAATCAAGATTTAAGGGTTTGGTTCCCATCTAGGAAAGGAATTAAGGGTTTAGTGGATTGTAAATCTCTGTGGAGCTCGGTGGACCGAATGCAAACAAGACTATCTTGGCCAAACTAAAATAAATTCTTGTATGCTGTATTGATTTATTTATTTTATATTGTGTTTGGGTATGCACTTTGTATTAAACACATATCCGTTGCATATAAAGATAATAATTTATTTAGAGAAATTGATTTTTTGTGTTTAAAGAAATTAATTCTTTAAATTTGGTGACAACCTGATTCACCCCCTCTTAGGTAGCTCTTTGGGCCAACAATTGGTACTACAACTGGTTTTAGCTCGATTAGGCTTAACATCCTAGATAAACACGATAACATAGATTGCACTGATAATAATATTATATGTGAATCTTCTGCATGTCTGATAATCAAGGTCCTGTTGGTGAGAATGATAAACATTGTGATCATGAGGTTGCAGATAAGGCTATTGAGATGTTGATTGCCCTCATGTTTTTGGAAAAGAGAATTTGAAACTCGGGTAAAAGATTGCGATTATTGAAAATAAAAAGTTTAGTACTACTAAATCTCTTAAGAAAAAGAATTGGACAAGTATTTTGAAACTACTGAATTTTTAAATACTTTATCTGAAATCGGTAAGTTGATTGAAAAAATAGATTATCTTAAAGAAGAAAACGAAGTTTTGAAAAATAATATTTATGATTTTCAGTAAAGTGATTTTAAAATGAAAAATCTTGAAACATTAAATGAGGCTTTGAACATTGAGTTGGATAATGCCAGGTATGAGCTTGATAGGGCTCATTTGAAAATTCATTCTGTTAAAAATGATTATCGAATTCTTAAGAATGATCATGAATTTATGCATAAGAAGAATTTTAGTATATAGGTGAACGTTAGTTTGTTGGAGCAATCACTTGAAAAGACTCAAAATGAGCTTAACGAAGCAATTGATAAATTCAAGGATACTAAGAAAACTAAACTTGTTGAAAAACTAATAGTTGCTAAAGTAGCTCCTCAATATCACTATTAATATCGTGCTCCCGTATGGAAAAATAATTATTCTAGGAAACGTGCTAACAATACTGGATGTTTTTATTGTGAGAAGCATGGTCATTTTAAGAAAATGTGTTATCGATTGCATGGTTACCCAGTTGGATCCAGAAACAACTGAATACTAAGGTAAGAATAATTTTATGCAGGTACAAATGATAGATTCACTCAATCAAGAACGTACAATGAATATTACATGCTGAGAAGGGATTCTAGATTTAATGCACCAACAAGGATGAATCAAAATATACAGTGGGGTAAAATGGATGCAATCAGAGCACCACGGGTTCAGCGAAATAATTATCATTCGGAGAGAATACAACAGAAACTAGTTTACAGAAATATTGTAGATCACAACAAATTAAATCAACCAGTATTGTCCAAGATGAAAAAAGATGTTGTTGAGACGAATCAACTCGTTACCCCTAGGAATGATAATCCAACTCAATTAGCGGTTTCAAAGGATAACAGGAATGGTATTGACAATTACAATGAGATAAGAAACAAAGTCGCCCCCAAGGACGTTAAAGGTACTCCTAATCTTTTGAAATTTAAATTCATCAAATTTGTTAAAGAGAGAGGTGTCTAACTTACCAAGTAGGTAATATGGTATGGTTTCTATGACTATACTAAATGATATGCTTGTTTGTCGTCTTAGAAACATTGCATGGTGATTCTAAGAATTACTTTTAGTTAAAGTATATTAACATGCTTTTATGATATGTTTATATCGAGTATTGTCCATTTATTTGATTATAAGAAACATGTTATATGATCTAAAATTTTAGATAATACTGATTTATTGATTAAGATTGAGTCATGTGATGGTTATTAAGCTTATTGTATTTCTTGTATCACGTGTTATATATTTTATAATATCAGTATTTAGCATGGTCTACTTTGATAGCATGATCATATGAATTTAAGCTTGCATGGTTGGTATCACTTTATAAAATTGTGTTAAACTATTTTAGATACCATTTGAATGATCATCTGAATATGCATGGCATATCAATTTATGCTTAGTGTTTTGAACGTGGATATCTTTATAAGCATCAAGCGCATAGCTGAATGCATGATACTATGAACTTAGCATACATTTTATTTCTTTTGATTTTAAATCATTATTATTCTATAAGGGATCTATAATTTTATGAGACAACATCGTTAGTATGCAATTATCAATGGATTAGATTTATGTCAATGGTTTCATAAATAGTTTATATTATTATTGAGATATGCTTCCCGTCCTAGTGCGTTAAAGATTACATGTTTTTTTTTTTTAATTATATCTAAACGGAATATATTAATTGGTATCATGAATTAAACCATGTTAACTTAATTGAAATTATATCATTTCATGCTATATTGTTGAAATGCTTTGATGATCTCTTGAAATTTCCTTAAGATGATTAGATTAATCTTAAAAGTTGTTCTCTTTGTGATCTCCACTTTTTGATGTAACAAAGGAGAAGTGGATATGATATTAAGGGGGAAACGTTATATGATGTTCTGATATTGAATGTGTTCTCCTAAATATGAATGAATGTTTACAATTATGTAGGGGAAAACGTTTTTATAAGCGGGGTAATAATATGTTATACTTAAATTGAAAAACGGGATATTGAATATTTTGATACCTCCGATTAGCTTGTTAATATTTTCATCAAACCTCTAGTTGCAAATCAATTTGCGAAAATCATTCGAGGTTTAGGTATAGCTAGGCATAACGATGTATGCCTAGAGTAATGTTTTTGGTTCTCTCTTCCCATTTTTTGAGATAACAAAGGGGGAGAAGTTGACGTTTAATGAGTAGTTGATGTTTAGGGATTTGTTGACCTAATCATTGTATGAATTAAAGGGAGAAGTTACTAAGAGTTTTGCTTATGTTAAATATTTTTATTATGGTTTATTTGAGTTTATGTTGAATATCTTTAAATATGTTTTCATGATTGTGCTTAAATGAGTTTAAATACCTATCCTCGGATTTAAGGGGAGCATGCTTACATTATATTTTGATGAAAATATGAAAGTTAATTATCATCATAAAAAAAGGAGAAATTGTTGAATCCAAGGTTTTAATGAAAAATTAAATATTGATTTTTTTGTGGAACTAATAGTTTTATCAAGTTTCAGATTTATAATTCTATGCAATTGATTGACAAGAAAACCTGATAAAGAAAACAAAAAGGGTGGAAGATGGCCGTAATGAAGATGTGAAGAGTTTTGAAGACTTTGAAAAAAAAAAGGGTAAAAACAACTATTTACTTATATACTCTTAATGCAACCCAAATTAGGATCATACACAACACTTAAAATGAGTTAATTCTATGTGTGTCATGATAGGAAGTGATAAGTTTAAAATCCTAAAATGAGATATTTTATGCTCCTTATGTGAAATGAATTTGATAATTGGCCTAATTGGAAAATATGTTTTAAAGTATCAAAAGTTAAGTTTTCAAGTCAATTCGGTTCACCGAGAAAAATAATTGGTCAATTGAATCAAACAGTGAGTTTTGGAGTTAAAACGAGGTGCAACTGATCCAGTTGATCAATCGAGTGAAATTGGTCGGTCAACCATTTAAACAATAGTAGAATTGGCTAAGGAAGTGAGCACACTGATCCAATTGATCAACCGAATGAAGATGGTCGGTTAACTATTTGAGTCAGTAGATGAATTGGTGGAAAAGTGGATCACACTGATGGAAGTTGCCGGTCAATCAACTGGCTTTATGCCAATGGTTATATTAGAAGCAGGACAAGTCGGTTAACCGACTTGTAGGAATCGGTTAACCGACTTATTCAGTTGGGATTTCAGGTGATTTGGTCTTATGGTAGAAAACTATCCGTTTTTTATGATTCCAAGAGAGGGATTTGGGGAATTTGAATTTAATTGAAGTATTAACAACCTATTTTGTTATCCCTATATGGTCCATATATTTTGAGATTATCCTAATTTAAATTGTTTAATACTTCCTATTTCTATGAATTTAAATTGAAAATATTTTTATGGACTTAAATGAGAGAATTGAAACTAATTTTAAGTAAAATACACCTGAAACGAAATTTAATCATATATAGGGTCTTAGAATGTCATTTTCTGGCATATCTTTGAAAACCTAACTGTTAGAGATCTAGTTTTAGGGCTATTAATATAGACATACAAGAATTCAGTTTAGCACATCAAGAACATCAGTTTGAGCTATTATAAGAGTGAGATTTTTGTTGAGATTTCAAAGAATGATTCTATATAAGTTCTTGATCTAAAGATCTTGTTATTTAGTGTCACTGATTTGGGTTCTAATTGCGATATTATCATTGTCTTCGGTGTTTTCTCGTTGAAATCTATCCAAGCTTTATTGTTTGTTTTAAAGTTATGTTTATATTGATTGTTTGGTTTAGGATTGCTAGAAAATCATTTTAAACTTGAAACCCTGAAAATCTTTTTTAAACGATTTCTACCTAAATATCTGATTACATGCTAAATTTGTGTTACCCACTTGATTTATTAATCATATTTTAATTTTCTCACATTGTATCTATCACGTAATAATTATTCGGTACATTAATCGAGTATATTTTTATTGAGGTGGTAGAAGCTCCTTGTGGGAAGAAACTCGTAACAAGAAATGATAAAGTGAATTAAGGGAGAATAAACTTACCTACCCTAGCAAAGATCCTTGACATGGGTTTTTCACTCTCGAAGATGGCTTCTAGAATGGGCTTTCACTAAGAATCGCACCTTATGAGAATTTCTCTCTAAATTTCTGAGTGATTAAACTATGAGAATGAGGGTTCTATTTATAGGGAAAGATGGGGAATAAAAAAATAGTAAAAAAAAAACCTAAAACCCTCGTCTTAGCTGCCTAAACTAGGTCTTATTCAACAAGAAAAAAGACTTTTAGGAAACATTCTAAAAGATAGACAGGGGCACAAGGCTCATCCCCTTATTCCTTCCACTATTATTTATTTATTTTTTATTTTTTGTTCTTCTGGGCCCCACTCTCCTCTTTCTCTCTCTCTCTCTCTCTCGTTCTTTTTTTTTTCCCTATTTTCTATTTTTCTATATTTCATTTTTCCAGTTTTTGTTTTTTCGATTTTTTTTTGTTTTATTTTTCTTTCTTTTTTGTTCTTTTTTATTCCAAAAATAAAATAAAATAAATTGTAAAATCAAATTAAAATTTTGTGAGGATGGTCAAAATGTCGTGTCTACACTTGGGATCTAATCCTATACCGCTACTCAAGAGTTTAGTGGATTGACTCTATTTTTCTAATACAATAAAAATACTAACTGCTGTAAAGAACCGTTGGTTTGGGGTTCATACACCTTAAAGTAATTAGTGGCTTGAGTCGGGGTTCTTCGATCAACACTATTTGCCTCTGGGGGTATTCCATTCTCTATTATTTAGGAAGTTCATCATATCACAGTTCTCTACCAATTGATTTGCGATGGCTTGACCCATTACAAACTTCTGGGTGATATAAATGATATCGAACTCTTAGAACCCATATTTTCAATGTTGTTGCTTCAGTTGCTTGCTTCTTTGTGACTATTTTTCATGCACTTTATGAGGGCGAAGGTTGTCTCAAAGGGAATTGTCATGAAAAGTAATCAGACTGACACATATCAAGCTTCATACTCTCAACAATAATAGAAGAGCTCAACTCCCAAGCACTTAGACACGCATATATAATCATAAGCTCAAACCCTTTTGCTTCATCAGACCACTCAGGAGGACCAATATTTTTAGCTATTATCAAGGAAAAGAAGGTAAAAAGCAAGCGAACAATATAAAAAAGAAAAAAGAGGGGATAGAGAGCGTAGAACGGACTTTCCAAACATCTTCACCCACGAGATCAGGAAGGGTCTAATTCGAAAGCTCTAAGAGCTAGATAAGAGAATTGGTCTCGTTTAGCCCTTTAGGAGCTGATTTCTGTTCAAAAATTGTGGTAGTCTTTTCATGGAGATTCTAGGAAAAAATACATGATAGAGAGTATGGAACAGGCTTTCCAAACATCCTCGCCCACAAGATCAAGAAGATCCTAATTCGAAAGCTACAAAATCTTGCCAGGAGGATTGATCTCTTCTAGCCCTTCGGGAGTTGCTTTCTGTTAAAAAATTATGGTTGTATTTTCATGGAGATTCTTGGAAACGAGAATAGGTCGGGTGTGGAAAGATGATATAGTGCAACAGTGCTAGGCACTCAGTAATAGAAGTCTCCAAAAATAATCAGGCCGACCTTCCGAAAAATTCAGGTTGTAAAACGGCTCGCGCACGCTAGCATCCAATTTTGTTTAGCTTGTTTGAACACAAATGATCTTCCCTGGATTTCAAGAAGAAATCTTCCTAAGAGCTTATGGATCCTCAAGATGCACAAGAATAGCCTTTTAAATGCACTTTACAGTTGTAGGAAGATTTTTCTTTCTTTTTTTTTTTTTTTTTTGGAGAAAGAGGTCACTTAGCTAGCATTACAAACGTGGAAATAGAAGACATTCAAGGACCGTAGGAGATATTTTATCGGGTAGAAGGTTGGATCAGCAGTCTGCATCCATTCTAATGTTGCTTGCTTGGGGGTACATTTCAGTTGTTGTTAGGTTGGTTCATTGGCTCATTGGTTTACCCTTATTACCACCATTCCAAATAAACTTGGGTCTGCTACATCCTCAATCCATAGGTACCGTTCTTTGCTGCTTCATTACCTTCAAGGTTGCTTGCAAGGCTAGTCGGTGGATCTAAGGAATACGCAGTTGAACTTGAGGAATTGGGTGTTACTATCTCACAACATAAATCCCTCTTTCTTATTATGGTTGTGGTGAGTTCGCCAAGGTTCTTGATTATCTCCATTCACCCAAATCGTTTATTATAAGACTTTAGGCTTCCCTGTCCTTCGAACCATTGATGAGCCATTTGAGCTTGTTTGTTTAGTTTGGTTCGTAGGGGCTATATTTAGTGTAGGGAAATGGTATGCTTAGCCAACTTGGAGCTTTTGATTGTTTGATTCAATTTAATGGTAAGGATTTCAAGAGTAGATAGTTCATATCTTTCTATGTCCCCTAAAAAGCCCCTTACCCTCTTTTTAATTAAACCTTTCAAAAGTGTTCCAAGTTCATAGCGCATAACCTGCGACAACATGATCCCTAGAACTAGGTTACATGTCTGTTTGTTATAAATTATAGACTCTTTGGGGATGTATGATAGGTGTGAAAAACCTATCTATTTCTAAACTGGATTTGTTAGTTTTCAAGCGTTTTAGTTATATTTAATTGTATTTTAGTGTGTTTTAGTGTAAAACAGGTGAAAAGACGTCAAAGGGCGAGAAACAAGTGAAAACGGTGGAGAAACGGTGAAAAATGTGCAAAACAGGGTTTCAGTGAATAAATATCACTGCCTAGGCGGAAGTTCCACCGCCTAGGCGGAAAAAAGGCAAAATGTTGGAGTGCTGAATGGATGAACCACCGCTTAGGCGAGAAAACGACAGATTGTTATGCCAGCATGCATCGCCTAAGCGGAAAAACCATTGCTTAGGCGAAGTTACCAACAGAACTTAACCGACTTAAGTCCACCGCCTAAGCTGTGAACCACCGCTTAGGCGGTGACACTCTACACAAAAATATCTATTTTCAGATATTTTGAAGATATTTCCAAACCTTACCTATTTAACCCTTTTCTCCACCAAACCTAAAAAGGCCAGAGATGTGAGGGGAGGCTCCGGTTGACATCTAGAGAGATCTCCTTCCACCTTAGTTAGGTTTAGGTAATTTAGGAAGTAGATTAGATTAGTTTAGGAGGTGTTCTTGGCCAATCCTTCAAGAGCTGGAAGAGGAAGTTCATCAACAGAGAAGATGAAGCTCGGGAGGATTGTTCTTTGGCGAAAGTGGACTACTCCACTTTGAGATTTGGCTTTTCTTCCCTTGTTTCCATATTTGTATTTAATGTTTACTGTTGATGATAATGGTCTCCTCTTGATTTAATGTTGTATTGGCTAAGAACATGTTAGTGTAATTTAGAGATTAGTTAGGGAAATGTGTAGTTGTGTAAATACTCGTTTGGTTTAATATACGTTTCTTTAACAGTTGTTGCTTTTAAGTCCGATTGTGTTTATCATTTGATGACGATCTTAATATGATTGTAATGGTATTAGGGTTGGATTTGAGAATCTAGGGTTTGACACTCGAGAGAGGTAACCCTGGATTCGGACTAGGGTAAACACATCTTTACGACCTAACGACCCGGGAGGGCGTTAGTTAGTGTGCAATCGATGACGTTGGGTCAAGACTCACGCAGCCTAGAGTCATTAAGACATTTATGGGGACCTCTTTGTCAACACGAAGTCACGTATTCCCTCGTCTTACACTCGGAAGAGGTGGCGGAGGAGTTTACGAACCGAAATTGTCGGATACCTAAACTCCGTTATTGTTAACCGAACAAAATCAAATGTGTATTAAGTGAACGAAATCAATCCCTAATTAATCAACCTAGTTAGAATTAACCCACTAATTGTAGTTTAGCTTAGTTTAATTTCAATTCATGTCTTCCATCGTCAGGATAACACGAGACTACGTCAATTGCGGTATTCAATTCAATTATTCACACTTTTCTCTGTGGGAACGATATCCGATCTTCAAAGATCCACTATATTAAAACTTTAGACCTCGTATACTTGTGAGCGTAAGTAGGCGTGCATAGATGCGCCCCTACCAATGTATAAAAGAAGAATGAGCCAATCCTTTTCCGAAGTAAACAAAGGAAATAAAAGTCTATTTTGATATTCCTAAACAAACAAATTGAAGAAGCAACCATTCAAGTATTAAAAATTACATGGTAAAAATGAGAGTAAGAGAAATAGAGACACATGGATATAGTATATATCCATGTATATTGAAGACTATGAACTTGGATATACCAAATGATAAGAATGCAACTCTTTTTTGTTGATAACCTCACACCAATCAATCGAATATTAATTATTACCAAATTGATCGAACACTAGTTGAAAATGGCTCTTCTACTCAGGAATGAGTGTCTAAGTCAGGTGAAGGACAGATGGCTCGGTGCACATTGTTATCACTCGGTACCACATAACTGTGGCTACTTGCTTATCTTGCTTGCTACTACTTCGCAAGTAACTACTGACACAAAACGTTCCATTTCTACTAAACTTCAGTCGCACTGAGAATCCTTCACTCAAATGTGCATTGGCTATGTGAGGAATTCTAGGAGCCTTTCCTTATTTATCAATGAGCCTAAGCTAACTAACTTGTTATTTCAAGGGGAGTTTTAAGCCCTGACTCATGAGTGAGACAACATCGGTAGTTGCTGGTGAGACAGTCTAATCTTTGAGTTTTTGTCTTTTTCCTTGTGACTATATCATCTCCTAAGGATTTAAACCAACACCTAACCAAAATCTTCCCACCAATCATCATTAAAACCTCAAAGCCCCTTCGCTATTACACACTCTACACCTTCTTCTTTTTCCTTCTTCTAATTTTCACGACTTTCATAGGTCCTCGGTTCGACCTCCTACCAGGTTATCTAATCCTATTCACTCTCCATGTTTTCATACCAGCTTATCATCTACTCAAATGAGCTACTGATCATCGCCAATAGCTTTACAACACCTTTTGTTGGCCTAGTGAGCTACCAAAGAGGGGGGTGAATTGAGTAGATAAAAAATACTTTAATAATCCAAATAATTAATTTTAATCATAAATTAATTATTATCTTTATATCACAGCGGAAATATAAAATCAACTAGGTGCACATCAAACAAAAAATAAATAAATAATGTAAAGATAGCAGCACACCAGAAATTTATACTGGTTCACCAAGCTACTTTTGGCTAATCTAATCCTCCGAGCCCTACAGAGAGTCGCACCCACTAAACTCAAGATCCCTTTAAAGGTAGAAACCAAACTCTCATAAAGATTCTTTTACAGGTTCAAAATCAACCTTTACAAATTCTTTTTCACAGGCTTAGGAATAACCTCTACTTTTTACAGGCTTAAGAATAACCTAATTCTTTTTTAAACTAAGGCTAAAGAATCAAAACCTCACAAACACTCCAAATATCCTTTTACCCGGTAAGGATTGAACTATTACAAAATTGATCACAAAACAATTCAATTCTGGAAGAATTACTACTTCTATCTCTTTACAGGAAGAGACTGAAATCAATTACCCTTAGATTAAATACTCCTAACAGTATTCAATCCGTCACTCAACTCACCAATTAAAAATTGACAAGTGATTTTTCTCATTCGGAGCTTCAACCACCCCAGATAAATTAGAATTCAATTAATATCCCAAAACTAGTGATAGAAAAGTGAGCTATTCAAAATCTTATTTTAAACAAAAAGGGGTAGCACGTAATTGAGCACATAATCAGATTGATTCAAGAAATTGTTTCAAAAATATTTTTCAATAAACAATCAGAATTTTTTTTCTAAAGATCAAATTCCAAATATAATCAAACAATACTAAATAGAAAGTAATTTGGAAAGATCTCACCCGGAATCCACCGAAAGAATAATTATAGCAATGTCACTTCAGATTCGGTAGCAGTAATGATGCACAAGAAATAATTCTCAAGAATAACTCTTAAAAAAGCTCTCACAATTCACAATATGATTTCTCTTAGAAAAACTCAGTATAATACTCAAATCCCGGGCGTTGTTCCACATAAACTCCTTCCGCTAGAAAGCCATTTAGAAATGCATTCTTTACATCCATTTGATATGACTTAAAATTACGTGAACATGCAGAAGCGAGTAGCATTCTAATTACTTCTAGTCTAACAACAGGAGCATAGGTTTCATCATAATCAATTTCTTCCTCTTGGTTATATCCTTGTGCAACTAATCTTGCTTTGTTTCTAATTACCATGCTAGATTCATCATTTTTATTTCTAAAAACCCATTTAGTACCAATAACTGGATGAAAATCCGGTCTCTATTCAAGATACCATACTTTGTTCCGCTCAAATTGAACTAACTCATCTTGCATTGCGAAAATCCAAGATTCATCAGTTTAATGCCTCATCTATATTTTTAGGCTCAATTTGAGGTAAGAAAGTAAGATTAATTATATCCCTAAGAGAAGAACAAATACTTACACCTTTTTCAAAATTACAGATGATTTCTTTTACCCAATGTCCCGGTACTGTCTTTATAGCTCGTGGTAAAGTCGAATTTTTTTCCTTAGGTTCCTCCTCTTGTTGGGACTCCTTAGGTACATTATCACCTTGGTTTTGGTTATTTAAAATACCTGTATCATCATCATCCAAAATCTTTCTCGACAATAATGGATCAGCTTTCTCAAAAACAACATGCATAGTTTCTCCTACTACTAACGTACGTTTATTATAAACTCTATAAGTCTTACTGTTAGTAACATATCCAAGGAAAATCCCATAATCAGATTTAACATCAAATTTACCAAGATTATCCTTGTCATTCAAAATAAAACACTTACATCCAAATACTTTAAAATAGAAAATATTAGAAGTCTTACCATTCCAAATTTCATATGGGGTTTTGTTAAACCCTCTACGAATCGATATTCGATTCACCACATGGAAAGTTGTACTTACTACTTCGGCCCAGAAGTAGGTTGGTAAGCGATTTTCACTAAGTATCGTTCTGGCCATCTCTTGAAGTGTCCTATTATTCCTTTCCACTATACCATTTTGTTGTGGTGATCTTGGTGTAGAAAAGTTCTGAGCATAACCATGCTCATTACAATAACTTACCACATCATCATTCTTAAACTCTCTTCCTCTATTACTTCGAATGTTAATAATGGAACACTGCTTTTCATTTTGAACACGTTTACAAAATTTACCAAGAACAGAAGCAACCTCACTTTTCTTAGCGAGAAAAAAATACCTAGGTAAGTCTGGAATAATCATCAACTATAACGAACGCATAAACTTTCCACCAAAACTAGCAACAAAGTTAGGCCTAAACAAATCAAGATACAACAATTCAAGACATCTAGACATGGGCGTGTGCATCTTTTTCTTAAATAATGATCTAACCTGCTTGCCTAATTGATATGCATCACATACTTTATCTTTCCCAAATTTCAAATTAGGTAGGCCACATACGAGACTCTTCTTAGATAAATTAGAGATTAACTCCATACTAGCATGCCCAAGTTTCCTATGCTCAAGAGACTAATACTAAGCAAATTATGTTTAAGTCCATCAACTAGTAACACATCTTTAATAATAGTAGTACCATTATTGATATTACCTATACTAATAATTTTACCCTTTGTGTTGTCTCCAAAAGTCACATGACTTCTATCTTTAGGTGTCAAAGATGTAAATTTTCCTTTGTCTCCCGTCATGTGTCAAGAACAACTACTATCCAGGAACCATTTATCCTTACTTATTGAAACTTTTAGAATAACTTGCAAGGAGCACCTCAAATAGTTCCTAAGTGGTACCCAGTCTAAGTGGGTCTGATCTTGTTAGTCAGGACAATTTTAGTTTCTTTTGGAACCCAAACTTGTCTACAATTAGATATTTTAGCAAAATATCTACGAATAGTATGCCCCACAACATTACATTTAAAACATCCAACAAAATCCTTGGTTTTAGAAAAGAATTTGTGAAAACATTTTTGTTTAATATTTTTCTGAAATCCAATACCGACTTTATCAAAAACTCCACCTGAACTTTCCAAAAGCATTTTCAAGTTATTTTCACCGTCGGTGAATTTGAGAACAATTGAAAGCAAATCTGTCAACTTGAATTTTAATTCATTGTTTTCAGATTCGTAGTCCATCACTTACTTGTTTAATGTATTAATTGTACTTTAAAGGGTGTTGATCCCAAGATTTTGATGAACAATTAAGTATTGATATTTTGGTAGAACTAATGTTTGATCAAGTGTTTCAGTGATTTAAAGTTCCAATAATGAAGATGTCAAAGTGAATGGATGCTAAATGGAGATATCAAGATGATGAAGAAGTATTAAGAGTTTGAAGACATTAGTGAAAACAACCCAGGTAAATATAAACTCTTAAATATCCCATTTAGGAACACACATACAGCACAAAACGAATTTTATCTTTTATGTGTGTTTTGGTTGAGTATATTTATTTGCTCTTATGTGAATTAAAAATAAATATTTTTGAATGACTAAAATAGAATATATGAGTATTAGTGGAGTTCATTTAAATATAAATATGGATAAAGGGGTAAAATTGTAAAAGAAAGTAAGTCAAAAACGAGATCAGAGAAGAGATTCAGAAGAAGGCAATTGATTGAGGAGTCGACCGGAGAAAAAAGATGAACTCTCTGAATCTGCGAGTCGAGAAAGAGGTCGACCAATAGAAGCTTGGAAAACTCTCTAAATCTGTGAGTCAACTGAGGAGTCGACCAATCAAGTGCATGGGCTATTTCCAATATCTTTCAGTCGACTGAGCAGTCGACTGAACGCGCAGTTTCAGGATATTGGTTGATCCGATTTTAAATCCAAAAGTTGCCATTTTTTGTTAAGATTTGAGAGAGATTTCGGGGATATTCTTAACATTTGAGATATGGTTCATATACTAATTAAATCCTTTCAATATGGTTAATTAATTATTAAAGTTTCTCAATTTGGTACTTAAAATGGATTCTATACTTATTTGTTTTGATTGAGAAATACTTTGGGGATTTAATTGAGAGTTTTAAAAATTGTTATTAAGTGAAATTGAACCTAAATGAAGTCCTCATGTTATGAAGGGTCTGTAAGAGTATTTTATTATCATGACATTTGTAAACTAGCCGTTAGGAGGCTGATTACATGTGCCCTTATATAAACCTGAGAATTTTCTAAGAGAGCTAATCATTCTAGTCATTCTAAGAGATAAAATCAGTCTATATATTTTTGATAGAGCGTTTATAAGAGTTATCATTTAACGATACTGTGAGCTGTTCCAAGAGTGATTATGATAATCAACTGCAATCAATTTGTGTTGATACCGGAATTGAAGCTACATTGTTTTCATCATTAATTTTGTAGATTCCAGGTGAGATCTTTTCATATTGATTATTACTTGTTTATTATTGTATTTCGAAAATTGATCTTAGAAATTGTTTTTGATTTTTTAAAGAAAATATTATTTCAAACAATTTCTTGAATCTAATTACGTGCTCAAATTTGCTACCCATATATTGTTAAAATCTTATTTATGCATCTCACATAATTCTATCACTAGTTGGAATATTAATTGAGTTTATATATATCTGAGATAGCAGAAGCTCCGAGTGAGATTTACTTATCAATTTTTGTATTGGTGAGTTGTGACGGGTTAAATATCATTGGGGATATTTAATCAAAGGTAGCTGGGTTTCAGTCTTTTCCTGTAAAGAGATTGAGGTAGTGATTCTTCCTGGATAAGAATTGCGTGTTTGTGAGTGATTTTGTAATGGTTCAATCCTTACCGGGTAAAAGGATATTTAGATTGTTTTGGTGAGATTTTGATTCTTGAGCCTAAGTGTTAAAAAGAATTAGGTTATTCTTTAGCCTGTAAAAAGTAGAGGTTATTCCTTAGCCTATGAAAAGGAAATTATAAAGGTTGATTCTGAGCCTTAAAAGAATCGGTGTGCGGGTTTGGTTTCTACCTTTAAAGGAATCTTGGTTTTAATAGGTGGGACCTCCATAGAGCTCGGGGGATTGGATTAGCCAAGAGTGGCTTGGTGAACCAGTATAAATCTCTGGTGTGTTGCTTTCTTAATTTGTCTATTTTTGTTGTTTATGTGTGCACCTAGTTGATTGGTTAATTCCGCTGTGTTATAAAGATAATAATTAATTTAGGCTTAAAATTAATTATTTGATTTATTGATTTTTATTTTGATTATTTTTTAATTACTCAATTCACCCCCCTCTTGAGTATTCTACTAGGCTAACTATTAGCATCAGAGCTGGTTCACCTCGAATTTATTAGCTAACAAAGATCATATGGATTTTCCTGATTCCATATTATGTGTGCTACTGTTAACTCTGCCTCTCCTAATAGTCATTGTTCTGATCATGAGTCTGATATTATTTGGAATTATGAGATTGCAGATAAAGCTATTAAGACACTTATTGCTCTTACTTATGTTTTTGGAAAAAAGAATTTTAAATTAGAGCAAAAGATTGCAACTCTTGAAAACAAGGAGTTTAGTACTATCAAATCTCTCAAGAAAAAGAATTTGGATAAAATTTTTGAAACTATTGAGTTTAAAAATGCTTTATTATAAATTAGTAAGTTATATGATAAAGTTGAGTCTCTTGAGGATGAGACTGAGGTTTTGAAAAACGATTTTTATGAGCTTCAACATAATGAATTTAAAAGGAAAAATCTTAAAACTTTGAATGAGAGCTTGAGTATTGAATTGGACAATACAAGGTGTGAGCTTAATAGAGCTCGTTTGAAAATCCATTCTGTTGAAAGTGAGTGATAAATTCTTAAAAATGATCTTGAATTTATGCATAAAAAGAATTTTGGTCTACAAGTAAACATTAGCACCAATGAACGATTGCTTGAGAAGACTCAAAAGGAGCTTAAGGAAGCAATTGATAAATTCAAGGATGTTGAAAGTACTAAATGTTGTGAAAAATCAATAGTTACAAAAAGTGCTTCTCAAAATCTCATAAAATCCTATGCTCTGGTAAGAAACACTAACTATTCGAAGAGGCGTACTAACAGTATTAAGTGTTTCTATTGTGGTAAATTTGGTCACTATGAAAACTCTTGTTATTTATTACATAGTTATCCTGTCGGATCCAGAAATAACTAGATACCAAAAGGAGAAAATTTTGATGCAGGTACAAATCAGAGATTCAGACAAAAGTACAATGAATATCACATACCGACTAGGGAATTTAAACAGACAAGAAAGTATAATAAATACCATGTGCCGACAAGGAGATATGAACAGACAAGAAGGTACAATGAATATGTCATGCCAATTAAGGAATCAAGATTCAATGTATCTATTAAGAAGAATAAGCATGTGCCAAATATAAGAGTACAGCAGCAACAAGCTCAATATGTAAAAGCCGACAAAGCCTATCCATAACAAACGACAAAATACCAGCACAAGAGAAGATTCATTTACAAAGTTGTTCCAAAGCTGCATGAAGCAACAAACAAAGGCAAAAAGGTTCGTATCGAATCAGCTCAAAGAATTGTTGTTTCTAAAAAGGAGGAGATCAAGGTAAAAAATCAAGTATTGGTGGAGATAAAGAACTTAAAATCAGAGACTAATAATCCACCTAAGGTACACACATCATTTTCTCCCAAAGATGATCCAGGTATGTCAAATATTTTAAAGTTCAAGTTTATTAATTTTGTTAGGGAGACTGAGCCTGTTCATTTTGAAATTTAGACATTTACAATATGTGTGTGTGCGCGCGCGCGCTTAAGTGTGTGAGTAAATATTTCTTAAATATATTTGGATCAAAAAAAGAGGTAAAAATTGAGTTAAGAGGATCAAATTAGGATTAAATGCATAAAATCAGACAAAACAGAAAATAGCAGTTGACTGATCAGTCTACTGAAGGTTTCAGGTTGGAATCCCAAGAGTCAGCATAACTCCATCAGTCAACTGAACGGTCGACCGAATGTGTCGGGATATAAAAAACCTCACTTCTTTATTTCATTTCATCCGAACCCTAAAACCCTTTTTCTCTCAAAATCCCTTCTCTCCCAAGTTCGCCCAAACCTAAATCGCACAAAATCAGTCTATTTCAGCTCTAATCTCAAGGAGTTTTGGATGAATTAACAAGCCTAAGGCTCGGATTTTTGTTGGGAGCGCTCTCTCTCATTCTAGGGTTTCAGCTGTTCTTGAGGATTGACCATAGCTTGTTGATTATTTTCAGATTAGTTGGTTGTTTTGGCTTTGGTTTATTGAGATATTATAGTTTGGTTTCTTGAGATTGTGCAAAAATGCCTAGAATCAAGAATCGTGCAAATAGGCCTAAGTTTGACACCGTTCACTTTCGAAGTGAAGAGGCCGAGAGAAAATATAATGATAAATTTGTCAATCGAAGGGTGTTAGGATGCAAACCCACTGATTTTGTTGAGTTAAAAGAGAAGAACATTGATATTGAAGTATATTTTAGAAATTTGGGAGGGATTGAGTTTGTCAATAAAAAGGAAGAGTAGATGCCACTATGGGTACAAATGTTTTACAGTAATATGACCTTCAATGAACTTGAAATTAAATCTTTTGTTAAAGGAACAGTAATTCATTTCAATGCGGTATTGTTAAGCCACATTTTGGAATTACCAAGAGGAGATGTATTTCCATATAATACGTCTCATTGGCTTTCAAGAAATTTTAATAGAAGATCAATTGCAGAAAAAATTGATTTAGAGAAAGACAAAGCAGGCATGTTATCCATTGAGCATCAATTTCTTCACTTAGTGCTTACCTATTCGGTTGTGCCTAGAGGAGGAAGTCATGCTAATGTAAATAACTTTGATTTGTACTTGATGAATGAAATTGTAGAAGGGAGAAAGCTGGACTTACCCCATCTCATGATGGAGCATATGATGTATCAAGTTAACAAATCCTCAGGAATACTACCCTACACAGATGCACTTTAGAAAATATTCAATCACTTTGGAATAATGATTGATCCAGATGAGCAGAGGTTTATGACAATGACACTGGGGTGGATTAATGTACATAATGCATCGCTGATGGGGTATGAGTTCAAAAGAAATGGATGAGTAAAGAAGAAGTCTCAGAAAAGGCAGATAGCGCAGGCTGCAGAAGGGGAAGAAGAAGAATGAGAGTTGAGCCTGGATCAAAAGATGAACTATCTTTATGATCAGATTGATTATTTAAGAATTCATGCCGATTTGATGGATGAGAGGATGACTAGGCTGGAAAATAAAATGGTTCAAATGAATATAGAAGCTGGGTTTGGAAAAATAACAAGAAGTCTGGATCAAATGTTTCAGTATATGCAGTCATCTCACCATGGATACGCGCAACAGTATAGTGCTCAGCCACATTTTACTGGCCATCCTATGTATGGAGCACAGCAGTTCTTCGGAGGACCTACTGCAGCAGGACCATCAGGAGCCGGACCATCAGGCGCAAGGCCATCAAGAGTAGTTCCTTCAACGCCATTTCACTAGCAGATAACTCTTGGACCAGTGATTCAGCCAGGTGTCCCATATCCACAACAGGCAGCCACTAGTCCAATGGGACTTTACTACTATTTCTTTGGACAAAGCCCTCCCTAGATTTTATCCTTGTGTTGTTAAAAACATGATCCACAACATTTTTTTGGGTCTGTAATAGTAAATCTAGGTTGTTTGGATTTCATTAACTAATAGTGTTTAGATTTTGATGAAGTACCTAGACTTGATCCAGTTGGTTAGATTTTTATCTTTAGTAATGACCCACATCGTATTTGATTTTGATATGCTAAATGAATTGAGTAGATGCGATATTTATCAATAAGTTTTAAAGTTTTGGGCTTAAAAAGTTATTTATTCAAATAAGTTTTAAAACTTTTCTTTAATCAAATGCGCTTATAATGATGTTTGCCAATGACTTACATAATTGTTGTTTTCTCCTTCCCTACCTAAATTGTTTTTTAAAGATGACAAAGGGGGAGAAATGAGTGATGTTTTGTTTAGAGGGAGAATTCTAAAACTGTGTTTTAATCAAAAGGGAGAAAAATTGTGTTTTAATCAGAAGGTGGAAATTTAAAAAATTGTGTTTTATTGAGTATCTTTTAATTTTTAAATTATTGAAATCTTCATTATGATGTTTAAATGAGTTAAAGAGTCCATCCTCGGTTTCAGGGAGAGTGTGGTTATATTTTATTTTTAAAAGAAAACATCAAAGTTAATTGTCATTATAAAAAATAGGGAGATTGTTGATCCCAAGATTTTGATAAACAATTAAGTATTGATATTTTGGTGGAACTAATGTTTGATTAAGTGTTTCAATGATTAAAGTTCCAATAATGAAGATGTCAAAGTGAATAGATGTTAAATGAAGATATCAAGATGATGAGTATTAAGAGTTTGAAGACATTAGTGAAAACAACCCAGGTAAATATAAACTCTTAAATATCCTATTTAGGAACACACACACAGCACAAAATGAATTTTATCTTTTATGTGTGTTTTGGTTGAGTATATTTATTTGCTCCTATGTGAATTAAAAAGAAATATTTTTGAATGACTAAAATAGAATATAAGAGTATTAGTGGAGTTCATTTGAATATAAATATGGATAAATGGGAAAAATTGTAAAAGAAAATAAGTTAAAAATGAGATCAGAGAAGAGATTCAGGAGAGGATAGTCGATTGAGGAGTCGACTGGAGAAAGAAGATAAACTCTCTGAATCTGCGAGTCGAGAGAGAGATTGACCAATAGAAGCTTGGAAAACTCTCTGAATCTGCAAGTCGACTGAGAAGTCGACCGATCAAGTGCATGGGCTATTTCTAGTATCATTCAGTCAACTGGGCAGTCGAGTAAACGCGCAGTTTCAGGATATTGGTTGATCCAATTTTAAATCCAAAAGTAGACGTTTTTTTGTTAAGATTTAAGAGAGATTTTGAGGATATTATTAACATTTGAGATATAGTTCATATACTAATTAAATCCTTTCAATATGGTTCATTAATTATTAAAGTTTCTTAATTTGGTACTTAAAATGGATTCTATACTTATTTGTTTTGATTGAGAAATACTTTGGGGATTTAATTGAGAGTTTTAAAAGTTGTTATTAGTGAAATTGAACCTAAATGAAGTCCTCATGTTATAAAGGGTCTATAAGAGTATTTTATTATCATAACACTAGCCGTTAGGAGGCTGATTACATGTGCCCTTATATAGACCTGTGAATTTTCTAAGAGAGCTAATCATTCTAGTCATTCTAAGAGATAAAATCAGTCTATATCTTTTTGATAGAGAGTTTATAAGATTTATCATTTAACGATACTGTGAGCTGTTCTAAGAGTGATTTTGATAATCAACTGCAATCAATTTGTGTTGATACCAGAATTGAAGCTACATTGTTTTCATCATTAATTCTATGGATTTCGGGTGAGATCTTTCTATATTGATTATTACTTGTTTATTATTGTATTTCGAAAATTGATCTTAGAAATTGTTTTTGATTTTTTAAAGAAAATATTCTTTCAAACAATTTCTTGAATCTAATTACGTGCTCAAATTTGCTACCCATATATTGTTAAAATATGATTTATGCATCTCACATAATTCTATCACTAGTTGGAATATTAATTGAGTTTATATATATCTGGGGTGGTAGAAGCTCCGAGTGAGATTTACTTATCAATTTTTGTATTGGTGAATTGTGACGGGTTAAATATCATTGGGGATATTTAATCAAGAGTAGCTAAGTTTCAGTCTTTTCCTGTAAATAGATTGAGGTAGTGATTCTTCTTGGATAAGAATTGCGTGTTTGTGAGTGATTTTGTAATGGTTAAATCCTTATAGGGTAAAAGGATATTTGGAGTGTTTTGGTGAGATTTTGATTCTTGAGCCTAAGTGTTAGAAAGAATTAGGTTATTCTTTAGCCTGTAAAAAGTAGAGGTTATTCCTTAGCCTATGAAAAGGAAATTGTAAAGGTTGATTCTGAGCCTATAAAAGAATCGGTGTGCGGGTTTGGTTCCTACCTTTAAAGGAATCTTGGTTTTAGTGGGTACGACCTCCGTGGAGCTCGGGGGACTGGATTAGCCAAGAGTGGCTTGGTGAACCAGTATAAATCTCTGGTGTGTTGCTTTCTTAATTTGTCTATTTTTGCTGTTTGTGTGCACCTAGTTGATTGATTAATTCCGCTGTGTTATAAATATAATAATTAATTTAGACTCAAAATTAATTATTCGATTTATGGATTTTTATTCTCATTATTTTTTAATTACCCAATTCACCCCCCTTCTTGGGTATTCTACTGGGCCAACCAAGGGAATTTATTTTAGAACATTGGTTTTTATAATTATGAGAAAGTTCTTGATAAATATCAAATAACTCATCAAAATCTAAAGGACAAGAACTTGAACATTTAGTTACCTCACCACCAGTGGCCATCAATACAAATATGGACATATCTTCACTATATGATTTTTCCGAGCTACGTGATTCAGTATCATCCCAAGTAGCCTTCATGGATTTCTTCTTACTTTTATTTGCTTTCTTATTATTTTCCTTTTTTTTATCCTTCTTCGGTTCGAGACAATCATTTTGAAAGTGACCGGTCTTATGACAGTTGTAACATTCCACTTTAGTCATGTTGAGGTTTCTTCTCCCTTGGAATGTGCGCTGAGTCATTCTTCTAAAATTCTTTGTGAGAGGCGCCACATCTTTCTCTTACTCATTGTCAAGGCTTTCATCATCACTGTCATCATCTTCTTCAATTTTTTAAGCTTTTAGCGCCAAGAATTTTCTCTTGCTATTTTTGGTGTCATCCTCATATCCTTTAATCGCTGCTTCATGAGTCATCAAGTTGCCTATGAGATCATCAATTTTGTATTTGCCAAGATCCTTAGCTTCCTCAATTGCCGTCACCTTTGACTCCCATATTTTGTTAAAGATCTTAGGACCTTTCGAACTCTATCCTCCATGGAGTATGGTTTTCCAAGTTGACTCAAGTAATTGCAAATATTGTTGAAGCGAGTATACATCTCATGAATCATTTCAGTTTCTTCCATTTTGAACAATTCAAATTTTCTCATAAGAGCTTTGATTTTCAATTGCTTCACTTGACTTGTTCCTTCGTGGGTAACTTGTAACTTATCCCACATCTCCTTTACAGATTTACATCCTGAAACTCTAGAATATTCATTAGCATCTAAAGAGCAAAATAGAATGTTAATAGCCTGAGAGTTTATAGAGAGTTTTTGCTTATCAGAAGCAGTTAGTTGTTCCTTCTTCTTCTCGACTCCGTTTTCCATTGGAACAAACGGACCATCATCGATTGTTATCCATACATCATAATTTGTAGCCTGAAGGAAGATTATCATTTTGTCTTTCCAGAATGAATAAGTTACACCTACAAACAATGGTGGTCGGTGCATAGACTGCCCCTCAGCTAGTGTGCCTATTATGTGCGCCATGTGATCTTTGTTAACTAAGTGTGTTGAGCTAAATCAGCTCTAATGCCAATTGTTGGCCCAAAGAGCTACCCAAGAGGGGGATGAATTGGGTAGATAAAAAATTATCAGAGAAAAAATAGTTTAATAATTCAAATAATTAATTTTAATCCTAAATTAATTATTATCTTTATATCACAGTAGAAATATAAAATCAACTAGGTGCACACCAAACAACAAAAATAAATAATGTAAAGATTGCAGCACACCAGAAATTTATACTGGTTCACCAAGCTGGTCTTAGCTAATCTAGTCTTCCGAGCCCTACAATTCTTAGAAAATAATTTGGTAGCAGCAATTATTCACAACAAAAAATTCTCAAGAATAACTCTTAGAAAAGTTCTCACAATTCCCAATATGATTTCTCTTAGAAAAGTTCAGTATAATACTCTTGATCTCTCTCTCTGATATGAAAAACGCAGGTCTATATAAATGAGAATAAAATAAGCTCTTTAACTGCTAGTTCCCACTTGTTATGACACTTAAAATGCTCTTATAGACCCCTTATATCATTAAGACTTCATACTGGTTCCAATAATTTAATTATAACTTTTAAACTTCTCAATTAAGTCCCCCAAACATTTCTCAATCATAATTAAATATGATAGAAAGAATTATATGTACCAAATTGAGAAATATTCAAATTTAATGAATCAAATCTATAGGGATATCATAATATATGTTGCATATCTCAAATAACATTAAATCTCTAAAATATCTTGTGAATCTTAACCATAAAACAACTAGTAACATCTACTTTTAAAATAAAATCTGGAATTCCATAATATCCTGAAACAATCCTATAAGTCGACCGACCAAGATCACCTATCAACCGATCGATTCAGGATGCAGCCAAGCCAAAAATTCTGTGCCCATCGGTCGACCTAGAGATTCAGAGAGTTCTATTTCTTATCACAGGTCGACCGTTCTGTCAACTTATAGATACAGAGAGTTCATATTTAAGCACAAGTCGACCTACTTGTCGACCGAGAGATACAGAGACTTTTCTTTCTATGCTCCGATCGACTTACCTGTCGACTTATAGATGTTGGAACACTTCTCTCAATTCGTTTTTAAACTATTTTTATTGACGTTTTTGCCGCTTTAACCAATTTCTTTTCTCGGTTAGCTCTAATAAATACTTAAATTCAATTTTAATCAATTATTAATATTTCTGTTTCAATTACACATAGGAGCAAATAATTTAGCTAATTAGGATCCTATTAAAAACACACAAATTTATAAAAATAATTTAAAAATCTTTTTGTGTCGTATGCGATCCTAATTGGGATATTAAGAGTTGAAATTTAACCTGAGTTGTTTTCTCTAAGTTCTTCAAATTCTTCAACCTCTTAATCTTTCATCATTTTTGTCATCATATCTTCATCATTTGGAACTAATAAACTGAAACACTTAATCAAACCATTAGTTCTACCAAAAATATCAACCTTTAATTATCCATCAAAATCTTAGGATCAACACCCTTGCATAAAGTCATGGCATAGTTGCTGAGTAAGTATTAGCCTAGTAAAAGTAAGTGTAATTTTTATTGTTTTCGCGAATCGAAGAGAAAAAGAAGAGAATAAAGAAATACTCTTTCAGAGTCTGTATCGATCAGACTGTCTACTTAGTGAGTTGAAATGTTGTTCCGTCCTTTTTTGCCTTGCAACGCATCTTCCATTCGTATTGATGTCGATTTTTTTGCACTTTAGTTTATTAAGTTTATTGAACTCACTTGTTAAGTTAGCGATAGTTTAAGAGAACAAACCACCAAATAAGCCTCTAACATCGTTCCCTAGCCTTACTTATCTCGAGATCTTTTTTTGATTTCCACAACTCGATCCTGGTACCCTACGTTCCTTCACTTTACCTAGACTAGGACAAGAGTGGGAGGCACTCGAAAATGCAACCATGTACCCCATTGCATTCCATTGTCTCGAATATTACTGTACCGTATCTAACCAAATAGATTTATTAAGTGAGAGAAAGGGAGAAAAGTCCAATAGCCAAGGCTTGTCTTAGGATCCCACTACTTTAGTTATGCGCTATGAACGCTAGTACAAAATCCAAAAAGGCCTCACCCTCCATGTGCAACATTCTGGTGAAATTAATAAGTATGGTAGGGCTCAAGTTAGCTAGCAATAACTCAGAGGGAATTCAATGCAGTGACGGTACAATGGTTTGCCCCATTTAGTGGGATCATACCCCTTGGACTTTCTATCCTTGGCTAATCAGTTTGGATATCTTCGACTATCCTCCCTTTTTATTTCCTAAGAGCTCTATGGAACAACATGGCGCTTATACTTGGAATCTCTAGTAGCCCAAGTGTCATCTAATACCATGCGGTACTCTTTAACTTGGATTGCTTTTTTTTTTTTTTTATCACTTGAACATTGTACCGTACCTTAAGGCTTCTTTGGGAGGGAGTACTTATAGTTTAGACATTTTTGTTTATCCGATCATGATTTTCATCCTTACCAACCAAGTTAATCGAACTCGAGAACTTGAAAGGAGAACCTAGTGACGCCCTTACTCATTTGTCTTCTTTTTTTAACTGTTACTGATACTGACTCAACAATTATGTTGCATCTTTAAGCAAGGGTGATCTTTATGCAAGAGGTGAGTCATTATAAATCAAAGGTCTTGAAAGGGTTACCCTTTAAATTAAAGAAGACAAAATGTTATGCGTGTCTAAGTGCTAGGGTTGTGTAGTCGAAGTTCATTGACATGTTAAGTGCTAGTCTCATTGTGAAAGTTGGCACCCTCTTCCTTTATTGTAGACAACGAGCGTGTAGCAAACACCTACTCCTATCAAACAGACAAGCTTAAAGGCATATATGGTTTGATCAATCTGCCACATTCAAATGCCACTTTACCTATACTAGGGCTCCCCTTATTAGGGGAAATACGAAGTAAGAGCATGCTATTGGAGACATTACAACATATGTCGGGGAGGCCTCTATTCCATTTCTTTGAGTTATGTATTAGCGCATAACATGTGGTGACTTGTTTTGTCTAGTTAAATCCAGTGTAATTTCGTGCTTAAAGTCTTTCAAACAAGAAGACAGCTTCCTTAGCTGCCTACTCTACTCTGGGCCTATCAATTTGTTAAAGAAAATAGGGCAGGGCAATCATATGCTCGGTAATGCTCTAAAGTGATATCAACTAGCTTAAAGGCCGACAATGAAGCACAAAAAGAAGTGAAAGCTATGAAAGTTGGTCAGAAGTGTCGATTAACCCTAATTGACATATTATTCGTCCAAAATACCCCCTCACTATTTTATCACTAGGGTATATGACGGTCTGGATATAGAATCTTTGGAAAAGACTTTTTTCATAAGAATGAAAAAGACTTACTATCTGTGCATTTATTTTCTCCACTACCTTAATCTCCTCTGCCATACTATTCAATTATGCACCAAACGCAGCATAATTGACCGAGGGGCATTTTACAACAAATGGGAGTAATATATTCGTTCATGATGATAGAGGTAGAACAAGAACCCAAACAAATCTTCAAAAAAGAAGGTTGTAACTTCATGCGTAAAAGTTCTTGCTGTATCAAGTTTTGGCAATTCAGTTTCGAAAAGCCAACAGAGCGGTAATAGCACCTTTATGGTAGCCTTCTTAGGTCTGAGATATTTTTTCCACCCCATCCTAATTCATGATGAGCCCACCAACTTCCTGGAAAATGTAGGGCTAGGTGCAAAGTGGTAGTCAACTCTGAAGCTAGGAAGCTCTGGAGGGGTGGTCTGGATAGCAAACGATAGATAAGTCCGAGTCTTCATTTTCTTTCTTTATGATGACAAAGGAAGAAGCTCGTGTCATAATCAACTTTTGCTTTGAGATATTATTTTTCTTCGTAACCTGGATGAGTTCGCGTCCTTTGTCTGTTGAGTTAAGTACTTATCAAATTAAACGTCATACCCCACCCCAAGCCCCCAACACCCGAGGCTAGGTGTGACCTCAACTTGATATTACTCAACCAATCAACAAATATATATAAACATATACCGACATAGATTTTTAAAAAATATTTACCAATTTCAAAATTTAGAAATACACCTGTTCTAAATACCCATAACAAAACTACAAAACTGAACCTTTCGCGGTTCATACTTATCTTGCAATCCTAAAAAAAATGACACCACCCTTTGTCTTTACCTAGTGCCAGTAGTGGACCCGTCTCTAGCTAAGGTACCTGAGATAAAATAATTTATTGGTTTACTGTTTTCATAATATAAATATAATTTATAAATCAAGTATAATTATTTAATACCACTTTTCAAAACATAATATAAATATAACTACATACTGAACCAAAATAAAATTTCATAGCTATTATCACAATAAAACAAATGTATTTAAATTAATTGGTAAAATTACTTGACATATATAATAAAATACCGTATATATACTTTCCTACTAGCCATAAGATCGTTTCACCTCATGACCGGGAGCCATGATAGTACTGTAACTTGTACAACTGTACAATTTAAGGTTGTCATCAGTGTCAGAGTCATTTAATATCTCCAATGGTAGGAGCCAATACGTGGTATAAACCACTATATTATGATGATAATCATCATCGTCAACAACAACAACAAATATCAACCACCTGCAAGATTTACTCTCCTGTCAAGTCACAATACAACGTCCTACAGGACATGACTTCCTGTTAGGACCAACAACATCATGCAAGACATGTCCTCTTATCGGGATCACACTATGGCATAGTCAAATAATAATAAAAGTCACTTTTTACATCTAAAATTTTACTTGACCCAACAAAAGTTACAAAACCGTCGATTTTAATAAATCTTTTTTTTTTTCACAATTTAGTAGAAAATATAACTTGACAATTTACATAGAAGATAGTATAGTCACTTCGATATTTGCGCTACTATATACCCTATAGTCGTAATGCTAACGTTGTCGGCGTTGCTTGTGAACTTAACAACGAGAGGGCTTAAACTAATAATTTATTTAAATAAATCTAATATGCAATACGTGATACTAAAATGTAATTTTTTCCATTATCAAATTTCTTGATCATATGAAATTATTAAACGCCCAATTTCTTAAGTCAATATTAACTATACAAAAAAAATATTATAATAACAATTACAAAAAAAATCTTGTTACTAATTTAATCTACAAAAAAATATTAATCAATTTTTAATAATATCATTAATTAATTAAATACTAAAAATCGTTATTTTTATAAAATTTACATTTTTTATTTTATTTTAAATTGCATTACTCACAAATTAAATATATCTAAGTATAAATATACTCACTATATTTCTCAAACCCACGTATTATATATTTTTGACATATAAATATACATGTAGACATGCCCATATAGATAGTCCCATAAATTAAACATTATATATATAAATAAATGAAAGGGGTGAGTAATTAGACCTAAACCAAGAGGTAGATTCCTTTTTTTTTTCGGTTTGCTTAATGTAGATGTACAGTACATCTATATCTATCTATCTATCTATATCATATATATATATATATATATATATATATATATATATATATAAGGCAATGATTTCAACCATTTTTTTTAATTTATTTATTTACACTAATTATCCCTCTTGAAATAAAGAAAATATTAATTATATTCTAAAAATTTTAAAATTATATTTTAAATGACTTAATAATCCCTAAACTTTTTAAAAATCAAAATTAAAATTACCATATTAACCCCTAAAATTTTTAAAGTCAAACTTTTAAATACCCTAATAACCCCTAAAAAATTTAAGGCAAAATTTAAATAGCACAATGAACCCCATTATTTTTTCTGAATGTTTTAAAATTCAACTAAAAATATGCATGCACAAAAATTAGGCTTTACATTAAATGTGTTTGATTAAAAAATCAGACAACTACTTTAAAATTAAGTATCACTTAAAAAAATTTCAACATTTTTAGTGATACGTGATTTACTTATATTTTTTAAGCGCTTCTTACTTAATATCATCAAATATCCTTTTTTTGTATACCTATGAGTATCCCCACACCCATATAAGGTGTGAGATTAATCTCATTCAGGGTACGTGGCTACTCCTCCCAACTATCAATTCATAAGCAATTCATCGTCATCAAATATCTAACTATACAACTATCATTTAACATTAGTACTATAAAATGTTACAAAAGAAAATTATAGATAAGGAAAGTTCTAAATTGAAGAAAACAATAGAGAGAGAAGGTTGTAGAAAGAGAATATTTTAGAAAAAGAATGTTGTGAAAATTACTTTAAGGAAAAAAATGTACAAAGATAATTTTTTTACAATTAGAATTATTAAAAAAAAAAAATATTCCGCACTTAATAAATTCAACACTTATAATTTTACCACTTAAAATTTAAAGCTTATCAAACATGCCTTTTGTATTATATATATATATATATATAAACATGTGCCTCAATAGGTATATATTGTATCCGCTCTTGTGAATATGCATGTCGTTATTGTTATAATATATCTCTATATAATTTTAAGTTTCACAAATGTCACATGAAAATAAAAACAAATCAAGGTTAAAATATTGAATATATATTTATATGGAAAAACTCTCACTCATAACTGACATAGGCATGGAGCCTTAATGGGTCGAGTCGGGTCATAATTCCGATCCGAAGTAGACAGACGCAATGGGTTATCTGGGTTGAAGAAAAATAAGCCCAATTGGGTATAGTCCTCAGCAGTCCTCTAAACAGGACAAGCGACCTCATGAAAAGGCCCATTAATGGACAGATCAAATCCCACGGTGTTCAGGTCCAAGGAATAACTAAGTTAGCCTATCGTGACTGCCTCTTCTACACTTGAAGAACATTATAAACCAGATTGACTGTAACATCCCATGCTTAATGGGGAACATTACAGAGATCTCTCCTTAAATAAAAGAGATAGTGGTTATCTTCTAAGCCGTTAGGAGCAGATCAAGTAATAGGCAACCTCTCCAATAAAATGACAGAATATCTCCAAGCCTATATAAATGGTAGGTATCATTGTTATTTACTTACAATTCAATCAGCGTATTAACTCCATCTATTACCAGATTAATGTATTCTCATACCGGAGGTTCTTTGACCGATACCAAACTGGTGTCCCCTTGAGAACTCGATACAATGGAGGGTTGCCCTACTTCATCAGGAGAGAACTCTCAGTCACCCAAAAAGAAAAGTTATCATTGTTTCCAATCTCTCACCTTAACTAGGAAGGTCAATAAGGAAATAAAATTTCTTGGGGAAAGAATAGTAATATCTCCCTAGATTGGTGACAAATTTAAAGTATCCTGTACTCCTAAGTGTATTTACAGAGAATGACATTTCGTTTGCTCGTGCAAGGGAAATAATACCCATGATTTGGTAAAATCTATTTAGGGTTAACTAGGTAAGAATTATTTCTAACCGGCGAAAAAGATTACGAAGAAGGGGAGTAAAAGGAAGGGAGAGTCTATACTCAAACATCCACAAAAAGAGGCATATTTCATCCTCTTTAGTATCGTAGGGATGTTCATCTTCGAACGAAACCCTAATTAACACAAATGAGAGAATGTCATATTGTTCCCTAAATGGTCCAAGCCATTCTTGTGGATACTTGCTCGCCCCATGATCTCCCTAGTTTTTTGAGGGATTAAAGGGCTGAGCAACCTGAGTCGTCATCATCCTCTCAGCAAGGGGATTCGACGACGAACCTGTTTCAGCCGGACTATTTGATTGACTCAACAACATTCTAAGGCAGAACAAGCAGCAATTAAAGGAGATAATATGAAGAAAAGCAATGCAACTACAAGATTTGGGGAAGATGGGAACTTACATGAGATGAAAGTGATATTTCGTCTCTCTTCTCTTGAATCGTCATGAAAATCAAGAGGGAAAATGATATGGAAAAACTCATGCTCGTAACTGATGTAGGCATAGAGCCTTAATAGGTCAGATCGGGTCACAATTTCTATCCGAAATAGACAGACCCAATGGGTTATCTGGGCGGAAGAAAAATAAGACCAGTTGGGTATAGTCTCCGGGAGTCCCCTAAATAGGACAAGTGGCCTCATGAAAAGGCCCATTAATGGGTATATCAAAGCCCACAGTGTTCCGGTCCAAGAAATATCTAAGTCAGCCTATTGTGACTGTCTCCCCTACACTTGAAGAACATTATAAACCAGATTGACTATAATGGCCCATGTTTAATGGGGAACGTTATAGAGATCTCTCCTTAAATAAAGGAAATAGTGATTATCTTCCAAGCCGTTAGGAGCAGATCACGTAAAAGGCCATCTCTTCAATGAAACGGCAGAATACCTCCAAGCCTATATAAAGGGCATGTATCACTATTATTTACTTATGATTCAATTTTCGAATTAACTTACACCATTACCAGATTAACTTATTCTCATGCCGGAGATTCTTTGGCCGAACCCACACTGGTGTCCCCCTTGAGAACCCACGGTTTTGCAGGTTTACTGTAAAACCCTGATTTTTATTTAAGTCGTATTTTAAATGTTTCAAAAATAACGGGGTAGGTGGTGTAATTTATTACTTGATTTAAAACGTTTTGGGGTCAATTTGCAAATTTAGAAAACATTCAATCCAAAATTGGCATTTAACTTTTGAATTAATTTTTTTTTTTTTTGGGTGGAATTGCAATTTAAGAAAGTGTGAAATGTGAAAATTGAACCGAAAATGAGATTTTAAGAAAATTGGGGGAGAAAAGGGTATTTTGATCAAAAGAATTTCTATAAAATATATATATATATATATATATATATATATATATATATATATATATATATTTATATATATATATATATACATATCGTCCGTGTGTGCCGTGAAAATCCGCCGGAGACAGGGGTTTGGGAGCGGACGACGTGGCAAGCTAGGAACGATTTTTCTCCACTCAATTCATGCGTATATAATCATCCATGCAGTAGTGATGATCAGAATCTCACAACAAAATCAGGAAATACAAAATCTAGAGAGAGAGAGGAACCTGAGCACGAGAGAGTGGGTTCGGCAGTTTGATCGGTGATCGTTAAAAGGGTGTGTGTATTCTGTCGACAACAGGTGTGGGTTCCGTTCTGAGCAATCGTATGTGTGTGTATTACTGTGTTTGATCCGGCATGCATGTGTGAAGTGTGTGTCATCGGTATGTGTTTTGCCGGCGTGTGCGTTCGAATCGTCGTCGTTGCTCCAGTGTGGGTGTTGTGTGTGTGTCGTCGTCGTCGATCAACCGAAGATCGACAGCGTGTGTGAGGGAGTTTCGCTGTGTGGGGGTGATCAACTAAGGGTGTGTGTGTGCCGGTGGATTCCAAATAGAAATAGAGAAGAAAGATAGAGAGGTTCGTCGGCAATGGGGTGCAGTCAGGCGTGGGTGGTGACCCTGATCAAATTATGGGTATGTGATTGCCATCATTCGGTGAGTGGATGCATGCCGTTCACCGTTGTGGATGTAGGGGGGTGATCGAAGTTGGCTGATCCGAAAGTTAGAGAGAGAATGTGGGTTTGGTTTTGTGGAGATGTGTTCCAGCGTGGGTGGGTGTGTGTTGCTGTGTTGGCTGAAGCAAAGCAGAAACAGAAACAGCGGTGGCGGTAGAGTATGTGTTTGGTGACCGACAGAGAGTGTGTGTAAGTGTTTCTACTCATCCGCCGGTATGTGTGTGTGTGTGTGCTGTGCTATTCCGACAGTGTGTGTGGATGTGTGTTGTGTCTGCTGTTGTGGGTATGCGCTTGTTGATCGCCGACGGAAGATTGTCGAAGAGAGAGAGAAAGAAAGCGAGAGAGCTGGTGGTGGCGGGATAAATTGCTAACGGAAAGCAGAATAGAAACTGAAACAGTGCAGAAAAGAAGGAAGAAAAGAGAAAAAAAAATAATCAAAATGGGAAATTTGCATAAACCACCCCAAGAAAATCCAAAACCCATCTCGTGGTCGTCAAACGATTTGGAAACAAGTGAAATTTCAATCGATTATTAATTTTTGTTAAATTAAATTTTATTTAGCGTTACAAATCCTAAAATCGTAATAATTTCGTAATGATTAATTAATTTTAATTACGTGGTACATAAAATAGTAACGATTCGGAATATAGGATCTGCATTGTATGATTAGGATATTTTAGATAAGATATTAATTTAGGTTCTGTCACTATTAGGTCCGTAGGCACCGACGTCCAGATATAGTGTGGTCAGTGTCAGTTTTGCAAAATGGATATCGAGGTAAGTGTACTGTCTTCTTACCAAACTATTTATATATATGTATATATGATGGAAAATGGTTGTATTTAAATTAGATACTTTTAAAATTATGTGGATCAAGTAGGTTTTGGGTGAGTTGGTAAAATGAATTTTCGGGGTATTATGTTGGTTTCTAAAAAGAAAGTTGAAAAATGAGTTTCGTTGCATTTGGTAGTTTTAAAAGAGAGTGGAAAATATCTGATTTTCTAAAAATATTTGGTTTTCTAAAAACAAAGGTGAAAGAAATAGTTTTTATTGAAATCGGTGGTACAAAAGTGAAAAAATGGGTTTTACTGAAATTGGTGATACTTTTCAAAAAAAAAATGAAAAACGTGATTTTAGAAATTCTCCCCGAAAGGGGTGTGGTTTATATTCTCCCCATACGGGGTGTGGATTTTTGACGATGTGGTGTGAAAATATATTTCTTCCCGTAAAGGATGTAGATTTTTAACTATACTAATGATTTTGACGATGCCATAGTTGTTCTCCCCGAAAGGGGTGTGGATTTCTTCCCATGGGATGTGGATAGTTCTCCCCGTAAGGGGTGTGGATATTTCGTAGGAAGGCATTCTTACGGATGTTACGGTACCATTACAACTCCCGATCGTGAGGTTAAAATGATCACTATAGCTGGCCAGTGTGTGTTGTGATGGAGTGGTGTTTTGAGATGTGGTGTTTTACTTATATTGGGTGATTTATTATTTATTATGGTGAATGGTATTATTTTATACTGGATGAGTTTGAATGAAACTTATATATATTGATTTATTTTCACTGCTTATATTATGGAGAATTTTACTAGCTACGTGTTGTTTATATACTTACGCTTGATCCATTTAGATGTTGTAGATATGAATTATTATTATTATAAAAATATTTTTACTAAGAAGACTGTACACTCGCAAGTGAAATAGTTAAGAGTCGGTCGGTCCCCTACTGGCGCTAGATAGAGTTATGTGGGTCACGCAAATGAGTCATTTGAGAGAAATTTTGAGACGGGATATCAGAGATGAAATTTAAGTGAGGTTCAGGGGATTTGTTTGATTGTTTTTATATTCGAAATGGTGTATCCCTATCAGATGAGATTATTATATGTGTTGTATAGATTTACAATGTTGTTTATTGACGTATTGAGGTTGGCTAGTCAGTTGGGCGGTGTCATGTTTACGTCACGCCGGCCTCACATGATGGGTGTCCGGGGTGGGGTGTGACAATTTTGTTATCAGAGCCTAGGTTATAGGTTCTGTAGACATGTCAGTAGTTGTGTCAGTAAAAAATCATGAGATAGGAGGACGTGCCAGTCGTCTAGTCAGTCAGTAGGGGACATGAGATAGGGTGTCAATAGGTGAGTTTGGTACGTGAGTGATATTCAATTTAGTTGATACGTTGGCTTTGGGCATGGTTGGTTGTCTTATTAGAAATTAGTAGGTGTAATGGAAGTGTGATATGGTTAGTTGGTGGATTCAGGTGATGTTGTGTTATTGGTAGTAGAAATGGGTGGATTGCAATTGTGGAAGTATTAATAGTTGGAAATGTGAGATTTTAATTGAAAAATAACTATATGTGTATTACGTGACAATGAGATAATTAGCGGTAGCACCTAATAAGTCGTTATTAAAGTACGAGATAGTATAGCAGGACACACTTAAGTTAGAAAAAGAAATGACATTTAAAATGAGTATAAAATTGCCTTTTAGGCAATATAAGAGGAATCTTATGCTAATATCAAAAGGAGAGTTCGTATTAGTTGGAATTAAGGATGTGAGAGAACTATGGCGATATTAGAAAATATTTAATTTGGTAGTACGTTCTAAGTTGACGGAGAGTTGGAGTAGAAGTTTGCGGAACTAGTAAATATCACAAACGACATGTAGAAAGTAGTCGAGAATTGTGGGTCTGGGATGATAGTAAGTGCGCATAAATATAGTCTGTTTGTATGAGTAATATAGAGTGGCCGGTAGAGTCAAATCTTAGATGAATCAAAGTGTGTATGGTTGGGAAGGTGTAATTAGTACCTCAGTTAGTTTGATAGTGGGTCTAAGAGGTCAGAAAAGTGTTAAAGAAATGATATCAGAACACTGTACGCGGGTGTTGGGCACCAGTCAGAACAAGTTCAGGCGGTGAATATTATAATAGCTAGGGATTTTCCCTATGTAGTTCTGAGAAGAATTGTCGAGGTGTCAATAAGCATGATTAATAACCGTAGTTGTTGTAAAATAAGTTCCATAATTTTAAGGAGGTGAACATTCGGTTCATTAACTTGGTTAAATATAATCATATTGATAAAAATGTGGGGAATTGGGACCTTAAAAGTTTGTCACCGTTATGTAAAAAATGAGGGGAATAATTGTAAGTAGAAGATTGATTTCTATAGGAGAAGTCGTGTGACGGCCCACGAAAAACCGGGTTGTTACAATAAAGTAGACTGTTAACTCACGATTAAGTTAGATTTGGTGTTTCTCTCCGTGAAGCTCCGGTGTTACGAGAAAGTGAGATACGAAAAAGGAAGATATGTTGATGATGCATGTTGGTAACTCATTATGTAGAATTGATGGTTTGTTTAATCAACTGTGAAAGACCAAAGACCAGGGTGTCTTCCCAATAGATTGCAGAGTAGGATGGTTGTGGAGTAGGATGGTTGTGGAGTAGGATAGTACCAATTGGAGGTCAGAGATTGTGGCATGGTGAAAGCGACAATCCGATTAAGCGTAAAGCAAAGTATGTAGAACATCTCCAGATTATGTTGCTAATGCTGCGAGGAAAACAATTGGTTGTCGAATTCAATGCATGTGAGGTTTTGGTTGGATCGAGTGGTAATTTTGGGACGAGTGATCTTGAGATGTAGGATTCAAGTGAATCCAAAGGGAGTTGAAGCTATGGTTTCATAGAGTATGGAGAAGACCAAAAAGTGTGACTGAAATTTGAAACTTTTGGAATAGCAATAATTGAAGTTTCCTTCACAATTTAGCAATATTTCCTTTATGACGAGAATTGTGGGATATGCATTGATCACCAGAGTTTAACATGCTTGCTTATTCACGAGGAGCTAAATCTGAGGCAGAGGCGTTGAATAAATATTGATCAAAGACTACAATCGTACTATCCATTAGTATTCAGGAGAGGCTAATGTTGTAGCAAATGCTTTGAGACGGAAATCGGTAAACGTGGTTGCGCATATTCAGGTTGTTCATGCTAATGTATGTGTTCAGTTGAGATCCTTGTAAGTTCAGTGGGCGGTTGGTCAGATGACCACGCTGTTTGAGTTTTTGGTTTGAAACCGACATTGATCAATTGTGTGGTAGAAGCGCAGAAGTCGGATGTCCAATTAGGAAATATTAGAGAGAAAATGGAAAATGGTCACGGAGCTGACTATCATGTTAGAAATAATGATGAAATTGGGATGATAGGAAATAGATTGTGTGCTCCTAATGATGCCCATATGACGAAAGAGACCTTAGAAGAGGTGCATAGAATAATATATGCAATGCCCTGGTAATATCAAACTATATTGAGATTGCGTGAGTATTATTAGTAGATTGAAATGGAAAGGAGAAATCGCAGCATTTATTGTTAGGTGTCTTGTTCGTTAGTAAAGTTAAGGTCGTGTGGTAATACCCAGGTAGGTTATTGTAGCTTTGACCTATTCCAGAAGGAAAAGAGGAGAGTAGCCCGATGAATGTTTTCTTGATACATATGCTAAGTATATATTGACGGGATTGTTTGGTCGCATAAGGCACCGGTTTCATGTAAATGTCGAATAAAGTGCGCTTAAGATAACTATTTTAAATCAAAAGTGAAAAATTGGATGTTGAATTATACATTTGATAAGGATTAGTGGCTCCTGGATTAAAACTTTAGCATATGTTGATAAATTGACTTATTAGTACACAAAAAAATAAAAAATAAAAATAAAAAAATGCTAATGGATTTTATAGATATTAAACTAGGTTGATCGGTTATTTGAAATTTTGAATTGGAATTCTAAAATCATAAGTATTGTCGTCGTTTTGTGACTTGGATGATAATTGTTATCAAAGCAAAGTAAGTCGCCATTGTATGAACAGTCCGCGAAGGAACTCAAAAATGAAGTATTGAATGGTGATAACTTAAATCGGTATGTTGTGAATATGGAAAGTTATGAAGTATTTCCAGATAATAATCCTCAAACGGAAAAACGGTATATGAGAAACTGTAGTACCAGAATTGGATAATTATTTTGATGTTCTAGTAGAGTTTCCATATTGCTTTGAGTGTCAAGTTGAGAGTTCATAACTCTTCTTATTTGTAGATTAACGGTCAATTGAGAGGTGCGATTCAAATATTGAAGGATATGTTTAGGAGTTGCGTTTGGGAATTTCTGGTAGCAATGAGGATCACGTGGCGCTAATGGAATGTATTTAAACTCATAAATACCTTTTCGGTGATCAAGGTGATACCGTATAAAAGCATTGTATAAAAAGAATATATGACTTCAGTTAAATAGACTGAACTGAGATAGGAGAACGAAAAATTATCGAGAATTGGAGACAGCCGGTGTGGTTACTTTTTTTTATAGGAAATAGAGTTGATAAAAGGAACTCAATTAGATGTATTGATCTTCTACTAATTATTAGGCGAAGTCGGCATGTGGGATCACTGAGATCTCATGAGGGAAGGATAATTTGAATTATCCCGAATGGCTTTTGTGATGTCTTGAAATTTTGTAGTTGGGATGTAGCTAGGTACTTCGATCCATATTGATATATGTTTGAAGCATGAGGTAGGTAGACTGAAACATAATTAAAGCGGGTGGCTTTGTCAGGGACTTGATTAAATGTGAAGGTATGAAAGGAATTCTTATAGATGACGTGTTCAACGTATTTTAATACGTATTGATGTGGTTTGGTGGTATCTATGTGGTTTTAACGCAATGACATCTTGCAAAAAAAAATAAAAAAATTATTAGTTAACGTGGGATTGTGATACTAAGTATAAAACGTTTATGGGATTATTGAAAGTTTTGATGTGACTACTGCAATCGGTGACTGATAGTCTCTCGACCCAAATCATGTGGGGTTTGAGCTAGTTGTTGCTTATGAGATTAGTTGCGAGTATTATTGGTCTAAATGTGAATGAAGATATTGTTGGACAAAATGGATAAATGTTAGTTATGGAAAATTACTAAGGTTGTGGACCTTCTGGAAAGGAAATTCTTTGATAGTTGTTTGTCTGTGTTAGGTGTTACCAACCAAAGTGTACCCTATTTGTTGGTTGTTTAATATAATGTTGGCTATTGCAAATGGAAATGTTGCAATGGGCGGAAAGGATTTAACGGAAGTTGACGGTTACGAATTGAGGGTGACTTTCGGTTATGGGACCCTACATAGGAAACAATTGTCCTAGAATCAAGTGTAACTAACATGACCATGTGGTGCGACTCTGGATTTTGATTATGTTGACCAAAACTTTAATTCCTGTTGGATTGACGAAAATTTCGGGACGATTTTTTTTTTAGGGGGGAAGGGTTGTAAGACCCTAATTTTTATTTAAGTCGTATTTTAAATGTTTCAAAAATAACGGGATAGGTGGTATAATTTATTATTTGATTTAAAATATTTTGGAGTCAATTTGCAAATTTAGAAAACATTCAATCCAAAATTGGCATTTAACTTTTGAATTAATTTTTTTTTTTTTTTTTGGTGGAATTGTAATTTAAGAAAGTGTTAAATGTGAAAATTGAACCGAAAATGAGATTTTAAGAAAATTGGGGGAGGAAAGGGTATTTTGATCAAAAGAATTTCTATAAAATATATATATACATATCGTCCGTGTATGCCGTGAAAATCTGCCGGAGACAGGGGTTTGGGAGCGGACGACCTGGCAAGCTAGAAACAATTTTTCTCTACTCAATTCATGCGTATATAAACATCAATGCAATAGCGATGATCAGAATCTCACAACAAAATCAGGAAATACAAAATCTAGAGAGAGAGAGGAACTTGAGCACGAGAGATCGGGTTCGGCAGTTTGATCGGCGATCGTTAAGGGTGTGTGTGTATTCTGTCAACGGCAGGTGTGGGTTCCGTTTTGAGAAATTGTGTGTGTGTGTATTATTGTGTTTGATCCAATATGCATGTGTAAAGTGTGTGTCGTCGGTATGTGTTTCGCCGGCGTGTGCATTCGGATCGTCGTCGTTGCTCCGGCGTGGGTGTTGTGTGTGTGTCGTCGCAGTTGATCAATCGGAGATCGACAGCATATGTGAGGGAGTTTCGTTGTGTGTGGGTGATCAGCTAAGAGTGTCTGTGTACCGGTGGATTTCAAACAGAAACAGAGAAGAGAGAGATAGAGAGGTTCGCCGGCAATGGGGTGCAGTTCGGCGTGGGTGGTGGCCCTGATCAAATTATGGGTATGTGATTTCCGTCGTTTGGTGAGTGGATGCATGTCGTTCGCCGTCGTCAATGTAGGGGGGGTGATCGAAGTTGGCCGATCGGAAAGTTAGAGAGAAAGAATGTGGGTTCGGTTTTGTGGAGGTGTGTTCCGGCATGGGTGTGTGTTGCCGTGCTGGCTGAAATAGAGTAAAAACAAAAATGGCGGTGGCGGTAGAGTGTGTGTTCGGTGACCGACGGGGTGTGTGTGTAAGTGTTTTTGCTCATCCGCCGGTATGTGTGTGTGTATTGTGCTGTTCCGATAGTGTGTGTGGGTGTGTGTTGTGTCTGCTGCTGTGGGTGTACGCGTGTTGATCGCTGACGGAAGATTGTCGGAGAGAGAGAGAAAGAAAGCGACAGAGCTGGTGGTGGCGGGATAAATTGCGAATGAAAAGCAGAGCAGAAACCGAAATAGTGCAGAAAAGAATGAAGAAAAGAGAAAAACAAAAAAATAAAAAAGGAAAAAAAAAATGGGGAATTTGCATAAACCACCTCAAGAAAATCCAAAACCCGTCACGTGGTCATCAAACGATTCGGAAACAGGTGAAATTTCAATCGATTATTAATTTTCGTTAAATTAAATTTTAATTAGCGTTACAAATCCTAAAATCGTAATAATTTCGTAACGATTAATGAATTTTAATTATGTGGTACATAAAATAGTAACGATTCGGAATATAGGGTCTGCATTGTATGATTAGAATGTTTTAGATAAGATATTAATTTAGGCTATGTCACTATGAGATTCGCAGGCACCGACGTCCAAATAGAGTGTGGTTAGTGTCAGTTTTGCAAAAAGGATATTGAGGTGAGTGTATTGTCTTCTTGCCAAACTATTTATATATATATATGCTAGAAAATGGTTGTATTTAAATTAAATGCTTTTAAAATTATGTGGATCAAGCAGGTTTTGGGTGAGTTGGTAAAATGAATTTTCGGGGTATTGTGTTGGTTTCTGAAAAGAAAGTTGGAAAATGAGTTTCGTTAGATTTGGTAGTTTTAAAAGAGAGTGAAAAATATCTGGTTTTCTAAAAAGTTTGATTTTCTAAAAACAAAGGTGAGAGAAATAGTTTTTATTGAAATCGGTGGTACAAAGGTGGAAAAATGGGTTTTATTGAAATTGGTGGTACTTTTAAAAAGAAGAGTGAAAAACGTGATTTTGGAAATTCTCCTCGAAAAGGGTGTGGTTTATATTCTCCCCATAAGAGGTGTGGATTTTTGATAATGTGGTGTGAAAATGTATTTCTTCCCGTAAGGGATGTAGATCTTTAACTATACTGATGATTTTGACGATACTATAGTTGTTCTCCTCGAAAGGGGTGTGGTTTCTCCCCGAAAAGGGTGTGGATTTCTTCCAATGGGATGTGGATAGTTCTCCCTGTAAGGGGTGTGGATTATATTTCTCCCCAAAAGGGGTGTGGATATTTCGTAGGAAGGCATTCCTACGGATGTTATGGTACCGTTGCAACTCCCGATCGTGAAATTAAAACGATCACTATAGCTGGCCAGTGTGTATTGTGATGGAGTGGTGTTTTGAGATGTGGTGTTTTACTTATATTGGGTGATTTATTATTTATTATGGTGAATGGTATTATTTTATACTGGATAAGTTTGAATGGAACTTATATATATTGATTTATTTTCACTGCTTATATTATGGAGAATTTTACTAGCTACGTGCTGTTTATATACTTACGCTTGATCCATTTAGATGTTGTAGATATGAATTATTGTTATAAAATATTTTTACTAAGAAGACAGTAGACTCGCAGGTGAAATAGCTAGGAGTCGGTCGGTCCTCTACTAGCGCTAGATAGAGTTATGCGGGTTATGCAAATGAGTCATTTGAGAGAAATTTTGAGACGATATTTCAGAGATGAAATCTAAGTGAGGTTCTGGGGATTTGTTTGATTGTTTTTATATTCAGAATGGTGTATCCCTATCAGATGTGATTATTATATATGTTGTATAGATTTACAATGTTGTTTATTGACGTATTGAGGTTGGCTAGTCAGTTGGGCGGTGTCATGTCTTTGTCACGCCAGCCTCACATGATGGGTGTCCGGGGTGGGGTGTGACATTCACAAAGGAAGGCAAAGAGATTTTTGGCACTTGCTGAGCTATTACATGTGCTCGAAATTTCTGACAGTATCATTTGGTGCCATCTGTGGGAGACGCTCGCAACTACGAGGCAACAACGAACAAGAGGTACGGCACTGAGTCAAAATAATGACTTGCCGCCACCACCAAATAATGAAATACCGGTGGAAACGCATAAGAAAGTTAGTGTTTGTTGGCCCAATGAGCTACCCAAGAGGGGAGGTCAATTGGGTAATATTAAAATTTAATCCAAATAATAACACTTCAAAATTCAAACAATTAATTTTATCCTAAAATTAATTATTATCTTTATAGCAACGGATATATGTTACCAACTAGGTGCACAACCAAATAACAGAATATAAATAATATAAAGAAACAGAGTAAAACACCATGATATATCCTTGTTCACCAAGTTACTCTTGGCTAATCCAGTCCTCCAAGCCCTACGGAGATTCGCACCCACTAATCATTAAGATTCATTTAAACAGGTAGGAACCAAACCTTTACACAATGATTCTTTTCGTAGGCTCAGAATCAACCTTTACAAATTCCTTTTCCCAGGCTCAGGAATAACCTTTTCTTTTTCCCAAGCTCAAGAATAACCTTATCTTTTTTCCAGGCTCAAGAATAACCTTATCTTTTTTCAGGCTAAAGATTAACCTAATTCTATTACAAGGAGAATCACAACCTAACTCTTTTTATATCTCAAGAAATATACCTCACAATCATTCCAAGTATCATTTTCTCAGGTAAATATGGAACCTTTACAATTCACTCACAATTAATCCTAATCAGGAAGAATCACACCTAAGCTCTTCCAACGGGAAAAGAGTAATCTGACCTTTTTGTACTCTAGGCAAAGATAAAAACTCAATCTCTTTACAGGAAGAGATCGAAACCCAAAGCTACCATTGGTTAGATATTCCCAATAATATCTAATCCGCACACAACTCAACAATTACAGAATTAATAAGCTTTTTTCCATTCAGAGCTTCTACCCCCTAATACTCAATTAATGTCCCGAAACTAGTGATAGAAGTAAAGTGAGAAAACAAAATCTGATTACAATAAAGAATACGGGTAGCACAATTAAGCACGTAATTAGATTAACACAAATTAATTTTTAAAGATTTGTATACTTTTAAAGTTCAAAACGATTTCTCAAAAAGATCAATTTACCAAGCAAATAATAATAATAAAATACTCAATTAAAGAATAAGGTTAGAATGATCTCACCAGGAAAACACTAATGGATTGCAAAACGGATCGCTAGACAACTCAGATTGGTAATGCCAAATAAATTAGCGCTTTAACTCAAGAACTTTAACTCCAGAATAATCTTACAATATTTTTCAGTATAATATGAGAATGATAACTTTGAGAAAGCTCAGGAATAGAATAGTTCTTGATATTGATATCTTAACATGTAAAATTCGTAGGTCTATTTAAAGCTACTTGAAACAAGCCCTATAACGGCTAGTTTTCACAAAACATGTCATTTAAAATCACCTATAGACCCTATATATTGATTCCTTTCAATCCTGTTATGTTTAACTTAATAATATAACTTCTAAAGCTCTCAATTTAGTCCCCAAAATAATTTGATCTTAATCAATTAAAGTATAGAAAGAATTATATTTAAAAATATGGACTAAATCATAAGATCAAAATAAAATCCCTTAAATCTCTCTCATATTTTATGCCCAAAATATTCTCTACCAAAATAGCAATATTTAAACTCAAAATTCGTAGGTTTAAATATAGGAATTTCAAATATATCTTATGACAACTACTTTTCAAATATTTTGTTATTAAATGACACTCCAAGACCCCATACATCATATATAATCAAAATAGGTATTATTCATTTAAAAATATTCTTGGGAATCTCATTTTGGTCCTTAAACATTTTTAAATCGAAATTCATCAAAATAAAAAGTATTAAAGCACTTTAATTAAAAGAACATTTAATTAAATAGACTAAATTAATAGGGATAATAGAATAGATAGATCATATCTCAATTAAGTTTAGATCCCTAAGATATCTCTCATATCCTAACCATAAAACGGCTAGTATTTAAACAAATCCTGAAACTGACCATTGGTTGACCGGCCAACACCCATCGGTCAACCGCCCAATTCAGGATGTAGACCAAGATAAAAAAAAATCTCCATCAGTCGACTTCCCTATCAACCGAACGATCCAGAGACTTTTATAAGTGGACCTACCCGTCGACTGGAAGATCTAGAGAGTTCATTCTCTAGGCACAAGTTAACTTACCTGTCGACCGGATGATTCAAAGAGTTCCATAAGTCAACTTACCTGTCGACCGAATCATCCAGAGAGTTCTCCTTATAACCACAGGTCGACTTCTCTGTCGATCGACCATTGTTGGAACACATTTCCTTAATTCATTTTCACTCAATTTCTTTGACGTTTTCGCCCCTTTAACCGATTTCTTTTCTCGGTTAGATCCATTAAATCCTTAAATTCAATTTTAATTAATTATCTTTCTTCAATTACACATAGGAGCAAATAGTTTAACTAATTAGGATTCTATAAAAAACACACATAATTATAAAAAATATTTTGTGTCGTGTGTGATCTTAATCGGGATATATTAAGACTAAAACTTTAACCTGAGTTGTTTTTCCTAGGTTTTTCAAATTCTTTGATCTCTTAACGTTCATCATCTCTATCATTGTTTTTAGCATCTGTTGGCCCAGTAGAATACCTAAGAGGGGGGATGAATTGGGTAATTAAAAAAATAATCATAATAAAATTAAATAAAACAAATAACTAATTTTATACCTAAATTAATTATTATCTTTATAATATAGCGGAATAATATTATCAATCTAAGTACACACCCAAACAACAAAAATAACAAAGTAGTAATGTAACATACAAAAAATTTATACTGGTTCACCAAGTTACTTTTGGCTAATCCAGTCCCCCGAGCTCCATGGAGGTCGCACCCACTAAAACCAAGATCCCTTTAAAGGTAGGAACCAAACCCGCACTCTGATTATTTTACAGACTCAGAATCAACCTGTACAATATCTTTTTTCCAAGCTAAGGAAGAACCTCTACTTTTTAAAGGTTAAAGAATAATCTAATTCTTTTTAGCACTTAGGCACAAGAATCAAAACCTCTCAAAACACTCCAACTATCATTTTCACCGATAAGGATGGAACCTTTACAAATCACTCACAACGCAATTCTTATCTAGGAAGAATCACTATCTCAATCTCTTTACAAGAAGAGACTGAAACTCAACTACCCTTTATTAAATACCCCCAACAGTATTTAACCCATCACAACTCACCAATACAAAAATTGATAAGAAGTAAATCTCACTCGGAGCTTCTACCACTCTAGATAAATAATAACTCAATTAATATACCAACTAGTGATAGAAAAATGTGAGATACAAAAATCTGATTTTAACAAGAATATGGGTAGCAAATTTGAGCACATAATCAGATTCAAGAAATTGTTTGTAAAACTATTTTCTTCAAAAATCAAAAATAATTTCTAAGATCAATTTCCAAATATAAAATAAAAAAAACAAATAATAAGCAATATGGAAAGATCTCACCCGGAATCCACAGAAATAATTATTAGAACAATGTAGCTTAAAATTCGGTATCAGCAAAAATTGATAACAATTGATTCTCAAAATCACTTTTAGAAAAGCTCACAATATTGTAGAATGATAACTCTTATAAAAGCTCACAAATGATATAAACTCTTTTAGCTCTCTCAATGAATGATTAATTATATCAGAAATTTGCAAGTAGATATAGGAATATGAAATCAGTCTTTTAACGGCTAGTTTACATATGTCATGACAATTAAAAACTCTTATATACCCTTTATATCGTAAAGACTTCATTTTACTTCAATTTCCACTTAAAAACAACTTTCAAATCTCTCAATTAAACCCGCCAAAGTATTTCTCAATCTAAATTAATAAGAATAAAATCTATTTCAAGTACTAAATTGAGAAACATTAATATTTGATGAACCATATTAATAGAATTTAATTAATATATGAACCATATCTTAAATATAGAGAATATCCCCGAAATCTCTCTCAAATCCCAACCAAAAAAAGCTACTATTGGATTTAATCTTAGATAAAATAATATCCTGAAACAGCGCATTCAGTCGACTACCCAGTCAACTGAGAGATTCAGGATGTAGCCAATGCAGTTCATTGGTCGACTGCCCGATCGACCTATCAGTCGACTTGTTGATTCAGAGAGTTCAGCCCTTCTTGGCCGGTCGACTTAGAGATACAGGATGTTACAACTACTTGGTCCGGTCGACTCATCAGTCGACTGTTGTCTTCTGGATCTCTTCTCTGAATACGTTTTTAACTCATTTTCTTTTATGTTTTCACCCCTTTAACCATTTTCTCTTTTAAATAAGCTTCACTAATATTCTTATATTTCATTTTAATCATTCAAAATTATTTCTTCTCAATTCACGTAGGAGCAAATAATTTAACTTAATCAATACACACATAAATGAGAAAATATATTTTGTGTCGTGTGTGTTCCTAATTGAGATATTAAGAGTTGAAATTTACCTGGGTTGTTTTTTCCAATTTCTTCAAACTCTTAAATGTTCAATATCTTCAATATCTTCAACTTCATCATTTAGTATCCATTTTAATTTGTCATCTTCATCACTTACAACTTTAAATCACTGAAACACTCAATTAAAACATTAGTTCCACCAAAATATCAATATTTAATTGTTCATCAAAATCTTAGGAACAACAGCATCCATTCAGCATTTGTCACAATATCTTCATGATAATCTAATCACTGGAACTAATAAACTGAAACACTCAATCAAACCATTAATTTCTCCAAAAACATCAATATTTAATTGTTCATCCAAATATTAGGATCAACAATCTCCCCCTTTCTGATTATGACAATTAACTTTGACATTTTTTGTCAAAGTAATATGTAACTACACTCCCTTTGAATTCGAAGACGGGTTTTATAACTCATTAAAGCACAATTATGAAGATAATCATAAGATATTCAACAAATCACAAAGTTCAAAATGATAAATAACTCTAACTCCGCCTTAAGATATTCAACAAAATAATTTAAGCTCCCCCTTAAGATATTCAATAAAACATCAATAAATTATCCCTCTTTGTCATCTCAAAAAGTGGGGAAGGGGAACCACAAATAAACACTACTCTAGGCCATCAAATAATATACCTGAAAGAGTAAACCTAAAGTAATTAAATCAGGATATATATTTTTAACTTCTTTAAAAGCACGTTGAATCAACTCATAAATTCAACTTTAAGAATCAAAACTCATTTTAACAAATCAACTTTTAGGCACAAAACATCAACACTATGTAGATCATCATTATAACTAAATATTTATATAATCAAATCTACTCAATCCATCAAAATCCACAAATTACTAAAATAAGTCAGTATGTCTTTCTCATGATACCAAATAATACCAAGCCATGTAATCTTTAACACATTAGAATAAAAGTATATCTCAATAATAGTATGCGTATTAAAGGTATTATCTATCCCTTCCTCAATAATAATCGTTTAAAAACCAGGAGATGTGAAACTTATGAGAAGAACATATTATTATGTATATAACAAGATACTTAATATCCATAAATATATCCATATGCACAAAGTATCAACCTAAAACATTAAGTACATATTAATACGCCATGAATATTCAAATGATCGCATATATGGTATCAAAAATATACTTAATAAAATTTCATAAAAGGATACCACCCATGATCTGCTTAATCTCATTTAATATGTTAGTCAAATAAGATCATGTTAAAAACTGATTTTATCAAATATACAAGAGATAACTCAGGCTTAATCAATGAATCAGTATTAGCTAACAATAAAATTTCATGTAAACATATAATCAAGCTTATGAGCAATTTAAATCAAATAAATTATTATACACTATCATGCATTTTAATAAATCAAGGTGAGCTTAATTTAACTTATTTGTATAAAAGATGTATTCATGAATAAGATCACATTATACAAATAATCTTACTAAAATGCATATGCAACAAATTATTGATAATACTTAGTGAGATCATAAACATTCGATTCATTTTCTAAATCACGTAACATGTTTTAAAATTAACATATGATTACTACTTGATATAAGCACATAAAAACATGTTAATACTCATTAACTAAATGTGATTCATATAATCACCATGCCATGTTTCTAAGACAACAAGTAACACATCATTTAAAATATGTCTTAGAAACCATTACCAGCTTACCTGTTTGGTAAGTCGGACACCTTCCTCTTTAACAAATTTAATGAATTTAAAATACGGAGGGCTAGGAGTACATTTTCTCTCTTTCGGGACAACTTTGCTCTTTACCTCATTTATACCGATGATTAACTTGGGTGCGCAATTTATCTTAGCCTGTCTGTATCCTCTCATTTACTTTTCTAATACTTCCATTTCCACATGTCACTTGTGGCTTCTTGGTGATATCTCATCTTGGCTTTAATAATTCTTTTCTAATTGTAAGTTTCACTTGTGGCTTCTTTGTAATTTCACATTCTATTTTTGGTGTATCTTTTCGCTTTGCACATGTCGCTTGTGGATCCTTGATGACTTCCTGTCTAGGATTTAATAAAACTTCTTTGTTTGTTTCATCCTGCCCACTCCCAATATTATGTAATTCTGCACAAGATATTTCAACAGTTCTCTTTGGTATCCATTTCATTTTGGACTCGTCCTTGTTAGACATAAACTTAGGGTTCCTGAACGGACATGATACTTTAAAATGTCCAACTCTATTACAATAATAACATCTCAAATCCGATTTATCATAGAAAGCACGAGATGTAAAATAAGAATCATTTCTAAGAATAGAAACATAACTATCACTGGCTTCTGATTAAGGATGAGACGATGAAACATATTCACTTTACCTAGAAAAATTATTTTCAGAATCTCTCAAAATAGACTTAAGGTCAGATTTTGATTTTTCAAAATTTTTCTTAAGTAAATCGATTTTAAGAACAAAATCTGACATTTGCCTGCAAATCATGTCAAAATTATTTTTTAAAACTTTATTTTCATTTTCAAGGAATCCACTTTAGAGAACAAATTATTAATTTCAAAAGCAACATCTGAAAACTCTTTTGTGCCACAATAATCATCGAAATGCACTTTAGATATTCGAACACTTTTTTTCACCATTTTGAAAAGAATCAATTTTTCTTTTTAAACTCAAACTCTCTTTAACAATAAGTAGTGTGAAATAAAGTAATTTTTCCATAACAATATGGACATTTTCATTATCATTATCTCCATCACTACCACAAGAATCACAAGAATCATAAACCATATTTTCATATACGAATTTACCACTATCAAAAGAGAATACACAAAGCACATCATCCATGGTGTGTGCACGTGACTGGTTTAGCTAGGATGTTAAGCCTAATCGAGCTAAAACCAGCTCTGATAACAATTGTTGGCCCAGTGAGCTACCCAAGAGGGGGGTGAATTAGGTAATATTAAAATTTAATCCAAATAATAACACTTCAAAATTCAAACAATTAATTTTATCCTAAAATTAATTATTATCTTTATAGCAACAGATATATGTTATCAACTAGGTGCACACCCAAACAATAGAATATAAATAATATAAAGAAACAGAGCAGAACACCATGATATATCCTGGTTGACCAAACTACTCTTGGCTCATCCAGTGCTCCGAGTCCCACGGAAATTCAAACACACTAATCACTAAGATTCCTTTAAAGAGGTAGGAACCAAATCTTTACACAATGATTCTTTTCGCAGACTCAGAATTAACCTTTACAAATTCCTTTTCTCAGGCTTAGGAATAACCTTTTCTTTTTTCCAAACTCAAGAATAACCTTATCTTTTTCTCAGGCTCAATAATAACCTTATCTTTTTTTAGGCTCAAGAATAACCTAACTCTATTACAAGGAGAATCATAACCTAACTCTTTTTATACCTTAGGTTCAAGAATTAAACCTCACAATCACTCCAAGTATCATTTTCCCAGGTAAGGATAGAACCTTTACAATTTAGTCACAATTGATCTTAATCAGGAAAAATCACACCTAAGCTCTTTTTAACAGGAAAAGAGTAATCTAACCTTTTTTGTACACTAGGCAAAGATCAAACCTCAATCTCTTTACAAGAATAAATTGAAACCCAAAGTTACCCTTGATTAGAGTTTCCCACTCAGAACTTCTACCACCTCAGATTAATTAATACTCAATTAATGTCCCGAAACTAGTGATAGAAATAAAATGAGGAAATAAAATCTGATTATAATAAAGAATATGGGTAGCACAATTAAGCACGTAATCAGATTAACACACAAATCATTTTTAAAAGATTTCTATGCTTTTAAAGTTCAAAAACGATTTCTCAAAAAGATCAATTCACCAAGCAAATAATAATAAAATACTCAATTAAAAAATAAGCTTAGAATGATCTCACCAGGAAAACACCAATGAATTACAAAACAAATTGCTAGACAACTCAGATTGGTAATGCCAAATAAATTAGCGCTTTAACTCAAGAACTTTAACTCTTGAATAATCTCACAATATTTTTTAGTATAATATCATAATGATAACTCTCAGAAAGCTCAGGAACATAATAGTTCTTGATATTGATATCTTAACATGTGAAATCCGCCGGTCTATTTAAAGCTACTTGAAACAAGCCCTATATCGGCTAGTTTCCACAAAATATGTCATTTAAAATTACTTATAGATCCCATATATTGATTCCTTTTAATCCAGTTATATTTAACTTAATAATATAACTTCTAAAGCTCTCAATTTAGTCCCCAAAATAATTTGATCTTAATCAATGAAAGTATAGAAAGAATTATATTTAAATATGTGGACTAAATCGTAAGATCAAAATAAAATACCTTAAATTTCTCCCATATTTTAAGTCCAAAATATTCTCCACCAAAATAACAATATTTAAACTCAAAATTCGCAAGTTTAAATATAGAAATATAAAAGATATTTTATAACAACTACTTTTCAAATATTTTGTCATTAAATGACATCCCAAGACCTCATATATCATATATAATCAAAATAGATCTTTTTCATTTAAAAATATTCTTGGAAATCTCATTTTGGTCCTTAAACATTTTTAAATCAAAATTCATCAAAATAGAAAGTATTAAAGCACTTTAATTAAAAGAAAATTTAATTAAATAGACCAAATTAATCAGGATAATAGAATAGATAGATCATATCTCAATTAAGTTTAGATCCCTAAGATATCTCTCATATCCTAACCATAAAACGGCTAGTATTTAAATAAATCTCGAAATTCCACAAATCCTGAAACTGACCATCGGTTGACTGGCCAACACCCATCGGTCGACCGCCCAATTCAAGATATAGCCCAAGACAAAATTTCTTCGCTATCAGTCGACTTACTTATCGACAGGACGATCCAGAGACTTTCAGAAGTTGACCTACCTGTCGATTGGAAGATCTAGAGAGTTCATCCTCTAAGTACCGGTCGACTTACCTATCGACTAGATGATCCAGAGACTTTCACAAGTCGACCTACCTGTCGACTGGAAGATCCAGAAAGTTCATCCTCTAAGCACAGGTCGACTTACCTATCGACTAGACGATTCAGAGAGTTCTATAAGTCGACTTACCTATCGACCAAATGATCCAGAGAGTTCGCCTTATAACCACAGGTCGACTTACCTGTCAGCCGACCATTGCTGGAACACGTCTCCTTAATTCATTTTCATTCAATTTCTTCGACGTTTTTGCCCCTTTAACCGATTTCTTTTCTCGGTTAGCTCTACCAAATCTTTAAATTCAATTTTAATGAATTATATTTCTTCAATTGCAAATAGGAGAAAATAATTTAACTAATTAGGATCCTATAAAAAACACACATAATTATAAAAAAAAAAAAAAAAAAAAAAAAAAAAAAAAATTGTATCGTGTGTGATCTTAATCGGGATACATTAAGACTAAAATTTAACCTGAGTTGTTTTCCCTAGGTTCTTCAAATTCTTTGATCTCTTAACGTTCATCATCTTTGTCATTGTCTTTAGCATCCAATTAGCATTTGTCACAATATCTTTATGATAATCTCATCACTGGAACTAATAAACTGAAACACTCAATCAAACCGTTAGTTTTTCCAAAAAAATCAACATTTAATTGTTCATCAAAATTTTAGGATCAACAGTGTTGATCTACCGCTAGAAAGTGATGAGTACAGATGCGAAGATCGACGCACTCACCAAAAAGATGATCGAGATGGTAGATATGATCAAATATATGGCAGAGATAATCGCTAATACTAGGTCACAGTCCCCAACTACCAACAACGACGTGGGAGAAGAAGTAGAGTCTCTAGGGTCCACTGATCTGCACTCACAAAGGGAGCCAGCTGCCCAAGGAGATACAAGCAATCAGTAACAGAAGAAAATGGTGCATAGCCGAACTGAGACTGTCGATTCACGCCAGCAGATCAGAAGCAAGGTGGAAAAAGGTCATCATTTGGAAGAGTTGGATACACTGTTGAAAGGTACTAAAATGTCGTTCTCTTCAGATATCATAGTTGTACCATTGTCTGAGAAGTTTAATCCCACAAAGTTCAAGAAATATAATAGGAAAGTAGATCATGTGGATCACATCCTCCAGTTCAAGCATGTCATGAACTTATATGGATCCAGCAACTCCAAGCTTTGTAGAGCTTTCGCCACGACTTTTAAAGGGCCTGCCCTTGAGTGGCTACATATTCTCACACCCAATTCCATTACGTCATTCAAGGAATTTGGGAATATATTTATCAACCGCTTCATAACATGTCAAAGGTTGATGAAGGGTCCTGATTATCTTCTGGCCCTACGTCAAGAAAAAAAATAGACTTTATGCCAGTACATGAGCCACTTCAACGAGGAACTGGCGTGCATTGAGGGTTGTGACTCAAACCTCATTATTAATTCATTTATGTTAGGATTGCACCATGGTCGATTTCAAGATTCTCTCATGAAGAAAAACCCTTGAAACATGGCGGAGCTGATGAAAAAGACTAAGCCGCCGTACATAAAACTGGAGGACGTTAAGCTCACAATAGAGGGTAGGGGATCTTCCAAAGATCACCCTAGACAAAGCAAGAAGGACCACAGCAAGGCCAAAACCAGCAATTCGGACTGGCAAAAAGATCGTCCTAGGAGCTCAAGCTCCAGACTCGAACCACAACAAGAGCCAAATCTACCAGGTCCGCAGATGCCAATATCTAGAATCCTGCACGAGATACATACATCTGAGATGGTTCAATGGCCTCCCAGTCAGGCTGCCAAGTCTAACAGGAAGAACAAGTCAAAATACTGTGATTTCCATAGTGATCATGGTCATGATACAAACGACTGTTGGGAACTAAAAAAAAATTAAATGGCTAGTGGATATGGGTCAGCTACATGACTATTTCAAGAGCGTTCAAGGGATAAAAAAAAAAAAAAAAAAAGGCCTAGAAATTAGGGCCGTCGTTAGGAAAATTGTGATAATGAGCGCAAAAAAGATCGCCCTAACGAGAATCACGAAGTTATCTTCATGATAAACTCTACTGGGCCAGCTACTGAATAATCCAACCGTAAACAGAAAAGAAAATTCCCTGAATCCAGGTCCAGTCATTACTTTTTCTGATGAGGAATGCAAAAGGATTGTGTGTCCTCATGAGGATGCCCCAATTCATCACTCTTTGGATTTTCAGTTTTCGAGTAAGACGTATTTTGGTTTATAATGGTAGTTCTGCTAATTTTATCTTTACGGATACCTTAAAGCAGATGGACATGCCTAGTTCGGATGTTAGCTCCACCCAAACTGTTATGGTGGGCTTCAATGGTGATCTCAGTTCGCCACACGAAAAGATCACATTGTCTGTCACCACAAATAAGGAGGAATGAAGGTACACAAAGGCTACAGAGTTTATGGCGATAGACCGTTCATCGTCTTACAATGCGATATTGAGACGTCTATGGTTGTATACAATAAAAGCTGTAGCGTCAACGTACCACCAATACATCAAGTATGCAAAGGATAGTTATGTGGTGGTGATACGAGGTGATCAGGTGGCTTCAAGGCAATGTTTCGCAATAGCTACAAAGGGCAGAAACAAGTCCTTATAGCAATCAAAGAAGGAGCATGAAGCAGCTCTATTGAAAAGTTCGGTCCATGAAATTGATGATTTCATGGAACACGCCAGTGTAATTCAGCCTATCGAGCAAGTACGGGAGATCGTCTTCAATAAAGAAGCTCAAAAGCTGATGATAGGGGATCATTAATCCAGACTAAGATAGATGAGATCAATAGACTTCTCGAAGCGAATCTGAACGTCTTTGCTTGGACTCTAGAGAATATGAAGGGCATTAGCTATGACGTTGCAGTTCACCGACTTAATATCTCCAAATCTTATTCTCCAGTCAGGCACCTGAGAACGAAATGGTGATCGAAGTTGAGGTAAAGAGACTGCTCTCAATTGGCCACATAAGGGAAGTTATGTACCCAAAATGGTTGGCCAATCCAGTCCTCGTCCAGAAGAAAAATAGAAAGTGGAGAATGTGTGTAGACTTCACTAACCTTAACCAAGCCTGCCCAAAAGACTACTACCCAATGTCGAGGATAGATCAAATGGTAGATGCAGCAGCAGGGCATCAACGGCTGACCATGATGGATGCTTATGCAGGCTACAATCTGATCCACTTGGATAAGCAAGACAAGAAATGGACAGCATTCATCACAGTAAGAGGTACTTACTGTTACAAAGTAATGCCATTTGGTTTAAGAAATACGAGTGCAACGTACCAGCGGTTGGAGAACCGTATTTTCTAATATCAGATTGGATCAACTATGGAAGTTTACATAGACGATATGTTGGTCAAAAGTTCTAGAATAGAGGATCACCTCAACCATTTGGTAGAATCTTTTTCCATTTTGAGGAAGTTCAACATAAAACTGAACCCAGAAAAATGTGCTTTTGTAGTTGCGTCTAGAAAATTCCTAAGCTTTGTAGTAAACCAGTCTGGTATCATAGTGGACTCAGGTCAAATAGAGACGGTCAGAAAAATTAAATCCCCAACAACAGTACAAGAAGTTCAAGTGCTGACAGGAAGATTGGCGGTGCTGAATAAATTAATCTCTAAATTTATTGATAGGTGTGCTCCATTCTTCAAAATTTTGAAGTGAAGCAAAACCTTTCAGTGGGATGATGACTGTAAACAAGCACTCCAATCCATCAAGAACTACTTGGGCTCTATTGAAACGCTAGCAAAAGTAAATCCAGGAGAATAGCTTTATCTCTATTTGGCAGTAACGCTCGTAGTGGTGAGTGCTGGGCTGGTGAAGGATCACATAGAAGGGCAGAGGCCGGTCTACTACATCAGCAAGTCTTTAGTCTAAGCAAAAACTCGCTACATTGAGTTGGAAAAGCTTGCCCTAGCTCTAGTGACTGCAGCACGAAAGCATAGGTTATATTTCCAGGCACACGTAATCAACGTGTTAACCTTATACCCGCTCTGAGCTATAATGAACAGGCTGGAGGCTTCTGGATGTCTCATGAAGTGGACAGTAGAGCTTGGTGAGTTTTTCATCAAGTATAAGCCTAGAGCTGCAATCAAGGGGCAAGCTTTGGTGGAGTTCATTGTTAAACTAACTCCTCCAACAAAAGTTGTTGTAGAAGATGAAGAGTACCACGGCCAATCAGCTGTGCCATGGAGGCTGTGGGTTGATGGTGCATAAAACATGAAGGGGTGTGGTGTAGACATAGTCCTGTAAACACCTAAAAGAGATCTGCTTGAAAAGGTAGTGCAACTAGGCTTTAAGACCTACCATAATAAAGGTGAATATGAAGTTGTGATCATTGGGTTGACTCTTGTGCAAGAGTTAGGAGCCCAACATCTGGAAGTGAAGTTAGACTCTCAATTGATGGTTAATCATATTAACAGAATAATCACCATCAATGAGGAAAGACTACGTCTTTACATTGAAACGGTAACAAAATTGATCTCCTACTTCCAAAGTTGCAAGTTTAAAGTCATCCCAAGGGTTGAAAACAAGAGGATAGATGCTTTGTCTGTGCTAGCTTCTACACTTGGACCAGATCGGTGCTCTGAACTGGTGAAATTCCTTAATCAACCATCTGTAGCAGCACCAGTTAGCCATTGCGCAGGCATAAGTTAGCTGGACCAAGAAAAGGACATGAGAACCCCTTTAGCTCAATACTTAAAGGAAAGGATCTTACTAGAAAACAAGGACTCTACAAGAGAGGTTCTATACAAAGTATCGAGGTATGTGTTAGCCAACGATAAACTGTATAGATGTTCTTTTTCCAACCTCTATTACTTTGTCTAAAACCAAAGGAAGCCACTTATGTCCTACAAGAAATACATGAAGGGGTTTATGAAAATCACCAAGGAGGAAGAACCTTGGTTCACAAGGTGCTAAGAGTGGAGTATTACTAGCCAACTATGCACATTGACACGCAAGAATACGTAAGGAAATATGAGAAATGCCAGCGATTTTCTAACAATATCAAGGTCCTTTCTCAACAGCAGACTCCAATAACTAGCCCTTAGCTGTTCGCTCAACGGGGAATGGATTTGCTAGGTTCCGTTCACTCCAGCACCAAGAAACAAGAAATACCTACTGGTGGTAATTGATTACTTCACCAAATGGGTTGAAGCTGAAACGTTTACAACCATAGGAGAGAATGAAGTGCAGAACTTTCTTTGGAAGAATATCATCTATTATTTTAGCATCCCTATCGTGCTTATTTTTTATAACGGAACACCATTCACCGGCAGCAAGGTTATATGGATGTACAACGAGCTAAAAATTCAACATCGAACATCCAACCCGGCATACCCGCAAGTCAATGGATAAGCTGAGGTAACCAACCATTCCATCAAGGAAGCACTCAAGAAATGACTGGATGATGCTAAAGGAAAGTGGGTAGAAGAACTCCCAGGAGTATTATGGGCTCACCTCACCACTCCAACGTCTACGACCGGTGAAACACCTTTCTCAATGACTTACGACACCAAAGTTGTTGTGCCAGTGGAGATAAGAATGTCATCCAGACGAAATAACACAATCAACCTGGTGGAAAATAAAGAACTCATACGAGAGAAAATGCACTTATTGGAAGAGAGACGTGACAGGGCGTTGCTGAGGATGGCAGCTGACAAGTCAAGGATAGAACGAATGTTCAACCATACAGTTCGTCCACGATGCTTCGCCGTAGGAGACCTGGTACTTTGAAGAGTCATGCCTCATCGCCCAGAAGCTCGCTTGGGAAAGTTAGCACCAAACTGGGACGGCCCTTACTGAAAGTTAGCACCAAACTGGGAAGGCCCTTACTGAGTTACCAAAGTAAACAGACCAGGAACCTATTGGCTAGAAAATCTGGATGGCTAGGCAATCCTCAGACCTTGAAACATATCTCACCTGCGCAAGTATTTCCTATGAGTTTATAATCATTTTCTGATTCTTGTTTTTCATTAAATGTTTTGGAGTTATTTTGTCTCTTTTTAAAATACTCTCTTTGAATAAAGCAAATAAATTTTCTCTCCATAAATTTTGCAACGTTCACTAGTGCAATGCTATGCTTTTGTTCATGCCTACAATATTTAGTGAATTGAAACTAAGGATAAAGCATTTGACACTAAAGACTAAAAACTGAGCAATTAAGCTCAGCATTAAGTAGAGTTGATCTGTTTACTCAATCTCTATTGGGCAAAGCAGGTCAGTTTACTCACTTTAACTGAGCTCCTTAGCTCAGCATTAACTGGGCACCTCAGCCCAGCGACAACTGGGCCCCTTAGCTCAACACAAAATTAAGAAATACATATCAGCATTGAGCAGAGCTGATCTATTTACTTAATCTCAATTAAGCAAAGTAGGTCAGTTTACTCACTTTAACCAGGTCTTCAGCTCAACACTAACTGGGCACCTCAGCCTAGCGACAACTAAGCTCCTCAGCTCAGCACAAAACTGAGCAATTCAGCTTAGGATTGAGTAGAGCTGATCTGTTTACTCAATCTCAATTGAGCAAAGCAGGTCAATTTACTCACTTTAACTGAGCTCCTCAACTACTGGGCACCTTAGCCCAACGACAACTGAGCTTCTTAACTCAGCACAAAACTGAGCAATTTAGCTCAGCATTGAGTAGAGTTGATATATTTACTCAATCTCAATTGGGCAGAGCTGGTCAGTTTACTCACTTTAATTGAGCTCCTCAGCTCAGCATTAACTGGGCACCTCAACCCAATGACAACTGAGCTCCTCAGCTTCATACAAAACTGTACAATTCAGCTCAGCATTAAGCAGAGATGATCTATTTACTCGATCTCAATTGAGCAGAGCAGGTTAGTTTACTCACTCAAACTAAGCGTCTTAGCTTAGCATCAGATCAGTTTAGAAATACAAATAATGCCTAAGGAAAGGAGGGCAAGACAGTCCATTTAATCTTAAAAGAACAGATCAACTATGCTTTGAACAATACTATTCATTCTGTACAAAATCAGTTCACCATCTATGACTTCAAGTTTTGTAGACTAAAGAAATTAAGTGTTGGTTTAATGGTCTCTTACAAATCTCCATAACTTTCTTGTCATCATCATTATTAACCCATTCAAGATGGGGAATCCAGAAAACTTATTTGAGTGCTAGACTTGATGATTTATTGAAAAAGTTTGAATCCTACATAATACTGGTTACTTTGACTAATTTTTTACATTAAATCATCGACTTACTACCAAAGGCCTAAAGGTTTAGTTCATAACTGGTTTAATTTTCTAAACAAGTTATGAAAGAGGACAGGCAGGAGAGAAACACAAACACAAGTGATCAATGACGCAGCAGCACAACATATGACATGATCAAGACAATTCAAGAACCCCATATATTCATATTATCAAAAAAGAAAAGGTACATTCAAGGCTAAAAAAAACAACAACAACAACAAAGAAGATCAAGAACAGAAAAGACTGTTCTCCCAAAACAAAAACAAAAATGAAAAGCAAAAGTTTTTTCTTCGGTATAACCGGGGCTGAGAGAGGTCTTCATTCTGACCATGGAGAAGCAGGCGAACCCAGATCCTCCGAATCTGAGTTGGAGACGTAGAAGGCATGCTCCTCATACTTGTTAAACTTGTTTATCAGGTTACAAATCTTCGCCTTTTTCATATCGTTCTTCTCCAGGAGCTTGTCCCGCTTTGCCTTAAAGGTGTTTGTGAAGAGCCTGTGGTAGTGGAAATCGGTAACCAAATTGTGTTTGCTTCTTCCAAACTTCCTCCGTTCATCTCTGAGCTCATGGAGGTGAGAGATTGAAAGGAAGTACGCCGCTTCCATGGTAGCAAAACAACGGTGGCTTCTTCTAGAGCTCCGAGACGAGGGAGATCTTCTTTAGCCAACTTGGATTCTGTCATTAGGGCACGAAATGTTTCCCCCAATTCTATCTCTTTTTGCCTCTCGAACTGGATGGCATCGAAAGAGGAAGAGGTTGGCCATGATTCGATTGGCGACGCCATAATCACACAGGGATCAAAGAGAAAGAAGAAATAACTCAAGAATGCAAGAAAGCAAAACTAAAGAAAGCGTCTGAATTTGTGGGTAAATATTGACACTTGGTTTGACTTTAAATAGCCAAACAATCAAAGAAATAAAAGAAATCAAAATGTCAAAAAGTGTGCATCAAATGAAATAGTGACGTGTGTTGACGGTGTACGTACTGCAATTATCACAAGTACATTTTTAAGATTAAAATGACAGCTACTGTTTTGATACAAATCATGATTAGGGGTGTGCGGTAGTTGGGTTGGAGCGGTTTGGGCTAAAACCGCAGACCAAATCATTACTATGCGGTTTGCACTACTTTAAACCGTCGACCGCCCACTAGTGTGCGGGTTGGGGCGGGTTGAAGTGTGCAAGTTTGCTACTTCAAACTGTAAACCGCCCAATAGTATGCGGTTTGAGGTTAGTTACGGTTTGGGTAATAAATATTTCTAAAAGACTAAAACAAATTATCACATTACTAAAACTTGCAAAAAAAAAAATCATAAAATTACAATAACAAAAAATAGAAAAAAAATTACAAACGTAAAAAATAAAATCTAAACATCCAAACTCACTATTACAATCCAATTAATAATTAACTAAACAACTAAATATAGATACCGAAACAAAAATTAAAAAAATGAAATACAAAGACAAACTTAACCACGTGGTCTGCATCTTCAACAAATAGTAATAGTGCTTGATTGTCTGCTTCTTGAACTTGAAGCCGATTGATCTAGAACTTGTCATAAATTAAATCAAATAATTAGTAAATCCCATCTCAATATTATGAACAATAAAAAATTGAATTATATAAAATAAAAAACTTAAATAATACAAACCTGGTTCAATATCTTTTCAAATTCCTCAACCTCATCCATTATATTGTGAAGAGATATTGACACCAAAGATAACAACCAATTTTGTGCACAAATAAGACGCTCAACCATTTGAGGGGACAATGAACTACAAAATGGATCCAGCATTCGCCCCCCAATACTAAATGCAGACTCTGACACCACAATTAACACAAGAACACCCAATACATTACGAGCAACCAAAGCCAACACTTTATATCTAGTACAGTTAACCTTCCACCAATCCAAAATATTAAAGTTTTCATCCTTAGTCCTTTCAGGTAATTCGCTTAAATATTTTTCTACCTCAAACCCGCCCTCCATATCCATTTTTACTTCCATAAAACTCTCAAATTGGGAAGCAATTAACATATGTGGATTTTCATCCATAATATCTAAGTCCATAATTGATGTAGATGTCATATCCCTACACCCACTCTCATTTGGGCCATTCCCACCCCTAGTTTCAACATGCGTACTCATTGACTCCATAGAAGAATAGCATTCATACAACCGATTTATAACAAGCTTCATATTGCCAATCAATAAATTTGTAACCTCAATAGTATACATTTTCGAAAAACAAAATAGGAGATATGAAGCTTCTTTCTTAGATCCAACAAAACAGCCACTTACAAAATAACATTAATCTTATCCTCATTTCCCCAATACTTGTCAAATTTTGATTTCATATTCATCGCCATTTTAGCCACCCCATTATCTTGAACCAAGATCAAGCGATCAATTGCACTTCGAATTATAAAAATCTCATCGAAAAATAAGTTTGAAGTAACATAAAACAGTTTCAAAAATTTAACAAACGCATGACATCTTACCTAATCTTCATCATTCGAAGGAGATCTAGTTATATCACTCATATCTTTTTCAAGAAAATAAGCACGAAATCTAGGATCCTGAACGTCTAATATTTCAAATGCCTTTTCAAACTTCCTAGTAGAATCTAACATTTTGTAGGTGGAATTCCACCTTGTTGACACATCAAGGCACAAAAGACTATTAGACTCAACTTTCAACATATTAACACATTTCAAGAAAGATTGAAGTTGACTGGGTGAAGATTTTACATATCTTACTGCTCCATGAACCCTTTGAATAGAATCATCTATGTCTTTTAACCCTTTCACAACTATCTAATTTAAGATGTGAGCACAACATCTCATATGTAAAAGCTCGTGACCTAAAATTGTGCCTTTCCAATTTTTTGTCACCTTTTGTAAAAAATTAATGGTAAGATTATTTGAACTAGCATTATCCACTATTAAAGTGAAAAACCTCTCAAATCCCCATTCAAGCAAATATTGCTCAATCTTTTTACCAATAGTCTCCCCCTTATTATCGTCACTAATGCAAAAATTCAATATTCTTTTTTCAAGTTTCCAATCATCACGAAATGAGACGTCAAACACATATAATTTAAATTCTGAATGGACGTCCATGTGTCTGTAATCAAACATATCTTACAACCTTTCAAAAGTTTTCTCTTTCTACATAAAAATCTTCATTATATCACGAGCAATTGTGTATCGAGAAATATTTAACCATTTCGGTTGCAAAGCAATACAAAACCTCCTAAACCCTTAATTTTCCACAAATCTAAAAGGCAATTAATCAATTATGATCATCTCCACAAGATCCTTTCTAGCATCTTCTTAATTAAAACTTAATGTAACAAGTTGATCTCCTCTCTTCCCCAATTTTTTTAGGTTTAAAACCTAATGTTGCTTGCCCCTTAAGTTGTTCTTTATACAGATATTTAGGACAACTATGCAAATAATTTCTTAAAGTACTTATACTGTGATGATTTGAATTAGCACGATAATTTTTTTTTACAATATCTACATAATGCTTTCAGTTCACCCCCTATTTCAATATCATCAAAATGATCCCACACATCAGATTTGTTTCTTTTATATACCGTACTTTTAGGGGGAGTTGTCCAGTTGAAGCAAAATTCCCATTTAGATTGTCCACTTTCACTTTATTCGTTACCATAGTATCCATAACTAAAAGAAAATATAGACCAAGATAAGCAAAATAACAAATAAATATAGAATGACATAAGTGGAAGAAAAATTATATTAACTAGTAACTGCGGAGTTCATATAGTAATTAAGGATAGAAAATTAGCCCAAAAAAGATTTCAAAACCGGATTTGTCAAACAGGTTCTTTGAATCTGGTTTGAATGCGAGATTTTCATTAAACCAACATATATATAACTTTGGTATCTTTTTAATATCAATTTTCTTTTTCTGTTTTACATAACATCAATGGATTAAAAAATATTCATGACTTTGATGGTCATTTCGATCTTATTTCTATCATATATTGTTTTATATGTTCCTGTGAAAGACAATTGAAACCCACCCATATCTTATTTATATGTTCTTGTCAAACAGAAACTCAAACAAATTGCAACTCAAACAGATTACTAAGATAATGAAATAGATTACTGAGAATTTCTTTTATGGATTCAAACCAAACTCAAACAAATTACTGATTAATGATTATGAAGAAGCGTATGAAACAGAAACATGAAGAAGGTTCAGAAACATGAAACAGAAACATGAAGAATCTGGATTATGAATAAGTGTATGAAACATAAAAGAGAAACATGAAACTGAAACATGAAACAAATTCTATATATTCAAAAACAGAAACATGAAACAAAAATAGGATCATAAATGAAAATATGAAACATGAAACAAACATAGGTTCAAAAACATGAAAATCATAAGAGGGAAAGATTATACATACCTATGCAGAAAAATCGAAATCAAACTCGAACATGTATATGATTGGAATTGAAATTGGAGTAGAATGTGTATAAATCGAAATCAGGCTATGCTCTCCGTTTTTCGAAATCGAAATCGAAATCCCTTTTATCTTCGTCTTCGTCTTCACTATTTTATTATATAGATGGAGAATTTGAAGGATGCAAATCATTGTTTCCATAATCGAATCAGAAAATGAAAATCTTTAGGAAAGTATCACACAACAAGTTCATTTATGGAAGAAAAAGGGAAAATTTGGAGTTCGTAACCCTAGCCGCCACCGACGACACTGGAATGAGAAGAAAGTATGCATTAGGTCATAGCATGAAAGACTAAACGACGTCGTTTCGGCTGATATTTCAGGCGAGCAGGTCAACCTGTCAAACACACTGTCCAAACACATTTTGGGTGGTTTTTGGGCAGTTTGGGTTGGTTTCAAGGGGTTGGTGGCGTGTAATTAACGCACGCCACTTTCACCGCAAGTGTACGGGTCAAGTTTTAATATATATGGGGAGAGTAAGGGTATTTTGTCCACAAGGAATGGTTGCGATTATTATCGAGTACCTTAATTGTCATAACCTAATTTTATCTAGGCAACTAAAAATGTATTTAATTAATTAATACTAATACTAAGTTAATTAATCTAATTAAACTATAATACTATATTGAGATGTTTAGGAAAAATATTGCCTAGGGATTAACTTTGTTTATAAAAATGTGTTTGACCTCATTTTAGTTTACGTTATCGGCATTCAACCTATCCGTCAATCTCGGTTCGTAAACTCACTCGCCACCTCTCCCAAGTGTAAGACGAGTGAATATGCGACTTCTCGTCAACGAAGAAGTCCCCCTCAACGTCTTAATGACGTTATGTCATATGAGTCTCGCCCCAACGTCATTGATTGGGGCATTGTGTTTACCCTAGTCCGAATTCGGGGCTACCTCTCCCGAGTGTCAAACCCCGTATTCTAATTATCTAAACAAGTATAATATCAAAGAATAACGGTAAACACAATTAAAATAATGAAGAACAACCATTAACGAAACACAAACTCAAACAAACAACATTTTCATAAATATATATTAATCCCTAGACAAAATCCGGTTAGCTCATGGCCATAACCATTTGTACAATGGAAAATGAGCTAGACATGCTCAACAACCTAACAAAGTTAATAAACTAAAGAAGAAATGAAAGAAACTTAGTTGTAGTCTGAAAAATTGCCGCTAAAAACACTTCGAGATCATTTCTCCTTCTTCATAATGTGTTCTTCTCTTTCGGAACTGGTTGAACACTCCCAAAATTTCTCTCTAAAATATCCTAACCCTAATGGAGATATTTTGGTCGAAGGAGAGGAGAGGAGAAAAAATAGGGAACAAAAATATTCTAAAAAATATCTAAATCTAGTGCAGAGTGACTGCCGCGGTGGTGGGCATGTCGGCACAGTCTTCGCTGCAGCGGTGGAGGAAGCTATGGGCGTAGGAACCTATTTTTAGTTTCACCACTTCGGCGGTGAGCTTCCAGCAAGAATTAAGCCCTCTCTGCATATTCACCGCCGTGGCGGTGATCTGGACGTCGCGGCGGTGGGCTACTTTTCAGAATATTGCCTCCATGTTTGTTTTCCCACCATTCTTCCACCGTTCTTGATCCAATTGATCGTTATTGATCCGTTTTCATGCATTTTCACCTCAAACACCTAATTTATACAAAAACACATAAAAACGTATTAAAACATAGTAAACATATTCGAAAACTAACAAGTTCGGTTTGGACATATATAGGTAATTTACACCTATCAGCCCGCCCCGCTGCACATCCCTAATCATAATGATAAAAAGTGATAATTACCAAAAATTAATTATAGATGTGAAAAAAATAAATTGAAAAGACAAAAGGACAATTCAAAGAGTGGCGCTATAATCAGTGACGTTTAGTTGGTCAGACATCAGCATGGCAGTAGCGTCAACTGGTAGAGCTTGGTCTAAGGCTTGAGCTGAGCTTACAACAAGTTGATCATCCAGGATTAGAGCTGAGCTTTCCACTGGAACCACAGCAGCTGGTGTGGGCAAGGGCTCTTCAACCTCGGTGATCTCTTCCTAGCCCTCATCAGTATTTTCACCTTCTGGCTTATCTTCTAGCTCATCCACTAAGAAAGAGAAATCCAAATCAGGGTACTCCTCCGCTACTCTCCGTTGATAATAGGAGAAACCCACCTTCTAGAGATTTTTTTATTCACTCTTAAATACAACCCAACATTCTTCAATGTCCTGCTTAGACCTTTTTGTCTTAGCTGCTAGCTCGTCCAGTAGCCTCTCTACCTCTTGCACTTGATCTATGGACTTCAATTTCTTCTAGTCTAGCTTAGCCATCAAGCGGTCTCTCTCAGTCTATATTTACTAGAGGGCATTCTCCTTTTCTTGAAGTGCATCATCTTTAATCTGAAGGGAAACATCCTTGGTCTTGAGATCAACATCATTTTGATCAATTATCAAGCGGGTTGAGTTGATCTTTTCATTCAAAGCACGAACATCATCCTTCAAGGATGAGCTATCTCCTCTTAAGGCAGTAATCTCTATTTGAAGCCTAATGTTCTTGGAGCAATAAATCTCGTTGCTTTGCTGCAAGGCTACCATTTGCTTATTAGCATAACGCAGCTCCAGTTCAAACTTCTCTTGAAAAAACCTCGCCAGTACTAGGTTTGTTTCCAAGCTAAGCTTCTATTCTTCCAAGTAGGGGTGTGCATGGGTCGAAACCCACCATTATGGCCCTAACCCGCCACCCGACCCGACCTTGTCGAGTAAGAAAAAGGTGGACCCGTTAGCTGACCGCTGCAATGGAAAATCCGATCATTCTCGGGTTTATCGGTTGTCGAATGGTTACGAATGGTGGAAGGTCAGTTGAAACCCTAAGCTATACAGAATCGAAATCGAAACGAGTGAAACAGAAATAAAAACCCTAATCTATACAAAATCGAAACAAACAAATCAAACAAATAGAATAACTTACCGTTTTGGGCATGATTTCATCGGAGAAGAATCATTGGAGAAGAATCGTGTGTACCATAGAAGAATCATCAGAGAATAACCATTGGAGAGAGACATTGTTGATATCATCGGAGCTAGCAGCCGAAACCAGTCTCCCTGGACATAGACATCGCTAATGATAGAAAAGAGAGAGCACCATCACAAAACATCTTTTGGCTGCTACAGCTGCTGTAATTATTCGGATCAAGAAGAATCGAAGAAGACAAAGAAGAATCATCGAAAAAATCACATTCGAAGAAGAAAATGAGTCACGAGAGCGGCGTGCAATGGGCCCTAAAAACAGTAAAATTGTATAAATAGCAAGAAATCGGTCGGGTCGGATCATTCGGATGGGCGATGACTTGAACTGATATCCGATCCGAATATTACATACTAAATCGGGTTCAACTGACCCGACTGATTTTAAACACCTCAGGCCCGAATTTTACGGGCCAGGCTGGTCGGGTTTTTCGAGCGGGCCGGGCCTGTCGGATATTTTGCACATCCCTACTTCCAAGGCTCGATTTTTATCTTCCATCTTGCTGAACTCTGTTAGCTGGTGCGTGAGTTAGGTATCTAACCTATTTGTGTCATCAGCACAGCTAACCATGGCGGAAGACATGTGCATACACTATAACAAAAAAACAAGCAATAAGGACTTAATAAACAACTTAGAAAAATAGAAAAACTTGTAAGAAGTTAAGGAAATTACCTGAAGAATAGCACAAATAACCATACTAAACAATTCAGCCTTGTTTTGGCCCTCAATTTTCTTTTTTCCCTTGTACCAGGACCTTTTGTATAAAAATTTGATAGCATTATCTAAAATCACACGACTTGGAACAGAGGGTCCAACTTCGTCGATTAACTAGCAAATTTGTCATTTGGACATGCCACGACCACTTAATGCGCTATAGCTGGAAGCTGACATCTGAGGAGGTTAACGGTTAACCGACAAATGTGTGTTCAAAAGTATCCATTGCAATAGGCTCTGGCTCTCTGACCTTTGACGATGAATGATCTAGAATTGGTAGGACCGCCACTGAAATCACCATTAGCCTATGAATACTCAAAGGTTGAGAGTCGTCATCAGATTCGGGAACCTATTGGACAGTAGGCTAAGGAGGTGGATTAACAGAAGGCTGGATGGTGGGCTGAACTGCTTGGATGGACTCTAATTGAATAGAAGGCTCAACAGGACGGTGAGTTGTTGATCTAGCAGTAGCAGTAGTAGGAGCAGTTGGCTGGGATGACGATGATTGCCCAATTGTTCTAGCAGACTTCTTCACAAGCTTCATTCTCTTCTTGGTTCCAAGTTGCAGCTTAGCGAATTCATAAATCAAGATGGATCCATTTCTAGTCTAATGAGTGGAAGATGAGTTAAGACTTTGTAAGAGCGTTCGGTTGGAACCAACAACCTCCTCAACTCTCCTTCAATTTTGGCTATGAGGCCAAGACTTTTGCAAGCTCTTTTACCTATACTAGAGACCCCTAAAAAACATCAAAACCATTTGAATAGAATTCTAAAGAAATCAAAATTGTTGAAATGAGTAATAAGGAAAAATACTTGAGATGTTGAAGCGTCTCGATACAACAAAAGGTTGCCCTACTTCATCAAGAGATAACTCCTAGTCACCCGAAAAGAAAATGTACTATTGTTGCCAATCTCTCACCTTAACTAGGAAGATCGGTAAGGAAAGAAAAATTCTTGGGGAAAGAATAGTAATATCTTCCTAGATTGGTGAGAAATTTAAGGTATCCTATACTCCTAAGTGTATCTATCAAGAGAAGGACGTTTCATTTGCTCATGCAAGGGAAATAGCCCCCATGATTTGGTGAAAGCTATTTGGGGTTAACTGGGCAGGGGTTATTTCTAACTGGCGAAAAAAATTACAAAGAAGAGGAGTAAAAGGAAGGGAGAGTCCATACTCAAACAACCACAACCCGAGGCATATTTCATCCTTTTTAGCATCATAGGGATGTTCGTCTTTGGACGGAACCCTAATCAACACAAATGAGGGAATGTCATATTGTTCTCTAAATGGTCCAAACCATTCTTGTGGAAACTTGCTCGCCCCATGATCTCCCCAGTTTTCTGAGGGATTAAAGGGGTGAGCAACCTGAGTCGTCGTCATCTTCTCAACAAGGGAATTCAATGAAAAACCTGCTTCAGCCGGACTATTCGATTGATTCAACAACATTCTAAGGAAGAACAAGCAGCAATCGAAACAAAGAATATGAAGAAAAGCAATGCAACTATAAGATTTGGGGAAGATGGGAACTTACACGAGATGGAATTGATCTTTCGTTTTCTTCTCTTGAATCATCATGAAAATCAAGAGGACAAATGATATGGGAAAACTCTCGCTCGTAACTAACATAGTCATGGACCTTAATGGGTCGGATCGGGTCATAATTTCGATCCGAAATAGACAGACCCAATGGATTATCTAGGCCGAAAAAAAATATGCCTAGTTGGGTATAGTCTTCGGCAGTCCTCTAAACAGAACAAGTGACCTCATTAAAAGGCTCATTAATGGGTATATCAAAACCCACGGTGTTCAGGTCCAAGGAATATCTAAGTCAACCTATTGTGATTATCTCTCTTACACTTGATGAACATTATAAACCGGATTGACTGTAACGGCCTATGTTTAATGGGGAACGTTACAGAGATTTCTCCTTAAATAAAGGAGATAGTGGTTATCTTCCAAGCCGTTAGGAGCAGATCACATAACATATGATCTCTCCAATGAAACAGCAGAATATCTCCAAGTCTATATAAAGGACAAGTATTACTGTTATTTACTTACGATTCAATCTGCGTTTTAACTCATCCATTATCAAATTAACGTATTCTCATGCTGGAGATTCTTTGGCTGACACCACACCGTTGTCCTCCTTGAGAACTCATGGTTTTGCAACTTTACGGAGGAAGGTGAAAATTTTTTTGACATGTGCGGAGCTGTTACAATTTCTCACAGCATCATATATATGTATGACTAATTATACTTACAATGTGAAAATATTCAGTGTATGAAATAATTGTATTGTGTCATCCTATTTATGCTCCATGCATGCAAGTAATAGTATACCTTTTTTTTTTTGACACACAAACAAAGAAATTGCATTATAACTTATTCCCTTATCATCCTATAAATAAACCATAAATTAAATATATCAAACAAAGTAAATGATTTAATTCAATAAGTAAATTATGTGATGTTTATTTTCCAATATGTCAGTAACTTTTAATTTTGTAACTTAAAATTTAATATCAATTAATTTATATATATATATATTTTGGTACAAATGATTGGGGAGAGAATTTTGAAAACTAAACTTGTAATATAGTGGATATCTAGCTTACTTCTTTTATAGAAGTTCTAGAGTTTAAATCTCTCTCTCAATATATATACTAAAAAAATATTAAAATTTTCATTAGAAAAAAAAATTCATTAGATAAGTATGCTTGATAATCACTAGGATAGAAGTTTAGGATAAAAGTTTAGGGTTAATATTAATTAATTATATAATGCCAGTCTCATGCACTACTATTTTCCTTTCTTTCTATATTAGTAACTGATTATTCAAGGAAGGTATAAACTGAGAAAACATAGGCACGTTCACACATGTGACCACTTGGACACCATCTTGTAATTTATAAATCTAACCTAGACTAAATTACACTTTGTACTCTTGAAATATTGATTTATTGTATTTAGGACTTAAATGATCTAATGTCATCATTGTTGTCACGGGCCAAACCTTTGAGGATGGACACGGTGCTAACTAGAGCTCGAGTCTAGTAATAAGTCTAGAATCAAATAATATAGAACAGTGGAATGAACAATTAATATTTAATAGCAACAAATTATGCCACAACTGCACATGCAAGCAGTTTAGTGAGAATACAATTACAATAATAATAACAATTGTATTAGTAATATTGTATTTAATAATGAAGGCTAAAAGCAGTAAAAGGTTTAAAATGACATGTCCTCTCACAACTTACTTTGAGTAAAAAAAATAAAAATGACACAAATAGACATTATTCTGCTCAAGAAGACATAACGAGATCCTTTTATGAGAAATAAAGAAAAGAAACTAAATTAAACCAAACTAGTTAAGAAAACAAAAGAAATAAGTCATGGACAAGTGATCATGTGTGAAAACATTAATAGGTTCCGAAATATTTTTTGAATTGGTTGAAAGTACAAACATTATGGTGCAAAATGATAAAATTAAAATACTAAAATGTGAAACATAATATATCTATGCTTTAAAGGTGAAAAATGTAATTTAATTTAATTGAGAGGAGTAAAACAAAATTATTTTAAATTACAATTATCCCCCAAATATTATCTTTTTATTAAAGAAAATAAGGAAAAATTACAGGTGATCTCAATTTAAGCATGAAATTCTCAATTGATTTCAACTGTTTAAAAATGAACCAAACGATCCCAATATACAGATTTTTTGAAACAGTCCAGTCCCAAATTTAAAAAACACAGAAATAACATGATAAATTTGTCATTGCAAGATCTGCGGGTTTAGGATTTTTCATGTTTAACGGTTTCACAACAAAATTATTTTATAAAATTAAAAATTAACTATTGTTGTAATATTTTTTTTAACATTCTAATTATATATTCAGATTCTTCTGAATAAGATTGATTTTCTAATTGATATCATATTCACTCAATTTTTTTGTTAGTTTCATGTTACATTCAATATGATACTTTCAGAATTTTCAATTTTCACATTACATTTAATATGATCTTATAAATTATCAAAATACAGTTGAATGTTACATTTAACATCTAAATAAATTTTATCAGTAAATCATATTAAATTCTACACGTTCATATAATTTGTGTTATTATCAATATTATTTCTATTGTATTGGATGTTATATTTAACACTCATGATGCACTCAGATTGCAGTGGTGTTATATATAACATCAACATCATGTTATATATAATATTCACATATATTCTAATCCAGAACTAAAAAAAATAAAATTAATATCTTATTTTGAATATCATGATTTATAGATCATTATGGTACAAAAAAATCATTAAACAACCATCACAATTGAAGGAAATTGTGGGTTTTGTTTTGAGTCTCATTGATAATTTATTATCATATTTTATTTTGTGTTTTTGAGAGTGACAACATGCATAGAAAGTAACAATTCATTAATAAAGTTAAATTAGTCCACGAAATATCAGCAGTAATAATAGGTGAAAAAAAACTAATTTAGTTGATTTGATAGTTTCTCCCACCAATTTCGCAAAAAAAGGAAAGGGCGAACGAGACGATGCATGGAAGTTGTGACAGGAGAGAGAATGATTGCTAAAGTTAAAGGGAGGGAGTGTAGGAGAAATGACATAACTAAGCACCAACCTTCCTAACTAACCCTCCTTGTTAAAAGTTTGACAAAATTAAGGGGAAAAAAACGACGTTAACTTACAACAAACACGGCGCTCTTATCGCTTCCTTTTTTCCCATCAATTGGACTTTTTTTTGTTCCCTTTTTCGGTGCCTCCCAAATTTCACGCCTCAAATAACGCATCCAGCCCATATGCTAGATCTTCATTATTAATAATTATGAATTAACAAAATCTTCTGAGAAATTCCTATAAATAATCCCCATTTCATTCTTCAGTACTCACTCAGCAGCATTCCTCCATTTTGTCCATAGAGTGAGTATCACTCAGTCTATAGAGAGAGAGAGAGATGGCAGGACGTCCGTACTGTACCTTGGTGCTCCTTTTGTCACTCGTATTTTTGGTCACCTTCTCTGATGTGGTTGAGGTAATACAAGCTTCAGTCTCTCCATTTCTTTTACCAATTTTAAACATAATGATTATGTTGGGTTTAATGTGTAAAAAATTAGTGGTCAGCTTATAAGCCACAAAGGGACAGACTGAACGAGGGTTAGCCAACTAAATACTCGTTATGTGATGGGGAGATTGTTAGGTTTATTCTACATCGAATGTGGAAGAGACTGATAGTCAGATTATAAGTGTAGGGAAAACTTCAACTTTTGTGCTAGCTTTTGAAATTGAGAGAGGTCCTAAACCGCCATACATATTATTAATTGCTTCTTTATCACATATGGCTCTGTTTAATCTCTCTCTTTTTTGTTTCCTTCTCCACAGGGTTACAATAGGCTCCGTCCTAGAGGTATGATACGAGCAATAGGGTTTCAAAATTTTGGGTTTTTGAAGTTTTTAAAAATAAAGATATAATATTAGGGTAGAAAATGTAATTAATCGTGACCTGTTTTTTCGTCATGAAAATACAGACTGTAAGCCGAGATGTACGTACCGGTGCTCGGCGACGTCGCACAGGAAGCCGTGCATGTTCTTTTGCCAGAAATGCTGCGCCAAATGCCTTTGCGTTCCGGCGGGTACTTACGGCAATAAACAAACATGCCCTTGCTACAACAACTGGAAGACCCAGGAAGGCCGTCCAAAATGCCCCTAGACCCAAAAAAAAAAAAAGAAAAATCTCACTTTAGACCCCTGAACTTGATTGTCGGTTTCATTTTGCACTTTAATTTTTTTATTGTAGCAAATTTCTCGAGATTAGAGAACACAAAAATGTCGCAGAAATATCAATCAATTTTCGGGTGAGAATTTTCATGGGAGCTGGCAAATTGGGCTTTTTTAGACCTAATTTGGATGTTTTGCTAGTCAAAATGAAACGTTATTTAATCTTAGGGGTGAAAAGTGAAATTTAACCACTTAATTATCTTATTAAATTATTTCCCAATAATAATAATTTGATTTTGGTATTGCTGAATAAATTAAACGATTTTGGAGAGGTTTTTGCTTGAGAAATTTCCCTGTTTTTTATTTGGAAACTGTATTTATTGTATGAGGATTTCAGTGGATTAAATTGTTAAAGTTAATTATTTCAGTGTTGAACTTTTTAGATATAAATTGAGAATGTAAATCAAGCAAGTGAACTATGTGTCAATTTAACCCCCACAAAAATTAATCATGAAGAGAGAGAGTGTGGGTTCATATCTGAGACACCTTGATTTTCGTGATTAGCATTTAATTAAAAAAAAATCTTAATAAATTGAATTTAAATAAAATAATTATGATAAATAAACATAGTTACTATAATTAATTACACTAAAAACAATTGGAAATAATCATATAATAAATCAATTTTGTTTTGTTCTTTGCATGATTAAATTATACAACCGTGATTATTTATTTTAAAACGTTAAAATAACATATCAATTATATATATTTTTTTCATAAAAGAAATATAATCTTGTTAAATTCTAACACCTTAAACTATTTATGAAATTTAAAATTAATCATGGTTGTTTTGAATTCAATAATTTGCGTGCAATTCAACACGGTCAATTAATTAGAAAAATTCAATTAATGGGATTCAAAAATTGTGCTGACTTCAATATACAAATTATTATGCATTGAATTCAATATGGTCACTTAATTAGTAAAATTTGTAATAATTTAATAACGTGACATACTTTAAATACTAGTTAAATGTGTACCAAAAATATGTTCCGCAAAGAAGGAATAATTACCAATTATAATTAATAAAAATCATAAATAATTACATTTTAATTACACTTTATAGTTGATTTGATTACAAATGCATTTTGTCTAAATAATAACTTCAAAATGACATCTCCATTCATTTAGTAACATGATATAATCTAACTACTACTTAAATATGTATCAAAAATATCTTTCTGATAAAATAAATTTATTTATGTTCATGTTGAATTCAACATCTGTTATTATTTTGATTCACTGTTCATGTTGAATTCAATATTGTGATAATTTTTTTATATGCCTTTTTTGATATGCCCGTATTGAATTCAACAAAACCACAAAGACACTTTTTAATATTAATAGACAACCTTAACATGTTGAATTAAACATGGATTATTTATCCTTGATTCAAAAAATACAATCGAGGTTTCATTGTGAAGCCTTAAAATAGGCGATTATTGCTCCATAATTTGATGATGAAAAAAAATGGTTAAATTATTTAATTATTTACAAAAAAAAAATTCAGAATACATATGGTAAATTGGTAATTGCTCCTTATTTTTTGAAATATATATATATGGAATGGAACGGTAATTAAATAAGAACAAATTCAACCATATATTCAAAAAATATCTATGGAAAGTCATTGTGATAATTTGGTAGTTTTAGTACCAAAATTAAGATCCCTGCATAAACGCACAAAAATTATTCATAGTATTCATAAAATACTAGGGCTGTCTCACATTTGTGTGTGTATATATATATTAGTTTGCATGCTTCTAACACAGACAAAACAAATGCAACATTAGCAAGTACCTAAATGACTTGCCATAAAGACTTCGAATTTCAATTTTCAAAATTTAAACCAAAACTATTTTTTAATTAATTTTATATTTGTTTAATTCTTACAACCAATTAGAAGTCAGTCAAAATTCAAATGACAATATGCTTTCATAATTCTTCAAAATATGTATGAATTATTAATCATCCCCCTAATCAAAATGGGGGATTACAATCATCATAAACTTATTAAAAATAGATAAATATAAAACACTAAAAATCCAAGGCTTGTACCTGATGATTATTTAGTGTGTCATTTCTAGTGAGACTTCTAGTGTTCAAACCCCCTCCCAACCGTTTATACCAAAAAAACAAAAAAAAAAAAATCTGCACAATTCATGATACAGGAAAAAAGAGCAGCCTGGTTATACTGAAAACATAGTAGTATAAAATAATTCGTTTTCATCTGGTTGATATCCAACTATTGGATACCGACGAATCCATTTTTTTCCATATCCGTCCATTTGCCGCCTCTAAAACGTAGTAGCAAGGGCTGCTACCCAGGGACAGTTTCGGCATCTCTCTTGAGCTTTAGTTGACCTGATTCATCCCTCTTGAAGAGCTTCTCAACCACTTCATCCCAGCTAGTTCTTGAATCACTGCCCCTCGATTTACTACTTTTCGACTCTCTTTCGCTCTCGGAATGAGACGATGGTCCCGCCCCTTCTTCCTCATGCTCCATGGGGGCTGTCACAGCGTGAGGTATGTTCAAACTGACGGCCCTTTCAAGGGCGTCTTTGTGTTCTTTTTCGAAGGTCTGCAATCTCTCGAGTTTCTGAACTTCTGGAGGGGTGGTTATGGTTTTCTGATCACGCTCTATCATTCGCTGAAGTAAGATAGGCTCTTAGCAAATTGATAAAAATAACTACTTTCATGTAACACATAATTCTGGGTGTAAAGGACCTAGTCTATCAATCTCCTAAAATACAAAAAACACTTAGGTCCGTTTGATAATGCTTTTTAAAAGCCAAAAAGTTAATTTAACCCAAAAAAAAAACAAAATACTTTTACTTAAAAATAAAAATAAACAATCAAACGCAAGATTAATATTGTATGATTGTATCTTAGTATTATCCCTACAAGTAATACCTTAATCCAAAAAAATCATAGATGTTTGAAAAAATGCCGATGAAGAGGTATCAGTCCATCAATCTCTTATACTATGAAAATGAAAAAAACCAACTATTTTTCGCTTTCTTAAAAAAGTATTTAAAATCATATTATTACAATTTTGTTTTCTAAAAGTATTTTTTGTTTTTGGATAATTGATCAGTAGTCCTACATTTAGAGTGTAATTTCTTATTTGTCCCATTTAAAACATAAATTTAGATTTAGTCCCCTAAAAGAATTTTTGGTTCCGTATTAGTCCTCTGCGTGCTCACGCAGTGTATATGGAGCGTAGAGAGAACTTCGTGAGTCAATCTATATTAAAGTGAATATAAGTTACATATAACTAAAATTAATTACTAATTATAAATTATATATAACTAAAATATATTTATGTAATATTAGCTACATGTACTTGTGTAGTAATTACAAATTACATGTAATTATATTATATGTACTTGTGTAATATTTTACATCTAAAAAAAGTTTTATGCACAAGTTAGATACATGTAACAAGTGTTTCGGTTCAGTACGGATGCGGAGGTGCAAGCACGTGTATTGGGCCTTCACTTTTTTTTTTTTTAATGCACGGGACTAAAATAGAAGTTGCAATTAAATAGGGAACTTTTATAAAATTAAAGATAAAATAAGAGACCTACGTGTTTCAGTGGCAAGTCCCTTAATTTACCCTTAATTTAAAAAAAAAAAAATCATGTGCAATTGCAACTTGTGTTTTAGTCCCACGTATTAAAAAAAGCAGAAGGCTCAATACCCGCGTCTGCACTCGCGTAGTTACGTGTAACTAGTTTATGTGTAAATTATTTGTTAGATGTAACAAACATTAATATAATTTGTAACATGTAACTAATTTGTGTGTAAAAATTTGTTAGATATAACAAATATTACACAAATACATATAATTTATAATATGTAACTAATATTACACAAATACATGTAACTATTATTAAACCAATTTTTATATGTAATATTTATTAGATGTCACAAATATTACACAAATATATGTAATTTGTAACGTGTAACTAATATTACACAAGTACAAGTAACCATTACTACACAGGTATATGTAATGTGGTTAATTATTAAGTTGTAACCAATTTTAGTTACATGTAATCAATATTCACTATAATACGAATTTGCTCACCAAGTTCTCTCTACATCCCTACGCGATACGTGAGAAGATGCTGGACTAATACACTAGTAAAACCTAAAACACAGGACTAAATCAAAACTTATGTTTTAAAAAGGACTAACGTCAAATTACTTTCGCTATTTGGGACAAATCGACAATTCTCTCTAAAAAATAACTATTTTTTTTAGTTAAAAGTCAAAAAATAAAAATAAAAAATTACCAAACAATGTCTAAAATAATAAACAATTATTTGTTATTTTTTACTATTATTACTTATAAATTACTTTTTAAAGCACAAAGCAAACATTACTTTTAATTTATTTTATTTACTCTCTCCCTAAAACCAAAAAAACTATCCTAAAAAATGGCTTATTAATGATGCCTAGGAAGGGAGTTCTTACTTACTTCCAAGGCCTTTTCTGATTCTCTTTCGATCCAAATAATCCCGTGATCGGATGTCGCGTTGCACGATAAGACGATATGTTCGAATCTTCCTTCAACTGGAATGGCAGTTCTAACCTCCGGAGGGTATCTCCCACATCTGATCATAACATGAACAAAAGTGTTGTTTTGATGCTTATACTCTCTAGATTATAGATCACTTTGTCCTCTTAGTATAATCAACTTCAATATCACTCTTCCCTAACAATGTTGTTCTGTTCCCAGAAACTTGCTAGAAATCTAGGCAGAAAACATGTTTTCCGTTTCGTGCCTATATAGTTCTATTTCAAACCAGGATGAAAACTTTAGCCAGATAATTACTAGCGCTGATACCAATAGGTAGTAGTGATTGTGGAAAAAAAAGAAGAAAACAACATAGAGATTCACTAGTGGTTCGCTTTTTGTTTACCGTTTCCGTTCCCAGAATTCCTAGAACAGAAACAGAAAAAGGGCACAATTTTGTTCTATTCCCAGAAATTTGCTTAGTGTGGAGTATTGTTTTGATATTTTCAAAGAGTAAATAGTGTCATATGCGTGAACGGTGTCAAATGAGTAAATAGTACGCAGTTCCACAGCCGGGGAACAATGGAATACTCGTGAATAGTGAATTCTGTGTCAACAGTAAAACACATTTTAGATCAGAATACCCATTTTGCCCTTCTCTCAGATTATAAATAGGCTTCGAATTCATAAGTTTAGATGAAACAAAGACAAGATGTAGCCTGCGAGAGAGAAATGCAAGGGCCTTTGGCCATAGTCAAAGAGAGACTCTGGGTGAGCCTTCAGAGAGAGACATACACAAGCAATGAATAAACATAGATAGAGAGCTTGACAAGGAAGGAATTGAGTGGGTGAGTTGAAAATGTAGAGATTCTCCTCCTCCCCTGTATTTCCTATTGTTGGAATATTCGATATTATTATTATTTGTATATAGGGATAGTCAAATATGTAGATTAAAAAAATTATTATTTGTCGTAGTTAGTTTTCTTATTTATTCTTAATTACTCCTATATGTAGCTTAATTGTACAATTAGAAAAATATACTAGTGATTATTCAATTTTAATTTGGCATCAGAGCCAAAACAAAAACCCTAACTAGCCTTTGCAGTTGCAGCCGCCGCAGGCCCTTTACAAGCTTTCAACGTCCGCCACCGGCCATTATAGTCGTCAACGACTTTCGCCGGCATCCAACAACCGCCGACGAAGGTTCGCCGGCGTTCCTTACAACCAGGCGACGAACGAAAGCCGCCCTACAGCCGATGACGAGCTCTCTTTACAACTGACGAAGCCTCGCCAGTCCCCTACAGCCGCCGACCAACACTCGCTGGCCCTCTACAACCAACGACGAAGCCTCGTCGGTCCTCTATTCGCCGCCGACAGCCTCGTCGGAGCCCTAGCAGCCGATGAACTTGCCCTCGCAAGATTTGTACGAAATAGATCTCGCAATTACAGCTCGATTGCAGTTCGTGAGGTTCAATTGCAGCCACCGACGAACACTCGCGGCCCTAGCCACCGCCACTGCCACTGCCACCGCTACAGGATTTGCTTGAAGTCGACGAACCGAGTCAACTCTGTGAGTCAACTCAGTGAGCCAACTCAACTTAGCATCAAGCAGCCTGGTTTCGCGAGATTTGCTCGTTGAAGTTCAACCCGACGATTCTCAACCTCTAACAATATTTCCCCTTGCCTTCACCATGTCCGACGTTACCTCGGAATCCATCCCAAGGTTCAGACAACTTACCGAATCAAAGCATCTCCCTTCCGAATCTCATTCCATCCAAATCACCTCTATTCGTTTGAATGGAACCAATTTCTTGCGTTGATCTCAATCGGTGTGAATGTATATCCGTGGACGAAGACGGATGAGATATCTAACCAGTGATGCAAAGGAGTCTGTCATCACAAATCCGTTGCATATGACTTGGGATGCTGAAAACTCCATGATTATGATGTGGTTCGTAAACTCTATGGATGAGGAAATCAGCTCCAACTACATGTGCTACCCTACGGCGAATGAACTTTGGGACAATGTAAATCAGATGTATTCTGATCTGGGAAACCAATCTCAAAAGTATGAGCTGACTCTAAAACTCTGTAATATCCGTCAAGGCGAAGATAGTATCACCAAGTATTTCAATTCATTGAAGAGAATATGGCAAGATCAGAATATGTTTGACGATCATGAATGGCATTCAACCGAGGATTATAGCCACTATAAGAAGTTGGTGGATGATGATCGTGTTTTTAAGTTCCTGACAGGTCTGAAACCGGAACTTGACGAAGTTAGGGGACGAATCATTGGTCGTCAGCCTCTTCCCTCAATTAATGAGGTTTTCTCAAATGTCCGAAAGGAGGAGACCTGTCGGAACATTATGCTCAACAAGCCACAAATTATCGGTCCTACAATTGCTCCAATTAACCAGTCTGCTTTGGCTACTGCTAATACTAACTCCAGCAGGTTTCCACGCCGAGCAGAGGAACGCCCTCGTATGTGGTGCGACCACTGCAACAAGTCCCGTCATACACGAGAAACATACTGGAAAATCCATGGGAAACTGGCAAATTTGAAGAGCAACAAGTTAGGAGAAAAATCTAACCGATCTTATCCTTCCACGCATGAAGCTGCCACCACTCCATTCAACAAAGAACAGATTGATCAACTTCTAAAACTGCTGACTGTCAATCCATCATTCTGTATTCCTAATGCTTCCTTAACTCAAACAGATAGTAACTCTAGAGTCTTTTCTTGTTCCTTAAACTCAGCACCTTGGATTATCGATTCAGGTGCTTCTGATCATATGACAAGTTTTTATCACATTTTCAATACATATTCACCGTGTTCTGGTAACGAAAGAATTAGAATTGCAGACGGTAGTTTCTCACCCAGTGCAGGAAAAGGCCAAATAACAATCTCAGATAGTATTAATCTAAAAACAGTCCTTCGCGTTCCTAAACTTACTTGTAACCTCTTATCTGTAAGTAAACTATTGCGAGATTCGGACTATTATGCCATTTTCTCTTAATCTCAATGTTTCTTTCAGGACCATAGCTCGGGGAAGATGATTGGCAGTGCTAGACTGGTGGATGACCTTTATTACTTCGATGATAACTCCTTGAGGAATAAAACAACTCACGGCCCCAGTGGTATGAGTTCAACGTCTATTCGTGATAAAATCATGCTTTGGCACCTTAGACTAAGATATCCAAGTTTTCAATATCTTAAACATTTGTTTCCGATTTTATTTAAGAATGTAGATTGTTCTTCTTTTCATTGTGAAAGTTGTTTGTTTGCAAAAAGTTAGCGTACTTCTTATATTTCAAAACCATATCGTGTATCCAAACCATTCTATTTAATTCACAATGATGTATGGGATCCCTAAAAAATCACGACACTATCCGGAAAAAGATGGTTTGTGACATTAATTGATGATCACACACGTTTATGCTGGACATATTTGATGCGTGCAAAATCTGATGTAAAAGTTTTATTTAAAGATTTTTGCATTATGCTAGAAAATCAATTTCAAATGAAACCTAGCGTTCTTCGCATAGATAATAGAACAGAATATTTCAACGAATGCTTAGGCAGTTTTTTAAAAACAAATGGTATTCTACATCAATCCACATGTCGTGACACGCTCCAACAAAATGGCATCACTGAACGAAAAAATAAACACTTACTCGAAGTCGCACGTACACTCATGTTTTCTATGCATATTCTAAAATATTTGTGGGGGTGATGCTCTTTTAACAGCCGCATATTTAATAAATCGCATGCCTACACATATTCTAAATTACACCACACCATTTGATAATTTCAAAACACACTTTCCAGCTTCTAGAATATCAACTGACCTGCCTCTTAAAATATTTGGTTGCACCTCCTATGTTCATATTCCTAGCCAATTTCGGTCTAAACTTGATCCTAGAGCAGAAAAATGTGTTTTCATCGGTTATGCACCAAATCAAAAAGGGTATAAGTGTTACAATCCACAAACCAAAAAAATTTATGTTAGTATGGACGTCACATTTTTGGAAAATATTTTTTTCTTTGACAAAAATCCCTTTCAGGGGGAGAATGTAATGGAAGGGAATTTTTGGGTTACTGATGATCCTCTCCCGACCACAGTCTTAGAAATTTTTCTTCCAAATCAATCAAAAACAAGTGATGACAATATTGAAAAACAAAAAAGGATCACTACTAGTACCGAGCATAACTCCCTCACAAACAGATGAAGAAATACCACGATCATGTATTGAGTTGCAGGTTATACTCAGAGAGGTACAAAGAAGAATACAGATCAACCTACTGTTCTAGTACAAGGTCAATTCGACTCCCCAAGCAATGATCCAAGTAATCCTATATCTTTACCACTTCCTAATGAATCTTCTCATTCCAGTATTCTTTCAGATCTTAATATCCCTATAACCATCAGAAAATGAGTTAGAACCTGCACCAATCACCCTATATATAGATATGTATCCTACACAAAATTTTCCGAACCGTATAGAGCCTTTACTTCTAAAGTTACTAATCTGTTTATTCCAAGGAATATTGAGGAAGTACTAGGTGATACAGGTTGGAAGCTAGCAGTTCTGGAAGAAATGAATGCTCTTAAAAGGAGTGATACGTGGGAAATAGTTGATTCGTCAAAAGATACAAAGATAGTCGGGTACAAGTGGCTATTCACAGTTAAGTGTAAGGCAGATGGAAGTATAGAATGGTACAAAACAAGGCTTGTAGCTAAAGGGTTCACGCAGACATATGAGATAGACTACCAAGAAACATTTGTTTCAGTTGCTAAGATAAACTCAATTCGGGTTCTATTGTCCCTAGCTGTGAATCTTGATTGGCCACTACACCAATTAGACATGAAAAATGTCTTTCTTGGAGGAGGAAGTGTTCATAAGTTTACCACCAGGCTTTGAAAGAAAGATAGGACAAGGAAAGGTGTGCAAGCTAAAGAAGTCACTATATGGCCTAAAACAATCTCCAAGAGCGCGGTTTGAATGCTTTGGAACCACTATAAAAAGTCAAGGTTATCAACAAAGCCAAGCAGATTATACTATATTCTATAGACACTCAATTGATGGTAAGATTATCATTTATTGTCTATGGAGATGATATCATCTTAACAAGAAGTAATAGTGACGAGTTGAGAAGACTTAAAGGAAAACTTGCTGATAATTTTGAAATAAAAAACTTAGGTCCATTAAAGTATTTTCTTGGAATGGAATTTGCTAAATCAAAGGGAATATTTGTGAGTCAAAGAAAGTATGTACTCGACCTACTGAATGAAACAGGGTTACTCGGGTGCAAAGTTGTAGAAACTCCAAGTGAACCGAATGAAAAACTACAACCAGCTAAACCTGAAGTTGGGATAAACCGATAACAAAATCAAAGACTAGTGGGGCGGTTAATCTACTTATCACATACCCGTCTAGATATAGCCTTTGTCGTAAGCATGGTTAGCCAATTTATGCACTCACTAGGACAAAAACACTTCGAGGCTGCCTATAGAATCCTAAGGTACTTAAAGGGTACTCCTGGAAAGGGAATTTTGTACAAGAAACATGACCACCAACTTGTAGAGGTTTATACCGATGCAGACTGGGCTGAGAGCATCACGAACAGGAGATCGACCTCCGGTTACTGTACCTTTGTTGGTAGGAACCTCGTCACATGGCGGAGCAAGAAACAGAATGTCGTAGCTAGAAGTAGCGCAGAAGCAAAGTACAGATCAGTGGCTCACGGCATCTGTGAAGTGTTATGAATTAACAGATTACTCGAAGAGTTGAAGATATCTAATTCAGCACCTATGAAGGTCCACTGTGATAACAAATCAGCCATTGCGATTGCTCACAATCTGGTGTTGCACGATCGGACAAAACATGTGAAAGTGGACAAGCATTTCATCAAGGAAAAGATCGAAAGTAGATAAATATGTATGCCATATGTACCGACTACTGAACAGATCGCAGACATTCTAACAAAAGGATTACCAAATAAGAGATTCGACTATCTAGTATGCAAGCTGATAATGGAAGATATTTTCATACCAGTTTGAGGGAGAGTGTTGGAATATTCAATATTATTATTATTTGTATATAGGGAAAGTTAAATATGTATATTAGGAAAGTTATTATTTGTCGTAATTAGTTTTCTTATTTATTCTTAATTACTCCTATATGTAACCTAATTGTACAATTAGAAAAATATACAATTGATTATTCAATTTCAATTCCTATTGATATAGTGAAATTGGTTTCTCTCCGTGAACATAGGCAAATTGTTGGCCGAACCACGCAAATCTCTTCTGTGTGAATTTGCATTTGTGTGACTGATCCTTAGGCTCGGGAATGTCATTGTTTCATTCCCCAACACCTAGACATATGAAAGAACAGAAACCGATTTTCTTTTTTGTTCCTACATTTATGTTTTGGGAACAGAAACACTAAGGTGGCGCTTGGTTAGTGTTCCCACTTTTCTGAACCCAACTGGAATGGGTTGGGTTGAATTGAATTGGGTTGGGTTGAGAATTTTGGGAATAGAATTACGTTTGGTAACGACAATTTTTGTTTTGTGCTGAGAACAGAATGTGTTTGGTAACGATTTTATCCTAAAACTATTTTTTTTTTTTGATTTTTTTTTTGTTTGGTGGCGGCCGGACGGCGGCGGCGGCGAGGTGGCCGGATGGCCGGCGGCGGCGGCGGAGGTGGCCGGCGACCGTCGCCGGAGGTGGACGCCAGCGGCGCGGACGGTCGCCAGAGGTGGCCAGCGGCAGTGGAAGGTCTCCGGAGGTGGGCGGAGACGGCGGTCGGTCGCCGGACGGTGGTCGGCGGCGGCCGGCGGTGGTGGCCGGACGGTGGCTGGCGGTGGCAGACGGCGGCGGGTGGTGGTGGTCGGCAGGCAGATAAAATCGGAAGTTGAGAACTTTGGGTTGAGTTTTTTGGGCACAAAAAGAAATAACTTTTTTTTGTTTCTGGTTTCTTTAGGATTTTGAGAATCAATTCCTATTTTTTGGGTTAGGTTGAGTTGAGTTTTGTGTTTGCCAAGCGCGTTCCCAAAAATCAAACCCAAAATTTTTGGGTTGGGTTGGGTTGAGTTTGGTTGGGAACACTAACCAAACGGGGCCTAAACAAACGGGGCTAAAGGAACAAAAGTTCATACAATGAGGCAACAGGAACAAAAAAAAAAAATAGGCAGGAATTTGAATGGGAATATTTATTACCTGCAAAATTTTCTTTCAACAATATGATACATTCTTCCCGGTGCATACAGTCTTCTGGGATCTCCGAGCTTCCTACCTTCGGGTATGAAGGTATCCCTCAAGCATACCAAGAACAATAAGCAGGGCAAGCTGTTTCAAAGCAGCAAATCGCACCATTAAAATGAGATTTCAATGATTCATACAGATTCGGATAAATTATTGCAAGAAAAAAACTAACCAGAATACTGATTTGAATATATCTTGCAATGGGGTAGCTGTTCTTGGTAAAAAATCATCCTGTATATAATCATAATCAGTTCATACTAAGAATTGACGATGAAGAATTAGTTTGGGCATTTTGACGAACACATGGTGTGGTGGGGTTTAAATTGCTGACCTGCAAGATTATAGAATGTATAACGTCGGCGTATTTCACGGCCAAATTCAGCGACATACATCGTGCCGGCGCCACGGCGTAGCACCTTATCTGGCTCCTCGGAATCCCGCCTAGCCTATCCCTGTGATTCACTACGACCACCGTCAACAAAGCGGCGACACCCGACCCCAGCGAATGCCCAGCGAAAACCATCTTGTAATCGGAGCCATTCTCAATCCAGAGTTTTTTAAATGTCTCCGATTCCTCGTTCAAAAGCCAAATCGCCGACTTCAACAGCCCGTGGTGGACGTAGCCTCCGTCGAACATCTGCATTCCGAGGCGATTGTCCAGCAACAGCTGGTAGTCGCTCTCTTTGACCAGATTGAGGCCACGAATCGCGAGGATGATCTCGCGGTTGTCGTGGTCGAGGTAGATGATATAAGTAGGGGCACGGCCGTGGGTTTGCTCGTAGGTGACGCGCTTGACGAGCCAGTCGGGGTTGAGGCGGTAGCCACCGGGGGGAGCGAACTGGGGGTTGCGGAGGTCGGTCTCGTAGACGGCTAGGATAATACGGCAGACGCGGGGGATGGGCTTGAATTCGTCCGGTGTGGCGGCGGTCCAGGTAGCGCTGTCGTCGGAGCCGATGTAGGTGCATCGCTTCCAGGCCCACCGGAGGCAGCCCATCACCACCACGCATTCCACCCCGCATATCAGCGACATTTGGGGCTTTACAACCTTACTGAATTCAGGTGGAGGGTGTTCCGGAGAGGAAAAATCAGAAATTCCGGCGGGAGAAAGAGTTAAGACAGGGATGAAGGTGGTGGTGATTTATAGTGGGATTAACGTTTAATGGTGGGAGCTGGAGTTGTTGTGGTGGTGCTACAGTGGTGGACCTGGTTGCCATTGAGGAAAAAGTGTGAGCTCATGAGAGAGAAAGAGAAAGAGAGAGAGAACGCTGGAAGTTTCACGCGGGTCGGAGATTTATCGTCAAATTTTCATTGAAATTGGGAAGAAAGAGAGAGACGGTGTTTGATTCTGGTTCTTGTCTTAATCTTTAAGTCTGCTTGTTTTTTTATATTAGCAAAAAAATAAATAAATAAATAAATAAAATAACATATGTATATATATATATATATATATATATATATATATTCTATCTCTCTAACCTTATTCTTTTATTAAAATAAAAGTTAACATTAATTTTAATTTTTAAATTAATTTTTTATTAATATAATAATTTTAATAAATTTAATTGTCATTTATTATTGCAATAATGGATTCGAATAATTTTTAAAAAATTCTTCTATTTCGAATAGTGAATTTTTTTTTACAATAAATAATAAAAACTATAAATAATTCACTAATTAGACTTTTTATTTTAAAAAAAATAATTTTTAAAAAATAATTATATTTTTTCTCATATAAGTTTTGGCAAGAATAATTAAAAAAAATTCTTTTTTATACAACAAATTTCATATACAAAACGAACTTAAAAATTACAAATATAAAAATATATATTATATTATTTTAGTAAAACTTAAAAGTGAAAGACATGAAATGAGAGTTAACTATTAATTATCTCTTCAATCTTGTTGAAAATTGACTCATTTCACTATTAATATTTTATTCATTCACTCCTCCTAATATTCTAACACTAATTTCACTATTAATATTATATTTATTCATTTCATTACTAAACATTTATGTTGATTATAAATTAATATAAAATCTTAAATCTTTATCTTGAAAATAATATATCAGTTCATCCATATTTTATTAACCTTATGAAAAATTGAATGCCATCACTATAATACCTGTAAAATTTATATTTTTTAAATAATACTCAATTTAAAATAAATTATATTTTTTTGGAGATTATTTGTATATTTTGAAAATTTAAGGGTATGATTGAATATTTATTGATTTTTAAAAAGATAAAAATATAATTTTTTCTTATATAATTATATTTTTATTTGGGGTGTACAAATGTAATAATTAAATTTTTGGTATATTAGTGTATAAAGATGTATATAATTATATTTTTGTTTGTCCGTATATAAGGATTTATATATTATATTTTGGGTTTATAGGTGTATGGAAGATTGAAAGTTCATGTAATTATATTTAATATTTCTTGGGGGTTTATATTTTTTGTTGCAGGTGTGTAAAGGTAAGTTGGTTATTTGGAGAGATAATAAAAAATAGAAAGAAAAAAAAAAATGACAGACCGAATCAAATAACAAAAAACTTAGATTCTTTGATAAAAAAAAATAGAAAAATTCAATTAACATTGAATTTACAGTCATATAGATATTTTTGTTACTATACAAATACAAAAAATGAGTTTACAATTGCACATTTCTTCAGCATTAAAATTATGTTCAACTAAAATTTCATCATTCCATCAAATATTAAACAATATCCTCAGTTTAAATATGTTAAACTAAAATATTTATAATATTAATTGAAAATAAATATTATAAAAAGATCTTAAATATGTTCAAGAGTCCCGATGGTACATAGTTAACTCAATAAATAACATAAAAAAAACTATTAATTAATACAAAACAATTTGTCAAACACAACAAATACAAAATTAAATTTACACAATTAAATAAAATACACGTACAAATTAATCCAAAACCCGCATTTAGTGCGGGCCTAAAACTAGTACTCAAACAATTTAAAATATCTTGGATGAGACTCCCATAAGTGATGTTTTACACTTATGGGACCTTGAGAGGAATTTTCCACAATTTATAAGCCAAAATATTATGGGGCATGTACCAGGAGGTCCATTTTTTGGTTTTCATGTACCAATCAAGCCCAATTGTTTTTTAGTTTTTTTTTTTTTGCACCAATAACTCCCATTTTATTTTTCTGACAAAACTACCCCTCCTTTATAATTCACGCCTAATTCCATATCCATTTCACAGCACAGCATCTTCTCCCTCACTTCGCCGTCACTGTTTACTTTACCTTTCGTCGTTCACTTTGCCGTTGTCTTCGCCATCACTGTTCGCATTTGCTGTTACCCTCGCATTCGCCCTCGCCCTCGCCTTCGTCATCGCCATCGCCGTTTGCCTTACTGTTCATCTTTCGTCGTTCTCCGTCTCCGTTTGTCCTTCGCCATTCTCCGTCTCCATTTGTCCTTTCGTTTTCGCCGTCGCTGTCACTTTCTCTATTCGTCTTTTCCATCGTCGTCCCCCTTACTAGGCGAAATCAACGTTGTTGTTCGTCTTCGTCGTTCGCCATCGCCGTTTATTCTTCGATTCTTCACCGTAGCTGTTCGTCGTTGACAGAGTTCCACGCCGCAGCACTGAAAGGTTTATGATTGTTTTTGAATAATATCAACATGTTGAAGGTAACACTATCTAAAGTAAACATAGAAGATAACGAACTATCAATCCAAAGCATAGGAGATATATTCTCATCAATCCAGAAACTTCAACCGAACTAAACCAAATTTAAATCCAAGCATCATAAACTTGAATTTATTAGAATTAAACTTCTAATCAATTCAAAAACATTGTCTGAACTAACACAACTGTGCATGTTGAATGTAACACTAAATCCTAACATGGGGGAGAGAGAAAAAGGTGAAAACATAGCTTCACAAAAATTCTAGAGCTTCGGCTGCAAAATTATTGAAGACAAAATAAAATTTCATGCTCAAAACTGATAAATTCAACAATCGTCGATGACAAAACAAGAATCAAGAATCGAAAAACGAGAAATGATCGAATTGAATCGAAACTAACAATTTTTCAGTAGATCGTTGATGGAGCAGACCAAAAATCATCGTTGATGGGGGAGATCTAACTGAAATAACTTCATCAATTATTTTATCCCTAGAGGGCATTCCGGTGCTATAAACTCCTACTACGTGTGGGGTCCGGGGAAGGATCAGACCACTTAGGTTTATTGTACGCAGCCTTACCATGCTTTTTGCAAGAGGCTGTTTTCACTACTAGAACCCGTGACCTTCAGGTCACATGATCAATTATTTTATCCCTAAACCCTAAAAAATTGTTTTTTGCAAATGAAATCAAAATCGAAATCAACAAACGAAAATGAAAAAAAAAAAATGAAATCAACACAAAGAGAGAAAGAGAGAGCTTACACAAATGGTTGATGGAGGACACCAAAAATCATCGTTGATGGAGGAGATCTAGCTTAAGTAATTTCATAAATTATTTTATCCCCTAAAACTCTAAATAGATTTCTGCAAATGAAAATCAAAATCGAAATCAACAAAAATTGAAAATTGAAATCAATAGAGAGAGAGAAAGAAGGAGCTTACACAGAACGCAGTGAAGACAACAACGACAATGGCAATGTATACGACGACGATGACGATAGAGGATGGAGAAGTGAAGACGACGGCAATGACTGATGACGAAGTAAAACGATGACGATGGAGAATACGACTCTTACTGGTGGAGACGACGAGAATAGTAAACGACAGCGATGAAGGATAAGACGAATATAGCGGTGGAGATAGAGAATGGTGAAGTCAAAAAGAGAATGGGAGGAGACACACAAAGAGAGAGAGAGAGAGAGAGAGAGAGAGAGAGAGAGAGATAGTAGGGTTTAAAATGAATTGGGGCAAAATAGTCATCTGACATTTGGAGATTTTTTAAATTTGGGACTAATTAGTTCATAAAATTATTAGAATATGAGTAATCAGTTCATAAAATGATTAGGATGAGAGTTTTTAGTTTATTATAAACTAATTGACATTTATTGGTAAAGGGAAAGTGATTTTAAGCTTTATTGGTAATTTTCTCAAAAATTATACCGTTATACTCGTTTTAAGTTGAAATTTGTTATGAGAGATAATTTGTCTCTCTTTTGGTAATTAAATATTTCATTTAAGACCAAATTATATATTTTTAATCATTCTCTCGTAATTGAATTATTCGTATAATTCAAAATTTTATTTAAAAACAAATATAAATTTTTTATCCTACATTGATCACATGGTACTAAAATTGCTATATAAAAATTATTCACTCTAGAACAATATAAATAAAATTTTCAATAATTAACATGTTCACTTTAAATTTCTGACTTTTAAAAAAATAGAAAACTACTTTGTAAAAAAAATTAAAATTTCAATTATGAAAAAATTACACATATCTATTATTATATTTATAGGTGCCTTATTTTTTTCTTTAGTTCCTATTAAAACTAAATAAATACCTAACGAAAACTACGTAAATTTATCTCCCAATTAGAAATTATATCTGATATTCCAAAACTTTTAACTTAGTGGATATCTAACTTACTTTCTTTATGGAAGCTTGGAAGGTCTAAAGTTCAACCTCATCCCTTAGCACATGTACCAAAAAAAATAAGGGTTTATATCATTTACTTCCCATTTCGTTTTGTACTATACCAGATATAAGACCCTGTTAAAAAATATTAAAAAATAAATAAAAAATGATGAAATGAGAAAAATGAGAAGTTGGGGGGGGGGGAGAAAGAGTATTTTGATTTAGATATTTTAAACATACATTTATAATTTATATATATATATATATGTGTGTGTGTGTGTGTGTGTGTGTGTGTGTTTGTGCCGTGAGCCATGCCGGGAGAAATGAGAGAGAGAGAGAGAAAAGGGGGGGGCAACGTTGCATGATTTTGCTCCACTAATCCATTGATATATATATATATATATGTATGTATAAACGTGGTAAGGGAGGGTTACCATCATTCTGGAAGAAACAAAAAAAGGAGAGAGAGAGAGAGAGAAGCGAAGAGGAAGAAGAAGCCATCGGAGAAGCTGCCAGAGATCACTGGTGCGGGTTCAGGGTGTTTTCCCAGTGTTGAGAGTCGTTTGGGTTGTAGGAGTGTGCAAGTGTGACATGTTCTGGGGTCATATGGAAGCAGGTATGTGTAGGTGAAGGTCTGTGCCCTGTTTTTGCTGTTTAGAGTTACAACCGTTGGTTTGGTGTGTTATTTTAGTGGGTGTTTTAGTTAGAGTGAAGGGAATGAGGTTGGTTATATCAGTGTAAACTTGGGATGGTTGATCGTAAAGGTGGAGTGAAGGATTTAAGGGCCGGAGTTGGTGACGAGAAGGAGGTAAAAGATTGGTTTGTTCTGTTCTGTTCTGTCAGGGACAAAGCTAGGACCGCTTAGGCGATGGAATATCGCTTAGGCGGTAAAACAACAGAGAGCCGAAAAATTTGTGATCGCTTAGGCGATGGAATATCACTTAGGCGGTAAAACAACAGAGAGCCAGAAATTTCGTGATCGCTTAGGCGGTGGAATATCGCTTAGGCGGTAAAACAACAGAGAGCCAGAATCGCGTGATCGCTTAGGCGGTGGAATATCGCTTAGGCGGTAAAACAACAGAGAGCCAGAATCGCGTGATCGCTTAGGCAGTGGAAGATCGCTTAGGCGGTAAAACAACAAAGAGCAAGAAATCGCCTGTTCGCCTAGGCGGTGTATTCCCGCTTAGGCAGTGGGGAGCAGAAGCATATTCTAGGGGGGCTTGCGAGTACAAATTTTGAGGTGAGTGTACTGTCTTCTTACAAAATTATTTTTCCATATGTCAATCTAAATGTTTATTAAACTGCATGATTTTATAAATATGGTGGATCGAGCAGGTTTTGTGTGAGTTGGTAAAAATGAATTTTCGTGGAATTGATAGGGTTTTAAAAAGAAGGATATTATAAATAATTATGTTGGAAATTGACAGTAACTGAATTGACGATGGTGTGGTTTCTTGATTTGTGTTGTTGGTTAGACTATGCCATAGTATATGTCATGTCCAGAGGGTGGTCTAGCAGGTGGTGATTCATATTATGGTCTGTCCGGAGGGTGGTCCGACAGATGGATATTTGTTATGGTGATTGATATAATTGGTGACTTATATTATTGGCCTCCGGAGACGTCCGGTAGGCGGTGATCTGCGCAGTGAGGTCCGCTAAGAAGGCATATCCTACGAATGGTTACGGTACCGTTGCAACTCTCGATCGTGAGGTTAAAACGATCACTATGGTTTATTCGATGTGTATATGGGTGATAGGTGAACTTGAAATGGGGTGTTTTTACTAAGATTGGTGATTTATTGCATATAATGATTAATATGGTTTTACACTAAATGGATTGGTGAGATATATAATTATATAATTGTTTATTTATTGTCACTGCTTATTTTAAGAAGAGATGTTTGTATTATGGTATTCGTATAATTACGCTCGATCCCTTTTAAAAAGGTATTGAGAATGTATTATTATTTCGAAAACATGTTTTAAAATTACTAAGAAGGCAGTACACTCGCAGGTACTATAGAGAAACGTTTGTCCCCTACTAGTAGTAAGTCGATTCCTAAAGGGCCGTAGCGGGGAGTATCTCGATAGTGATTCTTTTTGCTTCTAATTGTATATGTGGGTTAGTAAAGATGAACTAGTACTGTTGTTGTAAGATCAAGAGAGTCCCAATGGAAGGGGGTGTATGTATTTTTATTGACCATAGTAAATAATATTCTCTTTTTGTGTAAGATATTTTAATTAGTGTTAGACATTTGTTCGGATGAGTTGTATTGTTGTCACACCGGCCCACAAATGTTGGGAAAACCGAGGTAGGTTCTGACACCAGATATCTCCCATATCCTTTTGCATATACCAATCACCTCCCTCTAATTTTATAATTGAAACCACTTACCTCCCTCGTCAATGAATAGTGGCTAACAAAACATTATTATGGACAAAAATAACCTCAAAATCATTTAACTTCAGTAAAATGACATAAATGCCCTTTTTTACTTTTATTTATTGGGCAGATATACCCTCGATTCTCTTCCCTGTAGAGCTCCGGCGGAGGACGTCATCACCACCAACAAACTCTTTCTCTTTCTACTCTCTCTCGTAAAAATATCATTTTATACTGGGAATTGAAGCTCTGTGATTGACTTCTGACGTCCTCTCTCTGTAAACCACAACTTTTTTTCTTGATAAAGAAATCACCCGCATAAAGAAAAAACAATGTTGAAAAAACACAAACACACTAAAGAGAAGAGTGCTTTTTATGAGAGTATCTCTCAATCCATAAACGAAATAAATAAAAATCCGTAAACCCTTTTCGTTTCAATCGCTATGTGTAATCTGAACGCCACCATCTTCGTCAACATTCACAAACCACCGGCGTGGAATCCAAAAACCCATTTCTATATTGATTTGTTCTTCCATGAAACTCTGAAACCAGACCTAGAAAAACAAACCCAATGCACAATTCCAACCGGTTCTGAAATCATCGACGAAGCGAAATCGCTATTCAAACTCGCCTTTCCCATAGCATTCACTGCTCTCGTCATTTACTCTCGCTTTATCCTCTCCATATTGTTGTTGGGTCGGGTCGAAAATACAAAGCTTGCCGCCGGTTCTCTGGCGATAGCTTTCGCGAACATCATCGGCTACTCTGTTATCTCCTATCTGGCTTTGGGTATGGAACCGCTCTTCGTTGTCGCCGCTCTAATGACAGACTGCTAGAGAGAAAAATATAGGGGAGAGAGAGAGAAACAAAGGATGGGAAAAAAAATAAAAGAACAAATACATTTTATACCTCACAACTTTGGATGATTTTTAAATAAACCCTATAAAATTTATTAGAGTACAATTACTAAATTACTATTAATTTCTAAGTGAAAGGACACAATTGTCCCTAATTTTAACCGGTAAAATTAGCGGTAAAATTTTGAAATTAAGGATAATTTAGTTAGTTTGTTCTAATTAATTCAGAATGATCTATTTGCAAAAATTTTCAAAACTAAAATGGTCAAAATGTATTTTTAATAACCCATTTCTGTTTGTTTTCCACCACCTCCTACAGTACTCTGATCACCATCTCCGGCCATCAACACACGGCCACCAAACTTCCATCAACCACCAACACATTTATGGTTTAAGTAGTAGCACCAACTCCACCCTTGCCTTTCTTCCTTTGCAAAAAGATTCTTCTCACTGTTTTGTTGCTCAAGAGCTTAGTATTTGCAGGCTGGTGACCCAATTCATAATTTCACTTCTTCCTTCATGCTTTCTTCTTCCCACCAGTTGCTCGCCGCTTGTGCATTGAGTCCTACCCAGTTACTTGCTGCTTCTTCCCTGTTTGCCACTGTTGGCCTAGTGGAATACCTAAGAGGGGGGGTGAATTGGGTAATTAAAGACTATCAGAATAAAACTTAAATAAATCAAATAATTAATTTTATTCCTAAATTAATTATTATCTTTATATCATAGTGGAATTAATTAATCAACTAGGTTCACACACAAATAACAAAAATAAACAAATTAATAATACAACACACCAAGATATATCCTGGTTCACCAAACTACTCTTGGCTAGTGCAGTCCTCCAAGCCCCATGGAGATTCGCACCCACTAATACTCAAGATCCCTTTAAAGGTAGGAACCCATCCCTCACACCGATTCTTTTACAGACTCAAAATCAACCTTTACAAAATTATTTTTCCAAGTTAAAGAATAACCTCTATTTTTTACAGACTCAAGAAAAATCTATCTTTGTACAGACTAAAGACTAACCTAATTCTTTTTATACCTTAGGTTCAAGAATCAAAATCTCACACAACACTCCAACTATCATTTTCCCAGGTAAGGATAAAACCTTTACAAAATCACTCACAACGCAATTCTATCCAAGAAGAATCATTACCTGAATCTCTTTACAAGAAGAGATTGAAACCCAGCTACCTTTGATTAAATACCCCCAACAGTATTTAACCTGTCACACTACTCACCAATACAAAATGATAAGTAGGAAAATCTCACTCGGAACTTCTACCATCCCAGATAAATAATAACTCAATTAATATCTCAAGTCTAGTGATAGAAAAATGTGAGATAGAAAAATCTGATTTTAACAAGATATGGGTAGCAAATTTGAGCACGTAATCAGATTCTAGAAATTATTTGTAAAAATATTTTCTTCAAATATCAGAAATAATTTCTAAGATCAATTTCCAATCAATAATCAAATAATACAATGAAAGAATATAATTGGAAAGATCTTACCCAGAATTCACAGAAAGAATTATTAGAACAATGTAACTTTAAATTCGGTAGCAGCAAAAATTAACAGCAGTTGATCTTTAAGATCGTCTCTTAGAAAAGCTCACAATATCTCAGAATGACGACTCTTATAATAGCTCACAAATTATATGATATGATGTTTCTCTTGTTTTTTACTTTTTAATATATGAAATTCGCAAGTCTCTATATAGGAGTATGAAATCAGCCTTTTAACGGCTAGTTTACATGTGTCATGACAATTAATAACACTTATAGACCCCTTATATCATAAAGATTTCATTTAGGTTCAATTCACTTAAAAACAACTTTCAGATCTTCCAATTAAACCCTTCAAATATTTTTCAATGTCAATAAATTTGAATAGAATCAATTTCAAGTACCAAATTGAGAAATATTAATATTTAATGAACCATATTAGCAAGATTTTATTAATATGTGAACCATATCTTAAATATAGAAAATATCTCCGAAATCTCTCTCAAATCCCAACAAAAAACGGCTACTTTTGGATATAATCTCGAATAGAACAGTATCTTGAAACAGCGTGTCCGGTCGACCGACCAGTCGACTGGTAGATTCAGGATGTAGCCCAAGGCGTTCGTTGGTCGACTTGCCTGTCGACTTGTAGATTCAGAGAGTTCGTCTTGCTTTCACCGATCGACCTGTTGGTCAACTTGTAGATTTAGAGAGTTCAGTTTCCTTGGTCAGTCGACCTGTCGGTCAACTTCAAGATACAGGATCTTTCAGCTACTTTGTCCAGTCGACTTATCAGTCGACTGCCATCTTCTGGATCTCTGTTCTGAACTCATTTTTTAACTTATTCTTTTTACGTTATTGCCCCTTAAACTATTTTCTCTTCTAAATTAGCTCTACTAATATTCTTCTATTCCATTTTAGTCATTTAAAATTATTTCTTTTTAAATCACATAGAAGCAAATAATTTCACTTAATCAAAACACACATAATTAATAAAACTTTTTGTGCCGTGTGTGTATTCCTAAATGGGATATTAAGAGTTGAAATTTACCTGGGTTGTTTTCCCTAATTTCTTCAAACTCTTAATTCTTCAATATCTTCAATTTCATCATTTAACATCCATTTAATTTGTCATCTTCATCACTGGAACTTTAAATCGTTGAAATACTCAATTAAAACATTAGTTTCACCAAAACATCAATACTTAATTGTTCATCAAAATCTTAGGATCAACAGCCACCGTCTTCTCTTACTTCGCCCAAGCCACAATTCGAAACAACAAATCCACCTCAACCGAATAACAGAAAATCAAGAGCTGACGGAAGGAAGCGATGTACGGGTAGAAAGAGAAAAAGGAAGAGAGAGAAACAGTAGACGAAATCCACGAGAATGGATTTGAAAAACCATTTGTCCCTGCCATGACGATGGTCTGAGAGATGGGAGACCGTCGATTTCGTCATCGATGACGACGAATCGACGATGGTTTAAGAGATGGTCTTCCTTCTTCGACGACAGCGAATCAACGATCGAACGAATCGACGAATCACTCCGGATCTGTCATTCTTAGGGCCATCGATGGCGTCGAAGGCTACGAAATCAGATGGAGAGTTCGTTGGAGACTGAGACATCGGTGGGAAATTTCATCGGAGGCTCAGAAATCGGGGGGCAATTTCATTGGAGGCTAAGAAATGGAAGGTCGATTTCGTCTTTGGCTGATAGATCGAAGCTTGACAGATCGTCATAGGTTTAGAGATCTTCCTTCTTTGACGACGATGAATCGACGATTGAATGACCTTCTTCCTTCTCCAACGACGACAAACGACCGACGACCTTCAGCCTCCACCTTCCAGGTAGGCCATCGTCTCACTTTCTCAAACGCAATGAAGAAAATGAATGAGGATTCTAGCAAATGCAAACCAAAAGGGTAAATCTGTAAGTTTACTTAGATTTTTTTTAATTAAATAATATCTAATAAAAGTTAAGGGGTAAAATGATATTTTCACAGCAAAATATTGGTAAGTGAAATTGACTGGTATTTGTCAAATGATAAGAAAAATTTTTGGTATAAGTCCAAAAGACATGGGAGGTCTTTAGTATAAACCCAAAAAAATAATTATATCTCATTTATTAAATAAGTTTTTTTTTTTTAATTATTTTTCACCTCTTTTTCTTTTTCGTGTTCTCATTTACTTTTGTTTTCATCCAACCAAAAATTATGTCTATCATGTGTTGATTTTGTCTACCATGTGTTGAAATTATTTTTTGTTATTTTCAACGTCTATTAACCTCTCACCCTTTTTTCTTTTAACTACATTACTTCGAGTTGTTTTCAAAAAATATGATATTTTTATAAAACAATTAGTGAGAACAATTCCTTTTGAACTTATTTACCAAAATAAAGTTACCTGGGGATGTGCTCCCCAAGTATTAAACCCAGGATTCATAATGCCGGGTTCAATTTTTTTTTTTTTTTTTTTTTTATTTTGTCAAAAATGAACTCAGGGTACTGTTTAAAAAAAAAAATCAAAAAATATTTGAAGGAGATGTGAATTAATTAATATTTTCGGCAACTTTGAATTAATTATCGGTATTTCAAATAATTCTAATTTTTTTCGCATAAATTACGTTGAAAACACTCCATAATATTTTTTACAACACAAAAAATATACAAGTGAATGATTTTTAAAAAATCCCCAAAGTTGGCCAGATGAGCTGTTTTGACAATGGCGTAATTTTTTTGTCAATTTTGAGTTAACAAAAGATGGTATATCCGTAATAGAAATGAACTCAATTTTTTTGTATACAAATTATGTTCATTACACTACATAATAAAACTTAGAACGCTAAAAATGGATCAATGAATAATTTTTAAATAATTGTCAAAGTTGGTCGGATGAGTTGTTTCGATGACGATGCAGTTTTTTTGAAAACTTTGAGTTAATAAAATATGGCATATCCGTAACAGAAATGAACCTATTTTTTTTTTTTTATATATATATATACAAATTACGTTCATAAACTAACTAATAAAATTAAGAACACTAAAAATGGACTAGTGAATAATTTTTAAATCATCGTCAAACTTAGTCAAATGAGTTATATACATGACATAGTTTTTTACACAAACTATGTCATGTTTTCTCCGGTCCTCAGGTCACTTTTTTTTTTTTTAGTATTAGGCCAGTTCTTTGGTTTTTTTTTAATTTCAAATTATGGGCTGCAAAATTTCAAAAAATTCAATGTGGTTCACTCCTTTTATCATACGTGTCCAATTTTCGTATTGTCATTTTTGTTACTATTCTTCATTTTTAAGGGAGAAAATGGGCATATCTTGTGTTTCACCTTGACAATTGAACCATCTCTATTATTTTGAAACATCTATTTTGTTTTAGGCCTTAAAATATTTTATTACTCTTCAAAGTTTTAAAAACATTATATTGCTCTTCAAAGTTTGGATGAGCATAACTTTGCGCTCGGTGGTCTGTTGGGAGCGATTTGTTTTTGATTTTGGATATTTTTTCGAGATCTAGGTGTGGTAAACGCCTCTGGCAGTTTGGTCAAGTATTTTTTCAAATAAAGCCCGTTTTCACCTTTAATTTTGGATTTGAAATGTTGGGTGACTAAATTTATAATCTTTGTCGCGAACATGTGTCTTGTCCCATTGGTAAAGTTGAAATCTTTGAAAGTCAGAGCGATGATTCAGATTGGACACAACTTTTAAATTAGCATTGATGGGAAAAATGATTATTTAAGAGATTTTTGTTGGTTAATTATTTCTTAAATATTATGCTTCATTCAACCAAGTTTGACGATTATTTAAAAATTATTCACTAATCCGTTTTTGGTGTTTTCGATTTTATTATTTAGTGTTATGAACGTAGATTGTATAAAAAAAATAAAAATAGGTTCGTTTCTATTACAGATATGCCATATTTTATTAACTCAAAGTTGCCAAAAAAACTGTATCGTCATCGAAACAACTCATCCGACCAACTTTGACGATTATTTAAAAATTATTCATTAATTTGTTTTTAGTATTCTAAGTTTTATTGTATAGTGTTATGAACATAATTTATATACAAAAAAAAAAAAAAAAAATTGGGCTAATTTCTGTTACGGATAGACCATCTTTAGTTAACTCCAAATTGACGAAAAAATTACACCATCATCGAAACAGCTTATCTAGCCAACTTTGGCAATTTTTTAAAAATTATTCACTTGTCCGTTTTTAGTGTTACAAACAGTATTATGGAATATTTTGAACGTAATTTATGCAGAAAAAATGGAATTTATTTAAAATACCAATAGATCACCGATAATTAATTCAAATTTGCCGAAAAATATTAAGTAATTTAAAATCTTCTTCGATTTTTATTTTTTAAACGGTACCCAGTGTACAGTACCCCGAGTTTATTCCTGACCAAAAAAACAAAAACAAAAAAATTGTACCCGGGGTTGTGAACCCTGAGTTTAATACCCGAGGAACGCATCTCCGGGTAACTTTATTTTGGTAAATAAGTTCAAAATGGTCTATTTTCAGTTATTTTTTTTTAAAATATAATATTTTCCAAAACAGCTCTCATTGCTTCACCTTAGAAGTATCATTTTAGTTAAAAATAAAAAATAAAAAATAAATAATGAGAATCAACACATAAAATAAAAAAGGTACCTTCTGCTTTTGCTCCTACCTTACTTTCTTTTTACCTAAATATACTAAAACTACGAGCAATTTCCCAAATACATATTAAGTGCTACTTTAGCTAAGGTACAATTTTCTCTTTTTTAACTTTAGCTAAGGTATAATTTTCACTTTTTTCTTTCAAAATTATGTTACGTGAAATCAATTTAAAAGTAATGGTACCAAAATTAGCCTAAAACGCAAATTTGTATTTAAATGTGCCTTTTGAAATTGTTATTTGTGAAAATCTGTCTAAATTTCAATAACAGACCTTTGTCATTTAGAAAATCTGTAAGGATATGTCTTCTCATTTTAAAATATCACTGGCACCCTTAGTCATTTTGGAAACCCAACAACATCCCAAAAATATATCAGAGCTCTGGCAGATTAATAATTTTTTATTCTATGTGACTAATTTACCCTTATATTATTTACGACATTTAATACCTATAAAAATTAAATAAAATAAAACATTCAAACAATGACTATGAAATTCATGTATCAATGATAAATTCTCCATCTATTTGATAGAACAAAAAAAATATTTGATAGATAACGTTTTTTTCATGAATTGAATTTTTACGAAATTATATTTTTATGCTTATAAAAACATTTTTTTACACTATATCTCAAACACTTATAATTTGATCGACACAAACTTTGGAAAAGGATCTTGCGAGAAATGAAGAAAAGAAAAAATATTATTTATGACATTTAATACCTATAAAAATTAAATAAAATAAAATAAAACATTCAAACAATGACTATGAAATTCATGTATCAATGATAAATTCTCCACCCATTTGATAGAAAAAAATAATATTTGATAGATTACGTTTTTTAATGAATTGAATTTTTACAAAATTATATTTTTATGCTTATAAAAACCTTTTTTTTACACTATATCTCAAACACTTATAATTTGATCGATACAAATTTTGTAAAAGGATCTTGCGAGAAATGAAGAAAAGAAAAAAAAAATACAAAGACAATATTTTTTTCATAATGAACACAAATTTTAAAATTAAAAAACAAAATGACATAAATGGAGGAATTGTTTTTGGGCATAAATAAAATTATTTAGAATGCATGAATTATTTGTAGTTGGAGTCTGCAAATTGGCTAGTTCAAAACGTAAACTACCTAATAGTGTGCGGATTGATCCTATTTTCAAGTTAGCCAAATTAGAATCGTGGGTTGCCCAAGTATTTTCGGGTCTGGCCCTAAAATATAATAAATATTACTAAAAATAAAAACTATTACATTACTAAAACTTGTAGAAAAAATTCTAAAAAATTACAGTAACACAAAAATTACACTCCCCTCAATGATCAGTTAATTCTTTCTCATGTTTGACCTCTGGTTAGTGGATATGCAACATTATCGTTTGGCTTTATAAAGTCAATTTTGACAATTTCATTTCGAGAGTAACTGTCTAATGGTATTGTGTCTTCGACAAATATATATTGAGACTTCCATGATACACAACTTTGTGTCATATTAATAATTCATTATCTATCTTGACATAGATAAATTGTTGGCACGCCATTATTTTTTACATATAAATAAATAAATAAATGTGAAAACTATTTAATTTTTCACAAGCTTTAATGTGGATCTCTAAATTCATGTTTGCTTAAAGAATCTCAATAGTGCTGTATCTTTTCCACTTGTAATGACATATCAACTATAAGAAAACAACGATATAACTTCACTTAGTATTTTTTTTATAAAATACTAGTCAAACTTCTTGATCTTGAATTTATTTGACAACACATTCTCAAATCATATTTGAATTATTTGATAGCATCACAATGTCAAATTACACATGTCATCACATTTATACTTGTTGTAATTCACAGATGTTGAACAAGTCAACTAATTTTGTTCATTTTCATAAAACCACAAATATTATACTTTTCTTACTTCATCTAGGCTTAATTACTCTTAAGACACTTTGTCTTGGATATCAATAGTTGTAGTAATATTTGTTCATTTAAAAGAACACATCTTTCTTAGTTTTACGCAAAATATAAATGTACAAGAATGATGTATTCCATGATTTAATAATTGTGTTCGTATACATATTCTCAATTCTAATTTAATTATTTAAGGATTAAGAATAACCTGTTTATCAAAACGCCCCGAGATTTTTAAGTATTTATAAATAGGCCTCATACCTTTCCATGATAAATTTAGGATGTCCCGTTCAATCTCTTATGGAATACATATTCCCCCCACAAGTTCTTGAATTATCAATTAAAGTATTAAAAAAAAAAAAAAAATCCTCTAATTTGCACAAATCAATTTAGAAATTTCATATTTCTTTTAAAAAGAAGTTTTCGTCAAATTGACGTCACACTCAAGTCGTACATATATGACTTGAAATTATTTTTATGTATCTTTTCTCGATTAATAAAATATTTTTGAGTCATATTTGACTCCATAAAAGTCTCACAATTATGATTTCAAAATTTTATTTACATTGCATTATATTATTGAATTATTTTTTGACCAAACAGTTAAATCTCATTTTTTTAGTACAAGTTAACTAATTAACATATATCTTAATTTAACATATGTCAAGCATTCAAAGACTCAATAATAAAATAAAACACTCATTTTATTATTTTTGATATTATTATTAAATCACATAATATTTTATTCAAAATTCTCTTTTGTTCAAGACTAAGGCTTAAATAACTTAAATCCGTATTTTATTTTTTTAATATTTTACTTTGTTGGCTTCAGACTCCTTCCAACAACATAGTGTTTATCCTCATGTTTGTTCTGATGTTGCCAAAAATTACCCGGCGCATGATTTAGGGCCTCATCTGCCGGAAACCTTCATAATCTGCAACCCTACCTGTAAAATCAGTTAATTCTATGGGGGAACACCGGTGTGGTGTCGATCAAAGAACATCTGGCATTAGAATCAGGTTAAGTTACTCTGAAGAGAGAATAAACCGTAAACAGTAGATTAGAGTAATATTGAGAGAGTTATGTGTATGGTTATTGATACATATTTTTCTTGTTTATATTCATGTCGATTTCCCTTGGAACCGTTATAGTTATGATCCTCTCTACGTTCCAAACTTAGCCACCGTGAATGTTGCTTATACGCCCATTTAGGGATAGTGCGCTAATCATGTCTGTGCATGGGTGGAAGGGTTGGTGAAGCAACAGTTATCATTGACCTACCACGTTTGGGTCTGATCTTTGGGCCTTCGTTAGAAACCTTAATTTGTATCAGGTCAGTCCATTTACGCAGTTGGCCCTTATTGGCAGGCTAGACGTTTCTTTCCTTAGGTCACCAGAACTGGCAGCCCATGGTCAATCGTTAGACTGCAGATCCGTTCTATCAGGTTGGGCTTTGTCTACTAACCCGCCACCTCCTTGAGTTGATTCCATTATTCACACGTGAGAATTTTTCCCACATCATGTCCTACATTTAATTTATGGAAAAAAAATTAGGGATCTTATTTGTTCAAAAAACAACTTTATAGGTCTTATGCTTTTTAGGCTCATTCCAAAAATATCATCATATTTATTATTCCTAAATTACCCTCAATAGCTACAAAATTTACAAAAATGCCATTTTGGCCATTTTTGTTTTCAAAACTCCTAAAATTTATATATATATATAGAGAGAGAGAGAGAGAGAGAGAGAGAATTTCATTTGTTTTCAATTTTTTCTCAATTTTTATTTTTTAATAAAAAAATTCAATTAATTTTATTTTTCTTAAAAATAATTTTTTTTTTATTAACATATCATAAATACCCTAATTTTATTTCAAATTTAATTTATTTTTTAAATATTCTATGAACATTTTAAAATATAAAAATTTAAATATTAAATTCTATTTAAATTAAAAATTCTTCAAAAATATTTAAAAATCAATTAAGTAGATATCTACTTAGATGTCCATTAAGTTGATATCTACTTAATTATATTTAATAGATATTCACTTAATTATATTTAATAGATATCCACTTACATTATTTTTCACTTGATTTAATTTCAATTTCAATTTATTTTTTAAATATTCTATAAACATTTTAAAATATAAAGAATTAGAGAAACCAAAAAATAAAAAATTTCACTGAATATTAATCTTCAATTACATTCCACTAGAAAATTACATAAATCCACCAATCCCCTAAGTAGAAATCCAAAAAAAAAAGAAATTAAATTGAAAATCCGCTAAAAATTAAGACGATTGATGTCCGTTGTCTTCGCCAATCATCACATCGTCACGCTCCCTCCATCTTCATCGGTCTTCAATAAGTAGATAGGTGTATATCTGCTAAAAATCAATAAGTAGATATCCACTAAAAACAATTAGTGGATATCTATTTAACTAAAAAATAACATAAACATTTAAACATCAGTAGATATCCACTTAACTAAAAAAATAACACAAACATTTAAACAATCAAATTAAACAATTCAGTAGATATCAACTGAACTAAAAAATAACACAAATATTTAAATAATCGGTAGATATCCACTGAACTAAAAAAATAACACAAACATTTAAACAATCAAATTAAACAATTCAGTAGATATCAATTGAACTAAAAAATAACACAAACATTGAAACAATCGGTAGATATCCATTGAACTAAAAAAATAACACAAACATTTAAACAATCAAATTAAACAATTCGGTGGATATCAACTGAACTAAAAAATAACACAAATATTTAAACAATCAGTAGATATCCACTGAATTAAACAATCAAATAACACAAACATTTAAACAATCAAATTAAACAATTCAGTAGATATCAACTGAACTAAAAAATAACACAAATATTTAAACAATCAGTAGATATCCACTAAATTAAAAAATTAACACAAACATTTAAACAATCAAATTAAACAATTCAGTAGATATCAACTGAACTAAAAAATAACATAAAACATTTAAAAATTTGGTAGATATCCACTGAACTAAAAAAATAACACAAACATTTAAACAATTAAATTAAACAATTCAGTGGATATCAACTGAACTAAAAAATAACACAAACATCTACACGCAAATGATAAAAATGACAAATAAATCAAGAAATCGTTAGAACTTAAGCTGAATCTAATTGGGCTATCCTAAATAATATCAAAATTTTAATTCAGTTTCATTTATCATCCTTCACCTATCATGTAAGTAAATCAGTGGATATCCAATCAGTGTATCAAGTAAGTAAATCAGTGGATATTCATCTTCATCTAATTGGGATATCCACACAAAATCAGTAAGTAAATATCAATCAATCAGTGGATATCCACTTACCTCTAGTTATTGAATCAAAACACAAGCACCCAAACAACCACCATGGAGATGAAAAATACAACACCCAAACAGCAACCAAAAATAAAAAGAAACCAGCAACCGAAAAATACAACCATGGAGAAAAACAGCAGCAAAAAAAATACAACCACATGGTTCGGCACATCTCAATACAACAGCCAAACAACAACAAAAAAAAAAAAATTAAGTAGATATCCACTTGATCATGCCATTGGAGGTTCTCAGAAATAAATTAAGTACATATTAAGTGTTTTTCTTCCAAGAACACTTGAATTGGAACAGAAAAATGGAAACAATGCTCTTATGCTCCCAGAAATTTGTTCCAAAAATATGGCAGCAGAGCAAAGCTGGGAACAGGAACAGAAACACTAGACACTAGAACAAAAACACAAACAATTGCACATAGAAATGCATATACTGAACAATAATATCAATCAGTGGATATCTACTTAATTGGCTACCAAACATTCTAATACATTCTCTGTTCTAAGCAACCAAATAGTTTGAAATGCATAATCATATCTCAAATTTCAAAGCAAACAAAAAAAAAGAACAAAAAAATACCTATAATTGTTCAAGTCCTAGGCGTTAATGGTTGCGATGAAGAGACGACGGCAGTGGCACAGCAACACAGATGGAACAGAGAATGACGAGGGTAGTGGAGTTGAATCAAATCTAAGCTAGATCGAGACTAGATCTAACCAAATCTGATTGATCTGGTTAGATCTAGCCTAGATCGAGGAAGAAAAAACCAAAAACATGAAAGGGTACAGAAAAGGTGGAAGAGAGAAAGAGAGAGAGAGAGAGGCATCGGCGGTGAGGTGAGAGCCGAAAACCACAAACGACGAATGGAAACTTGTGGCGATGACGGAGACCACGGATGACGATGATAATGGAGACGAGCGGTGACGGATGGAGGAGATGACGATGATGATCGATGGAACGACGTGATGCCGACGGGCGCGAGCTAGGGCGAAGGGCGACGGCGGCGAGCTAGGGCGAGAGCGACGAGACGGGTGCAGTAGATCTGAGAGAGGGAGAAGGGCACATTTTGAAATAAGAGAATTTTAAGGTTTTTGATAATTGATATATTAAATGAACATGGGTAAAAAAGGAAAAAATAAATAAATTGCCAACTCAGCAAAGACTTATCAAGCTAAAAATTTTAAAATAGGAGTTTTGATCATCTTCCAAAAAGCATGGTACTCAAAAAGTGGTCTACCTTAAGAAAAGGACCTTTGGAGGAATTTCTCTTTATTTTACAACAAAAATAAAAAAATTGATGCTATACAATACATAAAATGTATTAAATATTATATCACTTGCACTTAAAAAAAACTCCTCATTTTTTAAGTTTTTACCGTTTGACAATCTATATAAAGCATCCTCACATAGGATTTCAGCAAGATCCAGTATTGTTATAAAAAATAATATCCTTTTTCTTGTCATTTCTCAAGATAGGTTCGATTGAACCTTTGAAAAGATGAATGAATATTTCAAGTAGTACTCCAATCACTAAGAGTAAACCAACAACCTTCATAGTAAACCAAATCCATTTCCCAAAATCAAATTTCAATTGTGCAACCTGTTTGTGGTAAAGAAGTTATAATTTGCAGGGAGAAAGATTTGGTAATAGAAATAAACAAAATTAAATTTGGATTTGATAAGATAAAACATGCAATATATAAAGCACAAAATCTGACAATGCATATACAATGCTACCATAATACTCTGCTCGCATGGAGTGTGCTCATAAAAGGCTGAAGATGAGATCTAAAATGCAAGCAAATTGATTAGTCGTTTCCAGTACGAACGAGCTATTCAATATTTGAGCTATTCAGTATCTCATCTGCTCTCACATGTAACACATAAAGCTTGTTCTTCAAATTCATATATTTGAGCAATAATAATCTTAGGGACAATAATAATTTAATGCATCTTATAACTATAAATTATTCATTGTAAAATTTTAGCATGAAATACTTACCAAAACATATATTAAAAAATGTTTACCACTACATATACCACATACACGTATACCAATTAGTAATAACACCAGAATTTTTTTTTGCTTTAAGACTGTTGAAAATAATGATGAAAATATTAATTTTAATTAATATTATTTTCCATAAAGATTTCTCAACATGTCACAAATATATATATACAATGAAATATAGTCCTCCGATCACAATTCTCCAATATTAGTACTCTAAATCACAGGATCCGACGAACAAAATAAGTGTTAAACTCTCTCATAAGAATAGATTAACATAGATTCAAGTGTATGTGTAATACAAGATGTTCTAAATTTTTATGCCTAAATGATAATGCAAATTTCTCTGTTTATAGAGTAACAAATAAGTAACTTCAACACACCAAAATTCTCCCTTTAAAGCCACTAAGAACACTTCAAAGCCACTAAAAATTAATCACATTTTACTCGTTAAAAATATGTTACAAATATGAAAACACAAGTCTTGTTTGCTTAGGAAATTTGTTAGAATCAATTTAAAGAAAATTCTAGAAAAAAATATTTCTACTTGAATCAACCCAAGTCCAAGTCCAAACCCATACCCACGGCCTAACCCGAATCCACAATCCAAAATGGATTAAAATAATTTAAGTATTTTTCATCAGCCAATATAAAATTACTCATTTTACATATTTCAATCAAGTTCATAAGACTACTTTAATAGACAATTTCTCATTCACATCTTAATAATTTTTGATAAATTATTATTTCACGTTAATCTTCTCACTAAAATAACGTATTGATATATATATATATATATATATATATCAACCAATAATTAAATCACATAAAAAATAATTAGACTTAAAATAGTCAAAAATCATTTTGTTAAGTAGTTTGGATAGGGATATATATATATATATATATATATATATATATATATATATATCCTATCCTCCCCCTCATCTTCATCTTCAACAATCAAAGAACAAATTCTTCCAACAACTATAGCTTTACAGTGGGGGAAAACAATAACATAAATCCCACATGAAATTTGCCGATACAACACAAAGCAAAGTCTAGAGATCCGATCCTCATTCCAGACCAGGAACTTCGCCATACACCGTACATTAACCACTCTAACTTCTTGAAACCAACCAACAAATAAAAAAAAGAAAGAAAAAAAAAAAAACAATCCTACGAGTTGAATTCAAAGCACTACTCTATTGTTGAGCTTTTGCGAGGGACCGGGTAGACATACCATGCAACAATTTTACAAAACCTAGGAAGCTCAGCTTTCCATCGGTGTGCCTAATCCAGTCGTGGAGAACTGCATGAACTGGGACAGACGGGCCAAGGCCGAGCTCCTGAAACCATATTTCCAAGATTTATGGTTATTTATTTTTTTATTTTCTAAATTGGGTTCCTAAATCATGTATGTTCTTTTGGTAAATAAACATGTTATTAAGGTTGTAATTAAGTATTTTAGAAACGCTTGTGCTTGATGGAACAAATTAGACCCCGTTTGTCTAGTTTTTCTGTTCCTGTTCCCAGCTTTCGGCCAACAGAAATGTAAATATGGGAATAAAAGGAAAAACTCTTTTTGCTCTGCTGCCAGATTTTTAGAACAAATTTCTGGGAGCATGAGAGCATTGTTTCCAAATTTCTGTTTCAGTTAAAGTGTTCTGGGAACAAAAACACTTAATATGTATGTTCTTTAGCAAATAAAGATGTTTCATGAGGCTGTAACCACAAATCTAGAAATGTTGGTTTTTGCTTAAAAAAGGCAGCCACAAAAATAAATAAATGAAATTTTGCACTTGTCTTCTTATCTCATCAGCTAAAGGTTTGTTTAGTGTTTTTGTTTCCAGAAAACAAGGAATGGAAACAAAAATTTGTTCTAGAAATACTTACCGAAGCCAACTCTTCAATGACAATGGCACGATTTCCATCTTTCTCAAAAAGTTCATAGGCACAACGGGCATGTTGCTCCCATCGATCAAGCGCTTCAAGCTGATGAACGCTTAATGCAGCGGCACAAAACTCCTCAACATCCATCCTTCTATACTGAAGAGCGTTCAGCTGTCATAGAAGAACAACAAAAACAAGACCATCGTGAAGATGCACTTTGTTTACAGCATATAAAACTAAGGATGAGCGACTGAGTGAAGAACATACTGACGCCAGGAAATCGATTACTCGGGAATCCTTCATAGCATCCGTAGCATTTTTAATTAAGGCCTGAACAAATGAAAAAAATTAAAAAAAAAAAAACAACAATTTCCAAGTGACACAACTAGTTGTTGTCTGTTCATTGTTTCTGTTTCTTCTTTTTTTTTTTTCTTCCTTTTTGTCCCCAGTTTGCGGAGAGGGGACAAAAAAAGGTATTTCTGTTTTGTTTCCAGAATTATTTTCAGATTTCTGTTATTGTTCCAAGTTTGGTGGAAACAGATACTACAGTGCCTAAGGTAATGAAATTTAAAAACACTGCAAGAAACCAACCGCTTTTATATTTTCCAAGCTTATGGTTCCGTTCTTGTTTGGTTCTAAAAGTGTAAATTGCTCCTTCAAATAAAATAGCTCATCGACAGTCAACGTTTTAGATAAGGCCTGCCAAATTCCAAAATCAAAAATATTAGAATGTCTACGAGGCAAAGATTAAGACACTAAAAAAATGAAGAAAAAACAATGACAAAAAATTGCAAACACTGAGGCACCATTTGGCAACACTTGTTTAAGCAAACAAAAATTAAACTAAAACATGTACCTTTAAAAATTAAAAAAGTACAAATATGATTTTATGTATTTTTTTTTTAATAAAAATTAATTAATAAATCAGGACGAAATGATATTTTAACGGTTTAGTTAATTTAAAAAAATAAAAAATAAATGTTTGAAATTGAACTTATGCAACCTCTCAACCCACTAACTTTAAACTTCTTTATATCACTCAACTTACTCAAATGACTTAATTATATTTTGTACACTTCTAATTTTATATGTGTACTTTATTAACTAATTTTTTATTATTTATCATTTTTTATTCTTATAAATTAAAAAATTGATATGGTGCCTTTAGGCACGGTCCACATGGAGAATCCATAGATCTTCAATATGTTTAAGAAATCAATGAACTATGATCTTTCTCCCAAATTCTCCATTATGACTTTTCTTCAGATAAAGAGAGATCTGATAGACCAATTAGTTAGTAAGAACTTAAGAAGGTTCTAGCCCTCTCTAGATTAGTTGTTAGTTTGTTAGTAGAATTTGTTAGTGTTTGTTAGGTTGGGGTTAATAAATAGCAAGCATGGGCTTGAGGTTAGGGGGGAAAATCGGGAATTGAATGAGAGAGACTAGGCTCTCGAAATCCTAGAACTAGGAGAGACCGGGCTCTCGAAATCCCGGCATTAATTCACTGTTTCTGTTTTCAGTTGTATTTCTAATTCATTGAGTTAGTGAATTTTCATCTCGTTTCCTTATAGTTTTGTTCCCAAATTCTTCACATTAGTGGTTAGTTGTTTTTGTTCTATCAATTGGTATCAAGGGCAGTGACTATTCTGGGATAAAATGGCTCAAAGGAAAGTTGAAGCACTGGAAGAGAAGATGGAGCGTGTTCAAGAAGAATGGCAGAAGAAAATGGAGTCCGTTCATAATTAAGTTCAGAAAATTGGAGGTTTGGAGAAGACGATGGCTCTTATGATGCAGAAGTTGGATCTACTGGTGCAAAGGGACGAAACGTGTTCTTCATCACGAAGAGAGGAGAAGGAAGATAAGCTAAAGGTTTCATACCTGGAAGGTGTTCAAGATGGTTTTTCTGCACAAATGTCGATCGAGCATGGAGGGTCGCTTTGTGAGATTTCAACTTATTCAATCCCTAGGTACACAACGAAGTTCGCGACGACGAACAGAACTGAGAACACCTTCAAATCGTCGTCGACGATGACCACTGTGCACGCCGGACCAAATCAAAGGAAGATGCAACCGGAGACGAAGACGACGACACGGAATTTGATCGATTTTGCACCACCATTGACGGCGGCTACCATTCGCACTGAACCAACGCAGAAGAAGATCGTGCCGGAAGAGTTTTCAGCGACACGGAAATCAGAGATGGCACTTGGTGATGGTACGACTTCCGACGGCTCTTCCAAATGTGACGGCGACCATGAACAATGGCTTTCGTCGCCTTTGTATGACAAATTCGAAGACAGCTCTAGTGATGCTGCCGTCCGACATATCCAGACCCTCCGCAATGGCATTCTCACCGGCAAGGCCACATTCGAAGACATCGCTTCTCCTTTCTCTGATTGTGGTTTGTCCAAACGGGGCGGCGATCTCGGCCGTGGAGTGTATTGGAAATTGTATTTCGAAATACAGAAGCCCTGTGAAGAAGATGCAATTGCATTGTGGTTTGTGGGCCGGGTCATGGAATTGCGCCAGAAAATGAAAAATAAATTGTTGGGCCATTCAACTCAGCCCAATAGATCCAAATGGATTCAGCCCAGCAGCTCAAATTGGATTATTTCTTTGGCCCAAAAATATTGTTGGGCCAGCAGTGTACTTCTCCAAGCTCACAAAGATCACTGTGATCGGTCTGAAAGAATGGTGTGGGATCCAGGGAGGCTGCCAATGACAAATAAAGTTGACCTTGAGAACAAGGTGAGAGTTCGAGGGGGCGGTATTGATAGACCAATTAGTTAGTAAGGACTTAAGAAGATTCTAACCCTCTCTAGATTAGTTGTTAGTTTGTTAAAAATAATTTGTTAGTAGAATTTGTTAGAGTGTTTGTTAGGTTGGGGTTAATATATAGCAAGCATGGGCTTGAGGTTAGGGGGGAAAATTGGAAATTGAATGGGAGAGACTAGGCTCTCGAAATCCTAGAACTAGGAGAGACCGGGCTCTCGAAATCCCGGCATTAATTCACTGTTTTTGTTTTCAGTTGTATTTCTAATTCATTGAGTTAGTGAATTTTCATCTCGTTTCCTTATAGTTTTGTTCCCAAATTCTTCATGTTAGTGGTTAGTTGTTTTTGTTCTATCAAGATCATATGGGGATAACAAGATATTTACTTTTTTTTCACCTTAAACTTTTAAAGAAATTTCTTGACATATGATTTATTTGGGGATCTTATTATAAACTCCATCAAAAAAAAATTATTTTACATTTTTTTTTCCCATTTTAGAGCCATTTTAGTCCTTTTTAACTTATTTTTCAGTCAGATGATATTAACTATATAAATTAAACAATTAGTTGATATTAACTAAAGTATTAAACAACTAGTTAATATTAACTAAAGGACTACAAAGTAAATAAGAAACAAAAAAGTGATAAAAACTGATGAGTGACTTATCTCAAGGAAAATCCAACAATTTCCCCTTTTTTATATATGATTACAAAATGTACTTCAAAGAAGAAATTATCATTGACTCACCCGTAAAGCAGATTTCCGAAGAGCAGATGAGCGCATATAAGTTTTCATGAGTCTGAGTATTAATATATCCAATGGTACCTTCACATCATTACCATTTTTAATCCACGGATGACCTGAAACATTACAAGCACGTTTGTATAAGGAATTCAACATATTCATTCAATTTAAAAATGATGGGATAACACTCACACAAGGCTTGAGCGGCGGTCATTCTCTTACGAGGATCCTTATTCAATAAACGTTTGACAAAGTCTTTTGCCTCGGAAGACAGAGACGGCCAAGGTGGTTCGTCGAAACTCGGATCGGCTTTTAGAACGGCCCGAAAAATGCCGGACTCAGTCCGAGCCCAAAATGGACGACTGCCACACAACAATATGTACGCAATAACGCCGATACTCCAGACATCGGCCTCTGTACTGTAAGATCTATGTAGAACTTCAGGTGCTACATAGTATGCACTTCCAACAATGTCGTTCAGCCGTTCGTCTGAAGATATATATTAGCAATTAGCAATTTTATTAGTCAATATCGGTAATACTATTTTACAGGAGGACAAACCTGGCTTCACAAAATCGGACAATCCAAAATCTATGGCCTTCAGTTGCGAGTTTTCCTCATTGGATGTAAATAAAAAATTCTGATCAATTAGATAAAGAGTTAGATGCGAGAAGAGCTTTTATATGCAAAATAATGCTACTTCTAATTTTTTTAACAAAGGTTTTACGTATCCTTCAGGGTTGTTTGGTTACGTTTTCAAACTGCTTTTCATTTTCAAAATTTTTGAAACAAAAACAAACAGGCTTAAGACAGAATTTCATCAATGTTGCAATCAACTAGGTAGAAATCCAATATGCAAGAAATAATATGAACTGGAGAACATGTTTCACCTCGGGCTTAAGATCTCGATGCACCACACCCTGGAGATGGCAAAATGCAACAACATTTAATATCTGTATCATCACAGCCTTTGCATCATCTTCTGTATATTTCCCACCCCTGTAGTAGATGATAACTTTATCATATCAGAAAATATCCAAGAATCTTAGGCCCCATTTGTTTAGTGTCTCCGCTCCCTCATTTTTGTTCCTGCTCTCAAAATTTTGGGAATAATGTACATAAATGTGTTTAGTAAACATGTTTCTGTTCCCAAATATTCTCAAAATTTTGAAAGTACTTCCAGAATTCCTTAGAACCACCACACCGGACACCACCACCCACGTGTTTCTTTATTGTCATACATTTAAAGGAAATAATTTCAAAACAATAGTCATTACTAAATGTGTTTTTGTTCCCAAAATACTCCAAAATGGAAAAGAATTCTCATCCCAGTTTATTGGGAGTAGAAACAAAAAAGAAGCAAAACTAATCAAACACCACCCTAATCTCGTATAATATTCCCTTTGCGGTCAGTTGAAAAAATAGCATTCAAATATTAAAAAAATAAAATCAATTAACAATAATTATATAAAATAATACCTTGAAAGTATTCTATCCAAAAGCTCGCCTCCTTCACAAAGCCTGAATACGAAGAAGCAGAATGTTCATTCCTATTGAATTACTTGTAACAACATAGCATTTATAAAAAGGAAAATAAGTAAGGTAGCATTTGGAAGTACGGAAATGGATCCTCGGAATTGGAATTAGAAATGAACACATGTTAAAAAACCAAACAATCTGCATGCGTTCGTTTCTAATTCCAATTCTGAGGTCCCAATTCCGTGCAACCAAACACTACCTAAGGCTACTCCATTATTTTAGGATTGGATATCATATCAGATGCTGAAAAACTTACTCCATTACTATGTAAACTTTGTCATGGTCTTCATATGCATCGTAAAACTGTACCAGGTTGTCATGACCTGTTAAAGCTCTTAATATTTTCACCTCCCTCCGCACATCTTCAATTGCTATAGCCGTGGTCATCTGGGGGTAAGAAATAACAATTTGAGAACTAAAATAAATTAGTATAAGAAAGCCTAAACAATGAAGATTGAACACCAAATGGATATATTAGAGACAACAAAACAGAAGATTCAATAAAACAACAGACCATAGTATCATACCGCAAATATATATATATATATATATATAAAAAAAAAAAAAAAAAACTTCCACCAAAGCCGAAATCAAAGACAAAAATAAATACCCATTATGATCTTATCGAGATAATGACAGGAAAAGGGGAAGAAATGATACACACACACACACATATATATTAGACTTCTGATAATTTGATTGATGGTCATACCATGAACAATAAACACAATTTTGAAGTAAGCAGCTGATGTAAAACATTATTACCATTATAACCCCTGTTTTATCCTTGCAATCCTTCCCCTAACGACAGGAGACAGATTAAACCCATATATGATAGGTCGCGATTCTTGCAATTAAAAAATGGGATAATAATCCAATCAGACAAAATAACATAAAAAGACAAAATGGATCATCAGATTCTGAGACCAAAACAAATGATCTGATCCCTTTAAGATAAAGATCATTTAGCAAAAAATTGAACTAAAATAAATACGAAATCACGCAGATCAGACATACTGCATCCAAATTATAGCTAAATTATGCGTAGAAATGGAAGAAATTTATAGCCGAACCTTGGTTTTCTGTATGATTTTAACTGCAACTTCTTGTCCCTTCAGCTCGCCCTTTTTGAACTTTGCCTTGCACGTATACCCAAAATGTCCTCTACCGACTTCATCTCCTAGCTCATACTTGTTCTCGAAATGCTTCGAGAATCCGAAACTCTTATCCAATCCGGAGCCACGGCCGTCAGACTCATCGCCCTCCGGTATCGACGCCTCGTTTGGCTTGACAGAACCTTGCCTTCTAGCCAACAGTGCTCGAATATGCTTCGCCGGCGACGGCGGAGGGAACGGCCGCCTGAAAAGCCGCTTTGGAGTCGAATTGGAGCTGGCATTCGCCGGAGATCTCGCCGGAGACTTCTTGGAGAACAAATAATGCGCCGGACTGGGACTGTAAAAAGGAAAAAAAGGAGATTTTTTACCAACCTCACGGTCATCCTTCTTCTTCTCTTGCTGGTTGCCTCGGCTTTCAGCATTGTCAGGCGGTTTAGGGCTGTCTTTAACCGGATTATTTCCATGCTTAGCCGGAATAGGACTTGCGTTATTAACGGAAACGGAGACGCTATGTTCCGGGGAGGGTTTGGAAGTGCAAATACCCATCTCGCCGACCTTTCCCTCCCTCCCTCCCTCCCCCAAACACAATCGACTTTAAAACCCTAGTGCTCTCTAGAGGTGGACCATTGCATGAGGAATCGATTTTGATTGGATGTATCTGAAATACTGAAATCGGCCCAATTGCTTTTTCTCTAGGTTTTGAGCTCAATTTCCCTCCCCTGCAATTGAGGCCTAAAGTGGATAGGCATGGAGGGAGATAAAGCGAGTGAAAATGGAGAGAGAGGGAGAGGGAGAGGGAGAGGGAGAGGGAGAGAGAGAGAGAGGATCTGGAGATGGCGATAAGAAAGAAGGGACGATATATTCGCTTTTGTTGAAGACAACAGGTTCAACTCAGCAGCTCCATTAGTGGGAAAAACAATTGATTAAAAAGATGGTCAATGACTCGATCTGTAATAAATACAGTTGATACCCCCAATTTTGGGGGTATATTACAAATTACAGTATTAAAAATGTGTTGTAGGAAAATACTATATTTTTATTTTATGTTTTTTAAATGCAATTGTATTTATTGTGCAAACGAAATCTTTAAATAGCACTTGACATTTTAAAACATCTTTGTCGTGGTCAAATATTAACTGATGTATTTAGTTATTTTAACCATTCGTGGTTTAGGCAACTAGAACTTGAACAGGATAAAAGAAAGAAAAATGATTGAACGGTGTTATTAGAAACACAAATCTACCAAATTATTCTACAACTTTCTAATTGAACCGAATAATCTTCAATGTCCGAAATTGTATTGCCAAGTAGTCCCAAATTCAAATCCTAAATTAGATACAGACGATATTGACCTTCCACAATTCACTCATAAGATTAGGAACACTTACCAAATTAAAGTAAAAAAATATTTATTTTCTTAAAATAACGATGTTTTTTTTAAATATATCGTTTGCTTGATTTGTGAAGAAAGTATCAGTTTTAAGAAATAAGAAAACATATCTGAAACAAGAAGATTGATGAGAAGAATTCATCTTTTCATTTATATTCAATTGCAGAAACATTAGCTATTAATACATGTAAGAAATTCTAATATTTTGCGTAATATTCTTTTTATTTTGTTACAATGGCTGAGCTCATCATAATAAACTTCTTTTTTAGATTCTGTTAGCTGAGCTCACATAACAAACTATTTTGCTTGCTCTGATTTCTGAGATTGTGAGTCATTCGCATCATGTGTTTGATGAAATATTAGAGCATGTATCCCTATAGTAGAAGATTCTGATGAGGTACTCTTATCCCCTCCCCCCATCCTGCAAACTAACAGAGGATGAACCCACTCTTAGTTTGGATTTGAAATGTAGGAACTTTGCAATAGACAATGATTTACTGAGAATGTATGTAACTTGATCATGGGTAGAAATATGAGCTAGCTGAAGGAGTTGCTTAACAACTTTTTCTCGGATAAAATGACAATCCAATTCAATGTGTTTTGTTCGAGCATGAAACACGGGATTACTGGCTAAGGCTATGGCAGAAGTGTTATCACACCGGAGAAGAAAATGAGAGGGTAGAGCTATGTGTAGATCATGAAGGAGATAACCAAATAATTTCAACAATCCGAGAAGCTAAAAATCTATATTCAGCCTTAATGCTGAATCTAGCAACAGTGACATATTTTTTGGAAGATCAAGACACCAAATTGAAACCCAAAAATATAGCATAGGCTGAGGTAGACTTTCGATCCCTTGAATCACCTGCCTAATCTGAATCAGAATATCCATGTAGATGAAGACTCCCCCTATGGAAGGTAAAATCATGATGTACGATCCCTTGAATGTAGCAGAGAATCCATTTGAGAGCACTAAAATGAGAGACAGGTAGAGAGTACATATGTTGGCATAGGTTATTGATATGAAGAGAGATGTAGAGTCAAGTGACAGTGAGGTATTGAAGTCCTCCCACTAGGTTTCTGTACAAGGTCGGGTCAGAGAAAGGAGAATCAGAGGAAGAGACATAGGAAAAATTCGCGATTATAGGGGTAGGCATAGATTTGCAGGTAGCCATACCTGCTTGTGAATAAGGTATGTTGCATAAGAAGTTTGATGAAGAAAAAGGCCAGTAGATGTGTGTTGTACACGAATGCCCAAAAAATGAGTTAAGGAGCCCAAATCTTTCATGTCAAATTGAGAGTTGAGAAGAGAGATGAGACCATCAACTGCTTGAGAATAAGATCCAGTGATAATAATGTCATCCACATAGATGAGAAGAATGAGTATAATAGTGGTAGAAGGAGAAATAAGTAGGGATAGATTAGTTGAGTTGGTTTTGAAATCATGGTGAATGAGAAAGGAGTTGAACATAGAGAACCACGCTTTAGGAGCTTAATTGAGGCCATAGATAGCCTTATGTAATTTGCAAACATAGAGAGGATGAGTAAAGTCCACAAAGTCAGGTGGTTGCTTCATACACACTTTTTTAGAGAGAGTACCATGGAGAAATGAATTAGATACATCCAGTTGCCTAAGAGGCTACTAATGACGAAGAGCCTAGAAGAGAACAACCTGAATGTTAGGTTGCTTAACCACTAGGCTAAAGGTTTTCAAATAGTCTAAGCCATATTGTTGATTGAACCCTTGAGCCACAAGACGTGCTTTATAACGAGTAACAACCCCATTAGAATGTTTCTTGACTCTATAAAAACCCATTTGCAACCAACGGGATCTCTGTGTGCATATGGGGGAGCGAGTTTTCAAGTGCCTTCCTGAAGAAAAGCAACATACTCATATGCATGGTTGTTTGCCATTGTAGAAATTTAGAGGCTTGATCAAATGTGGTTGGTTCAGATAGAACCGTTGAATGATAAGCTATAAATCGAGGCTTAGGTTGAAGACTACCAATCATGGATCTGGTGACCATAGAATGAGTAAAAGGAAAAAAAAAAGATAGAGGGGGATAGGGTAAGAGAAATAAGAGTACGAAGAGAAGAAATAGAAAAGGAAACAGATTCTAAACAAGAGATAGAACTATAAATAGGTATAGAAGATGGTGCCTAAGGAAATACTAGCAGTGAAAAGAAAGAAAAATTGGGAATGGGAGTTGTACGAGAAGTAGAAGACAAAGGAGTAAACACAAATGATGTAGAATCCTGAAAAGGAAACAAGTGTTAATGAAATTGAACATGCCTGGATAAATATATTTTCTTGGTGTTGATGTCCATACACTTTGTAGTCTTTGGTACAAGGACAATAACCTAAGAAAATACACTTAGTGGACCGTGGTTCCAATTTATGATTAGTATATGGACAAAGTCAAGGAAAATATAAGCAACTAAAGGATTTTAATTGAGTGTAATTAAGAAGGAAATGAAACAGACACTAATAAGGTGATTCATAATCAAGAGTAGGTTTAGGCAATCTATTGATTACGAAGTTAGACATGAGAAAAACATCTAACCAAAAGGTGGTGGAAGACCTGCTTGATGTAAAAGAATCAAGGCTATATCAACAATATGTCGATGTTCTCGTTCCAATACTCAATTTTTCTTAGCGGTGTGGGGACATGTCCTCTAATGGAAGGTACCCTGAGATTGAAGATAAGAAGCAAAAGCATAATTCACAAATTCACTACCATTACCTATTCGATAGATTTTCTCCATGGATTGAAATTGAGAGAAAATAATGGAGGAAAAGTCTTGATATTTGGAAAAAATACTTTTGACTTTTGTTTGAGAATAGATAACCAACAATACTTAATGAAATCATCTATGAAAAGAAGATAATATTTGTATTGTTGAAACGATGGGATGGCAGAAGGCCCCCAAATGTCTGAGTAAATTAGATCAAATGGAACATGGTTAGAAGTAGTGGACAAGGAAAATAGTATAGCAATGGCACAAGATTCACAAACAACATCTTTATTGATATGAGAAAATTATAACATAGGAGCGAGGAACATGATAATATCCTTAGACGGATGGCCTAATCTATTATGCCAAACATTAGTATTATCTCGAGTACAAGCAAAAGATTAAATGGTAGACGACACAACATAAGGATGGATTGAGTGCTGAAAAGGTAGTGGATAGAGCCCTTGATCACATTGGCCCAGAAAAAGAATCTTTTGTGTTTGATTGTCTCAAATATGCTAACCCTTATCATGAAAACTGATAGAACAATCATTATCTTCAGTAAATTAATGAACAGACAATAGATTAGATTTTAGAGAAATAACATAAAAGAGATTTTTTAGCATAAAAGAATGAGATAGAGTTGAGATAATACTATTTCCGTATTGTTGAATGGCAAGTCCCTTGCCATTTCGATAATCACTGTATCATTTCCATGAAAAGGTTGACTCATTGATAGATTTTGCATATCATTCATGAGGTGTTGGTTTGCTCCAAAATCCAAAATCCATTGTGGCGATGCTTGAAATTGATTGTCACAAGTTTTGAAAACCAACAGAATTTCAATCATAATACTTTGTGGAAGGTTGATAAGCTTGCTTTGATCCTTTAGTCTACTGTTGTGAAGAAGCATCCTTAAGATGCCAACAATCCAAGGCACTATGATTGTATTTGCCATATATTTGACAAACCAAACCATTGAACTGCTGAGATCTAGAGTTTTGAGATGAATAAAATGGAGCATTTCTTTAACTTCCATTATGGTCTAAGTTGTTTCTTCCCCCTATATAAGTACGACCTCTTCCTTATTATTCTGAGAATAAAACCCTTTTCCTTGGGAGTTACTGCTTCCTCTATATGCTTGGAAGGCTGTAAATTGATTTGCTGAGATGGATTCATTTGGTTTTTGTTAAGAGGTAAGAAGAGTAACCTCTTCTGGGAGTAACAATCCATTGATTGCTTATATCTTATATGGGAGTTACCTAGTTCTAATTGACATTTTAAGAGGATCATATTCCTTAGGCAAGCAATTTAAAGTATAAAAAATCAATTTATGCTCTGTTATACCTGTTTGAGCAGTGGTTAAATTGTCAGCCAATGCTTTAACTTTTGCCAAATATTCCTCCATTTAATATGGACCTTTTTTGATAGTTTTTATTTTCATTATTAACTGATGAACCTGTGATTGAGACAAAGATGAGAACTTCTTATCAATTATCTGCCATATCCCATAAGCATGCTCATACTTTTGAACTAGGGGCACTACTAATTGAGAAAGAGTAGCTACTACTAGGCATGTCTTCAATCTATTGTCAATGAGACTATATGTTGTAAACTCTGGTTATGGTATAGTTTTCCTTCTTTTGAGATTGTTTTTGGAGGATACTCTCATTCTCCTTTAACCATTTCTAATAAAGAATTGGATTCCAATACATTTTTTTATGTGTATCTGGCATAAATGATCATTTGAATTATCTAATTTTGTAGGAACAAGAGAAAAATTTAAAACTAGAAAGTTCAAACCAGACTGCATATCTTCAGCCATGGTGATTTCTCAAGAAAATAAGATAGAAAAATAGGGTAATCAGTAGCCTAGACGTAAGTTTTTATTGGCTCTAATAGCATGAAGAAAGTATCACTTTTAAGAAATAAAAAAGCATATTTGCAACAAAAAAATTGAGGAGAAAAATTATAATCTTTTCATTCATATTTAATTGAAGAATACATTGGATATTTATATAATTAAGAAAAACTTATATTCTGTAGAATATTCATTTTATTTCGTTACAATGGCTGAGCTCAACATAACAAACTTCTCATCTAGATTTTGTTGGCTAAGCTTAACAAAACAAACTATTCTGTTAGCTATGATTTTGTAAGCCTGTGAGTCAATGCACATTATGTGTTTGATGAAATGTCAGAGTATGTATTCTTGCAATAGAAGTTTCTGATAAGGTACTCTTATCAATTTAATTATAGATTTATGATCGAGTAGTCATTGATTTCAAAACAATATTCGTTTGTATATATTTTGTTATATGATTCATCATCATGTTGAATTCAACAAGGTGATAAAATTTGTGTTGAATGTAATACGAATATGAATTTTTGATGAAAAAAATAATGAAAGTGATATCATTTTGATGATCTTATTTAGATGAATCTGAATATATGATCAGATTATGAAAAAAAAATATCATATTAACTTTAACACAATGTGAAAAACTACGAAAGTTACAAAGTAGCATATTGAATGTAACACGAATGTAAAAAATTGAAAATTCTCGAAATATCATGTCGAATGTAACACGAATCTGAAAACTAATAAAAAAAATAGTAAATATGATATCGTTTTGAAGATTTTATTCAAATGAATCTAAATATATAATTCGATCATAAAAAATACCATGTTAAATTCAACATGATGTGAAAAATTACGATGATTTCGAAGTAACATGTTGAATGTAACATGAATATGAAAAACTAAAAAATTCCAAAGATATCATATTGAATGTGACACGAATCTGAAAAGTAATGAAACAATGATGAATATGATATTATTTTGAAAATCTTATTTAGACGAATCTAAATATATAATTAGATTGTAAAAAAGGTACCATGTTAAATTCAACACGATGTGAAAAACTATGAAGGTTTTGAAATAGCATGTTGAATGGAACACAAACGTGAAAAACTGAAAATTCTAAAAATACCATGTTAAATTTAACATGAATCTAAAAACTAATGAAAAAAAATAGTAAATGTGATATCATTTTGAAAATCTTATTCAAGTAACATATTGAGTTTAACATGATATGAAAAACTACAAAAGGTTTTGAAAAAACATGTTGAATGGAACACAAATGTGAAAAGCTGAAAATTCTAGAAATACTATGTTAAATGTAACAAGAATCTAAAAATTAATAAAAAATAGTGAATGCAATATTATTTTAAAGATCTTATTCAGATAAATCTAAATATATAACTAGATCGTGAAAAAAAATATGTATTACAATAGTTATTTTGAAATAACATGTTGAATAAAACACAAATGTGAAAAGTTGAAAAATCTGGAAATACCATGTTAAATGTAACATAAATCTAAAAACTAATGAAAAGATTGTGAATGTAATATTATTTTGAAAATCTTATTCAGATGAATCTAAATATATAATTAGATCGTGAAAAAAATGTGCATTACAATAGTTATTTTGATTTTACTAAGATGATTTCGAATCCTTATTTTTTAAGAAGTTATATATCACGTAAATAGTTGTTGGGGAAAATCTAACTGAATAATTGCAAATGATTATTTGGTAACCTGCTTTAAAAAATGTTTCTTTGGTAGTTTTACTCACTTATAAGGACTCATGAGTTACTGCCCCTAATAACAATTACTTAACACATAACTTTATTTAGGCGAGTTTACTAGAGGTCTTTTTTTGGAGCCAAAACTACCAAACGAACCCCAATTTTTTCTAGTGAATGGAGTTGCTGTTTTGGAATATGTGGATAGATCTATCCATCTGAACATTTGTTACATTTCATATTTACAAACCCAATAATTTACACAAATATATATTTCAAAATTTGAGGATAATTACCATAATTGATCAATTTAAAACGTTATTATAAAATCACCTAATTAATAATTTTATATTTTTTTCATCAACAAATTTTACTGAAATAATCGCTTGTTTTTTATCTTTAAAATAATATATTGATTGTGTGTTTGGAATCAAAGAAAAAAAATCTCGTTTATGTTGAATTCAGTAGATTGTATTTATTTTGGTGGTTGAATCCAACTGTGTTGGATTCAACACATTAACTCACATTTATATAAGATTTGTATTTTTTTGGAACGTGACTGCGTTAATAAACACAATATTGTTGAATATAATACTGAAACGCAATGAACATGTAAAATGAAACACAATATTATCTTGTTGAATATAACATTATATCCCTTCAATTTTTATTTTTTTTATCAAAGTGGCCCTCGTATTTGCACATGATTTTTTATGCGGCCTTTCCGTAAAAAATAGGGGTTAATTTTGACGGATTTTCGCATGTGACTTGCACATGCAGTCTTTCAAGGGTAGAAAAGTATTTTTTTTTCCTTTTTCTTTTTCTTCTTCTATGGCTATCTTCACTTCCCGTCAACCGTCTTTTTCAGTAGTTCTTCCTCTTCTCCCTTCCGTCGGTGCTAACTTTACCTTTGATAGACTTCCCTACCAAAGCCCAGCTTAGAAGACCGTCTTTACTGCCGAAATGGCACACCCCTAATATCATGGAAGCTCCGATTTCGAATCGCCACGGCCCTCCACTTCCTCCACAAGGCCAAATCGGAGCCGCTCATTTAGCACGATCTCAAACTGACCAACATACTCCTCAACCAAAACTTCATCAGCAAGATTAGTGACGTGGGGTTGGCTCGCCTAGTCCCACTGGCGGTTGCCGACAGCGTCACTCAGTACTATACGGTGGCATAGGGTGTCAAGGGCAATCAATAGGGGGACGTTCTCAGAAGTTCATGATCCAGCGGTTAACGAGTTTTATATCTATTAGTCATTGTAATCCACCCTCTTACCTAGGTCTATTTTAGTAATTTCATTTTTCTCAATCTTTCTCTTTAATCTCTCCTAGACCCAGTGTCTAAAGGAAGAAGTCAAAGCTTTATAGAGATGGTGGGAGAAAAACGGAGAGAAAACCTCTTTTGGAATATGTAAACTTCCCCAGAGGAAAGTTAGTGTATTATAAATAAAATATTTTGAGTGTTTCTAAAATAAGTGTCTCGTATTCCTTAGCATATTTACCCATATCACCTCTAAGTGTTTAGTCATGAATTCTTTTGAGAATCTGAAGCGACCGAGCATTAGGCTTGTTCCTGGAGTCCTGCAGCCGCTAGCCGTATGTAATGTTGAAGGCATTTGACGATTTGGATTGGAACTGGAGGCCTGAAGCATTCTCAGGAGAAGAATACAGTTTTTGATTCAATCAAGAGAAGACGTGGTGGACCCTTAAAAGGTATAAGGTAAATTTTGGTAAAGATAGGAGCACTTATCACGATTCCTCACGTTTTATGAATAATACTACTAACAAGTACTCTATTCACCACATATTGCCTACCTCACCATGAATGAAATAAAATTTGTTAGAAACTTTACACCTATTTTTGAAGATGTTGATTTAGGGACTCCTGAGAACGTTATTAAATTCCATAAAGAAATTGATGCTTTGCAAAAAGCTTATCTCACGTTTATAGCTGAAAGACCTACCAGAAGACTTTCTCGTAATATAAATGTTGCCTATGCTCAAATACAACAACATAATAATGAAAGAAGAAGTGATGACAGAAAAGTTGAAATTTTAGACACGATCAGAAAACATTTGCTTGAAATAATGGAAATTGATAGAAGACAGAGTAGATCTGCTTATAAATAAAGAAATGAGTGAACAAAACCCGATAAATAAATTACTCTCTCAAGGATTCATAAAAAATTTCCTACTTACCTTTGATAAAGTACAACTTGAAACGCTTGAAGATTTATTAAAATTTCGTGATGATCTAAATATGTTGTTGCTTTCTTCTATTAAAATTGTTTTTGAAACTCCTTGGCCAAATCAGCAACTGACTATGACTGAACGATGGTTTTATAATCGTCAAAGAATCAGTGATAATAGAAAAATTGAATGTTTAAAAGCAATTCAAAATTGTATTAATGAAATAATTAAAAACGATTACTCTGAAAATGACCCTACTCATATTGCTTATGCTCTCAAAATGCAACAAAGTAGGAGAATGACTACTAATATTGTTTAATCCCTCAACCATGTTACCAGTTTTGCTAGTTTTAATATTCAAAATGAATGATAAAGTCTTTCTGGATAAATTTTGGCCTTCAAAGCTCATAAGTCTCTGGCAAAGCCTTACTTATGTGAAAAGAGTCGGAGTTCATCAGAGACTATTTTTAGATTTCCCAGTTCGTGGTCCGTGGATAATTGGGTTTCCGGAAACGGTAACCCCTTTGGAAAAACAGAAATCACTACTTCGATTTTTCCTTTTCTCAGAAGCGTCAGCGTTGGTGATGTCGTGGTAGTGAAGGAGGCGTTTCTCCTCATATTCGAAGTGATTTGAAGACGACCACATAAGAAGAAAAAGAAAAAAGAAAAAGAAAAAAGAAAAAAAGAAAATTATTTTTTTATCCCTAAAAGACTACATGTGCAAGTCACATGCTAAAATCCGTCAAAGTTAGCCCCAATTTTTTACGGAAGGGACCACATAAAAAATCGTGTGCAAATACGAGGGCCACTTTGACCAAAAAAAAAAAAAAAAAGCCAAATAGAAAAACACTTGCAAATATGAGAATCAAAATTATAATTTGCCCATAACTTAATTTGTTGAATTCAACACGACTTATATTTGTTTCATGCAAAAAAAAAATGATTGAGATGTCATTTTGAAGCTTTGAAACAGATGGTCATTGTTGTATAATTTAATCATGTAAAGAACAAAACAAAATTGATTTATTATGTGATTACTTACAAGAATTTTTGGTATAATTAATTATGCTAAACGGTTTTTTTTCTTCTTCTTATGAATAGATATTTTAGAAATATCTACAATACCTTTATTCACGGTAACTGTTTTATTTGAATTCAACTTAATAAGGAAATCTTAATCACATGTCAATTCCGAAAATCAGTGGTATGTATTTTTCTCATGTAAAATCCAAAAAAATTAAGAATAAAATTATTTTTCTCACATTGTCAAGTCAATGGGATTATTTGGTTAATTTATATGTTATAGGTATTGATTGATAATTTGTGTCCTAAATTAGGTGCAGTCGGTTATTTTCCCTTTTATTTAATCAACAAGTCTGTTTATAGTTCCCTCAAATTCAAATTAATTAAAAACAACTACAAAATATTTCTTACAAACAAAACATCCATCTTCATAGACAATTTACATAAAACATTTTTGATCGCTAATTTAGATACAAATTCAAGCATTCTTATTATATAAGCCTTGTTTTTATTTTTTGTTTTATTTTTATTCAATTTTTGAAACAATTTGTTTTGTAATTTTTATTATTCATTCTTTAGTTATTAATATCATAAGGTAATTTTAAGTGATATTGCTAAGACACCCACTAACCATTTCAAATATTCCTTTGACCTCCAACACAGTTCTAAAACTACCACAGGTCCCTTGTCGAAAAAAAATAATGACAAATGGCTATTCTACCTTTAAGTATTATTAATTTAAAATAATATAAACAAATTTAATACAACTATTATGATGCCCTTCACTCATCTTTCAAAAGTTTATTATTATTATTATTATTATTTTTTTCTCTTATCTCATTTTTATCTTTCCTTAAATCGTTGTTTCCGGGAATGACAATTGCCAATACATGAGGAGCTATGGTGGTGAAGGATTGTCCAATGAGATTGCCTCAATGGAGTTTTTACGCATTAATGAAAGGTTAACCGGAGTCTTGGACATGGACTAGTGCAACATTTCGCTTTCCCATCAGTTAGACAGCAGGATTCCACGCTTGAAACTCTTATTTGTAACTTTTATGGAGAGCATGGATTGCAGACTCAGGGCTATCACGCTCACGCTCGTGCTCGCGCGCGCACACACACAAAGATGAGGGGGCAATCAGAGGGTGGTGGTACCGGGAGGGTGTTGAGCCGGTGATGATGTTGGTAATGGATGATGGTGGTGGTGGCCGTGGTGGTTGAGGGGGTTGGGTTGGAGAGCGAAGGGGAGAGAGAGCGAAGGGGAGAGGGGTAATAAAGACCAAAAGTAAAAAGAAAAAAAGAAAAAAAAAACGAAGAAGAAAGAAGAAAAGAGAATAAAAAAAAGAATTGAATTAATAAGGGTTAATTTTATCTTAGGAGGATAATGAATTAATTAGGTCGAGAATTCCAATAAAAATAAAAATAAAAAGTGTCATTGGTATTTACAAAAAAAATAAAAATAGAGAGTTATCACGATCATTATTTCAAATGCGGGGAGGGTTAGTGACAATATCTCATATTTCAAGACTAGATAACAAAGTAGGTGTTAAAGGAATTGAAGTGGATACCTTATTAATTAAAAAAATAATGTTTTACTTAGCACATAAATACAATTACATAAATACAAATTTTTAATTAGTTAAGGCTTTCATATAGACTGTGGGTACAGGACAAAGATAGGTCTTTAAATTTGACAAACTCTATTTTGTTTTTTTTACTTCTTATTGTCCTTTACCCAAAAGCAATAAACAAACTGTAAATTCAAAAATTATTATATTATATTTTGCCATTTCAAAAATGTAATACTCCTGATTTTTTTTTAATTTTCCAAGTTCCGTCCAAAAAAAGACTTTGAATTTGAATTGGGACACAAATTGGAATACGATTTTCACTCCTCATACTATTCTTGTGAGGACAATTAATGCGAAGTTGAAATGTAAATGGATTGGGGATGTTTTCAAGTATAAATACCCCACATTTTCTTCTTCTGTTTGTTTGTTTTTTTTTGTTTTTTTTTTTTTCTTTTTCTTCTCTACTTGCAAGATGTGTCCAGTGCAACAGTTTATTCGCACTTCGATTAATCACTACTTAGACAATCTTAAGAGCGCACTCTTCTACATCGATCTGGTATAATATTCATGAATAAATTTAAATTTTTAATTTTTAAATTGTTTTTCAAGAAAAATTAATAAGAAGATGAAATATTTTCTCTTGTCAACTGCGCTAATACTTCTTAGTGTTGTTCAATTATGTAATACGAACGGACCGATAAATAACGCTCAAAAGGAAAGCATTTTATCTATAATATAGAGAGATTGATTTGAATAGAATCCCATATATATTGGTCAATAAATACAACAAACTATAAAAGAAAAAATATTAGATAAGCAATGATGTGAATATTGCTATTATATTTGCGATGCTGCATGCAGGAACATGGAACAATTTAATATTAATTTCTTAATATTAAAGTATATTTGTATTGGGCTGCAAAATTCATTGTATTTAGAAATTATACTTTGATATTGTCAAACGTCTAAAGACAAAAAACATAAAAAAGAGAGAGTGTGGATTGTAAGGACGGAAAAGATCTCGTGTCACACGTAACGAATAGCTCAATGTATATTTAACTTAAAATATATTAATTATTGTTTTATTATGCATAATAAATAGCATATAACCTTTGGCTAAAGGTACCCAAAAAATAATAATTTTAATTTAAAAATATTAAATTTAATATTTAAATAATAAAACAAAAAATAAACAGATTCACCAACAAAAATATCATTTCAGAATAATTCATTATCTTCCTTATTATATAACAATGTTTCACATACTTTTTTTTCTTATACACAAATATCAAGAATGATATTTTAAAAATTCAAATTCAAAGGGACAGTCCCATGTTTTGATTGATCACAATTTTGTGTTTCATTGTTTTCTTTCCCTTAGATAGTTAATTGTCAAATTTGATTTTCACTATATGTTCATTCATTGATGGTTAATTATATTTTAGATTCTTGTGTTTCATTGGACAATGACAATTTAATTACTCGAAACTGTTTGTGCTTAACAAAAAAACCATATGAGATAATTCATATGTAATCAAATTTCTAAAACATATAAAATAGAAATAAAAATCATTTATACTTGTGAGGCATGCAATATTGAAAAATCATTCAATAGAGAGAGTTACGTACCTGCGATTATGCGAAACCTTGATCTGCGTGTGTGATAGAGAGAGACAACTCCTTGCTGACTGTGAATGAGGCCATGACTGATGTAGGATTATTTTCGGTGAGGGAACTGTGTGTTATAAAGAGTGATAAAAAATGGCTACAACTCGTGTATTATAAAAAGTGAGCGAGAAAAATGCATTCTAATTTATGAAAGGGAGAGGGTTTCTAATTTATTTTCTGTAAATTTAATATTTCAATATTATTACTAAATTTAATATGCATATATTATTTCTATAATTTAATTAAATTTAATGTCTATAATTTCTGCAAATTTCTGTATATTATTTCTATAATTTATGGTTAAATCTGACACTTATAAAAAGTGAGAGAGAGTGACGATTCTAATTTAATTCTAATCAGAGGGAATTAAAGTAATTCCTAAATTAAAATTGTTTTCTCTATCACTTTCTGTTTATACTCGACTCTTATAGAAAGTGAGGGAGAGAAATGGTTTCTCTAATTTAACATTAATTAGTATTTATATTTATTTCCATAAATTTAATATTCAATTTTATTACTAAATTTAATGTCCATATATTCTTTTTATAATTTTCGTAAATTTAATATTTATAATTTTCATATATTATTTTTAATTTAATATTACTGCAAATACTCCTCAATTATACCAAAAATATATTAATCTTCAATTAAGAATAAGATATATAAGGTTGAATATAAATACACATTTTATATTTATGTTATAGTTCGATTTGAATTGAATCGTTAATTGTCTCTTAAGATTTCTATAATTCTTATGTGTATCATGTTTTATATAATAAATTATTTTTAAAAAAATATGATTTTTTTTTTTTGTAGTTATAGAAATAAGTTTGTAACTTAAGCCATTCCTTATTATGAGTTGTTTAATTCATATTTTAGTTTTTCTTCGGCGGCATGGTTTGACCTTGACCGTGGCGATGGCCATGGCCTTAGGAGGTGGGAAAATTTGTGTTTGCCCACCACTTGGCACTTTCCACATTTAATCTGAAAAGAAAAAGGCAGTGGGGAACTTCATGCCAGAGTCAATCCCCATAAACAAATAATAAATAAATGAAATAAAATTCATTCTATCATACAAGTTTTGCATCAATTATTGCAATATGGCCCTCGATTGAATGTTCTTAGAGCCACTTTGGCAGGATTAGAATATGGTAATTTTCCTCCATAACTCTTATTTAAATATCAAATAATTTTTTAAGAACTCCTGAAATAAAAATATTATTTATAATATTTTTTAATGACAAAAATACTCCCACCTCCTAAAATCATGAAACGTTTTCATTTTTCGCATTCTCTATACCTTTTATTGTCATCTCTTTTCTCTCTATGTTCCATCGTTGCCCTCCCCATTCTCTCTGCGTTCCATCGCCACCCTCTCTATTCTCTCTAATCGTCGTCACGTCTGATCATCGCCACCACAACCACCGTTGCAACGTCTAATTGTTATTGTCGCGTTCGTTCTTTGCTACCGTTGCCGCTTTCGCTCGTTGGCATTGTCATTGCTTTTGCTTGTTTCTGTCGTTGTCGCCACTAGTTGTCGCTTTTCTTGCTTAGATTTGGCTAGATCTAACCTAGATTTGGCCAAAGAAAAAATTGTTGAGGAAGAGTAACAACACCAGTAACCATTGTCCATGGGTATCGATCTGGTTGTAGGAGGTAAGGGCAAGAAGACGAAGACGAAGACGACGAATGGGCAGAGAACGAACACGACGACAATGAACGGGTCAAGGCGAAGTGAGGTGACAAAGTACAATGACCGACGAAGCGCAGTGATAGTAGAAGCTGTGTATCTTTTTAATTTTGATTCTCAAGTAATTTTGATTTTATGAATATTTTTAAATTATTTTTTAACTATTCTTAAATAATTATATTTTATTAGAAATATTTTGAAAGAGATTTTTATATGAAACATTTTTGAAATTAAGAGTTTTATCCTAAATTCATTTTGGTCCTTAAATTTTTCGATTTCGTAATTCAGTCGATAGCATTTCTTGACCTATATTATTGGACAAAATTTTGAATTGATTTAGGACTATAACCTAGACATACAAATGGTAGGTATCATAGTTAAAATGGTTGAAAATCTTTAGATCAAAGGGGCTTGGGTTTAAGGGAGAGAATTACCAAAAATCTAACCTAAACCTAGTAGTTGGGGGTGATTTGACTTTGAGGTTAAATTAATTGTGTTTTTTTCATTTAGTATTTAGATATAAAGTGTGGAGCTTTTGAAATTCAAGTGTACAAGAGAGAGAGAAAGAGAAAGAAAGTAAATAAATCTAAAACATTCTTGGAACTTTTGAAAGAAACTGGAGATGGTTTTTCTAAGAAAAAACTCTTTATCTTTTGAAGCTGATTTCATTTACTGGATCATATTGCTCTTACTTTATTATCTACTTGAAATTCGGTGAGATTGTTCTTTGATATTACATTTTAGTGTGAAATTGATTGTTGATCTATTATGTGCGTTACTTAGAAATATCATTTGATTAGATCTTATCTTGAGAAAGTGGATTGAACTTTGTTTTCGAAAATCATTTTTGAAAGCTCGTACATCTTAAATTTGAAATTATTTCTATTACAACGAGTTAAAATGTTTTGATATGATTTATCTAGGCTATCTAATTTTGTGTTACAATTGTTTTAAATTCAGATAAACTTAACACGATTTTAGATTGGATATCATATAATCAGGTGCGGTTCTATAACACTTAGAATCGACCTAAATTTTGAATTTGATATTTATAAATGTTGGTAAAAACTCTGTGTGAAAAACAAAGATTATATATATATATATATATATATATATATATATATATATATATATATATATATATATATATATATATATATATATATTATTGTAAGGTCAAAGGCATAGTTGTTGTTGTAAGGTTCTAGCTTAGACCTAAATGTACGCGGCCCAAGTGAGAGTGTGATTACGTATAAAGGGAACTTATGCAACCAGGATTGTACGGGGGTTAATTCTCACCTGGTAGGAGGATAAAAAAGATTTAGTAGATTAATTCTTTCCAAGAGCTTAGTGTTAGGAAATTTTATTTCCTAATATAATTTTGGGCAACATATTATTAACACAACTATATTTGTTATTTAAAATTAATGGGTTAAAATTAAGTGATCTAATTAATTTGGATAAACCCACATACTACTCAAAATAATGTGGGTTAAATGAGTAAATACCAAAAACTGTTGGGGGTGATTAGGGAATTATAAGAACCCTAATCACACCATATAAATAGATAATACTAGGTTTATGGTCCCTTATATTCCAAATCGTCTTGACGACTCACTTCTCCCCATTTGAAAGTGAATTGTGAATCTCATTGAGGAACTCCAAAGATTTGGTTGAGGAAGACTACGTACCCGCTCAATCTGTGTTCTTCTCGTGATCGATTGTCACAGAATTCTGTAACAGAAATTAATTGATCGTAATAGATCCAGGTATGTAATTTACGTGTACATTAGAACTCTTGGTGATTTGACATATTGATTAAGGTATTATAGATTTGGATTTATAGGGAATAAAATCCTAACACTTAGGGGAAGGCAAGAGTAGTTTGCTATTATAAAAATTCTGATATCATATATATCTATCCCCATTTTTTTTGTGTGTGCGTAGAATACTGCTTCCATAATTAATCATATAAAATCAATTAGGTTTAAATTATTTGATTGATTTTTTTAAAATTACTTAATTCACCTACCTCTTGGGTAGATCTTTGGACCGACAAAAATATATTTTCATGATTAATGTATTTCGACCACGTATAAGGAAATTCAAAATTAATATATTGAATTAAAATTTTGACTTTAAGCATGAGATATATACCAAGCTATATAATAAATCAAAATATATTTTACATTTTAACCACTGGATGATTAAAGACATTTTCACATATCGATTTAAAGTTTATTGATAAGCTAAATAACAAACTTTACAAAAATGTCTTTCATGATTAATGAATATAAAAATATATACAATATTCAATATTAATGTATTAAATTTAAGAAAAAATTCACTTTTGGTCCCTAAGTATGGGGTGGGTGTTTAAATGAACTTTGAGATTTTTAAAATGACACATTTGGTCTTTCATGTTACAATTTTGTTTCAATTAAGTCCAATTGAATTTTTTTTTAAAGAATGGAATTTGTCAATTAAAGGCTAATTTTGGCATTTTACTCATTTTTTCTCCTAAAGTAATTATATTAGAATAAATGGGATGTAAAGTGTAATTTTTATTTTTCTTATTATCTCATAATTTTTTTTGCACGACCCCACTCTTATGTCTCTATGTAGATACTACCTTGGCTCTCTCTTTGGGTACCTCTCACCCTCTGCCTCACCTTTTTCACAAACTCTCTCTCTCTCTCTCTCACCAAAAAACTAAAAAATTGTCTCCCCCTCTCTTTTTTTAACTTCATTTATTTGTTTATTTTTCTACAAATAAAAAATAAACATAAAATTAAAATTAAAAATATTTTTTACAAGAATAGAAGTAATTATAAAAATTAATCTAAAACAAAAATAAATAATTTAAAAAAAATAGATGCAATTATAAAAGTTAATCTAAGATAGAATATTAGTATAGACATTGAATAAATAAGAAGTCAAAGAATAAAATAGAAAAAAAAATTAAAAATAGATTAGGGCCCGTTTGGTAACCATTTATATTCCCATCTCATGCGGTGGGATGGGATGAGATGAGAATTTTGTTTCCTTCTTGGGAGGAGAATCGGGTTTAGTAACGACATTTTTTTTTTGTTCTGGGAACAAAATTGTGTTTGGTAACGATTTTATCCTTGAAATCAAGAACGAACCCTAAATCACAAATTCAAGAACAAATCCTAAAACAAATACAATAACAAATCCAAGAATAAATTCAAGAACACCAAAAACAAATTTAAGAACACCAATCACAAATCCAAGAATAAATTTGTATAACACCAAAAACAATTTCGATTTCGAAATCCGAAGCCCGAAATAGAACACCACAAATCTAAACCCAATTTCGATTTCGAACAAATTTAAGAACACCAAGAACAAATTCAAGAACAATCACAAATCGAAACCCGATTTCGATTTCGAAATCGAAATAGAGTTTCAATTTCGAAATCGGAATTGAAGGCGAAGCAAATGCACACGAATGAAGGCGAAGCAGACGCGGAGGAATGAAGATGAAGACGGAGAAGATTGAAGAAGATTGATGGATGAAGACGAAGAAGACAAAGAAGATTGATGGAAACAGAATCATTTCTATTTTGAAATCGATTTCGATTTCGAAATCGAAATCGAAATCGAAATTGAAATCGAAGAAGATGGTATGAAGAACACCACTGAAATCGAAATAGGAAATTGAAATCGATACCGAAGAAGATGGCATGTAGGAGGACTCACGAACCAGACGCAAGAACACAAAAAAAAAAAAAAAAAAAAAAAAAAAGAAAAAATAAGAATAAAAAAAAAAAAAAAAAAAAAGGAGAGAAAGAAAAGGAGGCTATCATAGTTTGAAGGGGGGTCTCACTAACAATTGCAATAATACCCAGCGTGTCCTTTTTAGCAATTGGGAATGAAATGGGAATAGAATGGCACATTTTTTTTTTTTTTTTTGTTTCTCAAGCTTTAAGAAAAAATGGGCACAATTCCTATTTTAGAATGTGATGGGAATGAAAACAAAAAAATGGGAGTGGTTACCAAACGCTATTTCCAAATAGAAATCTCAAAAATCTGGAAATGGGATGAGAACGGTTACCAAACGCCACCTAAGTGTTTTTCTTTTCTTTGAAAAACAAAATCAACTGTAGAAATTAAAAATATGTTTGCATTTATTTTTTAAAGAAAAAGCATATTTCTATTTTTAATTTGGTGTATTTTTTTAATCTTTTATTCTTTATGCATGTTTTATTTATTTAATTTCTGTAATTGCTTTTATTTTAAATGACTTTTTTTTATTGCTTACCCTAATTTTAGAGTTACTTTAGTGAATAAGCTTTCTAAACAAACATGCTGTAATTTAGTCCTTTTCTTATTATTCAGTCCTTTGAGAGTTAATAAAATAGTGAACGCACGTTTATACCCTTGTATAAATATAGGAAACCCTAACTTCATCCCTCATGTCTCTAACACCCCTTCCATTTCAACTGATTATATCCTTCTCTCCTATACCACATCCATTTACTGTCTCCTCACTATCTCCTTCCGATGATAGGTATGACGACGACGATGTTTGCGATCACGTCGAATAGGTGATGGTCATCACCTCTAAAGAATGACGAATGGTGAGCACAGAATGTTCTAGACCGTTATAGCCGATTATCTCATTTTCTAGATTAGGAAAATTCCAAATCTGGTCCTCCAGCAATCGCAATTGCAATTGCACCTTCTTATCTTTGTAGTTTACTTGACTGATGACGGGATTTCACTTTATAAAATTCCATGGCGACGGTGTTTGCTTGGCTTCGACTTCAGCGACAGTGGAATTCCAAATCTGGAACCACCACGAATAGTCGCCGCTGCTCTTTCTCGATTCGTTGTCAATAGTCGCCACTCTCTTTCTCTTTTTATCTATATCTTAAAACCGCCATCGTATCGGGAGCTGCCGCGAGCTAATAAGCCCGCCACCCTTTTTCTCTCTCAAATCTAGAAAATTCCAGATCCGGAATTTTCTAGATCTTAGGGTGAATGTTCATTTCTAGATCTTATTTTTTGTGAATGTTTATATTAGGGTGTGTTTTGGTGAATATTCATTTTCGGTTAGTGAATGTTTGCACCGATTTATTTTTCTTGGATCTTAGGTTTTTTTCAATGTTTTTGATTTGTTGTTGTTGGTTGTGCCTCTGGAATTTTTCAGATTTGAAAAATTCGAGATTGGAAAATGCATTACGCCGATTCAGATCTGTTTTGATTTATTGATCTTTGTTGATTTTGGGGGAGTTTTTTCTTTATTAATTGGGAATGTACTTTGTTGATTTTGTTTGTCATTTGTAAATTTTCATATCGGTGTGTGAATTGTAGTGTCTATTTTGGTAGAGTTTTTTTTTTTTTTTTTTTTTTTTAACTAGTAGTTTGAATGTTCATAACAAAAGAACGTAAATATTGCTTCTGTAGTTTTCGTGAACATAACAAAAGACTGTAAGATAGAAGAAGATGTGAACATAATAATGAATGTAATTATTTACGTAAAAATTCTGAATATTCGCAGCAACATAATAAACTATAAACATGTATTAAATATTTAAAAATAGCAAATAAAAATATGAATGTTGATGTCATGATATATTTTACAGATTGACATTTTATGTAAATTATGCAAAAATGAAGGTCAAAGAACAAAAGATTATTTTCTAAAAAATCTCTGAGGACTAAATTTTTTATTATAGTAGTTGGAAGTCTATTTTCTGTTTTGTATATCTTTTGAGGATTAAATAATGAAATTCTCATTTTAGATTTATTCTTATAATTACTTCTATTTTTATATTTGTACTTTTTTTTTTTTTAATTATTTTTATTGGCCCAAAGAACTACCTAAGAGGGAATGTGAATTGAGTAATTACAAAATTTAAACAATTAAGTCCTTTAAATATAAATAATTAATTTTTCTAAATCAATTATTATCTTAATACGCAACAGAAATGTGTTTAATACTAAGTGCACACCCAAATATAAAATATGAAATAAAGTAATGCATTATATAAGAATTTATCCTGGTTTGGCAAGCTACTTTTACCTACGTCCAGTTTCCCGAGCTCCACATAGATTAACAATCTACTAAACCCCTTGATTCTTTTACTAGGTAGGAACCATGCCCTTATAATTCTCGACGCTTTTTACCGGTTCAAAATTAACCTTTACAATACCCTAATTTTTTTCACCGGCTAAGAATCAACCTAACACTCTCTCACTTATCCTTTTTACGGGGTCAGGACGAACCTTTACTGTAACGACCTGATTTTCCAAGGCTGCCACACGATTTCTCCCTTTTGAGAATTAATAGTAAAAATTTTATTTCTTATAAATCCGAGAAATTTCATAATACGATGACGATAATTATAATTATCGATTTATCGAGTCAATTTTACAATAGTAAATAATAAAAACAACTATTACAAATTAAATTGAAATTCAAATAAAATTTCACGCGCAACATCATTTTTATCGGCCCTGCAATAAAAATTGTGGGGTTCTGAGCCAACGCTCAGTAGAATTTCAACATCTCTAGTACGTTTATCTAATTAATATAACAATTAACCACATAGGCATGTATCACATATAGTTTTCACATAATTATAATTATCTCATAGACATATTATAATTATAATTCAAAATATAATTTTTTTGGGGTATTATAATATACCTCCCTTAAATAAATTTTGTTCAAAACAATCATAATGCAGAATCGTATGCATGATCATGTTAGTCACACTAAATTCTAAAACAATTGTTCTTTATGTAGGGGCCCGTAACTGAAAAGAATGGATGCTAAAAGATGATGACAAAGATCATGAAGGATTAAGAGGTTAAAGAATTTGAAGAATCTAGGAAAAACAACTCAGGTTAAAATTTCAACTTTTAATATCCCAATTAGGATCACACACGACACAAAAATATTTTTAAATGATTTTTATAAATATGTGTGTTTTTGATAGGATCTTAATTAGTTAAATTATTTGTTCTTATGTGTAATTGAAAAAGAAATTAATAATTGATTAAAATTGAATTTAAGTATTTAGTGGAGCTAACTAAGAAAATAAATCGGTTAAAGAGGAAAAAACGTCAATGAAAATGGTTTAAAAATGAATTGAGAGAAGTGTTCTAGCATTAGTAAGTCGACAGGTAAGTTGACCCGAGTATAGAAAGAAAAGTCTCTGAATCTTTAAGTCGATAGGTAGGTCGACTAGAGTTTAAATGTAAACTCAATGAATCGATAAGTCAACTATGCGGTCAACCTATGATAAGAAATGTAACTCTCTCAATCTCTAGGTCGACAGATAAGTCGATCGATAGGCACATAATTTTTGGCTTGGCTACATTTTGAATCGATCGGTCGACAAGTGATTTTGGTTGGTCGACTTATGAGACTGTTTCAGGATATTATGGAATTCCAGATTTTATTCTAAAAGTAGCCGTTACTAGCCGTTTTATGGTTAAGATTCACGAGATATTTTAAGGACTTAATGTTATTTGAGATATGCAACATATATTATGATATCCCTATAGATTTGGTTCATTAAGTTTGAATATTTCTCAATTTGGTACATGTAATTCTTTCTATCCTATTCAATTGTGATTGAGAAATATTTAGGGGATTTAATTGAGAAATTTAAAAGTTATACTTAAGTGATTTGAACCAGGATGAAGTTTTAATGATATAAGGGGTCTATAAGAGTAATTAAATGTCATAACATGTGAGAACTAGCCGTTAGAGAGCTTATTTTATTCTCATTTATATAATTCTGCGTTTTTCATATTAGAGAGAGATATTAAGAGTATTATACTGAACTTTTCTACGAGAAATTATATTGTGAATTGTGAGAACTTTTCTAAGAGTTATTCTTGAGAATTATTTACTGTGGATCATTGCTGCTACTGAATCTGAAGTAACATTGATATAATTATTCTTTCAGTCTTTTCCGGGTGAGATATTTCCAAATTACTTTTTATTTAGTATTGCTTGATTATATTTGGAATTTGATCTTTAGAAATTGTTTTCTGATTTTTTATCGAAAAATATTTTTGAAACAATTTCTTGAATAAATCTTATTACGTGCTACCCATTTTTTTTTAAAATCAGATTTTGAATATCTCACTTTTCTATCACTATTTTTGGGATATTAATTGAGTTCTAATTTATCTAGGGTGGTAGAAACTCTGAGTGAGAAAAATCACCTGTCAATTATTAATTGGTGAGTTGAGTGAAGGATTGAATACTGTTGGGAGTATTTAATCTAAGGGTAGCTGGTTTCAGTCTCTTCTTATAAAGAGATTAAGGTAATAATTCTTCTTGGATTGAATTATTTTGTGAGCAATTTTGTAACGGTTTAATCCTTATCGGGTAAAAAGATATTTGGAGTGTTTGTGAGGTTTTGATTCTTTAGCCTTAATTTAAAAAAGAATTAGGTTATTCTTGAGTTTGTAAAAAGTAGAGGTTATTCCTAAGTCTGTGAAAAAGAATTTGTAAAGGTTGATTCTGAGCCTGTAAAAGAATCTTTGTGAGAGTTTGGTTCCTACCTTTAAAAGAATCTTGAGTTTAGTGGGTGCGACTCTCCGTGAGGCTTGGAGGACTGGATTAGTCAAGAGTAGCTTAGTGAACCAGTATAAATTTTTGGTGTGCTGCTATCTTTACATTACTTATTTTTGTCGTTTGGTGTGCACCTAGTTGATTTTATATTTCTGTTGTGATATAAAGATAATAATTAATTTAGAATTAAAATTAATTATTTAGATTATTAAAGTATTTTTTCTCTGATAATTTTTTATCTACCCAATTCACCCCCCTCTTGAGTAGCTCACTGGGCCAACAATATTTTATTCAACACAACTCAATATAGCGCACTTTGATCGATAACACCTAACACAGACAACCAATTGTCAAATAATGTTGTGTTTCTAAATACTTCCGTTGCGCTACTCTGACAAGAATAGCAATAAATATATTTATATCTTTATATATATTAAATATATCGGTAGTCTCACTTGGATTGAATCTATCTCAATCCCAACAGATCTATGATCTTAATAATTTTCTAACTTGGCATGATTTTTCAAATTCACTATCATATCCCATAACCAACATTCAAGCCAACCTATTCGCTACTAGCATCATAACTAGTAGATAACTCAATTTTCTCATGAGCTGCCCCGTGAGACTAAAAATAATCATCTCCAATATCTACATTAAAATTCTAATAATCACGTAAACTTTTCATAATAGATTCTTTGAATTTTTTTTTTTTATAATTATTATTAATCCAAAACATTAGATCTAATTTTTATCGTATAAATAAGTCTTGAAACACATAAATACATAAAAATGTTTCAACCACATAAATATGTCTCAAAATACATAAATACGTCTAAACCACATAGACACATTTCAATTCATATAAATAAATCTCAACTACATAAATACGTCTCGAACTACATAAATATGTTTCAAATCACATAAATACGTCCCAATTGCGTAAATACATCTTTAAACACATAAATACGTCTCAAAAGTTCAAAACTCACATAACATGTATAAAAATATTATATAAAATCACCCCACTTGAATTTCTTAAAATATCATTTAAGCTTAAAGTAAAAATTAACTTAAAATGTACATAAAACTATTAGATAAAGTTCCCAAAAAGTCTCAACAATTACCCTACACTTTGACTCTACCTATTTCTAGTGGTTGACCAATATCTTTCTGAATATTTTATCAGTGTACCATCTTCATAATACAAAACAATTTATAGATTAAGTATTTTTTTTTTTCAAAATTTACTTTTCAACAAAATATAGCCACACATTTAGCAATATCAAAATTCCAACAAAATATCATTGTAATAGAATGACTGAATTTAAATCAACTAATCAACTCACTTGTATATAATAAAATATTATACTTTTTTACTAACCATAAAATCGTTTACCTTATGATCGAGAGTTATCATATCAACTACTTACAAGACTTACCCTCTTGACAAGTCTCAACACAACATATCGATAATCAATTCCATATTCAACTTCTCCTGTCAAATCAATAACATATTTTTATCACCTGCAGGACTTGCCTTCTTGTCTAGTCTCAATACAACATATCATAATCAATTCTATATTAAACTTCTCCCGTCAAATCAATAACATATTTTTATCACCTGCAAGACTTGCCCTCCTGTCAGGTTTAACAACATATTCATAATCAATTTCATATTCAACTCCACCATATTATATCGTCAATACCATATTCAACACCACCACATTGATAATCAATACCATATGCAACTCTACCATATTGATAATCAACAACATGTGGTAAAAATCATCATATTATAACGATAATCATCGTCAACAACAATAACAATATATATATATATATATATCAAATTACCTGCAGGACTTGTCCTCTTGTCAAGTCACAACACAACGTCCTATAGAACATGTCCTCCTGTGAGGATCAACAACATCTTGCAAGACATGCCTTTTTGACGAGATAATTATGATATAGCAGGATAATAAAAATTATTTTTCACTTTTAAAATTTTTCTTGATCCATTTTAACATTATAATATTGTCTATTTTGATCAACACTTTTTTTTTTCTTCAATTTAATACGATAATATAATTTGATAATTTTACATAAAAGATAGTAAATACCTTTTTTAAACCAATCATTTCAATAATTTATCCTATGGTTCGCGACTAATATGACACTCACCCAGTCTTACTTGACTTACTATTGGTAACGGATACCATAACCCGAGTCCAGGGTACTCGCAAACCTAAGTTTTGTCAAGGTTTACTTGAAAAATTAAAAAACAAATCAAAGTAAAATAAAAAATAAAAAAATGGCCTAGTACCCAGATTAATTTTTTTTTTTTTTTAATTACTAAAGCTTCCTTACTCCGTTAAGGTTCAAAAATAAAATAAAATAAAATTATCCAATTCTTGAAGCACAATACTTTTACGCTACGTTTGGTACGCTAGAAGGAAATGGAATGAGTGTGGTATTGGAATGAATATGGTATTGGAATAGAATGGCTATTGCCATTCCTATGTTTGATAATAAACGGGATTAAATATGGTATTGGAATGGTCATTACCATTCTTACGTTTGGTTACAAAATACATTAAACATGGTATTAGAATGACAGATAAAAACATAAATATAGGAACAAAATCTGGGAACAAAAACAAAAACAGAAATCTAGGAACAAAAGTAGAAATCTGGGAACAAAACAAAAATAGAAATATGGGAACAAAAACAGAAATTTGGGAACAAAACAAAAATAAAAATATGGGAACAAAAACAGAAATCTGGGAACAAAACAAAAACAGAAATATGAGAACAAAAACAAAAACAGAAATCTGGGAACAAAAACAAAAATATGGAAGAAAAATAAAAATATGAGAACAAAAACAGAAATCTGGGAACAAAAATAGAAATCTGGGAACAAAAACAAAAATCAAAATCTAGGAACATATTTCTGTTTTTGTTCCCAGATTTCTGTTTTTGTTCCAAATTTTGGTTTTTGTTTTGTTCCTAGATTTTTGTTTTTGTTCTCATATTTCTGTTTTTCTTCTCGATTTCTATTTTTGTTCTCAGATTTTTGTTCTTGTTTTTGTTCCCATATTTTTGTTTTTGTTCCCAGATTTCTGTTTTTGTTCCCATATTTCTATTTTTGTTCCCATATTTCTATTTTTCTTTTGTTCCTAGTTTTTTGTTTTTGTTCCCATATTTCTATTTTTGTTTTGTTCCCAAATTTCTGTTTTTGTTTTTGTTCCAAGATTTTGTTCCCATATTTCGATTTCTGTTTTTGTTCTCATATTTCTGTTTTTGTTCCCGATTTCTATTTTTATTCCCAGATTTCTATTTTTATTTTTGTTCCTAGATTTTGTTCCCATTTTTTGTTTTCGTTCCATGTTTTCTGGGAACAGAAATATAAAAACAATACCACCATATTTTTATTTTTGGTCCCAGAATTTTATTTTCTATTGTGAAAAATACGAAAATACAAGTATAGATTATTCTTCTTACATAATACTTCATTTCATTTAGAATTAGGCAATCTCGGGATTACCTAATACCTCATTTCACTTGGGATTGACTAATCCCAAGAATTGTGGGATTAATCATTACTTAGAAATCGGAATGAAAATCAATCCCACCAACCAAACATAGGAATGGAATGACCATTCCAATGGCCATTCCAATCCCATCCTGAATCCCATGTACCAAACGCCACCTTAGAGGCAAATGCCCCTAAAATTTTAAGGTAAAATTTAAATAATACAATGCACCCCATTATTTTTCTAAATATTTTAAAATGCAACTAAAAATACGCATGTGCAAAAGTTAGGTTCTACAATCCTTCATCCCACACATAAATACCATGAAAATTTGGGAAACGTACGAAAAGTACTATCTATGATTAATTGGAAATTATTAATATTTGATATTTATTAGTTATTATTAAAGTGATATTGTTTTTTCCAACATGCTGCAATGATAATGATATATTATCATTATTATATATTATCTCACTTTATTATTAAAGTGATAATTATTTACCCATATTAAATACGCTACATTGATATTGATAATATATCATTATAATAATAAATCTACCATTGAAAATTATTATTCTAAATTTACTTAACTTATTATTTTTAAGTATTAGATGATTAAGGGTGATTCCACATAATGAACAAAGGTATAACAAACATTATCTCATATAAGAGGCAATTATTGCTACGCAATACATCGAGAATACCTATCTATACATGTATGGCGTAAATATCATTAACAATTATAGTTGATCCGCAACTATCTCCAAAATCAAATAATATTTCTTGTGAACAGAAGATCACACCCCTACCTCTAAACAATCAAAGCAAAAATCCAAATTATAAAGACCACTGGATATACAGAAATTCTCGGGAATAACTGATAAAAGGAAATTGATTATGAACAATACTTCTGTAGTTTGATGATCAAACTCTAGCATCTTATTGAGGAATCAATAGTTTCAACGTGCGGACAGAAATATTATGCAATATATAATATGTGATTAAGACATATTTATCTTATTATGAGTAATTGGTACCATAATCCAAGTTTAGGGTAGTCGTAACCTATACTTTGATACTACTTTGTAATGACCCGATTTTGCAGGGCCACCACGCGATTTCACTCTTTGGAGAATTAATAGTAAAAAATTTATTACTCGTAAAACCAAGAAATTTTACAATATGATGACGATAATTATAATTATTGATTTATCGAGTTAATCTTACAACAGCAAATAATAAATACAACTATTACAAATTAAATAAAAATTCAAATAAAATTTCATGCGCAACACCATTTTCATCAACCTTATAGTAAAAACTAAGGGATTGTGAGCCAACGTTCAGTAAAATTTCAACCCCTCTAATACGTGTATCTAATTAATACAACAATTAACCGCATAGGCATGTATCACACATCTTTTTCATATAATTATAATTATCTCATAGACATTTAATATTTATAATTCAATAACAATAATAACATAACTTACAAAATAGAAAGATTAAATACATATATTAAAAGAGTTAGAAATTCTACGTGAAGTAGGAGCCGAAATCCAACCGGAATATTTTTCTCGTTAAAGAGAACATTCAAAGTATATCTTTACAACTTTCTTCTTAAGATAACTATCCTTATAGTTATGTGTTGATTCTTATGTTAATATATCTTAATATAATATAGATATAAGTTGATAAGCTTACACGTCTTTGGCATAATACACACACACACACACACACACACATATGTGTGTGTGTGTGTGTGTGGGTGACTTTGTTTAGTTACACTAATTATCCCTCTTGAACTAAAGAAAATATTAATTATATCCCAAAACTTTTTAAAAGTATCTTTCAAATAACACAGTAATCCCAAAACTTTTGAAAATTAATTTAAAATCAATATTAATTCTCAAGAATTATCAAATATATATTTATACCATAAATTTTCAGTATATACAAAATAACCCGAAAATGTTAAATTTATATAAAATAATATTTTCAAAATATAAATTTTTTGCAGTATTACATTTATAATTCACTCTTTCAATTACAGGCTGAATCAAAACCTAATTCTTTTCAAAGGAAACGAATAATCTGATCTTTATAATAGGATAAAGATCAAACCCTAATTTTTTTCACAGAAAAAAGATTGAAACCTAGTTACTTTGACTAGACACTGGCCCAAACGTGTTTAATCCTCTTAAACTCACAAATACAAAAACATGTAAGTCTCTATTAAACTATTCCGAATTTAAAACCATAAGAATAGGAAATATTAAATCATTTAAATTAAGAAAATCTTAAAATATATGGACCATCTCAATAGGGATCACATAATCAGTTGTTCATATTTGAATTACATTCAAATCCCCAAAATCCCTTTCTTAGAACCATCGAAAACAGATAACTTTTTACCAAGAGACCAAATCAACTGAAATGCTGACTAAAGTAGTTGGTTGACCAACCACTACCATTCGGTCGACCGCGTTATGCTAGGCTTGAATTAGTCGTTGGCACTACGCCCAATCAGTTGATTGACCCATCTAGTCAGTTGACCAACTTGATCAGTAGGTATCCTTATTTTACCTATCTCATCAATTGAATTAAATGGTTGACCAACCCATTCTCTATCGGTTGACCAAATTGATTAGACTACTCACTTCTATATCTATTTCAACCACTGTTTCAAATGGTTGATCGATTTCTTTTCTTGATTGACCGATTGGATGAGTAGACTCCATTTTAACTCCCAAGACTCACTGTTTTAATAAGTCGACTGACCCCTTTAGCCGGTTGATCGAACTGACCCGAAAACACAATATTTTGTACTTTAAAAAATATTTTATAATTAGATCAATTATCAAAATTATTTCACATAAGGAGCACATAAAATATCTCATTTTAGGATCTTAAACTTATCACTTCTTATCATGACACACATAAAATTAACTCATTTTAAGTGTCGTGCGTAATCCTAATTCGGGTTGCGTTAAGAGTATATAAGTAAATAGTTGTTTTCACCTATTTTCTTTAGTGTCTTCAAAATTTTTCATATCTTCATTATATCCATCTTGCAACCTTTATGTTTTTTTCAACGATTCTTCTTTTTAATCAAGCACATGAAACTATAAATATGAAACACTCAATAAAATCATTAGTTCCACAAAAAACATCAATACTTACTTTCTCATCAAAACTTTGGATTCAACAATCTCCTCATTTTTATATGACGACCATTAACTTTAATATTTTCTTCAAAATATAATGTAACCACACTCTCCCTAAATCTGAGGATGAGTATTTAAACTCATTTAATCACAGTATTGAAAACATAATTAAAATATTTAACAAAAGCTCTCAATAATTTCTCCCTTTAATTAATGCAATGCTTAGGCGGACAAATCCCTAAACATTAACTTCTTATTAAATATCAACTTCTCCCTCTTTGTCATCTCAAAAAGTAGTGGTAAAGAACCGAAAACATCACTCTAGGCATACATCGTTATGCTTAGCTATACGTAAACCTCGAATGATTTTCACGAATTGATCTTCAGCTATAGGTTTGGTGAAAATTTCAGCAAGCTGATTAGAGGTATCAACATATTCAATAGTTACATCCCTTTTTTGAATGTGATAATGAATAAAATGATGTCGAATCTATATTTGCTTAGTTCGTGAGTACTGTGTCGGATTCTTACTTAAGCATATAACATTTTTACTATCACAATAAATAGGGATCGTCTCCATACTTATCCCAAATTCATATCATTGTTGCTTAATATATAGAATTTGAGCACAACAATTACCAATTACCATATACTCTGCCTCAGTCATAGATAAGACAATCGAGTTCTATTTTTCGCTAAACCAAGAAACCAAGGCATGTCCTAGAAAGTGATATAACATGTTTGTGCTTTTGCGCCTAACTTTGCATTTAGCAAAATCAGTGTCGGAGTAATTAGTTAGCTTAAAGTCACTCTCCCTAGGATACCATAATCCTAGATCACTTGTCCCTTTCAAATATCAAAAGATTCACTTGACAACTGTTAGATGCTATTATTTCTGACAAAACTGAAATCTAGCACACAAGCATACACTAGACATTATGTCAGGTCTGCTAGCAGTAAGATATAACAAGCTACCAATCATACCTTGATACATTTTCTCATTGACATTTTTACCCGTATCGTCCTTTTGTATTTTTGTAGCTATTGTCATGAGAGTTTTGTACTCTTTAACGTTATCCAAGTCATACTTTTTTAGTAAATCTTTTGTCTACTTAGCTTGATTAATGAAAATCCCTTCTTTGTTTTGCTTAATTTACAACCCAACAAAGAAGTTTAATTCTCCCATCATACTCATTTCAAGCTCAACCTACATAATCTTGACAAACTTTTGAAAAAAATCCTCATTAGTAGATCCAAATATATTATCATCAACTTATATTTGTAGATATTAGACTCATTCTTCTTGATAAATAATGTAATGTCACTAAATTTCCGTCGAAAACCATTTTCGATCAAATATCGGCTAAGTCTCTCATACCAAGCTCGCGAAACTTATTTGAGTCCATACAAAGCCTTTTGTAGTTGAAACACATGATCGGGTAGATTACCACTCTCAAACCCCAATGGTTGTTTAACATAAAATTCTTCTGATAAAAATCTATTCAAGAATGCACTCTTTATATCTGTTTTATATAGTTTAAAATTACTGAACATGCAAATATGAGTAACATTCTAATAGCTTCTAATCTAGCCACAAGTGCATAAGTTTCATCATAATTAATTCCCTCTTATTGATTATAGCCCTGTGCTACCAATCTTGATTTATTTCTAATCACAATACATATCTCATCTTTTTTATTACGATAAACCCATTTAGTTCCAATGACAGGATGAAAATCAGGTCTAGAAACCAGAGAACACACTTTATTGTGCTCAAATTGAACTAAATCTTCTAGCATTGCTGAGATCCAAGACTTATCAGTTAACGACTTTAATATTCCTAGGCTCAATTTGAGATAAAAAAATGAGATTAATTATATTCCTAAGAGTGGATCTTGTACTTGTAGCTTTTTCGAAATTACCAATAATTTCTTTTACTGAGTGTCCCGACATTGGCCTTATGGCACGTGGTAAAGTCGTCTATTTGCCTTTTGACTCCTCATTCTTTGAATTTTAGGGTTCATTTGTTGTCTTAACTCTTTGGTGTTACTTAGTTAGTGTACCTGCATCATTATCATCCGACACTATTGGCCTAATGAGCTACCCAAGAGAGGGGAGTGAATTGGGTAGTTACAAAAATTTAAACAAATTAATCTTTAACACTTAATTATCAAATAATCAATTTTTCTAAATTAATTATTATCTTCGTTACGCAGCGGATAAGTGTTTAATTCTAAGTGTACACCCAAACACAATATAATGAAAGTAAAGAATGCAACACACTAAAATATATCCTGGTTCAGCAAGCTAGCCTTGCCTAATCTAATCCCCTGAGCTCCAACAAGATTCACAACCTCTAAACCCTTGATTCTTTTACTAGGAAGGAACTAAGCTCTTACAACGATTATTTTACCAGGCTCATAATCACCTTTGCAATTATCCTTTTCGCAGGCTAAGAAAGAACCTTATTTTTTTACCAGGCTAAAGACTAACCTAATTATTATAGGAAGGATAAAAACCTAATCCTTTTAAAAGGCTAAAGATCAAACCTCACCACACACTCAAGTATTCTTTTCACAAGTAAGGATGAAACTTTCACAATTTACTCAATTCAATTGCAGGGATAATCAAGACCTAGTTCTTTTCAAGGGAAAAAAATAACCTAACCTTTTTACTTAGGACAAATATCAAACCCTAATTTTTTTTTCATAGGAAAAAGATCAAAACCTAGCTATCCTAACTAGATACTGGTCCAACCATGTTTAATCTACTCAAACTCACAAATATAGAAAAATATGAGTTTCTTCCCACAAGGAGCTTCTACTACCTCAATACATACATACTCAATTAATGTCCCAAAATTTACTACGTGATAGATACAACGTAAGACAAATTAATATCTGATTAATAAATAATGTGGGTAGCACAAATTAAAGCGCACAATCAGATAATCACAAAAAATTGTTTTAAAAAGATTTATCAGGCTTTTAAGTTTGAAAACGGTTTTCTAACGATCTTATATCTGAGAAAGCAATAATAATATGTAATCAAAATAAAGAACAATAGCTTGAAAATATCTTACTGGGAAAATACCGAAGATTGAAAACATAATCGAAATATAGCACAAGTCGGTGACGCCAATTCAATTAGTACTTTAGATAAAAAACTTCAACCAAATATCTCATAGAAATCTCAGCATAATAATATCTCCTGGAAAAACTCAGAACTGATTGTTCTTGATGTATTGTATCTCATTCTCATAGGTTTAAATATATAGACTGATAACAAGCCTTCAAACAGTTACTTTTCAAAAGATATACCTCTAAAAGACACTCTTAGATCCCATATATTATTATCGTTCAATTCTGGGGTAATCTACTTTAAAATAACTCTTAAATCTCTTAAATAAGTCCATGAAATATTTATCAATTCATAATCACAAAGATAGGAAGTATTTAACTACTTAAATTGAGAGAAGCATAAATTATGTGGACCAAAACAATAGGGATATTAAAATACATGTACCATATCTTTAATAAGATCAGATCCCCCAAATCTTTCCCTTGGAATCATAAAAAACGACTAGTTTTTTACCAAGAGACCAAGTTCCTTGAAATTACAATCGAAACAGTTGGTTGACCGAACCCTGGTGTTTGGTTGGCCGATTGATACAACACCAAAACTAGGCCAAACCATAAATGCCAGTCAGTTGACCAATTGATGCAGAGCCTCATCCTTGCCAAACTTCAATCCAATCAGTTGACTGATTTCCTCCCAATCGGTTAACCGATGGTTTCAGAGTCTTTCCCTGCCAAAACCTTATTGATTCAAATAGTTAACTGATTCTTTCTAATCGGTTGACCGATTGAACCTGAGTGGTCATTTCTTCATTATTTTAGCTCCCAAACACATTGTTTGATTCTGTTAACTGATTGTTTTTCTTGGTTGACTGAATTGACTCTAAAATTCAACTTTTTATACTTTAAACCTTATTTTTAATTAGGTCAATTATGATTTTCAATTTCATATCAGGAGAAACTATCAAAATATTTAATTCAGATCCTAAATGTTATTATATCAATATAAAAAAACACATAAGATAACTCGTTTAATAGTGTCGTGTGTGATCCTAATTTGGGTTGCATTAAGAGGATAAAAGTATAAAATTGTTTTCACTTAATTTCTTCAAGTTTTTTGTTGGCCCAGTGAGCTACCCAAGATAGGGGATGAATTGGGTAAATATAAAAAAATTATTAGAGAAAATACTTCAAAAATCCAAATAATTAATTTTAATCCTAAATTAATTATTATCTCTATATAGCAACGAAAATATATTATTAACTAGGTGCACACCAAATAACTAAAAATAAATAATGTAAAGAAAATAGCACACCATAAATTTATCCTGATTCACCAAGCTAATCTTGGCTAATCTAGTCCTCCGAGCCCCACAGAGATTCGCACCCACTAAACTCAAGATCCCTTTAAATAGGTAGGAACCAAATCTTTACACAATGATTCTTTTCACATGCTCAGAATCAACCTTTACAATTTCCTTTTCCCAGGCTCAGGAATAATCTTTTTTTTTTTTCCTAGGCTCAAGAATAACCTCTACTTTTTACAGGCTCAAGAATAACCTAATTATTTTTATACCTTAGGCTAAAGAATCAAAACCTCATAGAAACAATCCAACTATAATTTTCCTAGGTAAGGATGGAATTTTTACAAAATCACTCACAAATTCAATCAAGGAAAAATTAACACATCAATCTCTTTATCGGAAGAGATTGAAACCAGCTACTCTTGATTATACACTCCCAATAGTATTTAATCCGACACTCAACTCACCAATTAAAATAAATTAATAAGTTCTTCTCACTCGGAGCTTCTACCACCTCAAATCAATTTAAATTCAATTAATGTCCCGATATTTACTAGTGATAGAATTAAGCGAGGAAACAAAATAATCTGATTATAAAAATAATGCGGGTAGCACAAAATTGAGCACGTTATCAGATTATCACACAAATCGTTTTAAAAGATTTTTTATACTTTTAAAGTTCAAAAACGATTTCTCAACAATCAATTAACCAAGCAAGCAATGATCGCAATAAACTCAATTAAGAATATGCTTGGAACACTTTCACCAAGAAAACATAAAAATCTAATTATGATAAATATGAATAGCACACAAATAAGTATGTAATCAGATTTTTACCAAAAGTCGTTTTAAAATATTTTTATGCGATTTAAAGTTCAAAAAATGATTTTATCAAGATTTTATCAACCAAGAAAATATAGAAAAATAAATATGAAATAAAGACTAATAACTTGGAAAGTTCTCATCTGAATAACATCGACGAATTAAAGATTGAAAATGCTAGACAGCTCAAATCGGTGACGCTTACACGATCAACGCTTTAACTCAAGAACTCGTTAGAAATTGATCTCACAATTTGATCTCTCAAAATAATATTAGAATAATGACTCTTATAAAATCTTATGAACTAAATAGTTCTTGATATGGTGTCTATATTATATGAAATCCGCAAGTCTATTTAAAGCCACTTGAAATAAACCTTATAATGGCTAGTTTTCACAAAATATATCATTTAAAATCACCTATAGACCCCATATATTGATTCTTTTCATTTAAGGTGTATTTTACTTAATTATAACTTTCAAAATATTCAATATAGTCCCTCAAAAGATTTTTCTAACTCAAATCAGTAAGATAGAAAGTATTAAAATGACCAATTTGAAAAATATTTTAATTCCATGTACCAAATCTATATAGATATTCAAAAAGAGTATTATATCTTAAAGATATCCATATCCCTAAAACCTCTCAATCAAGTAACCCAATAACTGTTAGTTAACGGCTAGTTTTTGAACAAATCCCAAAATGCCACAAAACCTGAAATAAACTTATGAGTCGATCGACCAAGACACATGTATCGATCGCTCGATTCAGGATACTAGCCAAGCCAAAATTCCTTTGCCCATCGGTCGACTGCCCATCTATTATCTGTCTATTGGACGATTCAGAGAGTTTCTCAAGTCGACCTATCTGTTGACCTAGAGATTCAGAGAGTTCATTCTTTGGCAACAGGTAGACCTACTTGTCGATTGAACGATTCAGGGATTTTGTCTAATTTTTATAAGTCGACTTATCTGTCGACTGGACCATGCAGAGCTCGTTCCTTAATTTTATTTTAAATCATTTTCTTTGATGTTTTCGCCCTTTTAACTGATTTCTTTTCTCGGTTAGCTCCACTAACATCTTAAATTCAATTTTAATCAATTATCTTTATTTCTTTTTCAATTATACATAGGAGCAAATAACTTCACCAATTAGGATTCTATAAAAACACACATAATTATAAAATTATTTTTGTGTCGTGTGTGATCTTAATCAGGATATATTAAGAGAAAAAATAGATTAAAGTTGTTTTCACCTAGAATCTTTAGAATATTCAATCTCTTAGTATTCATCTTTGCATCCTTCACAATTTCTTCATGATGTTATAATTTCTGCATTGTCTCTGCATCTTTTACAATTACTTCATAATATTGTCTGGAACTCTTTAAACTGAAACACTCAATAAACACATTAGTTCCACCAAAAACATCAACATTTAATTGTTCATCAAAATCTTAGAATCAACATTCTTCATAACTCTTCATTTCTTCAATGCGTCCATCTTTCCATCCTTATATTTTCTTCATGATGTCTTCAACATAATGAATAAGATGGAACACTTTTCTGAAATACTCAACAAATACATTAGTTCCACAAAAAATTTTAACACTTAATTGTTCATCAAAACCTAGAGATCAACAAAAACCTTTCTTGAGACAAGTGGATTAGATTCCTCACATACGACATGCATAGATTCTTCTACTACTAAAGTATGCTTATTATATATTCTATAAGTTTTACTATCCGAAGTGTACCCGAGAGAAATACCATAATCATATTTTGCATCAAATTTACTCAAATTATTCTTATCATTTAAAATAAAATATTTGCAATAAAAAAACTTTAAAGTAGGATATGTTTGGAGTCTTATCATTCCAAATTTCATAAGGGATTTTTTTAAAATCTCTTCGAATAGAAACTCTGTTAACAACATGGCAAGCAGTACTTACAGCTTCGGCCCAGAAGTATTTAGGAAGATGATTCTCATTCAGCATCGTTCTGACTACTTCCTGAAGCGTTCTATTTTTTCTCTCCACAACACCATTTTTTTTGTGGTGTTCTTGGTGCAAAAAAGTTATGAGCATTGCAGACACCATATTTTGTCTTTCCCAGTCAATGTCGAATCAAGTACAAGTTTAGATAAACTTTAGACTTAAGTTTAAAGGGAATGAATTTCTACCTGATACTACACTGCATAATATACAAAAATACCCAAAAAATATGATAAAAACACAAAGGCTATTAAATTTGAAAAAATCTAGTTAACACCTTTTGGGTTAACCTTGAAAATTCTATAATTTAAGGGGGTCTAAAATGAATTTACTAAAGTTTGATTTTCATTAAATCATCTTTAGTATAGATAAAAATTAGCCATTTCGCTTAAAATTATAAGATATTTCAAACAATTACCTCGGTTAACTACCTTGACCCTGAAACATTTACAATTACTGAATCTTGTCGGTTTAACATAAAAAATAATTGTTTCAATTATGCATATTATATAAAATACCACCAAGTAATAATCCAAGAGACCTTAATCAAGTCTTGGAAAGTTCATGACAAGCTCTAAATCACAAAGGTAATTAAGGAGCTGGGCTTGATTTGGAATTACACCAAATTCTAGTTGTCTTGACAAACTACCCTAGGCCCAATGAATTACTAGCCTAGACATCATTTAAGGACCACAAAAGAGGCCTTTAAATGACCAAGGAACCTTCCTATAATTTACCTACAAAATATCTAGGAAGGGAACCAAGACACTTAGGATGTAACCAACCGTTATCGAAACTACACTAATTCAGTTTGCCACCTAAGTTAGGAATTTAATAAGAATTAAATACCTATATAATAAATAATTAAATACTTGGGATGACATGGATAGGCAAAATTCAAAGGATCTAGATGTTTTAAGCAAAATATCTTAGGTATAACTTAAAACCTTGAATTATGACCACTCGTTACCGAAACCAAATCAAATTGGTTTACCACCTAGACAATGCATTAAATGCACATAACATAAATAAATACATGATTGGGATGACATGGAAGGGCTAGGTTAAAAGTATGAAGATATTTTCACCAAAATATTTTAGGGTAACTATGGAACTTAAAAACAAACCATCGGTTACAAGGCAAGTTAACCTGATTCAATCCGAAACCAACTGGATGGATGCTCACCAAGTCATGACTCATCATGGAGCATTAAATTATATGGTGACACATCAAGACTAGGTTCAATGCATTTGGAAAGCATTAATGGCAACTAAAACAAAATTGTGAAACTAACTAGTACTTAGCCCTTAAACCGAACCGGATGTGTCACATCAAGTCATTAATGCACCCATGTGCAAGAAATATGATTGGAGGATAGGTAATGATTGGTAATAATTTCCAATCATTACCAAGCATTTGAAAATATTTGGGAATGATTAACAAATCTTTAAATATCTTTCCTTCCACCCAAAATTCGTTCAACACAAAACAAGATCAAATCAAGAGACTAAGTCCCCTAGGCCAAACATTGCCTAAGGAGCAGGCTGGATTTGCCTGCCCATTAATTAATGTGTAGGCATCCTAAACCTATAAATAGGGGTCCTGTTTTCATTAATTTCAAGTTTTGAAGATCTAGTTTCTTTCTCTAAACTCGAGCAACTCTCTCAGGTTCTAGGCTTCTCAAGCAATTCTCTTGAATAATACATTTATATTATGTTGAAATCTGGTCCCATAAGGTGTTCTTTAGGTTCTTGGAGCAAGAACTTAAGAGGAAGACGGTCATCTATCGACACCAAACCAAGATGATTAAGGAGGAAAATGAGATAGCTACTTAGGGAAGACCACTTCCCCTAAGTAGGGTGTTATTGAGGTTCTTGGAGTAAGAACTCAAGAGATCAATCGTCATCGATCGAGGATCAACCAAGAAGATCAAGGAGGAAAATGAGGTAATCACTTAGGAAAGACTACATCCACTAAGTAGGTATGTTTGCTTCAAAAACCCCTTTAATCTTGGTATAATCTTGTGTATGTTACTTGTACATAGCATAATCATGTAGTTCACACACTACAATTTCATGTACATAACACATAAAACCCATAAACAACCAAATAAACATTTAATTTTTGTTATAACAACTAAACAAGCACTTAATTATTGCTATAATAACCAAACTATATTCAAATCATACAAAATCATTCCAAGCATCTCAAGAACATCTGAGAACATATTAAGAACGTGTGTGGACCCAAATAATCTAATAACATGTTAAGAACGTGTGAGGATTCAAACAAAACTACAATCACTCCATGAGTTGTACATACTCTCTACAATTCTCTCTAGAACTTTAAAATGACTCTTTACTAATTGTTAATACTATCTATAACAACTAATAACCAGATTTACTTTCTGCTAAAGGTGAAGATCATAGACAGGTTGGCTTGTGGACAGGTACGTATATATATATACACATACAAACAACACCGACATACCCTTGTGGCTAAGAATTCGGGATAAAGAGAGGGTCTCTATTCCTTCAGGGGTATGTGTGATTCTTCTTAAAAAACTTTCCCGTTTTCCTTATTTATGAGTAGGACTGACATAAATATATGTTATTTCTTTTTTATTTTTTAACTAACAACTCACACACACTAACACTAACTAACCAAAACAAAAGAGTTCGATTAAGATCTTGAGAAAATCAAAGAGGTTATGTACATGTCATGTTGTGATTCAGGTTATCCACAACTTAAAAAATGATTACTAATATAATTAATTAAGGTTGTGATTTAGGTTGTTCACATCTTAAAAACAATTAATTATAACTAGTTAAGGGTGTAATTCAGGTTGTTCACAACTAAAACCAACCCAACTTTCAACTTAACAAGGATGAATTACGTTTGACATGATCTTTTGGTAACCACCTAAAGTACCTAGGCACCCATGATACGGGTTTGGTCACCTTAAACAATAAAAAATACATTTTACCTTAACCAGAATGAACTACGGTTCATTTGATATTTGGTAACCACCCAAAGTACGTAGGCAACCCATAAGGGTTTGGTCACACCTTTAATAACATAAACCATACCTTTTACCCTAACAGAAATGAACTATGTGAAAACTTAATTTTCATTAATTCGAGATACGTAGGTAACCCATGTGTAGGTTTGGTCGCATATCCAAATAAATTAGTCTTACTCTACATTTCGTATTAGTTTGAATATTTATATTTTTGTCTCTTATAAACTTCTATTGGGTTGTCGTTGCCTAGAATAGTATGATATAGTATAATATTTACTGCTTTCATTATGATAAAAGCACAAAATTATTTTTGTTTCTAGCTTTAGTTGCATAACCTTTACTGCTTACATCATGATAAAATACATAAAAATAGGAAACAAATTAAAAGGGGAATTAATTTTGTAAATCAAAGAAAATTGCTTGGATATGTTTAACAGTGAATATCTATTTAGATCAAGGTATCGTTTACGGATAGGTGTGTAAAACCCTCCCCAAGCATAACCGACTCCCGAACTTAAAGAATATATCTGGTACACAGACCTTTGAAAGTTGAAACACGGGCCATTTTAAAAGGAAAAATGAATTTCTAAAATCTCGGTGACCTAGCTTACCATTTAACGCTATGGTAGGTGGCGACTCCATTTTTAACATAAAATCTTGGCCCAAGAATATTTTCAAAATCGATGCCTAGAAAAATCCTTGAAAAACCATTTTTTAAAAAATGAAAGGATTTGGATGACTTAGAGAGGAAAGGATAAAACTAGTTTTCATCATTTTTCCAATTCTCTATTTCTTCTGCTATCAAAATCCAGGGTGCATTAAGCATACTCGTGCTCATCACAATAGGTAATAATCTCATGATTCTTAAATTCTTTGCCTCTATCACTACGGATGTTAATAATGCAACATTGTTTCTCATTTTAAACACATTTGCAAAATTTAGCAAATATAGAAGCAACTTCACTCTTCTTAGCCAAGAAAAACACCCATATTAATATAGAATAATCATCTACAATCACGAATGTATAAAATTTACCTCCTAAACTAGCAATGGCATTTGAACCAGATAAATCAAGATGTAGCAATTCAAGACATTTAAACATGGATGTATGCAGTTTCGTCTTAAATAATGATCTAGATTGCTTAACTAGTTAGCATGCATCACATACTTTATCTTTCACGTACTTCAATGCAGGTTAGTCACGTACTAGACTCTTCTTAGAAATTTTTTAAATTAACTCCATACTAGCATGCGCAATACGTCTATGCTATAACCAACTATTCTCAGATAATGAATTTAAGCATGATAAATTTTAAGAAAAATCATCAAATGAACATGTATAACATTTTCAAAACGTGATGCAACAAGTAATATGCTACTATCATGCCCATTCTTGATGATGCATATATTACGATAAAAAGTCACCTTATAACCTTTATCACATAATTGACTAATACTAAGCAGGTTATGTTTAAGACCGTCTACTAAAAGAACATCTTCAATTGTAGTAGATCCATTACTGATATTACCTATATCGATAATTTTACCCTTTGTGTTACCTCTAAACGTCACATGACCTCCGTCTTTAGGTGTCAAAGTTCCTAAGTGATACCCAGGTTAAGTGGGTTTAATCTTGTTAGTTGGGACAATTTTTATTCCTTTAGGAACCTTAATTTGTTTACATTTAGATACTTTTGAAAAACATTTACTAATGTAATACCCCCACAATATTACATTTAAAATATCTAACAAGATTCCTGATTTCATAAAAGAATTTATGAAAACTCTTTTGTTTAAGATTTTTTTGAAACCCAATTTCAACTTTATCGAAAATCCCTCTTGAACTCCCCAAAAGTATTTTTAACTTATTTTCACACCTGTGAATTTGAGAATAATCGAATGTAAATTAAAAACTTTGGATGTCAATTCAATATTTTCAGATTCAAACTTCATCACTTATTTGTTAAGTGAATTAATTGTACTTTATAGGGCATTAATTTGAGAACACTAGTTTTTATAATCATGAGTTAATTCTTGATAAACATCAAATAAATCATCGAAATCTAAAGGGAAAGAACTATACATTTCATACCCTATCTCCAGTAGCCATCAAAGCAATCATAAATGAATCACTGCCCAATTTTTTTGAGCTACTCGACTCCGAATCATCCTAAGTGGTTTTCATTAATTTCTTCTTACTCTTCTTTATCTTTTTTTTTTTCTTTCTCTTTTTCTTCTTTGGTTAGGGACAGTAGGATTGGAAGTGCCCATTCTTGTGACAGTTGAAGCATTCCACATTATTCATGTTGAAGTTTTTCTTTCCACGAAATGTTCGTCGAGTTATCTTTCTGAAATTTTTTATGAGAAGCGTCACATTCTTTTCTTGCTTTATATCAAGACTGATGTCATCACTATCATCGTCTTCCTCATTCCTTTGAACTTTCAATTCCAAGGACTTCTTTTTGATATTTTATGTTTCATCCTCATATCCTCACAAAACTGTCTCATAGGTCATTAGGTTGCCGATAATCTCATCAATGGTGTAAACTGTGAGATCTTTAGCTTCCTCTATTGCAGTTTCTTTTGGCTCCCAGATTTTTGTCAATGATTTCATAATTTTTTACACTTTGTTCTCCATAGAATAAGACTTTTTGAGTTGACCAAGGTTGTTGTAGATATTAGTGAATCTCGTATATATTTTCGAAATTGATTTTGCTTTACCTATTTTAAATAGCTCGAATTGACAAGCTAAGGCATTGATCTTGGACTGTTTCACCTGATTTGTCCCTTCATGTGTGATTTGTAATGCCTCCCACATTTCGTTTTCCCATCCACAACTTGAAACCCTAGTATTTTCATTTCCATCTAAAGAGCAAAACAGAATGCTAATAGCTTGAGAATTAAGGGATAATTTCTGTTTATCAGAGGAACTCAATTGTTCCTTCTTCTTAATCACTCTATTCTCATTACGAATGAATGGACTATCCTCACTGGCCAGCCATACATAATAATTAGTGGCTTGAAGGAAAGTGTCGTTATGTCCTTCCAGAATGAACAATTATAACTTAAAAACAAAGGTGGATGGTGCATAGACTGCCCCTCACCTGGAGTACCTGTAGGATATGCCAGTGATCTTTCTTAGCTAGAATATTAAGCAAAACCAGCTCTGGTACCAACTATTGACCCAAAGAGCTACCCAAAAGAGGGGGTGAATTGGGTACTTACAAAAATTTAAATAATTAAATCCTTTAAATACAAATAATTAATTTATTTAAATTAATTATTATCTTGATACACAGCGAAAATGTATTTAATACTAGGTGCACACCCAAACACAAAATATGAAATAAAATAATACAGCACACAAGAATTTATCCTGATTTGACAAATTACTCTTAGCTACGTCCAGTCCCCTGAGCTCCACGGAGATTCGTAATCCACTAAACCCCTTGATTACTTTACCAGGTAGGAACCAAACCCTTACAATTCTTGATTCTTTTCACAGGTTCATAATCAACCTTTACATTACCCTAATTCTTTTCGCAGGCTAAGAATCAACCTATCAGTCTTTCACTTCTTTTTTTCACAAGGTTAGAACGAACATTTACATTTCACTCTTTAATTAAATAACAGGCTAAATAAAAATCTAATTTTTTTAAGGGAAAAGAATAACCTAACCTTTTTTAACATGACAAATATCAAACCCTAATATTTCACACAAAAAAAATATCGAACCTAGCTACCTTGCCTAAACATCGTCCTAAAGGTGTCTAATCCTCTCAAACTCACAAATACAAAAATAAAATAAAATGTAAATTTCTTCCTACAAGGTGCTTCTACCTCCTCAATACAGATATACTCAATTAATGGCTCAAATAATTACTATGTGATAGATACAATGTGAGGTAAATAAAATCTAATTAATAAATAAAGTGGGTAGCACAAATTTAGCATGTAATCGTACAATCAGGCAAAAATTGTTTAAAATGATTTTCATGCTTTTAAGTTTAAAATAATTTTCTAGCAATCCTAAACCAAGCAATCAATATAAATATGACTTTAGAAAATAAATAATAAAGTTTGGATAGATATCATCGAGAAAACACCAAAGACAATAATGATATAGCAAGTAGAACTCGAATCGGTGACGCCAAACAACAAGTGTTTTAGATTAAGAACTTGAATAAAATCTCTCGTAGAAATCTCAGCAAAAATCTCACTCTTATAAAAGTTCAAAATTGATGTTCTTGATATTCTTAATTCAATTCCCGCAGATCTCTATTAATAGACCTAAAACTAACCCTCTAACAATTAGTTTTTCAAAGATATGTCATTAAATGACACACTAAGATCCCATATAACATATTCTATCAATTTAAGTATGTTTTATTTAAAAATATTCTTTGAATAACTCATTTAAGTTCATAAAACTATTCCCAATTTAAAACCACAAGAATAAGAAGTATTAAATCATTTAAATTAATAGAATCTCAAAATATACGGACCATATCAATAAGGATCACATAATAGGTTGTTCATATTTAAATTACATTCAAATCCCCCAAATCCCTTTCTTGGAATCATAAAAAATGAATAGTTTTTTACCAAGAGACCAAATCAGTCGAAATGCTAACTGAAGCAGTCGGTTGACCGAACACCACCATTCGGTCTATTGCCCTATGCCAGGCTTGAATTATCCGTTGGTACTAAGCCCAGTCATTGACCGACATGCCCAGTCAGTTGACTGACTCGATCAAAGGTTATCCCTATGTTGGCCTAGTAATCTACCCAAGAGAGGGGGGGGGGGGGGGGGGGGGGAAGGGGATTGAATTGGGTAGTTATAAAAAATTTAAGCAAATTCTTATCTTTCAACAATTAGATAATCAAATAATTAATTTAATTGTAAATCAATTAATATCTTTATAACGCAGCAGATAACTGTTATTTATTCTAGGTGCACACCCAAACAATAAGAAATAAATAAAGTAAATAAAATAGCACACAAGGATATATCCTAGTTCACCAAGCTACTCTTGGCTAATCTATTCCTTCTAGCCCAATGGATATTTGCACTGACTAAACCACTTGATTCTTTTATTAGGTAGGAACCAAACCTTTACACAATAATTATTTTACAGGCTCATAATTAACCTTACAATTCTTTTTTCACAAGTAAAGGAAGAACTTTTTTTTTCCAGGCTAAAGACTAACCTAATTCTTTTATCAGGCTAAGAATCAAACCTCATAAAACACTCCAAGTATAATTTTCACCAGTAAGGATGAAATTATTAAAAATTACTCAAATTTAATTCCAATTAGGAAGAATCAAGCCTAACTCTTTTCAAGGGAAAATAGTAACCTACTCCTTTTATACAATAGGTAAATATTAAATCTTAATCTCTTTATCGAAAGAGATCGAAACCCAAGCTACCCCTGACTAGATACACCCAATAGTATCTAATCTGCACAAACTTACCAATTACAAGAATTGATGAATTTCTTTGCACTCAAAACTTCTGCCACCTCAAATCAATTTAACTCAATTAATGTCCCGAAGTTACTAGTTATAGAATATTACGTGAGAAATTTAAAATCTGATTATAATATATATGGGTAGCACAAAAATAAGCACGTAATGAGATTATCACAAAAATTGCCTCAAAATAATTTTTATGCTCTTTAAAGTTTCAAAATGATTTCACAAAGATCTTATATCCAAGCAAGCAATAATAATATAAAATCACAATTAAAAACAAAAGCTTAGAACGATTTCACTAGGATAACCACCAAAAGATTGAATATGAATCGCAAGACAGCTTAAATCGGTGACGCCAAAACACTTAGCGCTATTTCTCAAGAACTTTTCTCACAAAATGATCTCTCAATGACATCTCAAGAAAATTATCAGAATAACGACTCTTCAAAAGCTCAAGAACAATAAGTTCTTGATGGAAGTGATGTCTTGATCTTAAAAAACGCAGGTCTATTTAAACTGATTTGAAACAGGCCATCTAATGGCTAGTTCCCACAATATATGACAATTAAATGCACATATAGACCCTATAAATCAATAGCATTTAATCCTGATCCAATTTATGACAATATGGCTTTTTAAAATATTCAATTAAGTCCCCAAATTAATTGTCAATCTCAAAACAAATAGATAGAAAGTATTAACTGAACTAAATTGAGAAACACCAATATTTTATGTACCATATCTAAAGGGATATCTAGATATGAGTAACTGATAGGTGTAATTTACATATCTACTTCCAAACCGAACTTGTTAGTTTTTGAGTATATTTATTACGTTTTAATATGTTTTTATGTGTTTTTATATAAATCAGGTGTTTGAGGTGAAAATGCATGAAAACGAATCAATAACGATCAAATCGGATCAAGAACGGTGGAAGAACGATAGAAAAACAAGTGTGGAGGCAATATTTTGAAAAACAGCCCACCGCCGTGGCGGTGAATATACAGAGAGGCACCTAATCTTGCTGGACATCCACCGCCGAGGCGGTGACCTTACCGTCAAGGCAGTGAAACTGCAAAGAGGTTCCTGATTCCACCGCTTCCTTCACCGCTGCGGCAAAGACACTATTGACAAGCCCAGCGTTGCGGTGGTCACTCTTCATCAGATTTTGGATATTTTTTAGATATTTTTTGTTCCCTATTTCTTCTCCTCTCCCCTCCTCTGGCTATTAGAGACCCCTTAGGGCTTAATATATTTTGAGAGTATTTTGGGGAGTGTTCAATCAATTCCGAAGGAGAAGAACACGTTGCGAAGAAAGAGAAGCGATCCCGAAGCGTTTTTAGTGGTAAATCTTCGAACTACGGCTAAGTTTATTTTGTTTCTTCTTTATTTTCTTAACTTTGGTAGTTAGTTGAGCATGTTTAGCTCCTTTTTCATTGTATAAATGATTATGGCCATGAGCTAAACGGATTTTGTCTTGAGATTAATAATATTTATGAAAATGTTGTTTGTTTGAGTTTGTGTTTCGTTAATGGTTGTTGTTCTCTATTTTGATTGTGTTTATCATGATTATATGCTTGTTTAGATATAGTGAGAAATTGGGGTTTGACACTCGAGAGAGGTAACCCCGAATTCAGACTAAGTTAAACATAACGCGATGATCCAATAACCCGAGAGAGAGTTGGAAAGTGTGCAATCAATGACGTTGAGGCGAGACTCATGTGACGTTGTATCGTTAAGACGTTGAGGGGGAATTTTTCATTGATGCAAAGTATCATATTTACTCATCTTACACTCAAGAGAGGTGGCGAGTGAGTTTACGAACCAAGATTGTCGGATAAGTCGAACGCTGTTAACGTAAACTAAAAATGAGACCAAACATGTTTTTGTAAACAAAGTTAATCCCTAGGAAATATTTTCCTCTTAACCATATCATATTAATATTAGTATTAGTATAATTTACTTAGTATTTTAGTTTAGTATTAATTAATTATAAATTACATTGTTATATCCTAGATAAAATTGGGTTATGACAATTACGATACTCGATAATAATCTCAACCAATCCTTGTAGACACGATACCCTTACTCTCTCGATCTATACTAAAACTTAACCCATACAATTGCGGTGAAAGTGACGTGCGGTAAATACGCGCCACCAAGTTTTTGGCGCCGTTTCTGGGGATTGGTTTTTAGATTCTTGTTGATATTTTGAGTAAATGACCTGATTTTAATTTAGGCATTTATTTTGTTTATAATTTTGTTTGTAGTTTTATTTTTTATTTTTCCTGTAAGGTACTTGAAGATGTTAGATTAACATGTACTTCTGCATTTATTTCAACGGGATTTCGAGCCGTTTTATAATGCTTGGGATCGATATAAGGAGTTGTTGTTCTGGTTTCCGAATCATGGTTTCCCGAGGGAGTGTCAACTACTGAATTTCCTTGATGGGTTACTAGCCGCAACCAGAATGTGGGTTAAAAGAGGAAACAGTACCACTTTGTTCGACCAACTAACCGTGGATGAAGCCTATTGGTTGTTGGAAGACATGGTGGACTATGATTATCACTGTTGTATTTATTCAACAAGCTACCAAAGCTTGGGGAATAGTTTCACCATTCCAGAGCCATGGATTGACACCCCGGACCAATATGTTGAGTTTTTCCCAACATTGGAGACCATGTTCGCTGAATTTATGGGGGAAACTAAGTCATTTTGGAGGGAGACGAATGACCGACTAAATGAGCACGAGGATCGTCTCGACAATATTGATGGTCTATGCCAAAATTGATGCTACCATAACATCTCTTCAGACACAAATCAGTAAGTTAATTTGCTTCATTGAGGCCGAGTCAGATGCGGCGGCACTGGGAGATACACAATCCATTTCCTGCGAAAGCCACTGTGAGGAGTCAAAAACAAGCGGAAGGATCTTGGGAGAGTTCAAATATGATTATTCGAATGAGACGGGAACCCAAGCATAGATCGACGATTGTGATTCTTCTCCATTAGAGATCTAAATCATGATGTCACCATCGATCCCAAATGATCACATTTACGAGGATCAAATGTGGCTCACTTATCCTTCGCCGCCATTAGCAACGTTCTTCCATGACCACCAAGTACATGAGCCGGTGGAGAATCTTGTTGAAAGTTCGGGCCGATCAGAGTCATATCTCACCAATTTTGAGGGCGTATTAAATCAAGACCCGTATGTAGTGTTATACGACACTTACTACGGGTAGAAGCCTCTCTTTGACGAGTCGTTCTCTGTGTCGGGCCGAGGACAATAAACCATGCTCTTCTTGGGAGGCAACCCATGGAAAAAATAAGCTAAATCCATCACAGCTGACTTGATTCGGAGGCGAGATTCTCTCGCCTCCTAGGTATGTGTTCTAAACCCCCTTCGTCAGCATGCTTTAATTTCAAATGTTGAGATTGATGATTGGGTCGCTGATGATAGTGTCCATTTTAAGTTTGGCGGTGATGTGTAGGATGTTAGTATGTTTTACCGTTTTACCATATTGCATGTTTGTTTAGTGTAGAATGATTTTGTGTTGTTGTTGTTGTATGCTGAGTTTTGCATTCATCTGGGCCATTACCCGATGATGATATTACCCCCTGGTTGTTTTTCGAGGTCAAGGGTAATACCCATGCATGTGTGTTCTGCGTGCTTGACAATGTGTTTTGGTGAAAGTTATTATGGATCCTAATTTGCACGAGCACATAAACTCAATGCTTTTCTATTCAATTGATTTGAGGTTGATTATCGATTAGCCAAACTCATGACAATGAAGGATTTTAAAACCTGATTGAGAGGAAGGTTGAGGCTAAATCCTAGGTAAGGTAGTTCAGGAGATATGATTTAGGCATTCTTTTTGTCGCTTGAGCCTTTTAAGCCTACCATGTTATATGTTTATCCCTTGTTACCCTGTCGAAGCCTAAATGCCATTTCAATTCTGAACACATAAACAAATACCTTAGCCAATTGATCTTTTTCCAAACCTTTATCGCTAAATTAAAGGCACAATTTGAGTGAATCAAGTTAATATTTGTATATGCTACTTGAAGTGAGCAGTTGGATTTAGGACGAACTTCTGATTGGTTTGATATTTGAGTACTCACTTGTCACTTTTCTTAACCACACCCGTGAAATTCTAATAGTCGAATAAGTTTGGGTGTGTGGTAAGTTAAAAAAAAAAAATAAACATACGTAAATATCGTTAAATTTACGTTTCTTTTGATAAGTGAGTACGTTGGTCTTAAATGTTTGTTCAGGATTGTTTCCAATTTATTTATGGAGGTTCGAGAGTGAATGTGCCGAGCGTTGAGCCTTGGGTAATGTTAAGTTAACAACGTTAACCCGTTTTCTATTCCGAAATACCATTGGCCAAATATTCCAAAACCGAACCAAGTCCTTTGATCTTTATGAACTTCCAAGCCTACATTAGTGAAGAGTGGACCCCAATCAGGCATATGGATATCCTAATCCTTTACGGTCTAAGTCGTGAGTTTCGTTGGTCGATAATCCAATCCGGTCTTGGATAGTTATATTATTAAGTCTCGCACAAACACGTTGAAATGATCTAGAATGGCATTCACCATTATTGAATGTCAAAATTATAGAACATCACATAGTGCGTTTTACTGCCTGAACTCGATATGATTGGCGGTTGTTGAGGGAAAAATGATTTGGTCGATAGAAGAATTCAAAACTCGCATATCGTTATGTTTAGATTGTTCATGTTATTTAATTTAGTTGTGTTTTTCATTTTAGTGTGAGTGTTTTGCTCGAGAACTAGCAAAATTCTGAGTTTTGGGGTATTTGATATGTGTAATTTACCTATCTATTTCTAAACCGAACTTGTTAGTTTTCGAGTATGTTTATTATGTTTTAATACATTTTTCTGTGTTTTTGTATAAATCAGGTGTTTGAGGTCAAAATACATGAAAATAGATCAATAACAATCAAATCAGATCAAGAACGGTGGAAAAACGGTGGGAAATGTTGTTTGTTTGAGTTTGTGTTTGGTTAATGGTTGTTCTTCGCTATTTTGATTGTGTTTATTAGTTTGTCATAATTATATGCTTATTTAGATATAGTGAGAAATCGGGGTTTGATACTCGAGAGAGGTAATCCCGAATTCGGACTAGGTTAAACGTAACGTAACGATCCAATAACCCGGGAAGGAGTTGGAAAATGTGTAAGGGCGAGACTAATGTGACGTAGTGTTGTTAAGACGTTGAGGGGGACTTCTTCGTTGACACAGAGTCTCATATTCACTCGTCTTACACTCGGGAGAGGTGACGAGTGAGTTTACGAACTGAGATTGTCGGATATGTCGAACGCCGTTAACGTAAACTAAAACGAGACCAACCACGTTTTGTAAACAAAGTTAATCCCTAGGCAATCTTTTCCCCTTACGCATCTCATATTAATATTAGTATTAGTATAGTTTAATTAGTATATTAGTTTAGTATTAATTAATTATAAATTACATTTTTATCGCCTAATAAAATTGGGTTATGACAATTACGGTACTCGATAATAATCTCAACCAATCAATGTGGACACGATACCCTTACTCTCCCGATCTATACTAAAACTTGATCCGTACACTTGCAGTGAAAGTGGAGTGCGTTAATTACGCACCACCAGTAACGTATTATCAATATATTCAAATCCCTAAGATAACTCCAAAAGATCTTCCAAACAACGGCTAGGTTTGATCAAATCTAAAAAATCCTCGAAATCTAAAATAGCCCAGTCGGTTGACCGACCTTTGCCCATCGGTCGACTGATGGATATAGGATGTATCCAAACCTTTTCTCAAATAATGGTCGGTTGATCGATCCCAGTGGGTCAGTTGACTGATCGATACATAATGCTATCTCAGGCCTATTTTCGGCCCTGGTTGGTTGACTGATCATCGATGGTCGCTTGACTGATCGATATAGAGAGTTTAGCTTTTGGCCGTTGGTTGACCAATCTCCCTTGGTCAGTTAATCAATCGATTTATAGATTCTCTATTTTCCACCCCTTGCCCATCGATTGACCGAACCCTATGGTCGGTTGACTGATTGTTGCTGGAACAATATCACTCTCAATATATTTCAACTCCAAACTTCGACGTTTTCAACCTTTTAACCAATTTCTTTTCTCAGTTAACTAAATTGACACTAATAATCAATTTTAAACACTAATCTTGCTTAAGTCAATTTTCCTTTTTCAATTTTGCATTGGAGCAAATATTTGAACAATTATTAGGACCTTAATTTAAACACACATAAATATAAATCATTTTTGTGTTGTGTGTGATCTTAATCGAGATATATTAAGAGTAAAAAGGATTTGAGTTATTTTCACATAGATTCTTTAGAATCTTCAATCTCTTAGTGTCCGTCTCTGCATCCTTCATAATTACTTCATGATGTTATCTTGATTGGAACTTTTTAAACCGAAACACTCAATAAAAACGTTAGTTCTACTAAAAACATTAACATTCAATTGTCGATCAAAATTTTGGGATCAACAATCTCCACATTTTTTATGATGACAATTAACTTCAATGTTTTCTTCAAAACAAGAATATAACTAGACTTTTCCTAAATTAGAGGACGGGTTTTTTTAACTCGTTAAAGCATAGTCATGAAGATAATTAAAAAACCTCAAACTCATAAGATATTCAACGAAGCACAAAATGTGATCAATCAAACAATTAAGATATTCAATAAAGCAACATGATCATATCAACCATGTTCTCCTCCTATATCAATGTAATGCTTAGGTGAACAAATCTTAAACATTAACTAACTCGTTTTAAGCGCAACCATGGTTTCCCCTTTATATCTTCCCCTTTTATCAATTAGTTCAATCAAATAAAGATATTCAATAAACATCAACATATTCTCCCCCTTTGTCATATCAAAAAGTGAGGAAGGGGACCCAAAAACACTACTCTAGGTAAACATCATTATGCCTAGCCATACCTAGACCTTGGATGATTTTAAAAAATTGATCTTCCGCTAAAGGTTTGGTAAATATGTCAGAAAGTTGGTTGGAGGTATCAATATACTCGATAATAACGTCATTTTTCTGAATATGATCACAAATAAAATGATGTTTAATCTCTATGTGCTTAGTTCATGAGTGTTGTATAGGATTCTTACTTAGACAAATAACACTTTTATTATCACAATAGATTGGGACTTCTTCCATACATACTCTAAAATCATTCAACTGTTGCTTAATATATAAAATTTGAGCGCAACAGTTACTAGCTACCATGTACTCAGCCTCAGTAGTCGATAAGGCTATTGAATTTTGTTTCTTGCTAGACCAAGAAACCAAGGCATGTCCTAGTAAATGACATGTACCCGCTTGTGCTTTTCCGCTCGACTTTGCAATAAGAAAAATTAGCGTCGGAGTAACTTCTTAACCTGAAATCACTCCCTCTAAGATACCATAATCCTAGGTCAGTCGTCCCTTTTAAATATCGAAAGATTCGCATAACCGCAGTTAAGTGCGATTCTTTAGGACAAGATTGAAATCTAGCACATAGGCAAACACTATACATAATGTCAGGTCTACTAGCAGTTAAATACTACAAGCTACCAATCATACCTCAATACAATTTTTCATTTATGTTTTTTCCGGTAACGTCTTTGTCTATCTTTGTAGCTGTTATCATGGGAGTTTTGTACTCTTTAACACCATCTAAACCATATTTTTTCAGCAACTCCTTGGTGTATTTAGCTTGCTTTATGACCTTTTTTGGTTTTCTTGATTTGTAACTCAAGGAAGAAATTCAACTTTCCCATCAGGCTCATTTCAAATTCAACCGACATTATCTTATCAAACTCTTGGCAAAGATCCTCATTAGTAGATCCAAAAATAATATCATCAAGATAAATTTGTACTAATAGGATATCAAAATCAGTTTACTTAATAAATAGCGTTATATTGCTAAGACTCCTTCGAAAATATTTTTCGATCAAATATCGGCTAAGTTTGTTATACTAAGCTCTCGGAGCTTGTTTGAGCCCATACAAAGTCTTACAAAGTTCAAACACATGATCGGAAAATTTATAGCTCTCAAATCTCGGGGGTTGTTCCACATAAACTTTTTTCACTAGAAAGCCATTAAAAAATGCACTTTTTACATCCATTTGATATAATTTAAAATTACATGAGCAAGCAAACGCGCATAGTATTCTAATAGCTTATAATCTAGCCACAGGTGCATAGGTTTCATTATAATCAATCCCCTCTTCTTGATTATAGCCCTGTGCAACTAATCTTACTTTGTTTCTAATTACCATACCGGTTTCATCATTTTTATTTCGAAGAATCCATTTAGTACCAATTACTGGATGACAATTTGGTCTAGGAACTTGAGACTACACTTTATTTCGCTCAAATTGAACTAGCTCTTCTTGTATCGTAAAGATCTAAGATTCATCAGTTAACGCCTCATTCATATTCTTAGGCTCAATTTGAGATAGAAATGTAAGATTAATAATATCTCTAAGGGAGGAATGAATACTTACACTTCTTTCAAAATTACCAATGATTTCTTTTACAGAGTGTCCCGGTTCTGTCTTTATAGCTCATGGTAATGCCAAATTCTCTCCCTTAGGCTCCTATTTTTTGAGGTTCCTTTGTCATATTATTGTTTTGGTTTTGGTTATTTAAAGTATCTGCATCATCGTCATACAAAACATTTCTCGACAAAAATAGATCAACTTCTTCAACTACTAACATACATTTATTATAGACACTATAAGCCTTACTGCTAGTAGCATATCCAAGGAAAATCTCATAGTCAAATTTAGCATCAAATTTACCTAGATTATCCTTATCATTCAAAATGAAACATTTCCAACCAAATACCTTAAAATAGGATATATTCAGAGTCTTACCATTCTAGATTTCATAAGAGATTTTATTAAACCCTCTATGAATTGATACCCGGTTTACCACGTGGGAAGCGGTACTTACTGCTTCGGCCCTGAAATAAGTTGGGAAACAATTTTCATCAAGCATCATTTTGGCTATCTCCTGAAGCATTATGTTATTCCTTTCCACAACACCGTTTTGTTGTGGTGATCTCGGTGCAGAGACGTTATGAGCATAACCGTGCTCATCACAGTAACTGATTACATCATCATTCTTAAACTCTCTACCTCTATCACTACGAATATTGATGATAGAACATTACTTCTCATTTTGAACACGCTTGCAAAACTTAAAAAACACATAAGCAATTTCACTCTTCTTAGCAAGGAAGAACACTCAAGTAAGTCTAGAATAATCATCAACAATCATAAATGCATAAAATTACCTCCTAGACTAGAAATAGCATTTGGACCAAACAAATCAAGATGCAACATTTCAAGACATCTAGACGTGGACGTGTGCATCTTTTTCTTAAATGATAATCTAAACTGTTTGCCTAACTGACATGCATCACATACTTTAATTCAGATAGGCCACGTATGATATGTTTCTTAGATAAATTAGAAATCAATTCCATACTAACATGCCCAAGTCTCCTATGCCATAACCAACTATTTTTAGATAAAACATTTAAACAAGATAAATTTTGAGAAGATAAATCATCAAATGAACATGTATAAATATTCTCAAAATGTGATGCAACTAATAAAATACTACTGTCATGCTCATTCTTAATGATGCATCTATCATGATCAAACACAACATTATAACCTTTGTCAAATAGTTGACTTATACTAAGCAAGTTATGTTTAAGACCATCAACTAATAACACATCTTTAATAAGGTAATATCGATAATTTTACCCTTAGCATTGTTTCTAAATGTCACATGACCTCCATCTTTAGGTGTCAAAGATGTAAATTTCGATTTATCTCCCGTCATGTGTCAAGAGCAACCACTATCCAAGAACCTTTTGTCCTTGCCTATTGATACTTTCAGGATAACCTGTAAGGAGCACCTCAAATAGTTCCTAAGTGGTACCCAGTCTACGTGAGCCCGTTCTTGTTAGTTGGGAAAACTTTAGTTCATTTTGGAACCCAAATTTGTCTACAGTTAGATATTTTAGAAAAACATTTATGAAAAGTATGCCCCACAACATTACATTTAAAACATCTAACAAGATCTTTGATTTTAGGAAAGAATTTATGAAAGCGTTTTTGTTTAAGATTTTTCTAAAATCCAATATCGACTTTATCAAAGACACCTTGTGAACTTCCCAAAAGTATTTTCAAATTATTCTCACTGCCGGTGAATTTGAGAACAATTGAATGTAAAACTAACATCTTGGATTTGAATTCAATATTTTTAGATTCGTAATCAATTACTTTCTTGTTTAATGAGTTAATTGTACGTTGAAAGACATTAATTTTAGAACACTGATTTTTATAATCATGCGTAAGTTCTTGATATACATCAAATAAATCATCAAAATCTAAAGGATAGGAACTTAAACATTTAGATACCTCATCACCAACGGCCATTAACTCAAGCACGGATAATCCTTCACTTCCTGATTTTTCCGAACCACTCTATTTGGAATCATCCTAGGTAGCTTTCACTGACTTCTTCCTGCTCTTCTTTCCTTTCTTATTCTTCTTTATTTATTCTTTTTTTCTTCGTCTTTCTTCGATTTGGGGCATTCGATTTGGAAGTGGCCAGTCTTGTGATAGTTGTAACATTCCACATTGTTCATGTCGAAATCCTTCTTTCCCCAAAATGTACGTCGAGTCATCATTTTGAAATTCTTCATGAGAAGCGTCACATCTTTTTCTTGCTCACTGTTAGGACTTACATCATCACTGTCATCCTATTCCTCATATTTTTGAACTTTCAATGCTGAGGATTTCTTTTTGATATTCCCGGTGTGATCCCGAATTACCATCTCATGCGTCATTAGGTTGCCAATGAGGTTATCAATTTCATACTTTTCAAGATCATTTGCTTCCTCAATCGCAGTTAACTTCGTCTCCCATACTTTAGTTAAAGATCTCAAGATCTTTCGAACTTTATCCTCCGTGGTGTATGGCTTTCCGAGTTGATTCAAATGGTTGAAGATATTGTTGAACCGTGTGTACATCTCTTGAATTCATTCTGCTTCACCCATTTTGAATAATTCGAGTTGTCGGATTAAGGCATTAATTTTTGACTGCTTCACTTGACTAGTTCCTTCGTGGGTAACCTGCAATTTGTCCCACATCTCTTTTGTCGATCCACAACTTGAGACCCTGGAATATTCGTTAGCATCTAAAGTGGAAAATAGAATATTAATAGCTTGAGAATTTATAGAAAACTTCTGTTTGTCAGAAGTGCTTGGCTGCACATTTTTCTTAGCAACTCCGTTTTCCATTGGGACAAATGGACCATCCTCAATTGCTAGCCACACATCATAATTAGTGGGCTGGAGGAATGCAATCATTTTTTTCCTTCTAGAATGAGTAATTTTAACCTACAAATAAAGGTCCCTTACCTAGTGTGCCTATTGGGTGAGCTATGTGATCTTTGTTAGCTAGTGTATCGAGCTAAACTAGCCCTGATGCCAATTGTTGGCTAAGTAATCTACCCAAGAGGGAAGGTGAATTGGGTAGTTATAAAACATTTAAGCAAATTCTTATATTTCAATACTTAAATAATCAAATCATTAATTTAATCCTAAATCAATTATTATCTTTATAATGCAACGGATAAGTGTTATTTATTCTAGGTGCACACCCAAACAATAAGAAATAAATAAAGTAAATAATTTACTAGTGATAGAATATTACTTGAGGAATTCAAAATCTGATTATAATAGATATGGGTAGCACAATAATAAGCACGTAATCAGATTATCACAAAAATCATCTTAAAATAATTTTTATGCTCTTTAAAGTTGAAAAATTATTTCACAAAGATCTTATATCTAAACAAGCAATAATAATATAAAATCACAATTAAAAACAAATGCTTGGAACGATCTCACCAGGATAACCATCGAAAGATTGAATATGAATCGCAAGATAACTTAAATCGGTGACGCCAAAACATTTAGTGCTATTTCTCAAGAACTTTTCTCACAAAATGATCTCCCAATGATCTCTCAAGAAAATATAAAAATAACGACTCTTAGAAAGCTCAGGAACAATTAGTTCTTGATGGAAGTCATGTCTTGATCTCAAAAAACACAAGTCGATTTAAACTGATTTCAAACAAGCCCTCTAACGGTTAGTTCCCACAAGATATAACAATTAAATGCACATATAGACCCTATATATCAATACTATTTAATCCTGGTCCAATTCACTTAAATATGGATTTTTAAAATATTCAATTAAGTCCCCAAATTAATTCTCAATGTCAAAACAAATACATAGAAATTATTAAATGAACTAAATTGAGAAACACTAATATTTTATGTACCATATCTATAGGGATATCCAAATAGAAGTAATATATTATCAATATATTCAAATCCCTAAGATATCTCCAAAAGATTTGCCAAAAAATGGCTAGTAACAGCTAGTTTTGATAAAATCCTTAAAATCCTTGAAATATGAAACAGCTTAGTCGGTTAACCAAACCTCTGCCCATCGGTCGATCGACAGATACACGATGTATCCTAGCCTTTTCACAAACAATGGTCGGTTGACCGATCCCCAGTGGGTCGGTTGACCAATCGATACATAATGCTATCTCAAGCCTATTTTCATCCCTGGTCGGTTGAACGATCGATGTAGGGAGTTTAGCTTTCAGCCATTGGTTGATCGATCTCCCTTGATCGATTGACCGATTGATTTAGAGACTCTATTTTTCAGCCCTTGCCCATCGATTGACCGAACTCTGTGGTCGGTTGACTGATTGTTGTTGGAATATATAATATCCCTCTCAATATATTTCAACTCCAAACTTTAACGTTTTCAACCCTTTAATCGATTTATTTTCTCGGTTAACTAAATTGACACTAATAATCAAGTTTAAACACTAATCTTGCTTAAGTCAATTTTTCTTTTTTAATTTCACATTGGAGCAAATATTTGAACAATTATTAGGACCTTAATTTAAACACACATAAATATAAATCATTTTTGTATCGTGTATGATCCTAATCGGGATACATTAAAAGTAAAAAGGATTTGAGCTGTTTTCACCTAGATTCTTCAGAATCTTCAATCTCTTTATCTCCTTCTCTGCATCCTTCATAATTACTTCCTGATGTTATCTTGATTGGAACTCTTTAAACTAAAACACTTAATAAAAATATTAGTTCCACTAAAATATCAACACTTAATTGTCCATCAAAATTCGTGGATTAACACCCTATTTTAGCCATTTCATCTACTAAATCCAATAGTTGATCGACCTTTGTCTGTTGGTTGACCTAATTGATCAGAGTGCTTACTTCCACATCCATTTTGGCCACTGTTTCAAATGGTTGACCGATTGTTTTTCTTGGTTGACCGATTGACTCAGTAGGACTTTATTTTAACTCCCAAGAATCACTGTTTTGATAAGTTGACCGACCCCTTTAGCAGGTTGACCGAATTGACCCGAAAACACAATATTTTGTATTTTCAAACCCATTTTTCAATTATTATCAAAATCATTTCATATAAGGAATACATAAGATATCTTATTTTAGAATCTTAAACTTATTACTTCTTATCATGACACACATAGAACTAACTCATTCTAAGTGTCGTGAATGATACTAATTTAGGTTGCATTAAGAGTATATAAGTAAAGAGTTCTTTTCACTTATTTTTCTTCAGCATCTTCAAAACTCTTCATATCTTCATTATATCCATATTGCACCCTTTATATTTTTTTCGACGATTCTTCTTCTTAATTAGACACATGGGACTATAAATATGAAACAGTCAATAAAACTATTAGTTCCACCAAAAATATCAATACTTAACTGCTCATCAAAACCTTGGATTCAACAGTTTTCACTTTTAAAAATATTAAATATGGAAGATGCAAAAAAGTAAAGACAAACAAACGTGGAAGAGAGAAGTTTTGGAGTAAAAGGGGGAGAGAGAGAGAGTAAAGAGAGAAGAAAAAAATTGAGAGAACAGAGAGGACCTAGAGAAAGAGAGAGATTGGTAAAGGTAAATATGGGTCGGGCAGGTCGATATTGAGCTGCAATGGTTGGCTGATCTGAATTTGACGGGTTGGTGTTGTGTTAGGCTACAAAAAAATCACATTTGGTCAGGTAAGTTATTTGTATTGCCCATGAAGTTACGGGTCAGGTGCAAGCGGGTTGATAGGTTGGGTTGAGTAAGTGAGCTGGATGTTCTGCCCCCAAAAATAACATTTCCCTCTTTTTCCCGTCACATGAAATTTGGGTAGCTATCCCAAAACAATTGTTTTAAAAAAAAAAAAATCTAATACCCGCCATCTTAAATATTTTTTGGTACTTCTAGAATTAAATAACCAAAAAAAAAAAAAAAAAAACAAGAAAGCAAAAAAGAAACACAAAAACAACTAATCGTCGAGGCACATGTCGAAGGCCTTTTTAATCTCTAAAATAATACACAATATCACACAACCAATACAAATGAAACAAATAGTTGAAAATAAATAAATTCGAAAATAAAACAAACCATCAATAATAAAATCACTTTCTTGTTGCAGGTTGATCACTTTTCTCTATACCACGTCAATCACCTGTTCTAAGTTCCAAATTCAGAGTAAATAAAGTAAAAAAGAAAAAAAAAATTCATAAAAAAATAAAATCAATATATATTTTCAATTTAAGAATCCTTACCTCAAAAAATTAGAGAAGTGTAACATCAAATCATTAATCATAAATTACTGTAGTTATCGAACTTAATTCAACAAGTTATACAAGAAAAGAATAATATGAACAAAGGAAATTATATAATAGTTATTAAAATAAAAATATCTAAAATAATAAATATTACATTCCTCAATATTTTTAAATTGTTCTGCTACTTCCAATGCTTCCCAAAGATTAGTTAGCTTTGACGACCGCAACCAATTCCGGATTCAAATCAGAGCCTTAACCATCTTTGCCGATACTGAACTATAGAAATGATCTAAAATTCGTCCACTCGTACTAAAAGTGGACCCAGAGGCAACCGTGGACACCAAAATTGCTAATACATCCCTTGAAACGTAAGAAAGAATTGGATATTTTTATTGAATTAGTCCCCCACCATCCTAGAATTTCAAACTCATCACTTTCAGTTTCTATTGAGAAATCTAAGTATTTACCCAATTTTGATTTACTAGACATATTACATTCTTCCACTATGTGTTTACGAAACTGAGATAAAAATAAAACACGAGCATCTTTCTCTTCTTCATGTAACTCACTCTCAAGTAATGAATCACTCATATTTTCACTAAAACCGACATTATCAATTCCATTAAATGCATACCAATCTTATAAACGAGTCAAAGAATCCATAACATTCTTCATTATCTCCTCCACAATTACAACCTCGTAATTTGTTTTCAAACACCAATTAATATATCTCAACTTATATTGAGGATCAAGAACTATCGCAATCAACAACAGCAGATTCATTTTCTCTAATTTAGCCCAATATTTGTAATATTTAGATTGCATTCCTTTTTCCACGGAAGAGGGAATCATGTCAATTTTTTTTTGACAAATTTATTATTGTACCATTAATGACCATAAACTCCATGAAGAAAGAATTGGAATTGACAAATAAAACATCGAAAAATTTCAAGGTAACATTATATGGAAGTTTAAAAAACTTAACAAATGATCTAGCCTTTTGCCAATCGTCATTATATGGTGGTCCCAAAGTTGTTCTCCCTTGTTTCCCTCTATCATTCCCATCAACTTCCCCTCCTAAATCATCGATATCAATGTTATTATCTCTATAAAGTGATTGATATTGTGCATCTTCATCCTCCAAACATTCAAGTCCTTTTTGAATTTTGATTACCCTATCCGAATGAAATAAGTTGAATTCCATCTAGTTGGCATATCTAGGCAAACTTGATTTTTACAGTCGATACCTTTTTTTTATCTGCACTCATCTTAAAATTTGTCATTTTAGATGGAAAGCCCCTAACATAGTTTCCCACATTTCGAATTTCAATGATTGACTCGTCCATTTCTTTCAAACCCTCACACATTATGAGATTCAAAATATGCGCGCAACTTCTCATGTAAAAACTTCATGCTCAAGAATGATTCTCCGCCTATTTTTGGTCTTCTTTTTCAAGAATTTAACAACCCCGTTACTAGAACTTATATTATGAATGGTTAATGTGAGAATTTTGTCTACAACCCACTCAAGCAAATATAATTCAATTGCTTTACCAATAGTTTTTCCTTTGTGATTTGCAACTAAACAGAAATCTAATATTTTCTTATTGAATTTCCAATCACAATCGATGTAATGCACTGTGAGATACATCTAATTCAAATTTTGCAAAGAAGCCCAAATGTTTGTGGTAAGTCATATATTTTTTGTCCCTTCAGCAAATTTTCTAAGTTTTTCTTCTCACTTATGTGTAGAGCCATACAATCTCTAGCCATCGTTGTTTGAGTAGGTAGTTTGACCTATTTTGGCTGAGCAACGTGCATTAATTCCCTCAACCCCTCATTCTCCACAAATTTGAATGGAAACTCATCAACAATTATGATTTTTCCTAGCGCTTCCCTACATGCATCCACACTAAAACTCCAATCCACAAGTTGATCGGCACCCTCATCACTACAATTTTTTGGTTTAAATCCCAATGTTCTTTGACGTTTAGGAAGCTCCCTTAAACTATACTTCTTACATTGAGATTAGTTTTCAATGCCGATGTTCCATGTTTCTTGCTATCACAATAGTAAGTTTCTCTACAATAGTAACAAGAAGCCCTAGGTTAATATTTCGAACCGAGTTCTTGTTTCAAACGAGTAAAATGGTCCCAAACTATTGAATGTTTTCTTTATTAAGATTTGGTGGAAGTTAAACTATTGCATTATTTGAAAAAGGTTTATTGTTCACATTATTTATTCCAGTTTTTTTTTTTTAATTTCATCACGCACAATACTCTCACCGCCATCAGTAACTTCAATTTTGTAATATTTAGAAAGAAGAAACCTATTCTTTAGTTATGTTGGATTTGTTTATATAATAACATCACCAACTAAACACATAAACTAAAATCCATAGACTAACTAAATTTCAAAAATCGAAAGTCAAAATCATTTAGAGATCATAAATTAGAATTCAAACTCATAGACTAATTCATAATTTGAATTGAATCGCCATCTAATCCGATTCACTCTAATCTAATTCATACACATGCGGGATTTAATCACTGATCCAATTCAGAAATCTAGCATGTGTAAAATCGGACATAGTAAATCAAATTCATACACATGCGTGATTTAACCACCGATCCAATTCAGAAATCTAGCATGTGTAAAATCGGACATAGTAAATCAAATTCATACACATGCTAGATTCAATTAGTCAATCGAACAGAGTAAATCAAATTCATTCACATGTTCGATTTAATTGGTTAAATCCAAAATTCCAATTCAAAAATCAAATTGCATTAAGTTCAATTCAGAAATAGACATACAAATTTGAATTGAATCTGAATAATACTTTATCCAATTCGCCATCTAATCTAATTCAGACATTAGAATCTAAATTAAATTTGAAATAATTGGTCGATAATCAATATGAACAGAAAATAGGCATATGAATCAGATTCTGAATAAAAAAAAACATGCAATTAGACAGCATAACCAAATGTTTTAAAAATCGGACCGAACATCGAACCAAACAAAAATATCGGGTCATAGGTCACCGGTTCAACCGTTAGGCGAACCGTGACGTTATAATTACGTAATTAATATATATATATATATATATATATATATATATATATATATAAATACAAGGAAAGAAAGAAAAATAAATACATTTCTATAGATAGTGTCCATATCTATAATATGTGATGTTATGGGAGATAATTTATGAGGATGGAAATTTTGTGATTTTGTTTTCAATTTTGTTCTTTCTTTAACGTTATTGATAAAGTAAAAAGGTGATATAAAAAGAATGAGAAATCCTAATTTTGTTAGCCTCTCCCACTATTTATAATAAGAATTAGGAAACAATACGGTAAAACCTAAATCGTACGGGAAACCCTAATTAATACAGAAAAGACCTAACTACCCTTTAATAGTTATTATAGCAATTTTGTAATTGTTCATCGAACTTGTTCTCTTTAGTTATTAACAGTGTGAATGGTAATTTTCCAAACTTGATATTACTTATGTTATTCTTGAGAGGAGGAATCAGCCAAATTTAATCGGAGGAGAGTGAGACATATTGGGGATGATTTTGATCAATGTTCTTCCAAAATTAGATCAGTCCTCCTACATAGTAGTCAAATTTATTCTGAGCTTTCACTCGATGTTCTTTGCCACCAGAGCTACGTTGCTCGTTGCAAAGCCTCAGAAGGGAAGGTAAAATCCAGAGCTCCTCATCTCATCCACGGTGTCACCGATCTTGGCTTCCAAACCAAATTTAGTTGCTTTGTCCTTGTCAGTGGCTGCCTCTGCCTACGTCTTTTTTTTTTTTTTTTTTTTTTTTTTTTTTTTTTTTTTTAACACCAGTTACTAATTTCTCTCATTAGTGGAGACTTCATCGGAGCCAAGGTAAACGGAAGAAACCCATCCCGTTTTCCATGAACCATTCCGATTCACCGGTTCAGTGGTTGAATCGGCTCGAACTGGCCGGTCAACGATTTTTGGTCTAAAACGATTTTTATTGGTTAACCAGACTGAAAATATATCCGGGTGGCAGTTTAACCAGTTGAACAGGGCGATCTGGTCCAATTTTAAATCATTGAGCATAACATATAGAAGTAAGCAGGGATGAGAGAACAAACAAAGAACAAGCAAAGATGAGAGAATTTACAATACAATCAAACAACATGAAACTAATGAAATTAAAGAATAAGAAAGCAGATGGAATTGGAAACATATAGAAGAGAAAATAAGAGAACTGTCGAACTGGTATCGAGATAAGAGAACTAGGGCTCGTCATCGTCGATCTGGTATAGAAAACTAGGGCTCAAATCGTCATCGTCAATCTGGTAAGCAAACTAGGGCCCAAATCATCATCATCATCATCGTCATCCAGTTGGAAGACAGTGAAGGACTAGGGCTCGAAATAGGAATGGAACTCCAAAGCAAAATTATATTTGTAGCCTATAAATCCTACAATTATAGAAATCATAGATCCAATTTGGACATTGGAAGAATTGAGGAAGGGAAGGAAGGAGGAGGAAGGTCGTCGTTTGGTAATAAAGAAGACTAAGTGTAAACAGTAAACAAATAAAGAGAGATTCTAGGGCTTCCAAGAGAAGTCGGGGGGTCAGATTGAGTATATTTGAGAATCAAAATGGTATATACCTATTTTCAAACTGGATAGTCCAGTTTTCCCACACACAAACTGCTGTTGAGTTGACTCAATGGGTTACGGGCAGATTCAGGCCATTTTGCGAGAGTTTGGGGTGGGCCAGCAAGTTAATGAGTTTTTTGAACACCCCTAGATAGGAGAGAGATATATATGAAGTGAAATGGAAGAGAAATATAGAGAGATAAAAACAAAGAAAATGAAGAGGAATAAGAGAAAGAAGTTGAGACCATGGAAAAAAAAAATCTAAGATAATAAGAAAAAGAATAAAAAATGATACTTTACACCATTTTTATTTTAATATTATGACTATGAGAGTGAAAATATGTAAAATGACGAAATTACCTTGTTGGCCCAGTGAGCTACCCAAGAGGGGGATGAATTGGATAGTGATAAAACTTAATCCAAAAAATAATACTTCAAAAATTCAAACAATTAATTTTATCCTAAAATTAATTTTTATCTCTTTATAGCAGCAAATATATGTTATTAACTAAGTGCATACCCAAATAACAGAATATAAATAATATAAAGAAATAAAGTAGAACACCACGATATATCTTGGTTCACCAAGCTACTCTTGGCTCATCCAGTCCTCCGAGCTCCACGGAGATTCGCACCCACTAAACTCAAGATTCCTTTAACAGGTATGAACCAAACCTTTACACAATGATTCTTTTCACAGGCTTAGAATCAACCTTTACAAATTCTTTTTCCCAGGCTCAGAATAACCTTTTCTTTTTTCCAAGCTCAAGAATAACCTATCTTTTTACAGGCTAAAGATTAACCTAATTCTATTACATGGAGAATTACGACCTAATTATTTTTATACCTTAGGCTCAATAATCAAAACCTCAATCTCTTTACCGGAAGAGATTGAAACCCAAAGCTACCCCTGATTAGATATTCCCAATAATATCCAATCCACACACAACTCACCAATTAAGAAATTGATAATCTTTTTCCTACTCAGAGCTTCTACCACCCCAGATTAATTAATACTCAATTAATGTCCTGATACTAGTGATAGAAATAAAGTGAGGAAACAAAATCTAATTATAATAAAGAATACGGGTATTACAATTAAGCGCGTAATCAGATTAACACACAAATCATTTTTGAAAGATTTTTATGCTTTTAAAGTTCAAAAATGATTTCTCAAAAAGATCAATTCATCAAGTAAGTAATAATAATCAAATACTCAATTAAAGAATAAACTTGGAATGATCTCACTAGGAAAATACCGAACAAATTGCACGTAGTATCACAAGACAGCTTAGATCGGTGAAACTAACTTAAATAGCGCTTTAACTTAAGAACTTCTCAATAATCGATCTCACAATTGATCTCTCAAAATAATATCGGAATGATGACTCTTAGAAAAGCTTAGGAACTGACTAGTTCTTGATATTGTGTGTGTCTTATGTGAAATCTGCAGGTCTCTTTTAATAGCCCTCAAACTAGACCTCCAACGGCTAGTTTCAAATGTTATGTCAATAAATGACACATATGGACCTCTTATATCATATAGATTTATAACGACTATAGTTAACCAACAATATAACTTCTAAAGCTCTCAATTTAGTCCCCAAAATAATTTGATCTTAATCAATGAAAGTATAGAAATAATTATATTTAAGCATATAGACTAAATAGTAAGGTAAAATAAAATCCCTTAAATCTCTCCCATATCTTTGGACCAAAATATTCTCCACCAAAATAGCAATAATTAAACTCAAAATTTGCAGGTTTAAATATAGGGATTTCAAAGATATCTTATAACAGCTACTTTTCAAATACTATGTCATTAAATGACACCCCAAGAGCCCATACATCATATATGTTCAAAATAGATATTTTTCATTTAAAAATATTATTGAAAAATCACATTTTGGTCCTTAAACATTTTTAAATCGAAATTCATCAATATAGAAAGTATTAAAGCACTTTAATTAAAATAACATTTAATTAAATAGACCAAATTAGTAGGGATAATAGAATAGAGAGATCATATATCAATTAAGTTTATATCCCTAAGATATCTCTCATATCCTAACCATAAAACGGCTAGTATTTGAATAAATCCCGAAATTTCACAAATCCTGAAACTAACCATCACTTGACCGGCCAATACCTATCGGTCGACTGTCCAATTCAGGACATAGCCCAAGCGAAAATTGCTTCTCCATCAGTCGACTTACCTGTCGACTGGACGATCCAGAGACTTTCACAAGTCAACCTACCTGTCGACCGGAAGATCCAGAGAGTTCATCCTCTAAGCACAGGCCGACTTACCTGTCGACCGGATGATTCAGAAAGTTTTATAAGTCGACTTACCTATCGACGAAATTATCTAGAGAGTTCGCCTTATAACCACAGGTCGACTTACCTGTCGACCGACCATTGCTGAAACACCTATCCTTAATTCATTTTCATTCAATTCTTCGACGTTTTTGCATATTTAACAGATTTCTTTTGTCGGTTAACTCTATTAAATCTTTAAATTCAATTTTAATCAATTATCTTTCTTCAATTACACATAGGAGCAAATTTTTTAATTAATTAGGATTCCATAAAAAACATACATAATTGTAAAAATATTTTGTGTCCTATGTGATCCTAATCGAGAGTAAAAATTTAACCTGAGTTGTTTTCCCTAGGTTTTTCAAATTCTTCAATCTCTTAACATCCATCATCTTTGGCATTGTCTTTAACATCCATTTAGCATTTTTATCAATATTTTCATGATCATTTTCATCACTAGAACTAATAAACTGAAACAATCAAAAAAATTGTTAGTTCCACCAAAAGCATTAACCTTTAATTGTCTATCAAAATCTTAGGATCAACATACCTCTTAACACAAATTATAATCTGATTAAATTGAAGTGAAATTCTAACTCGAAAGATCAAAAGTGTCATCATAGAAATCTCAAGGTCGAGAAAAAGGTTGATGTATTCGATGGAGTCTATCTCTCTAGAAACGCTAGCAAGAACTCTCTTGGAAAATATTTTGAGGAAGAAGATGGCTTGGAGATGAGCACCAAAAAAGTAAAAAATGATCACTAAACTTCAATTGCGGAAACCAAAATGGAAGTGGAAATACATATCCAAGAATCGACAGAAAAAGTAGAGACAAACAAAAAAGATGATGAAGGATCTGATCTTGCCTCTGTGGATGAGGATACCAAGAAGGCTTGCAGTATACCTAGATCATTCAAAGGGACGCTAAATGGTAATAACAAAGAAAAGAAATCACATTAAGAAGAAGTTATGTTCAATGTTGAAGATGATGACCTTGGGATTCTAAATAAGTGAGCTTTGGAAGAACTAGAGGCCGATCTAGTTGATGCTTTGCTACCCAATATTTTTATTCCAGATCACATCCTTGAAGTTATCAGAGAAAAATGGATGAACACCCTCATCATCCACCTACTAGGAAGACCAATAGGGTATGAAACCCCATATGAGAGAGCCAAAAAACTGTGCAAGACCCATGGAAAATTTGAGCTCATAGATCTGTGCTACGGTTTCTTCCTCGTTAAATTTGAAAATGTAACTAATGTGCATAGGGTCCTTACAGAGGGACCTTTGGTAATACTTGACTACTACCTCACGGTAAGGAAGTGGGAGTCGGACTTCAAGCTTGGAGAAGCTACTGAATCCAAAATCTTTATCTGGGCCTGTTTGATTGAGTTACTGACAGAGTATTACAATGTTCCTATTCTCTATAGTATAGGAAAGGCCCTACGAAGACCAATCGAAATAGATAAAAGTACTAAAGCATCTTCCAGGCGTAAATTTGCTCATATGTGCGTGAAAATTGACTTGAACAAACCTTTGATCCCTAGATACATTTTGAGTGGAAAAAAAATATATACTTGAGTATGATAGCCATCATGGTTTCGGCTGCAATTGTGGAAGAGTAAACCACAGATTGGAGAGAATCGAAGAATAAAAAAATAAATCTTATCGTAAAAATCAACGACGGCTCCAACAAAGGAAGGTGTGATATCATAGAATGGATGGTGTGTAGTCGTTCATCAATGGATAGTTCTAAACCATAGGAAAGGACAGGAGCTTGAGGATGACAAAACTGAGTTGGCCCAGGACAACTCGAAAGACTCAGGATATAGACCTCTCTTATTGGCCAAATATAGTAGACGTTTCATAAGTAATAGGCCCAAGCCAAATGAGCCTCATGTTAGAAAGACCACCAAACAACAGGTACCAATTTCTTTAGTTAAATGAATATCAAAGTGAGCTGAGAGAAACTAAAGCGGATTGAAATGATCCAAACCAAACCAAACCAAACCAAACCAAACAGGCCAAATCTAGTTACCAACCCGAACCAAAGATGCACGATAGGAACTTGCACAAGGGAAACATTGGATCGGACCCCAAATTTAATAAAAAAAAACAACTAATTTGTGCTCGGATAAGGCCATCTATCAAGTTAGCAATCTCGAGAGAAACACTAACAAGGGAAGAAAGATCGTCGGATCAACGTGCATCCCCAATTATCAAATGTATGGGTCTAACAAGCCTAAAGGAAAATCAATTGTTAATGAGACATAATCTCCCTCATTATCAACCCCTTCTTACAACCCATTACCGTCTTCTTTTTAAAAAACCTCATTGTCTCATTCCTCTACTTCCCAAATCTCTTCTCCCTTCCACTTACTCTAGCTTGATCTAAGAGTAAGCCCACTTGATAAACCTTCAGACCTTGAAATCAGTTTAAGACCTGGCTATAGGAAGCCAACTACAAAATCTCATTCTAAAAAACCTTCTCTCCAAGTTCTTGAAACTGGAGAAAGATCTTTTGATAGTAATTGAAGTCTGTTAATCTTAAGATTTTGATGAACAATTAAGTGTTGATGTTTTGATGGAACTAATGGTTTGTTTAAGAGTTTCAGTTAATTAAGTTCCTGTGATGAAGATGCAATGAAAAATTTATAAATGGATTCTAAATGATGATGTCAAAGATGATGAAGAATTAAGAGTTTAAAGAAATTAGGGAAAACAACTCAGGTGAATTTCAACTCTTAATATCCCAATTAGGAACACACACATGACACAATTTTTTTATTTTATTTTTATTGTTTTTGTGTGTTTTGATAAGATGAAATTATTTGCTCCTATGTGTATTTAAAAGGAAATATTTATAATTGAGTAAAATGAATTTTAAGAAATTAGTGGAGCTTATTTAGAAAAAAAAAATAGTTAAAGGGGTGAAAACATAAAAGATAATAAGTTAAAAACGAGTTCAGAAAAGAGATCCAGCATACATAAGTCAACTGGTCTGTCGACCAGACAAAGCAGCATGAACTTTCTATATCTCTAAGTCGATAGTCAGGTCAACCGATGAAGAGAAGTTGAACTCTCTGTATCTTTAAGTCGACAAGTAGGTCGACTGGTGAAGGTAAATTAACTCTCGGAATCTCCAAGTCGACAGATAGGTCAATCGATTAACGCAACAACTTTGATCCTGAATCTAGCAGTCGACTAGTCGGTTAACTAAGGGTGCTGTTTCAGGATTCTGTGCATTCCAAAATCATATCTAAAAGTAGCAGGTTTTGGTTGGGATTTGAGAGAGATTTAAGGGATTTATTGATAATGCTTCATTTCTTATTTAAATACTATTAAGTTGGCTCATTAAGTTTTAATATTTCTCAATTTGGTACATGAAATTGTTTCTATTATATTCTAATTGAGATTGAGAAATATTTGGGGGACTTAATTGAAAGTTTTAAAAGCTATAATTAAGTGAATTGAACCAAAATGAAGTCATAATGATATATGGGGTTTAAGAGAGCATTTAATTGTCACGACACATGAGAATTAGCCATTAGAGAGCTGATTTATATCCCATATATATAGACCTGCGTTTTTCATATTTTATTAAGCAGTGAAACATAGAATCAAGATAAGTGAGCTTAAAGAGATAAGATCATATTGTGCTGTTCTAAGAGTTATCTTTCTGAAATTTTGTGAGAGTTATTTTAAGAGACGATCTTGAGAATCATTGCTTGTAATATTTGCTACTATCGAAACTGAAGTAACATCGCTCTATTTATTTTTTTTGTGGATTTCAAGTGAGATCTTTCCTATTACTTTCTTTATTGCATTGCATGTTTAATTTCGGAAATTGATTTTTAGAAATTGTTTTTGATTCTTTATTGAAGAACATATTTTATAAACAATTTCTTGAATCTGATTACGTGCTCAATTATTTACTACCCATATTTTGTTTAAAATCAGATTTTCAATCTCACAATTTTCTATCACTAAATTTGGGATATTAATCGAGTTTTAATTTATCTAGAGTGATAAAAACTCCGAGTGAGATAATCTTCTTATCAATTTATATTGGTGAGTAGTGTGACGGATTAAATACTGTTGGGGGTATTTAATCAGGGGTAGCCTATTTCAGTCTCTTTTTGTAAAAAGATTGAGGTAGTAATTCTTCCTGAATAGAATTATTTTGAGTGAATTCTGTAAAGGTTCCATCCTTACCTAAAAAAATAATAGTTGGAGTATTTTTGTGAGGTTTTGATTCTTGAGCCTAAGGTATAAAAAGAATTAGGTTGTGATTCTTCCTGTAATAGAATTAGATTATTCTTGAACTTGTAAAAAGTAGAGGTTATTCCTGAGCCTGAAAAAAGAAATTTATAAAGGTTGATTAGGAGCCTGTAAAAAGAATCATTGTGAGGGTTTGGTTCCTACCTATAAAGAAATCTTGAGTTTAGTGGGTGCAAATGTCTGTGGGGCTCGGAGGACTGGATTAGTTAAGAGTAGTTTGGTGGACCAGGATATATCTATGTGTACTGCATTTCTTATTTCTTATATTTTGTCTTGTGTTGTTTGGGTGTGCACCTAGAGCTTATTACACTTATCCGCTATTATAAAGATAATAATTAATTTTAGGATAAAATTAATTGTTTGATTTTTGAAGTGTTATTATTTCTCTGATAATTTTTTAATTACCCAATTCACCCATTTCTTGGGTATTCCACTGGGCTAACAAAGTCTTTTGGGTACCAGAGAAGGTGATGGTAGCCTTCAAGACTATAGAAAGATGATACTCCCAAAATCCCTTCTTGGAAGTCTTTGTGGAACCACTAGGGTCATGGGTTTTGAACACGAAGAAATACAGACGACTGTTGGCCCTACAGGAATCTCAAGATCTTCCCAACCAAATAGGTAAGTTATCTATGAAGATTATAGCATGGAATTGTAAGGAGCAGGAAACAGCCGTTTCAAAAATACCTTTAATGATATGATAAGTTCTAATAATCCTGATATTGTTGCTCTTATGGAAAGTAAGTTGAACTTTGATAGTACCAGAAATTTATTTAAAAATTTTATTTTTATTGTTGTGGCTAAAGTTGACTCTCAGGGAAAATCCGGAGGCATTTGGATGATTTGGAATCCTTAAAGGATCTTTGTTAAATATTATAATATTATTGATTATGCCATACATGCTATCTTGGTAAAGCCAAACTTTAAAGAATGGATCATCTCCTCGATGTATGGTAGTCCTATTCTCCGTGAAAGAGAATTGGTAGCGGAATATTACGTCGCTACTTTTACCACAAGTGTACGGGTCAAGTTTTAGTATAATGGAAGAGTAGGGGTTGTCGTATCCATAAGAATTGGATTACATGGTCGTTGAGTACCGCGATTGTCATAACTTATCTTTATCTAGGCGAATCAATTTATAGTGTTTGTTAATAAAATATACTAAACTAAGTTAATTAAACTAATATACTAATATTAACGTTTAAGGGAGGAAATTGTCTACAGATTAACTTTGTTAACTTAAATGTGTTCGATTAAATCTAGTTTACATTAACGACATTCACATTATCCGACAATCTAGGTGTCCAAATCTCATTCACTACCTCTCCCAAGTGTGAAGTGAATGAATATATGACTTCGTGTCAATGCCGAAGTCCCTCTCGAGCGTCTATACGATATTTGGTCACATGAGTCTCACCCCAAACTCACAGATTGCATACTTTCTAATGCCCTACCGGGTCATTAGATCGTCACGTTGTGTTTAAACCTTAGTCCGAATCCGGGGTTACCTTTCCTGAATGTCAAACCCCGTATTCTCAAAACCAACCCTAATACCATAGCAAGCATATAAAGATTGTAGTAAAACGGTAAACACAATCGGATAAATATGAATAACCATTAACGGAATATTGATTTATTCAAACAATATTTTCACGAAGTTAATCAAGCCCTAGACAATATATGTTTAGCTATACATGGCCACAACCCAATATTCATGTACAAACAAGCTAAACATGATCAAATAACAAAAAATATTTAAGAAATAACGAGAGAAACAAAGGAGAATAGCCGTTATTGAAAAACGGGTGATTCTGCATCCGTGATTTCCGCTCCGATCTTGTTCCCTCTTCTTGAATTTGTGTTCTTGTCCCTTTGGTATGTCTTGGAGCTCTCAAGAACACTTCTAAAAATGTCTCAAGTGTTGTGGGCAAAGAGGAGATATATAAGAGATCCCAAAATATTAACAAAATATCCCAAAATATCCCAAAAGATCTAGTGTCGGACTACTACAGCAGTGGGGAAGTCAGTAGCTTTCTGCCGGATGATCACTGCAGCGGTGGATAATTTAGCAACTCTCTGTATTTTGACCGCTGCAGTGGTGGATGTAGGCTTTGAACTTTGATCTTTTTGCATTTTTCTCCATCGTTCTTCCACTGATTTGCTCGATTATAACCCGTTTTCGTCCCTTTTCTCCCCAAATACCTGATTTATACATAAACAAATAAAATTTATTAAAATGCCATAATAATACTCGAAAACTACCAAAATTGGCTTAGGAATAAATAGATAAATTATATCTATCAAATACCCCCAAACTTAAAATTTTACTAGTTCTCGAGTAAAACACTCACACTAAAATAAAAAAACACAACTAAATTAACTAACACAAAAACTAAATACGAATAAAAACACAAACTACCTAAACATAACGGTACGCGAGTTTTGAATTCAACTATTAACCAAAACATTTTTCCCTCAACAACCCCCAATCATATTGAGTTCAGGAGTAAAACGCACCATGTGATGTTCTAGAATTTCGACATTCAATAATGGTAAACACCATTCTAGATTCTTTCAAAGTGTGTATACGAAACTCAAAAATATAACTATCCAACAACCGGATTTGATTATCCATAAATGAAGCTCACGACTTAAAACGATAAGGATTAGGATTTCTATATGCCTAAATGAGTTCCACTCTCCACTAATGTAGGCCTAGCAGTTCATAAATACCAAAAAGACTTGGTTCGTTTTGGAACATGTGGCCAATGGTATATCGGGAATATAAAACAGGTTAACATTATTAACTTAATAATACCCGAGGCACAATACTTGGCATACAATCACACTCAAACCCCTATAGATAAATTTGAAACTACTCTAAAACATCTATTTAAGAATGTCGTACTCACTTGTCAAAGAAACGAAAATTTAACTATATTTACATATGTTTTTTTTTCAACAACAACCACACCCCCAAACTTATTCGATTATTACAATTTCATGGGTGTGGTTAAAATGAAAGAAAAATGAAAAGTAAGTACTCGAATACCGAACCAATCAAAAGTTCGCTCTAAACCCAACCGCTAACTTCAAGTAGCATACACGAATGCTAACTTGATTCACTCAAATTGTGCCTTCGGTTTAGCGATATAGGTTTGGAAAAAGTTTAATTAGCTAGGGTATTTGTTATATGTTCAAAATTGAAACGGCTAATTGGTTTCCACAGGGTAACGGGGGATAAACATATAGCAAGGTAAGCTTCAAAGGCTCAAACGAATCAAATGAATGCCTAAATCACGTCTCCTGAACTACTTCACCTAGGATTTTCTGTCAAATTTCCCCCAATCAGGTTCTAGAATCCTTAAATTGTCGTGAATTTGGTTAATGGATAATTGGTCTCAAATCAATTGAATAGCTATATATTGAATCCACGTGCTCGTGCAAATTATGATCCACAATAACTTTTACCAAAACGACATGCCAAGCACACAGAACACACATGAATGGGCATTACCCTGACCTCAAGAAACAACTATGGGATAATATCATCATCAAGTAATGGCCCGGATGAACGCAAAACTCAACACATAACAACACATCTACAAACATAAACACATACTACACTAAACAAACATGCATACAATAAAATAAAATTACACAGCAATAACAATTAAACATAATAAACATACTAAACATCACCCCCAAACTTAAAACAGTCAGTGTTCACAATGACCCAATCATCGATCTCAACATTTAGCATGCATTATAGTGACGAAAGGGGTTTAGAACACGTACCTGGGAGACGAAACAATCTCGCCTCCAAATGAAGTCGGCGGTGAAGTTCTAATTTAATTTGAACTTGGGTTGCCTTTCAAGAAGCACTTGGTTTATAGTCCTCGGCTTGACATGGAGAAGTGTTTGTCAAAGAGTGACTTCCGCTCATAGTAAGTGTCATACAACACCACATATAGGTCTTGATTCAAAACCTCAAGCTTGGAAAAATAGGGTAATGTATGGCCCATACTCTCAACGTGACTCGTTGTCGTCTCATGTGCTTGAGTTGCTTGAATATACGAGGCAAAAGAGAGTGAATCACAAGTGAGCCACATCGGATATTCATAGATGTGATCATCTTAGATTGGTGGTGGCATCACAATGTGGATCTCTAATGGTGAAGAATCAGAATCTTCGATCCACGCTTGGGTTTTCTCCTCAATAGGATAATCATCGTTGAACGTACCCAAGTTCCTCCCGCTCATATCTGGTTCTTCAAGGTGGATTTCACATTTGGATGTGACTTGTGTATCTCACAGTACTATCATTTCTACCTCGGCCTCAATGAAGCAAACAAGCTGATCAATTTGAGTCTCAAGAGAATTTATAATCTCATCAATTTCAGCGCAGATCATCTCAATTTTGTCAAGACGGTCGTCATGCTCATTGATTCGGTCATTCGTTTCCCTCCAAAACGCCTGAGTCTCTCCCATAAATTCAATGAACATTTCTTCCAGGGTGGGAGAAGACTCTGCATGTTGATCCGGGGTGTCAATCCATAACTCCGAAATGGTGAAACTATCTCTCAAGCATTGATAGCTTGTTGAATAATTCCAACTCCGAAAATCAAACTCGACCATGTCTTCCAACAACCAATAGGCTTCATCCACGGTTAGTTGGTCGAAAAAAGGTGGTACCGTTTCCTCTTTCTACCCAAATTCTTGTTGCGGCTTGTAACCCATTGAGGAAGTTCAGTAGTTAACACTCTCTCGGGAAACGATGGTTTGGGAACCAGATGAGCAACTCCTTATATGGATCCCAAGCACAATAAAATGGCTCGAAATCCCACTGAGAAAAATTTAAGAGGACTTGTTGATGCACCATCTCCAAGTACCTCGAAAACAAAACAAACTAAAAAAAAAAAATCATAAACAAAATAAATGCCTAAATTAAAATCAAGTTACTTACTTACAATATCAACAATAATCTAAAAACCAATCCCCGATGACGGCGCCAAAAACTTGGTAGCGGAATATTATGTCGCTACTTTCACTGCAAGTGTACAGGTCAAGTTTTAGTGTAATGGGAAGAGTAGGGGTTGTTGTATCCATAGGGATTGGATTAGATGGTCGTTGAGTACCGCGATTATCATAACCTAACTTTATCTAGGTGACTCAATTTATAGTTTTTATTAATAAAATTTACTAAACTAAGTTAACTAAACCAATATACTAATATTGACGTTTAAGGGAGTAAATTGTCTAGGGATTAACTTTGTTCACTTAAACGTGTTCAATTCAATCTAGTTTACATTAACGACATTCACATTATTCGATAATCTATGTATCGAAATCTCACTTACTACTTCTCTTGAGTGTAAAGTGAATGAATATGTAACTTCGCGTCTATGCTGAAGTCCCCCTTGAGCGTCTATACGACACTTGGTCACATGAGTCTCTCCCCAACCTCATAGATTTCATATTTTCTAATGCTTTCTCGGGTCATTAGATTGTCATGTTGTGTTTAAACCTTAGTCCGAATCTGGGGTTACTTCTCCTAAGTGTCAAACCCCGTATTCTCAAAACCAACCCTAATACCATAACAAACATATCAAGATTATAATAAAACGATAAACACAGTCGGATAAACATGAACAACCATTAACAAAACATTGATTTATTCAAAAAACGTTTTCATGAAGTCAATCAAGCCCTAGACAATATATGTTTAGCTACACATGGCCTTAACCTAATATTTAAGTATAAACAAGCTAAACATGATCAAATACCAAAAAGGGTTTAAGAAATAAATAGATAAATAATGGATAATAGCTGTTATCTGAAGAATGGGTGATTCTGTGTCAGTGATTTCAGCTCCGATCTTGTGCCTTCTTCTTGAATTTGTGATCTCGTCCCTTTGGTATGTCTTGGAGCTCTCAATAACACTCCCAAAAACGTCTCAAATGTTGTGGGAAAAGAGGAGATATATAAGGGATCCCAAAATATCCCAAAATATTCTAAAAGAGCTAGTGTTTGACCGCTGTAGTGGTGGAGAATTCAACAACTCTTTGCATTTTGACCGCTGCAACGGTGGATGCAGACTCTGAACTTTGATCTTTTTGTTCTTTTTCTCCACCATTCTTCCACCGACTTACTCGATTATAACGCGTTTTCGTTCTTTTTCGCCCCAAACACCTGATTTATATATAAACAAATAAAAACATATTAAAACGCTATAATAATACTCGAAAACTACCAAAATTCGCTTGGGAATAAATAGATAAATTACACCTATCTAGAATATCTCTGGAAGGAGCTAAAAAATCTCTCGATCAATAATCCAAAACCCTACCTTGTTGCCGAAGACTTCAATGACATTGCGTCCTCAGATGAGAAGACTAGTGCCAATTTCTCAATGGACCACTCTAAAATGAGGAGATTCTCCAACAATCTGAGAGATTGTTCCTTGAACGACTCAGTTACCAGTGGTCCTTAGATGACGCAGGCAGGAATTAACAAAAATGACCAAAAAGTTCATAAACGCCTGGATAGGGTAATGGAAAATGATTATTGGAGTCGCTTATTTCCTGGTGCCATGGTAAAAAACTTACCTCTTATGTATTCTAACCACTCTCATGTTCTTATTAATGTTTTAGGAGTAGTGTCAAGACCTACAGTTAAACCTTTTAGATTTAAGGATACGTGGCTGAACCATCCAAACTTTAAAGAAACCCTAGAAAATAATTGGAAAAACTCTGAAAATAACTTAATGGAGAAACTAAAAAACCTGAAATTCAACATAACTAAATGGAACAAGGAAGTGTTCGAAAATATTTTTAAGAAAAAACGTATCATCTTATCTAGGATAAAAGGTATTCAAATTGTCCAAGATAAATACTTTTCTAATTGATTATATTACCTTGAGATAGAACTCCAAACACATTACAATAATATTCTTAAATAAGAAGAAATCCTCTTGTATAAAAAATCTAGTGTCCAATGGCTTAAGCTGGGAAATTTAAATTCCAAATTCTTCCACACAGCCACTTCATAGAGGCATAGGAAGAACCGTGTTACTATGCTTAAATTTCTTGAGAACAATTGGATAATAGATAATTCTGCGCTAAAAGAGAAAGTCAGTTCATTTTTTGAAAATCTTTTCCAAAAAGAAAAAGAAAACTCTCCCTTCTCGGAAATTTTCCCCTCTCATCTTCCAAGTAGAAGAGCATGAGAGTCTTAGAAAAATTCCTACCACTAATGAAATAAAAGATACTTTGAAATTCATGAACTAACTCAAGGCTTCTAGACTAGGTGGTTTTCAAGTCATATTTAAAAAAAAAAAAAAAGAACTGGAATTTGATTTCAAATGATTTGTGTAATTTTGTTCAAGACTATAATCAGAAAAATGAAATGTATGTTCTTAATAACTTGACTCTCATTGTGATGATTCCTAAAGTTGAAGGACTTGGAAAATTTTGCCACTTTAGGTCTACCAGTCTGTGCCATACAATGTATGAAATTGTTACTAAGATTCTCGTGGCAAGACTGAGGCCTTTCTTAAAATCAATTCTAGGCCCTTACCAAAGCAGCTTTGTGTCTAGTAGGATGACTTTGGATAATATTATCATTTCCCAAGAAGTGATTTATTGCCTAAAAAAAACTAAAAGTAAATAGGGTGGCATGATTATAAAAATTGACCTTGATAAGGCTTTCGATAGAATTGACTAAGATTTCTTAGAAGAAACTCTAGTTTTGTTAAATACCTCGGTATATTGGATAAAACTAACTATGATCTATGTGAAAAATGCCTCCATCCAAGTCCTATAGAATGGAGAGCCTCTGGAGGAATTTGAGTCCTTTAGAGGTCTTAGACAAGAAGATCCCCTATCCCCCTATTTTGTTTATCTTGTGCATGGAGTCCCACCTCACTATTGACCAAAATAGAAAAGGTAACTGGAGAGGGATCAAAATTAGTAAAAGGGGTTTGGAACTTACCCACCTCTTTTATGATGACTATTTTATCCTGTTCTCAAAATTGGGTGAAAAACGTTGTGATTTAATTTTTGAAATTTTAAGGGCTTTTGCGGATTGTTCGGGATAATATATAAATCTTAACAAATCCAATTGTTTATCTCTTCTAATATCTGAGAAATTGATGTTAAAGGAATTAGTAACAAACTTGGAATTTAGTTAACTAATGATCTTGGGGTGTAAATTGGTGCATGCTAAAAATAGTAAAAATATTTACAAATTGATTTTGGAAAAATTTCAAAAGCGTCTATTTATCTGGTAATCCAAATTTCTGTCCTAGGCTCGATGGTCCCTTTTTATTAAAATAGTTACTGCTTCAATTCCTAGTTACTCCATGCAAAACCTCCATCTTGCCTAGGACGATATGTGATGATTTCGATAAAATGAATAGAAAATTCCTATGGGGAGAGATGAAGGAAAAAAAGAAAGTTTCATCTTCTAAACTGGGATATTGTTTGTTAAAAAGAAAAAAAGAAAAGAAAAGAAGAAGGCAGATTGGGGATTAGAAAAATGATAATTCTAAATGATGCGTATATAAACAAGCTTGGATGAAATACATTAACTTGAAAGGACACTTTATGGACCGAAATGTTAACGGCCAAATACAATGTTGAAGGAAGTCCCAACTATTGGATTAAAAAATCCAGTAACTCTTACTTATGGAAAGGAATTTGCAAAACTAAAAGCACTACCTTAAAAATTTGTCAAATGGAAAATGGGAAATAGAGTCAAGATTAACTTTTGGAATGACTGGTGATGTGGATCAAACCCCATTGGGGACAACTCGCTACATGAAAATTGGGATCTTAAAGTTGCGGATATAATTGATGATGATTGGAACTGGTTCCTACTACCCATTTTAAACCTCATAAATGATCATGTCAAATCTGAGATCTTGAACATAAATCCCCCTCTATTCTTTAAAGAAGACATGGTAATGTGGACTCTTGAACAATATGGTCTTTTCTCTCGTAAGTCTGTTTATAATTTCCTAAGTAAGAAAGATGAACCAAGGAAAAATAAAAGTTGGATTTGGAAGCTCAAGGTGCCCCAAAATTTTAAATATTTTATTTAGTTGATTTTCCATAATAGATTACTATCTGATAGCTTAAGAGAAAGATGGTCTAATGATGTCCTGGCATCCATTCAGAGATGTAATGAGAATAGTGAAACTATAGAACATATTCTGAGGACCTATGGGAAGGCAGAAAGAATCTGGGTAGAATTTTTTTCTCCGGATCACCTAAGATAGGCTCATGACACTAACTTTCTTAAGTGTCTTAAGACAAATTTGACAGGGAAGTAGTATAATCCTTCCTCCTTTTACCCTTTTATGCCTATTATTTAAGAGATCTAGAAGGATAGAAATCAAGAATCAATTGATAATATTAAATAGGATCTTTTTACAATAGTTCTCAAAATTTATCGATTGCAAAATGACCTCTTGGAATCCTCCTAAAAAATCATCCCACTCTCTTGCTGATATTCCCTCATCTAATTGGAATCCCCTCGATACAGGAGTTTTTAAACTTAATACAGATGGATGTGAGAAAAGACACTCCAGATTAGGAGGCTTTGGAGGTCTTCTAAGAGACCATCTTGGTGTATGAAAATTCCGATATCAAGGCTACATTCCTTCATGCTGCAGTCTTGAAGCGAAGATCAAGGAAGTGCACGGAGGTTTACTGTTGGCTATTGATAAGTGACTTATTTATCGACAAATCAAGTATTTTTAAATTCAAATATTTGTATGTTTTCAATCTATTTTGTTGTTTTAATATGTTTTTGTGTTGTTTGGTAGGTTTTTGAATAAAAAGGTGAAAATGTGCAAAACCGGTATAGGTGCAGTAACTTCAAGGCCATTTTTGACCATGATTCAATCCGATTTTGGAACAACTCAAAACTTGTAAGTTGTAGATCCTTCTCTTATAGTTCCATAGGTTTTTTTAATCACCTCAATCGAAGTTCAGACGAGAAAGTTACATCCAAAACGAGAAAAGGTGTCACAACTGCAACGGTGAAATAGCAGAGAGTTGCTAAACTCTTTGCATTTCCATCGCCGTGACGATCCAACACCAACTTTAAAGGATTTTTCTTGATATTTTGGGATATTTTTCACCTCTTAAGTTGATTCCTTCATCCCAAACACGTTTTAGAAGATATTAGGGAGTATTTTGAGAGGTTTTTGGGGAGCTCATCCAACCCCCAAAGGAGAAGAACACAAATCGAAGGAGAAACGCTCTCGGAGTGGTTTTAGCGGCGGATCTTCAGAATATAGCTAAGTTCCTTCGTTTCTTTCTTTATTTTCTTAACTTTGGTAGTTGGTTTGAGTATATTTAGATTGTTTATTGTTATATAAACGGTTATAGCCATGAGCTAAATTTGGATTATCTATGAGATTAATGTAATTTATGAAAATGTCGTATATTTGAGTTGTGTTTCTTTAATGGTTGTTCTTCACTATTCGATTGTGTTTACCGATTTGTCATGTTTATATGTGTTGGCCTAATGAAATACCTAAGAGGGGGGGGGGGGGGGTGAATTGGGTAGTTAAAAAAATTGTCAAAGAAAAAATACTTTAAAAACCCAAATAAATAATTTTAATCCTAAATTAATTATTATCTTTATATCGTAGCGGAAATATAAAATCAACTAGGTGCATACCAAACAACAAAAATAAATAATGTACAGATAGCAGCATACCAGAAATTTATATTGGTTCACCAAGTTACTTTTGGCTAATCCAGTCCTCCGAGCCCCACAGAGAGTCGCACCTACTAAACTCAAGATTCCTTTAAAAGTAGGAACCAAACTCTCACAAAGATTCTTTTACAGGCTCAGAATCAACCTTTACAAAATTTTCTTTTCACAAGTTTAAAAATAACCTCTACTTTTTACAAGTTCAAGAATAACCTAATTCTTTTTAAAACAAAAACTAAAGAATTAAAACCTCACAAACACTCCAAATATCCTTTTACCTTGTAAGGATTGAACCGTTAGAAAATTCACACAAAACAATTCAATTCAGGAAGAATACTACCTCAATCTCTTTACAGGAAGAGATTGAAACTAGCTACCTTTAGATTAAATACTCCCAACATTATTTAATCTGTCACTCAACTTACCAATTAAAAATTAACAAGTGATTTTTCTCATTCGGAGCTTCTACTACCCTAGATAAATTAAAACTCAATTAATATTCCAAAACTAGTGATAGAAAAGTGAGATATTCAAAATTTGATTTTAAACAAAAATGGGTAGCACGTATTTGAGCATGTAATCAGATTAATTCCAGAAATTGTTTTAAAAAATATTTTTCAATAAAAAATCAGAAATAATTTCTAAAGATCAAATTCAAAATAAAAATAAAAATCAAGCAATACTAAATAGAAAGTAATTTGGGAAGATCACACACGGAATCCACCGAAAGAATAATTTTAGCGATGTTACTTTAGATTTGGTAGCAGCAATGATTCACAACAAATAATTCTCAAGAATAACTCTTAGAAAAGCTCTCACAAATCTCAATATGATTTCTCTTAGAATAGCTCAATATAATCTCTTGATCTCTCTTAATCTCTCTTACTGATATGAAAAACACAGGTCTATATAAATGAGATTAAAATAAGCTCTCTAACGGCTAGCTCCCATTTGTTATGACACTTAATTGCTCTTATAGACCCCTTATATCATTAAGACTTCATTCTGATTCAAATAACTTAATTATAACTTTTAAACTTCTCATTTAAGTCCCCCAAATATTTCTCAATCACAATTAAATAGAATAGAAACAATTATATGTACCAAATTGAGAAATATTCAAACTTAATGAACTAAATGTATAGGGATAACATAATATGTGTTGCATATCTCAAATAATATTAAATCCCTAAAATCTCTCATGAATCCTAACAAAAAAAGGCTAGTAACGACTACTTTTAGAATAAAATCCAGAATTCCATAATATCCTGAAACAGACCCATAAGTCGATCGATCAAGATCAGCTGTCGACTGCTCGATTCAGGATGTAGCCAAGCCAAAGAGTTTGTGCCCATCGGTCGATTTATTTGTCGACCTAGAGTTTTAGAGAGTTCCATTTCTCTTTACAAGCTGACTGCCCTATCGACTTATAGATACAGAGAGTTCATATTTAAGCACAGGTTGACCTACCTGTCAACCGAGAGATACTGAGAGTTTTCCTTCTCTGTTCCAGTCGACTTAGCTGTCGACTTATGGATGCTGGAACCTCGTCTAAATTCGTTTTTAATACATTCTTATTGATGTTTTCACCCTTTTAACCAATTTCTTTTCTTGGTTAACTTCACTAAATACTTAAATTCAATTTTAATCAATTATAAATATTTATTTTTCAATTACACATAGGAGAAAATAATTTATCTAATTAGGATCCTATTAAAAACACACATATTTATAAAAATCATTTAAAAATATTTTTGTGTTGTGTGCGATCCTAATTGGGATATTAAGAGTTGAAATTTAACCTGAGTTGTTTTCCCTAGGTTCATCAAATTCTTCAACCTCTTAATCCTTCATCATCTTATCTTTATCATTTGGAACTAATAAACTGAAACACTTAATCAAACCGTTAGTTCCACAAAAAATATCAACATTTAATTGTCCTTCAAAATCTTAGGATCAATAATATGCTTGTTTTTAGATGGTTGTTGATATTGTGAGTAAATGACCAATTTTAATTTAGGTATTTCTTTTGTTTATAATTTTTGTTTGTAGTTTTGTTTTCTATTTCTCATGTAAGGTACTTGAAGATGCTAGATCAACAATTATTGATGCATTTCTTTCAACAAGATTCTGAGAAATTTTATTGTGCTTGGGATCGTTACAACGAGATGTTATTTCGGTTTCTAAATCATGGGTTCCTAAGGGAGTGTCAACTTCTTAATTTCCTTGATGGGTTACAAGTCACAACTAGAACATGGGTGGAAGGAGGAAAAGGTACCTACTCTTTCTACGACCTAACCACGGACGAAGCCATTTGGTCATTGGAGGAACTGGCAGCCTATAATTATCAAAGTTGGAATCATTCACCAAGTCACCAAAGCTTGGGGGATTATTCCAACACTACGGTGCCATGGATTGACACTCCGGTTCAAGATGAGGAATCTTCCCCTGCCTTAGAAGACGTGTTCGCTACAGTTATGGGAGAAACTCAGAGATTCTTGAAGGAGACAAATGAATCAAGGAGCACGAGGATCGTCTTGATTATATTGAGATGGTTTACGCCGACATCGATGCGACCGTAATGTCTTTACAGACGCAAATCGGTCATCTTCTTTGCTATGTTGAGTCCGAGCCAGACGTAGTGGCACTAAGAGGCGAACAAATCACATCCGAATGTGAAGCTACCGTGAGGAACTGAAAGCAAACAGAAGACACTTGGGTGAGATCGAAGACGATCAAGCTAATTGGGAGAGAACCCAAGTGTGGATTGGCGATGGAGATTTACATATTAATCGTTGTGAGTTTTCACCGTTTGAATTCCAATTAGTGATGCCACACTTGATCCAATACGATCTCATCTATGAGGATCCGATGTAACTCACTTATTCTACCCCGTTTCCATCTTAGTACATTCATGATTCCCAAGCACATGAGACAGAGCTGAATCGAGATGAAAGCTCAGGCTGATCAATGCCAAATCTCACCAGTCTTGAGGGCGTACTCAATCAAGACCCGTATGTAGTGTTGTTTAACACGTACTATGGGTAGAAGCCTCTCTTTGACGAGCCCTTCGCCATGTTAAGACGATGACCTTAAATCAGGCGCTTCTTGGGAGGCAACTCAAGGTTAAAAAAATAAGTTAGATCCATCTCCGCTGACTTGATTCGGAGGTGAGATTCTCACGCCTCCCAGGTATGTGTTCTAGACCTCCGTCTTCATTATAATGCTTTATGCTGTCATTGAGATCGCTGATGGGTCGTTGTGGACATTACCCGTTTTAAGTCAGTGGTAATGTGTAGTATGTTTAGTATGTGTTAGTATTGTTAGTTTATGTTGTTTTGTTTTTATTGTGTGCATGTTTGTTTAGGTTAGTTGTCATTGTGTGCTGAGTTTTGACTTCATCTGGGCCATTACCCGATGATGAGTCTGTCCCCTAATTATTTATTGAGATCGAGCGTAAAGCTCATTCATGTGTATTCTGTGTGCTTGACGTATCATTTTAGTAAAAGTTATTGTAGATCCTACTTGCACGAGCACATAAACTCAATGTATAACTATCCAATTGATTTGAAAATGATTATCCGTCACCCAAATTCATGACAATAGGGATTCTAGAACTTGATTTGGGGAAAATTCAAGGCAAAATCCTAGGCGAGGTAGTTCGGGAGATATGATTTAGAAATTCATTTGATTGCTTGAGCCTTTGAAGCTTACCTTGTTATATATTTATCCCTTGTTATATGCTTACCATGGACAATTAAATTCTTTCCAAACCTATATCGCTTAACCGAAAGCACAAATTTTAGTGAATTAAGTTAGCATTCGTGTATGCTACTTGATGTGAGAGGTTGGATTTAGGGTGAACTTTTAAATTGGTTCGGTATTCGAGTACTTGTATTTTTTTTCTTTCGTTTTAACCACACCGGTGAAATTGTAATAATCGAATAAGTTTGGGGGTGTAGTTCATTAAAAAAAAAAAGAAAAAAAAAGAAAAAAACATGTATATATGGTTTTATTTTCCGTTTCTTTTGACAAGTGAGTACGAAATTCGTAAATATATGTTCAAGGTTGTTTCAAATTTATCTATGGGGGTTCGAGTGTGAGAGCGCCAAGCATGTGCCTCGGGTATCGTCAAATTAACGACATTAACCTATTTTTTATTTCCGATATACCCTTGGCCATTTTCTAAAACCGAATCAAGTCCTACTGATCTTTTTGAATTGCTTAGCCTACATTAGTGGAGAATAGAATCCGGTCAGGCTTATGGATTCCCTATACTTTTTTGGTTTTAGTCATAAGATTTATTGATGGATAATCTAATCCGATCGACGGATAGTTATATAATTGAGTTTTATCACACACACTTTGACAGGATCTAGAATGACGCTTACTATTATCGAATGTTGAAATTCTAGAACACCACATGATGTGTTTTATTCTCAAACTTGATAGGATTGGGGGCTGATGAGGGAAAAATCGTTTGGCCAGTAGATAATATTTAAAATTTTCATATTATTGTTTTTAGTGTTTTTTATTTTTAGTTTTTAATTTCGTAATTAGTCGTTGTATTTTCTCATATTGTGTGGGTGTTCTGCTCAAGGACTAGCAAAATTCTGAGTTTGGGGGTATTTGATAAGTGATTTATTTATCAACGAATCAAGTACTTTTAGATTCAAATATTTGTGTGTTTTCAAGCTCTTTTGTTGTTTTAATATGTTTTTGTGTTGTTTGGTAGGTTTTTGAATAAAAGAGTAAAACTATGCAAAACTGGTACATGTACAGTAAATTCAAGGCCATGTTTGGCAATGATGAAATCCGATTTTGAAAAAACACAAAACGTGGAAGTTGTAGATATTTATCTTAGAGTTCTATAGGTTTTTGAATCACCTCAATCAGAGTTCGGATAAGAATTGTACAGCCAAATCAAAAAAGGGTGTCACCGCTGCAGCGGTGAAACAACAGAGAGTTGCTAAACTCTCTGCATTTCCACCGCCGTGGCGGTCTGGTACCAACTGTAAAGGGTTTTTATTGATATTTTAGGATATTTTGCACCTCTTAAGTTGATCTCTTCATCCCAAACATATTTTAGAAGATATTAGGGAGTATTTTGAGAGGTTTTTGGGGAGCTCATCCAAACCCCAAAGGAAAAGAACCCAAATCGAAGAAGAAGAAACACTCTCGGAGTGGTTTTAGCGGCGAATCTTTGAAATACGGCTAAGTTCATTCGTTTCTTTCTTTATATTCTTAACTTTGGTAGTTGGTTTGAGCATGTTTAGCTCATTTATTGTTGTATAAACGATTATTACCAAGAGCTAAACTTGGATTATCTATGAGATTAATGTAATTTATGAAAATGTCATTTGTTTGAGTTGTGTTTCTTTGACGGTTGTTCTTCACTATTCAATTGTGTTTACTGATTTATTATATTTATATGCTTGTTTAGACATATTGAAAAATTGGGGTTTAACACTCGGGAGAGGTAACCCCAAATTCGGATTAGGGTTAAACACAACACAATAATCTAATAACCCAGGAGGGAGTTAGAAAGTGTGCAATCAATGACGTTGGGGCAAGACTTATGTGACCTAGTATCGTTAAGACGTTGAGGGGGACTTCTTCGTTGACGCGAAGTCACATATTCACTGATTTTACACTCGGAAGAGGTGGTGAGTGAGTTTACGATACAAAGATTGTCGGTTAGGTTGAACTCCATTATTATAAACTAAACGAAACCAAACACGTTTTTGTAAACGAAGTTAATCCCTAGATAATCTATTCCTTTAAATATCTCTATATAGTATATATAGTATAATTAGATAAATTAGTTTTTTTAGTTTAGTATTTATTAATTATAAACACATTTTTTATTGCCTAGATAAATTTAGGTTATGATAATTACGGTACTGGATAATAATCTCAACTAATCCCTGTGGATACAACAACCCTCACTCTTCCAATTTATACTAAAACTTGACTATCTACGTGCTACCAGCTATTAACGAAGGGTTTTCGAAGGCATTGTTGAAACAAACCTAACAGAGGTGGTAAAGTTGATCTAAGAAGGCTGCCCAGACAACCAAAAATTTAGACTATAAATGACTACAGAAAAATGATGTTGGACCACAACTTCCAAATTCAACATGTGGCAAGAGAAAATAACATATGTGCGAACTTCCTTGCCTACAAAGGATATGAGTCTAAGAAGTAGTGTATATTTATAAATACTCCCCCCTATTATGACATATATTTTATTTTCGGAGATGTGACCGGAAACTTTTGATAGACTTCCTTAATGTCCTCATCTCATCTTCTGTTCCAAAAAAAATAATAGAAATCTGAGGTTCCATGTAAACACCCATCCCATACTTGAGGGACCAAAAGTGAATTTCCCCCTAAATTTAAATTAGTATCTTCAAAACATAGTGTATATATAATTAGTTTTTCCCAATTTATATAAGATTGATAAAATCCTATAATCATGGACGACAATTCTCACTTCAAATAGGTTCAATATTCTCTTCAACAAACATGTTTTTCAAGTGTGAACTAACAAAACTCAAAACTTTTTTGATCTAAGTTTTTTCACTTGTAATTATGGGTTAATAACTTATAAATATTAGACCATATATCCAATATGTAATAGGGAACTTACCACTCGAGATATTGAAACTACAGAATGAACCATGTTGATCCTAAGATTTTGATGTACAATTAAATGTTGATGTTTTTTGTGGAACTAATGGATTTATTGAGTGTTTCAGTTTATAAGTTTCAGTGAAGACATTATCATGAAGAAAATGAATGTTGAAGAGACTAACAAAGATGATGGATGTTAAGAGACCGAAAAAATTGAAGAACCTAGGGAAAACAACTCAGGTTAAATTTCTAACTCTTAATATTTCAATTAGGATCACATACGACACAAAATAATTTTTATAAATATGTGTGTTTTTTATAGAATCCTAATTAGTTAAATTATTAGCTGCTATGTATAATTGAAAAAGAAATATTGATAATTAATTAAAATTGAATTTAAGAATTTAGTGGAGTTAATTGAGAAAAGAAATCAGTTAAATGGGTAAAAACGTTGAAGAAAATGGATTAAAAACGAATTTAGAAGAGGTTCCCAACATTGACCAGTCGACAGGTAAGTCGATCGGAGCATAGAAGGTGAAGTTTCTAAATCTCTCGGTTGACAGATAGGTCGACCTGAGCTTAAATGGTGAACTCTCTGAATCGATCAATCAATAGGGAGGTTGACCTATGACCAAAAATGAAACTCTCTGAATCTCTAGGTCGACAGATAGGTCAACTGATGGGTGAAGAATTTTTGGCTTGGCTACATCCTGAATCGATCGGTCGATAGGTGACCCTTGGTCAGTCAACTTATGGCACTGTTTCAAGATTTTGTGAAATTTCGAATTTTATTCTAAAAGTAGCCATTAGTAGTCATTTTTTTTTTTGTTATGATCTCCGAGATATCTTAGGAATCTGAAGTGTTTTTAATTATTTAAACGATATCTAAGTATTCCTATAGATATGGTTCAAGTATTTTTGATATTTTTCTATTTGGTACGTATAATTATTTCAATCCTTTTTATTTGTGTTCGAAGAAAAAATTTAAGGGATTTAATTGAAAGTTTTAAAAGATAGTTTTTAGTGAATTATATCAGAAATGAATAATTATGATATAGAGGGTCTATTGGTGTAATTAAACGTCATGATTCATGGGAACTAGCTGTTGGAGGGCTTGTCTTATTCCCTTTCAAATAAACTTGCATTTTTTTACATTTGAGTGAGACACATCTAGAGAATTATTCTGAGTTATTCAACTTTTGAGCTTTCTAAAAGTAATCATATTGATTGAATTGTGAGATCTTTTCTGAGAGTTATTCTTGAGAAATATTTGTTGTGGATTATTGCTACTACCAAACTGAAGTTTCATTGCTATCTCTAATCATTATTTTTTTGGTGGAATCTTAGTGAGATCTTTCCAAATTACTTTCTATTCATTGTTACTTTATTATATTTGGAATTTGGAATTTGACCTTTGAAATTGTTTTCCGATTTTTTATTGAAAAATATTTCTGAAACAATTTCTTGAAGAAATCTGATTACGTGCAACCTAATTTTTGTTTAAAATAAGATTTTGAATATCTCACTTTTCTATCACTAGTTTTGAGATATTAATTTAGTTTTAATTTATCTGAGGTGGTAGAAGTTCCGAGTGAGAAAAAATGCTTATCAATTTGTAATTGGTAAATTGAGTGACGGATTGAATACTATTAGGAGTATTTAATCAAATGGTAGCTGGTTTTAGTCTTTTCCTGTAAAGAGATTGAGGTAATAATTCTTCCTTGATTGAGTTGATTTGTGAGCAATTTTGTAATGGTTCAATCCTTACCGGGTAAGAGGATATTTGGAGTGTTTGTGAGATTTTGATTCTTTAGCCTAAGATGCAAAAAGAATTAGGTTATTCTTGAGCTTGTGAAAAGTAGATGTTATTCTTAAGCCTCAGAAAAAGAATTTGTAAAAGTTGATTCTGAGTTTATGAAAAGAATCTTTGTGAGGGTTTGGTTCCTACCTTTAAATGAATCTTGAGTTTAGTGGGTACGATACTCCATGGAGCTCGGGGGACTGGATTATCTAAGAGTAGCTTAGTGAACCAGTATAAATTTCTGATGTGTTGCTATTTTTCATTATTTATTTTTGTTGTTTGGTGTCTACCTAGTTGATATTATATTTCCGCTATTATATAAAGATAATAATTAATTTAAGATTAAAATTAATTATTTGAATTTTTGAATTATTTTCTCTGATAATTTTTTTTATCTACCAAATTCACCCCCCCTCTTAAGTAACTCATTAGGCCAACAAACCCAATTGTATGTCAATGAACAGAGAGATCCTTTTGACCAAATATGGCCTAATTTGCCCCTATAGAGGCGCCGTTAACTTCCATTCCAGACTAGTCAAAGATTTTCATTTATGCTCTCCCTAAATCTACGAAACAATTACGCAACAAATTTCAAGGAAAAATATTTTTAAAATATCACATATTTCTCCCTTGTTGTATTTGTTAACCCATCATCCATTTATATAGGAAAGATCGTAATTTCACTATCTTTAAAATGATATATCATTCATTTTTTGGACAACTAGAAAACAATTTATTTTATATTCACCATGGTATGCATTACAAAATATAAGAAATACAGTGTTATCGATATCCCCTCCCCTCTTCATGTTGAATTCAACATTACTAATGTTACATGTTAACTAGGGGTTTAGATTCAACATCCATTTCAACAAACCTGAACAAAAACGGACATGCAAGTCATAGGTTGATGGACCCGATTTTGTATGGGTGTTAAACATAACCTGAACTGCTTATAATATAACATTTTAACTGATGTTAGATGTTGAATATAACATTAACTAATTAAGACGGTACATGTGTTTTGCGAAACACACAATCATATTCTGCCATTTTATGATGTTGAATACAATATGAACTGAATGTAAATGAAACCCATGTTTTCGTGAAGCATAGAATTATATCTTCCCGTTTTGGTTTTGCATGTTGAATATAACATTAATTGGTTTGTTATTTGTGGAAATCTTTTTTTTGTTCATACCGTTTAATAAATAATTTTTTGGTCATCTACTAAATTCTGTATATCTCTGATGGGTATTTTGGTCACGAAATATTTAACACTGTTAAAGTTAAGATTAATCCATTCAAAAAAATTCGGTCAACGAGATTAATTGATTTAATTTTGGTCAATTAGTATTAAACGATAATTTGTAAAAAATAAGTCTCTCTCATCATTTTTATAAATACTAATGCATGTCATTTTAGCACGCTAACAATGCAAACACAAAAATAATGTTTTTACACTTGGCGATGCGGCAACAGTATATGTCCAATTCATGAGTTCATTACCTATTTAGGCAAATTTTCTGATTAATACCCATTTATACTATATTATATTTTTAGAGCAAAATCACCGAAACTAGCCCGGTTTTAATATTGTAACATTTTTTTTCATTTAGTTCCTTTTGGACTATGATTTAAAAAGTTTATAAGTATTTTTTTACCCCTTTTGGAGGATGATTTAAAAATAAATAAATAAATAAAAAAAAAAAATTATTTTCATTGTCAAATAAAAAAAGGTTATAAAAGAGATCAAAATAAAAAAAAAATTATAAAAACTATTTTTTGACTAAATTGATCAAATTAAAATAAATCTTAAAAAATTTACCATATTTTGTTTGGTCAATTCTAATTTCTAAAAGTGAAATCCAAATTTTAGAAAAAAATTATTTTGACCCCAAAAATTTAGGTATTTCCAGAAATTCATGAAATTGATAAACAATGAAAAATTATTATTGAATTTTGAATAATTCAAATTTTGTTTTCTTACAATAATTTGAGGAAGATGGTAATAATAGTCAAGGAATTTAAAAAATAAAAATAAGAAATGAAAAAAAAAAAAAGAAAAAACAAAACAAAAAATATATAGAAAAAAAGACTCCAGCTAAATGGGGGAAAACTCCTCCCATTTGAGTGGACATGTGTCCACGCATGAGTGCCCCCTGCCTCTCTTTCCATCCGTAATTAAAAGGGGAGGGGCCCACTAGGTAGCCTACCATTAGGCTGCCCAGGAACTTGATATGAAAACTGGTTGTAAAATGGCCGATTTCTTCTTTGATTTAAATAAAAAAAGTTACAATGTTAAAACCAAGCGAATTTTGTGTAATAAAATGTAAATGGGTATTAGTGAGGGAATTTTTCATCTTCTAAACGACTCTCCAATTCATAGTTATTTTATATTTTAATATATTTTAGGTTTAAAAATAAAAAATATACTAAGGCTAACTAAATTCCAAATATATTAAAAAAAAATTCCACTTTGGACAAAAAAAAGTAATAGGGTGTGTCATATTTGATGGCTCATGTGCTAGATACACATATTGATGCTTTTAGGCTTAATTTGACCTTTGCTATTGAATAAAAAATGTTGAAAAAGAATTGTATCAATTTGGTAAATATGTCAAAAAGTAATTATTAAAAAAAAATAACTTACAATTAGCATTTGACAAACATTTATATATAAAGATCAAAAGACTATTAAATTATTAATATAACATATATTATACTTATTTATTTATTTTTAATGTTAACTAAAAAATAAAAATAAAGATAATTTTATCATACAAAATTTTATCCATTAAAATTAAAATAATTTCTTTTGACTCTTAAAAGCATAATTCTTCTTAGCAGTCCCAAAAAAAAAAAAAAAAACTCACCTCTTTTTTTTTTTAAAAAAAAAATTATCACCAAACACATTTATGTAGTTTAAAAATATATATATATATAGATAACTATCCTAAAAAGACGGCAAACTAAATAGAGATTGGTTTAATGAGATTTCACAAAATTTTACACTTCATTGAAAAGGCCCCATTGCCATATCATCTAAATTGGATCCTCCTAAAAATATGCATAATTTTGCCAATAGAAGCCGACCCAATCATTCACACCCTTCATAATTGAGCTCCCCATTAAAATGCCAAAGTTTCTCTATAATTAATCACCACAACATTTTGTCAAACACCATTCTAACACGATTAATGCTCACCAAACTTTTTTTTTTTGTGTGTGTGTTTAATTATGCCCCAAATAAAATATTCCTCCCCAAGTCAACCAAAGAATTGTGTTCAAAAAGAGATATAACAAACACCAAGGGACAAAAAGTCAAAAGGGCAACATACAACCTAATACAAAGGAAAAAGACACACCCGAGACTAATAAATATAAAAACAAGTATATAACATTGATCTCCCGTAACATTTTGTATTATATCAGATATCTCTCTTGTTATTTTACAAATACCAGAGACCTCCATTGTCTTTTTGCTCAAACTGCCACCTCCCACCACCAACCGCCCAACTCCCCCGCCACCACCCATCGTCGCCGACCACTACCCACCGCCACCGCCACTGCCGCCAACTACTAACCCCCACCACCACTGGAGAGAGAGAGAGAAAAGGGTTAATTTTTATTTATTTATTTATTTTTATTTTTTTTATGAAATGGTTAAAAAAATATATATTTTTTTAGAATGGGGGTGCGTAGTGGCAATGGGTGGCAGCGGAGGGTGGTAGGTGGTGGCGGCGGTAGGAGGTGGCGGAGGGTGGTGGGTGGTGGTGGTGGCGATGGGAGGTGGCAGCGGGTGGTGGGCGGCAACGGTGGGAGGTGGTGTTGGGTGGGTGGTGGCGGCGGGAGGTGGTGGGCGGCGGCGGTGGGAGGTGACGCTGGGTGGTGGGTGGTGGTGGCGGTGGGTGCGGTGGTAGAAGGTGAAAATGAATATATATAAATTAAATGGTTATTTATGTATTTTAGTTTTTTATTATTTAATTATTTTTAAATAGTCAAGGGTAAAATCGGTATTATAATAATTTTTTTTATTATTTTTTAATCAATAAAGATGGTAAGTGGTCATTGAGCAAAAAGATAGGGGATATTTTTAGTATTTATAAAATGATAGGAGAGATATCTAGTATAGTACAAAATGATAAGGGAGGTTAATGACATATACCCCATATAAAAACTAGAACTAGGGCGGTTAATATATGTATACAGGCCTTGATCCACTATGTTAAATTCAAGTTTTACTAGAAAAACTAAATCCTAATCCTACCAGGGTTACCATAGTCATATACTATATATAAACTCCTTGTATATTTCTCATATATAAATATAAATCTCTCATATTCTCTCAACATTCCGCCCCGTCTGTAAGAAAATATTTAACCTCAAATTTCAGACGATCAAACACGTCCTAGATAGGTCACAATGATGATCTTGTCCGATATATGGTGGAACCCAGATATAATGAGCATGCTTAGTAAGTGGCTGCAGCATTAAAAAAAATACTACTTATGATCCATATAATTATGCAGCCTTTTCTTTTTCCCTGACAATTAATTTTGTAAAATTCAAACTTCTTTAATGGAAGATTGAAGTTAGGTAGCATTTGGCAACATGGGTCTTAGAATCTAATGTGGGTAGTTTTTGCATGACCCATGCGCGTGCTTAATAAATGGAGTCAAATGAGACCCATGGTTGTCCGAAAAAGCACAGTATAATGGGCTCGGTTGAATAGGCTGAACGACTAAAATAAGAGGTACATGGATATGTGTTGAGACAACCCACGGGAGATCTGAAATGTTCAGGTCCAGAACATTTGAATAGATGACCACAACGTTGAGAGTGAGAATATCTAGGAGAACGTTGGGCAGTTAAAATCGAGACAAAATTCATGGTGGTCAAGTATGTTTTACTCTATAAATATAGCAATTTATAGACCCTAGCATTATGTATTCTGAAGTCTCAAAAGACTTGATTGACTTATTCTCGCGCCGGAAAATATTTGGCCAATACCACACCGGTATCCTAAGCACTTATCCTAAGTTTTGCAGGTGTTGATCAAAAGTTTGGGAGCTGGAATTATCGACAAATTCTGGAAGATGTACATGTAAATTTAATTCCACGGGACCAAACTACCTTGGAGTGTTTCAAACAAAGCAACAGAGATCGTAACCTAATCCCAAGCTGTTGTGTTATCAAAATCATGTGGTGCTGGCAGTCAGTGTCACCCATCTTGGACCACCATCATATTCAGACAACTATACGTAACCACTCACCATCATTTCACTAATCGTTGTAAACAAACAGAACCTTCAAAACACGATGTCATTTCATAAGCCAAACAAACCCTAATAAACTTTCAGGGACATAAGACAGAGATAAAGCTCATTCTGGAAACTGTACTGGGAAATCACAGAGAAACCCTAATATGAAGTTGCCCTAAAGTTGCATCCAAAAAGCCGTGCGTCTATGGCATAGCTGAACATCTGAATAGAAGTACCGAATCAGATTCTCAAAGGATAGGAAGAGTACTACCAAAAAGTCTTAACAGGTAGAGTAATTGGTCAAGTTGTAAGAAATATATAACTTGACTTGTGACTTTAATGGACCCTACATGAACATCTCTTAGTTGCTTTATTGCTTCGCAAGATAAAGGTGAAAGTAAATGAGATTCCTCTTCGATATGCAACGAGAGTCACAGCCTGTACAAACAATTTTTTTTTGGGTAAGTAAGAAAATATTAAAGACTAGAAAAACAATATTACGGACACAAATCAAAAATCCTTTTGTTTATTTCAACAAAAATAAATTAGTTATGTCTTTCGTAGGAGTCTCTAGGATTTTGAGGTTACAATCTCTGTCCGCACCTTTCTTAGCAAGCAAATCCGTGTATTTGTTTATTTCCCTCAGAGCAAACGGGAGAGTATAATTGTTCAGGAGGTACGTGAAGCCGTTTTCACTCTTCAATCTAATCCTTAAAACGGTGGTTCTTAGGGTAGGTTTCTTGGATCAAGGTGACCGCATCAGCTAAATCCGTTTCCATTATCTCTCTAGGATAGTCCCTACCAGCAACAATCTTCATACCAGTTACAATGCTCCTTAATTCAGCCTCCAACGTCGTGTAGTTCGTGATAGCTCCGTAATACCCTCTACTTTCCAACAATCGAGGTTGTCTATAAGCAAACCGCAAATGCCTCCTTTCTCCGAGCACTTCCATCCGTGTTAAGTTTTAGGAAACTTGAGGTAGGAGAAGTCCATGTGGTACGAGGCATATCAGTACCATTTAGGCGGGTTTTTTCAAGAAAGGTCTTAGAAAGATCCCAAGAGAAGCTTGCAATTCTTGAAAAAATAATTCCAAGGATTACCGGCTCCCTCAATGACCTCATTGTTTCTATCTTTTCAAATCTTCCAAATGGTAGCAACAAACAAATAAAATTTAGAATTAGAATTACTCCCTTCCAAATTGTCTTTGATCCAAGCCCAAACATCCAGGAAGAAATGCTGACAACGGAAATTGGTGTTTCTAACCTGTGCCCAGGTTGTATAAACAATAATCACTACCTGATAAGATGAAAACAATCAAAACATTTAGTGTAAAATTTTCTATCAAAGAAATGTACTGAAGCTTGTCAAATTTGTGTGTGTCAACACTATGCTTAATTAATTATGTTAGACAACCTCCAATTGAAATGAAACATTTATTATGTCTTTTACCATTTATTATTCTTAACTATATAAAAATTCTGGAGTGCGAATCCTAACAGAACCTACTATGTTTCAGAAGCACCGGATGCTTCATGTAATAGCATTCATCTTACGATTTCCGCGAACTTAAAGCGCATTGGATTCACGACTACATTTGCCAAGTTGATTTGTACTATTTCCATTCAAGTAATTGTTTCACGCATGTTTCAAGTAATAATTCATACAACACGCTCAATAACGAGCCAATAAGTACGTCTTTTGAACAAAGTAAAATTACACTTTGGGTCTAAGTTTAGTGTGGTTGTTTAAATGAATCTTGACGTTTAAGAGGTAACCCATTTGGTACCTTGTTGGCCCAGATATGACTCAAGGCGGTTGTTTGAATTGGAATTTAAACATTTGTGCCTTCGCTAATTCTGTCTCAATAACACACTTATCAATCTCTATAGTAGACAATAAGTACATATACAAAATATACAATCATTGAGATGAATGCGATTTGTTGACCCCAATTGAGTGAGAATCCCTGAGATTTTGATTATAACAACATATTTGAGATTTTGTATTTAACACGTTGATGAGGGTATTTTCTGAACATCGCCGAATCAGTACCAATACCTCAATCACGTGTCCACCATCACCAACAAGCAAAGGCCATGGGCTTTTGTTAATGAGCCAAAAAGCCCAAACCTATTACTATGCAATTTCTATTTCTATAAATGTTGAATCTCACATCGCTTGTGTTACCTAATCTTGGGCTACATATAAAGTCAAGGGCAATCCTCTTCTTACAAGACGTCTTTTGAGATTGAGTTAGGCCCATTGAATTTTCTACATGGTATTAGAGCCAAGCATTTGTCTGATATTGGGCGTGTTAAATCCCACATCAACGATGGGCCCCTCGATATCCATTCGCAGTGGTTTGTCAAAGTCCACCCTGCGCGTGAGGGGGCGTGTTGAATCTCACATCGCTTGTATTACCTAATCCTGGGCTACATATAAAGTCAAGGGCAATCCTCCTCTTACAAGACGTCTTTTGAGATTGAGTTAGGCCCATTGAATTTTCTACAATAAATACTCAAACAAATCAATGCCATAAAGTAATACTGATTTTCTTAGTCAAAGTATATTAAACTTTTTTTCCTTGAGTTCTTACTCTCACGCCGGAGGGACTTCGCCGGGCAACCCCGACCAGTCCTTGTTTAGATACAGGTCGTCGAGGAGTAGGACTTTGGACATCAGCAAGACAACCTTTCAGGTTGACCATTCTAGTTTACTTGGGGAATTTTTAACTACGCTTTCAACTCAGCAACTCCAACTCCAGTAATAAGACCCACCTATCACCTGACTAGATCATACTCAAGGTGTGTACCAATTTTTATCACCAACAGTTTGGCGCTGTCTGTGGAAAGCGTGCAAAAGGCCTTCCCTTGATCATTGCTCTTGTTCAACTGAGTTTAGGAGATCACAAGGTTTAGTCAGACAGACAAACACATAACAGAAGAATCAGAAGATATGTTGAAAAATCCAAGGGCACAGCTCCCATCACCCACCAACGAGGATAACTGCCCTTTCCTAGACCAGGCAGGGTCATCTACTCTGCCACCTAGGGTTGTGGGGAAAACATCGGGAGCAGTGGAAGCATCTTGAATGGATCTCCTTGAGCGCCAAATGGGCAATTTCAGGTCGTATGTACAGTTCCTCCTCGCGCGCCTATCGCTACCTTCCGTTTAGGGGGGACCAGCTCTCCAAACTGCAGGGCCCGAAGAGCTACCCCTAGACAGCGATGTTCGTATGGAGTTTTGGAATGGGCACGTGCCCAGAGACCATCATCCACTTCATGACCACAAGCCTAGAGGATTGGAAAGGGTCCATGAGGCAGTGCCAAGATCCCTGCCTCTTCCAGTGCGCAGAAATGTCACCAGGGACTTGTCAGCGTCCCCCGACAGTCGATCTTCTCATTGACCAGTCATTTCTATAAATACCAGAACAAATCAATGCTATAAGGTAATGTTGATTTTCTTAATCAAAGCATATTAAACTCTTTTCCCTTAAACTCTTACTCTCACGCATGAGGGACTTCGTCGGGCAGTCCCCGGCCAGTCCTTATGTAGGTACAGGTTGCCGAGGAGCAAGACTTTGGACATTAGCATGACAACCCTTCAAGTTAACCATTTTAGCTCACTTAGGAAATTTTCAACTCTGTTTCTGACTCAGCAACTCCAACTCCAGCAATAGAATCTACTTGTCACCTGACTGAACCATACTAGAGGTATGTACCAGTTTTCAACAACAACACATGTGTATTGAGTGTATAAGTACAGGAAAAAATGCAATTGAGACAACACCATAAAAAAAATTAAATAAATGGAATAGAGGATGAAATGAAGATAAAAAGAAGATAAAACAATGAAAATATGAGCAAGATCAATAAGATAATTAAGATCAAGCGATCCAACATGGAGATTCAAGCTAAAGACAACCATCATGAATATCTGGAGGAGTGGGAGGACTTAAAACAAACTTCATTTATATCAAAGATGTAAATTCTTTCCCTATAATTTAGTACATGATTGACTCATCTAGGATAAACACACTCACACTTGAATATATTATATAGTATGTTCTTTTTTGTGAATTATGTGTGTTTAAGATGCTTATTAATATTGAAAATGAAATTAAGGTCATGTTTGATAACCATTTAAATAAGTATTGAAAATTTTGAGTGTTGAATTTTAAGTACTGAATTTATTAAGTGTTGAATATATCAAGTATTCGATTCTGAAATACTTTTAACTTCGAAAACATTATTTTTGTACAACTAAAATAATTTTTACAACTTTATTTATTTATTTTTTAAATATTGTCTCTCTACAATTTTTTCTCTCTATTTTTTTCTCAATTTAATATTTTCTCCATCAATAATTTTTTGTATATAATTTTTTTTTATGAGATTGTACAATATTGGTGTAAAATGTAGATTGTGATAATTAGATATTCTATAGTATTAAATGATAAATGCTAAACATTTAAGTGAATCACACATCACTTAAAATTTTGAACAATATTTTAAGTAATGCTTATTTTTTAAGTGATTGTTTAATTTTATTATCAACCACACTTAATTTGATAAGTATTTAATGCATTCAATTTTAAGTACTTAATTGTATTATCAAACGGGACCTAAGTTAATGTGGATCTAAAGCAAAATTGAGTTGGTTAAGAAATAGGCTTAAAATTGAAAAAATCTAGAGTTCAATCGACTGACCCTCTGAGTTGGTCAACCGAATAGAAGAGTACCCAAGAAGGGAAATAATTCAACTTAATCTAGTTGATTAATAGAAATATCCCATCAATCAATTTTGGCAATAAGTTCTTAATTGAAATAGGTATAGGAAATCGATCAACCGAATTATAGAACCAGTTGGCCGATTTGCAAAGAAGGTCCAAAAATATTATTCGGTCCACCAGTCAGTCAACCAATTGGAGAAGTTCGTATTTTAGAATGGATAATGATGAGCATTAGTCGGCCAAGGGGTGAATCGGTCAACCGATTGTCAAGCATATGTTTAGTATCCTTAGCCAAAATTCAAATTCGAGCTTGAGATGAGCACCAAATTGATTCTAACAAATTTATAATGTTAATTAAGCTTTTTATCTATCATTTGAATCAATTATTTTGAATTAATAGATAATAAATAAGATCAATGGACAAATGATAAAATAAAGTTACCATTTTCTAAGTCCTAAATTGTAGCATTTTTTATAGCTACTTGTCTCCCATTGGATTTTTGCTCTAATTGATCAAATTGGAACATTGTAATGAGTTTATATTCATCATATTTGATGCCCCCAACATTCAACTCATGAAACACAAAGAATTAATTCCAAAATTAAGCACAATTGCTCATAAACATATACATTGAAGTACTAAATAGGTAATCACAAACAAAAGTATACAAACATGGGAAGAGTAAGCGATAGAGACAAACACCCAATCATAAGACACCAAGATTTTATATTAGTTCAAAAAGGACCTTCGTGCCTATGTCTATTCCTCCAAACTCCTATGGATAATTCCAATCTACTAATTTGGTGATCCTGTTCCCTGAGAATCAAATCCTTACAATTACCAAGAGTGCTTCTCTTGGATTTCCTAATCTTTTTCCCAAGAAAAAATCAAACCCTACTATAAAGCTTCATTACCTTGGATTTTATAAAACTGCTCCTAGGAAGAGATCAAGCCCACCACTCAAAATTTACATAAAATACCAAAGTTTAATTAGAATAATAAGAACCACTCAAAATCATCTAGACAATCACTTAATTGATCTACCAAGATTCACTGTCTTAGATTTCTTCAACTTAATCTTTTCACCGGTAAGATCAAGTCGTTTTTCACCAAAGACTCTTCCTTTGGGCTTCCACTGTTCTCTAGATTAGAAAATTATTTTTATCTTTTTCAAGAGTTTTATTAAAAATAATATAATCAAGGATAAAGCAAAACTCTCAAGTACAATTCTTTTTAAGTAATCGCCTTATTCAATCTAACTTTCAAAATCTTTGGAGCTTCTAAGAACTTTATTAGATACTATTGAGTCTCTAGTGTTTGTGCTCATATGAAAACTCACCTAAAATGAATAATACACAATGATGTACAAGAGTGATCAAGAAGAAGAATCAAAACCATCAACAACTTTGAAGATTATGCTTCAATAACGTTTTATGGTTTAAAACGATTGACAAAATCAGATTTAACCTTTTCAAGTACAACCGTATTCTTCTAATAAATTTTTTTCTTAAAAAGATTCACAAATCAAGCTCAATGATTCTCAATTCACTCTAAAATACATGAGTAAAATACAGTTAAAAAAAACAAGGTCTATCATGGTTTAAAGCAATGATAAAGAGTTTTGATCATGTTTTTATTTTCAAACTGACCGTGATAGATGAAAGTGTGATAGAAAATACAATATTTATTATTATGTTTACTAGCAGTGATAGATTATATAAAAAAATTACGATGATAACCAAAACACGAGATCATTTACTTATAATCTTGTGTCAATATATATATATATATATATATATATATATATATATATATATATGTGTGTGTGTGTGTGTGTGTGTGTGTGTGTGTGTGAGAGAGAGAGAGAGAGAGAGAGAGAGAGAGATCAAAGTAAAAGACTGTGATCACTTGGACAATATCTATCTCATTTTTTGTATAAACTAAGACATTTACTCTATTTTCTATCATATTTAAAATCATTTTATTTATTAATAAGAAATCACATTTAAAAATTGTGATTGTTTCTCATATCTTTCTCAAAAAATAATAATACCCCCCATTGTACAAAAGACATTGTCAAGAATTAACTACAAATGAATTTCATGTTTCAAAACAACTAAATTATTAATGACATGAAAATTTTATATCATGATGAAAAACACAAGTAACATTATTTTTCAATACAAGAATCATAAACTTGAATTTTTATCAAGTATAAATGTATAAAATGGTCATAGCACAACACCTATCAACTTCTTCATCAAATGATCTTGTGGCTTTCAATTGACTTTTTACTTGGTCATTTGCAATAACTTGGCTGTCATTGAAATGCTCTACCTTTATCCCCAAAACTTCTTGTAGCCATTAATTAGGAAAAAAAATCGCGATGTCATAACTATGTCTTTCAAAAATATTTTTTAAAAAGAAAAAGTATATACATTTCAAGAAATAATAAATGTATATTGGGGGAACCCCATGGTCCTACCATCTATGTGGAAGGGAAGGCAAAAAGAAGGCGAACACCATAAAGGTTCACGGGGACCTCAAAAAAGAGGGCATAGAGAGCGTGGAACGGGCTCTCCAAGCATTAAAAAATCCCTACATATATATTTCATGGCAACAGAAAGAAAAAAAGTTTTGTCCTCGTAATTAATATAAACATAAAAAATAACTAAATAATTGAAGATAAGCCCAATTTTAGGAGAAAAATTAGAATGGGCCATAGGCCCTAAATTCTTTTTTGATGAATTATTCTTTATAGAAAAAATGTATATAAAAAAAGACCCATAACTTAAAATAAGAATTCCAAAACTGTCGTTTTAAAAAAATAAGAATTACATTAAATTTTTCAACCCCCATAACCGTATTCTGAAGATCCGGCCATAACAAGAACGCTACCACCATCACATCATCATCCCGCTAACCTCCACGATCCGTGATGAACCAGCTACACACACTCGCTAAAACAACCACCTCTCTCTCTCCCTAGTTGTCTCTCAACCCAAAATATGGTCATTAACACACGATAAGTTGGGCTTGTCTGATTTGGAGATTGCCATATCATGGAGGCCAAATCAAGCAATCTGGCCGTCTTCGGCTAGATCCAGATTTTCTACTGCCACGGTTGCGCGTCACTGTTTTTAACTCCAGATTCTCTCTCTCTCATTTAAAAAAAATCAAGATATGATGTTTTCTTTAAAACCCAACGGAAAAATTACAAATTTGATTTTTGCTGCTGATTGTTTATATAATGGTAACAAATATGTTGAGTTTAATTTTTTGTTATTGATTGTTTGTATAATGGCAACAAATTTTCTATGTTTGATTTTTTATTTTATTTTTTGTTGATATTTTGAGTAATGACAACAAATTTATTGAACAATTAAGATATAAACATTCAAGATCTGAAATTTACTATAGATGTTAATTTTAATTTTTTTAAATTTACTGCAATATTTGATTGTGATGTGTTAAAATTTGTTGTTAATTTTTTAATTATTTGTTTTAATGGTGGCGGTGGTAATAACAAATATTTATTTGCAGTATTGGCTTTGGTGATAGTAAATGTTTATTGTGGTAGTGGTAGCAGTAATAGAAAATGGTTACTATGATTGTGACAAAATAATGAATATTTTCTGTAGTAGTTAGTGTTTAGGATTAAAAAAATAATTGAGGGGATATTTTTGTCATAAAAAATATATATTTTTTGAATTAGAATTTTCATAAAAAAAAAAAAAAAAAAAACTAGGAATAAACATTAAAAATTGTGGATATTGGGAGCCCAAAACAATCACCCAAAATTAATATATTCTAGTTTTTGACCCGCATATTATGCGGGTATAGAAAAAAAAAATTGAGTATTATACGTAGATACAATTAATCGTTTAATTTTATATCTAATACATTTTATGAGAGTATAGAACAAATAAATTTATTGCGAAATGTTAAAAAGATAACCTAGAAAACTATTAATGTCGACCTCTAAAATTATTAACGTTGACTAATATTTATTTTTTCAAAATAATAAATATTAAGTAAACAATTCCTAGAGGTTTTCAATTGTTTAACCTTATGTTTTTTAGATAATGGTTTTAAAATAATATAAGAGGTATTTTTTTTAATATTATTTAATAATTTCTATTATTTGGTTAAAAATTATTGGAATACTCAAAACAAATGAAATTTAATAAATTTTATATGTAATTAATAGATGGAGAGAGAGAATTTTATTAAATGGTACGACAAAGAGAAGAAGAGGAAGAGATAAGTCACATATAATTAATTATAATAAAAACAAAGATGAAGTGTATAGGTAAGTTTAAGTGATGTCCCTAGTCATTTAAAAAACTTAAACGATAAAATTCATTCAATCTACTATATTAATAATAAATAATAATTAAATGCACTCAAATTACTATATTTGATTATAAATAATATTTAAGTTTATTTAAATAAAAAGTAATTTGATTATAAATAATATTTAAGTTTATTTAAATAAAATGTTTAAAGGGGAGAAATAAATAAGTTTTAAATATTAAAGATTATTATTTATTTTTAGTTTTTTAATTGTGTTTTTAATGTTTGTTTCTTAACCAAGATAATAGCTCCCATTTTTTTTTTAGTACTTGTTAAAATGACAGCCCAGTGCACGAAGACTCATGCCATTACAGAGCCTGTTTAGTACTTTTATTGTCTAGTACTTATTATAATTATAAATTTTAATAATGGTTATCAACAAAAAAAAAATCATATAGAGAGAGAATAAAATAGAAAATGTAATTATTTTGTCCAATTTAATGTCATATTTATTAAAAATAATAGACATTTATATTTTTTTATTTATCATTTAAAATTTATTTAAATAAAATGTTAAAAGAGAAAAAAAAATTAGAAGAATGAATTTTGTGAACATTAATGGAGGAAAATAACATATTGTTCACGATGAATAAGAGCAAATAAATTGCTTTTGTTGAGTTCTCCTTCGGTCCAAGTAGGGATAGCCAAAAAACCTGAACTGGTGGGTAACCGAGAGAAACTGCACCAAATGGTCAGGTTTTGAAATCGACTAAATGGTTTGGCTGCGGCTTTACTTTTGAAATTAACAACTGAAGCGGTTTTAGTTTTAGTTTTGGAATAGTAACCGTGAAATCGAACCGTGAAACCGATATTTTAGATATATTTTTACGACATATATACCTAATTTTTTATATATTTACAGTTTAACCCCTAATATATATATATATATATATATATATATATATATATATATATATTATTGTTAACAATTATGGTTACAATCATTTATTTTAAGTATCGTTGAATTTTAATTATGGTTAATGGTCCACAGTTTCGTGGCTTTGATTTTGGTTTTGGTTTTGACTTTATATAAAATTGAAAATTTTTAAATGGTTTCGCAGTTTTGATTTTGGTTTTTTATAAATTTAAATGGTTCGGTTTTAAAACTGTTTAAAAAAAGCGGCGGGTTTGATTTGGTATATATCTAACGATTTTGGTTTTGTTTTTATATGAAACCGAATTGAAACCGAACCATTGACATCCCTAGATCCAACGGTTAGGTGTTCAATTTTAGTTTTTCCTATTAGATTGTATGCCAAAGCTATGTACGAGCTATCGGTAGTTTTTTTTTTCACACTTCGATATAATTATCGATATTTTTTTATTTTACATTTTGATTTAGTTATTATATTTTTATTAATAAATTGTACATTCTCGCTAATTAATATTTGAACTAATATAAATGATGTCGGTACATTCTTTGCTAGTAAAACTAATGCTTGAACTATTGAGGTACAAAAATGCTAAACCAATAAAATTAGTCGAGTGTCAATTATCAAACAATAAGATATCTAACAATCGGGGGGCGTTTAGTTTTTTAAATGCAAAATATTTATTTTTTTGGTTGCTTTAATCAGTTAGTGCAATTTCACATATTATCAAAATCCACAGAGAAAAAAGAAAAGAACAAAATTAAAAATATATATTTAAGGAAGAAGAAGAAGAAGAAGAAGAAGAAGAAGAAGAAGAAGGAGAAGAAGGTGTCAAACTAAAAAGTGTTATAACTAATATTACTTATATTTTACTTGATTAATCTCAATATTATCTAATTTTCACTATAGTGAAAATATAGAGTTAGACGTTATTGGTTTTGAACCTAATTTTTTAATGTCATTATTATAATAATGTAGATACTGAAAATAAAAGAGAGAGAAAGAAATAAATAAAACTATTATAAGTTTGATTGAATGTTAGCCCTTCATTTAAAATGGAGAATAGGATTAGACAGTTCTCAACTCTTGCCTTTCACTTTTATATATAAGATATAGATTAATAACAATCACGAACATTCAATCAAATTTAAAGACTCAAATACTCAAATTATGGTGAATTATACGATGTATAATGATTTTCTTCAAATGCCTTTTAATATTTTGTACTCTTGACTCGAGCAAAATGATACACGACAACTCCTTTATTCCTAATGAAATCAACAAAGAATAAGCTTAAAGTTACTGCGTTTACTTCAGGTATATATATGCCCTATTCACAGTTCTTTATTTTTTATATTAAATAACAACTTATATATTTGTAATAAATATTTGGGATTATATTTGACATCTAGCTTACCACCCACAAGATCTTCCTCATCAATATCATCAGGTACATTATAGTTTGTACCAAGGGACTCTTGAATTTCATTGTTGACATCCATCAGGTCCATTGTAACACACCCTAAATTTTTGAAAAGAGAAAAAGAAATGCACTACGTTTTTAGGGAAATTAAAGAGAAGGCCTCTGCGTTGATTTTCTTATAAAAGAATCTAAATTAATTTTTTAAGAAAATGAGTCGCTATCTAGTATTAGGTTCAATTGATGTGCTAGATAAACGAAAGAAAATAATTTTGAAATAGCCTAAATAATATTTTTGACTCTAAAAAAAGGTTCAACCACAGAATAATTTTTAAAAAGTTTAGGTAGTCAGTTATTTTTGGAGAAGGTGTTAGACACCGTAAGACACCCGTTCAAAATGTCCAATTAAGTTTAATTAATCTAAGTCTGAGGGCCATATTTTATTTCGAAATCATTTTTCTTTTATTATGAAATATTTTTTTAGTTTTTAAATTTTAAGTGCGACAATTTTTTTATATTCTTAAAATATTCCTTCTATATGACTTTTTATAAAATATTAAAATAAGTGACAACGATTATCCGCTCGGGGGACAAGTTATGATAACCAAATGAATATATACATGCAAATGCAAAGCATGACGATACTAAATTAACATGTTATGAATCTATCTTTAACTCTCATCTTTAATCTCTAAAATGAAATTGTGACCTTAATTTTATTATGAAAAAAAAAATGACAATGACTATTTATGCCTTATGTGATATGGTAGTGTGCATAGGTGGAGATGCAAAAGAATAAACTAAATGAAAGAAAACTATATTATCTCATGTCTAAAGTGTAAGTAAATATGAGGTGAAAAATTAGCAAACATATATGAAATGAAGTAAACTTTGGATATTATATGCCTAGAAGCATGATGTATGAAGTCCTAATTTTACTTATGCAAGAAACGGCTATTTATAGTTTGACCCCTTTTATTGTGACTTTTGTTGATGCAAAATGATTTAATTTAAGCATGCAAATGAAAGCCAAATGGATATGTGATGAATTAAGGATATAAATGGACTATTAAACTATATTTTTGATGAAAGGTATTGTTCTAAATGACGTTGAAAACTATGTGCAAAGTGGGTGGTAAATAATGAAAACATGGTTCCTAGACTAAGGGTAGTGGCATTTTTAAATATATGCTTCTGATTTATGCCCTACATGAAAATGAACCTGTAGTCTAAATTCACTAATATTCCGAAAAATTATATTTTTTAAAAATATTATTTTATATAAATTTAATATTTTTGAGTTATTTTGTATATTATGAAAATTTATGATATAAATAAATATTTAATAATTTTTTAGAGTTAAATGTTAATTTTAAATCAATTTTTAAAAATTTTAGAACTATTGTGTTATTTAAAATATAATTTTAAATTTTAAAATATACTTAATTTTTTATTATTTTAAAGAAGATATTTATGTAAATAATATAAATAATAATATATGTTATCTTCATTATATGAAGACAACACAAATTATCAAACTTAGATATATATAAATGGAATAACAACGTGTCGTGTTATGTATACAATAATAATAATAAACTTAGATATATATAAATAGAATAACACGTATTAACGTGTCGTGTTATATAATAATAATAATAATAATAATATTAATATTATTATTATGTTTAGAAAAGATGATTAGCATATACTTACTGCATATATATATATAATAATAATAATAATAATAATAATAATAATATTAATATTATTATTATGTTTAGAAAAGATGATTAGCATATACTTACTGCATATATATATGATAAGTTACAGTATTAAACCTTTTGGAATGTTTTTTTGAGCACATATATATATATGATAAGTTACAATATTAAAACTTTTGGAATGTTTTTTTGAGTGAGAAAACTATTTTAGTTTGGATTTCGACTCGGATTTCAGATAGAATTTCTAACTCTTTCAATATAAATATTTAATCTCTATTTTGTGCGATTTATGTTATTATTGTTATTAAATTATAATTATTAATTTCCATGAAATAATTATGATTATGTGAAAGCTATGTGTAATACATGTCTATCTATTTATTTGGTGTATTAATTAGATACATTCGATGGGTTGAAATTCTACTGAACCCTAGCTTACAACCCCACAGTTTTGATTGCAGGGTCGATGAGAATGAAACTGCGCTAGGAATTTTATTTGAATTTCTATTTAAACTCCCGCCTACTACTATTGAAGGATTGAGGGTCTTGGTAGGTCGAATCAGGTCAATGATCCTACCTGGAAGAACCAACCCAATAGTTATTTTGGGTTGAGCACACTAGCCCATTAGGGAAGAGGCCTTAACAGCCCAATATCAAAACAAAGTAGGCCCAACAATGGGTAATCATAACCCACAATAACAAGGCTATGAACATGTTAGCCCATAACCTCCACGTCTTCCATGTATGAGGAACGTTTCAACTTATTAACCGTACGTCAGTTACGAGATTGCCGCCATATCTCATGTTTAATAGGAGAAGATCGTGGTCATATCCCATGTTAATAGGAGATGGTCACGGAAAAGGCAACCTCACCAACGAAACATTACAAACTGAGAAAGTATATATAAAGAGAAGGTATCAACATATTATGTTTTACGATTGATCGAAGTACTTAAACTTTTATCATAAACAGACTTACTTATTCTCACGCCGGAGGTTCTTTGGCCAACACCATACTGGTGTTCCCCTTAAGAACTAATCGGTTTTGTTGGTTAGAGAAGGAAGTTACGAAGGTTTTTAGCATGTGGGAAGCCCTTTGCACGTGCTGAAATTTTTTGACAATATCATTTGGCGCCTTCTATGGGAAACACTTACAGAAAAGCTTACCGTCACAACAATGAGGTAACCACGAGCAAGAGGAGCAGTACCAAGTCAAAGTAGCGATATTCCACCACATGCTGACAATGAAGCTCCTATTGCAACGTCGGAAGAGGTTCATGCGAACCCTCTGCCAAAGGTGCAAAGCACTGATTCAAAAATTGACACTCTGACGAGGAAAATATCAGAGATAGTGGACGTGATCAAGTGGATGGTGTAGCATATTGCCAAGAACACACTACATCCCCCTCCAGTTAATAACAGTTTGGGGAAAGAATTCGCGTCTCCAAGGTTTTTGGAACCACCATCCCAATGGGAGAGGGCTGTCCAAGAGGACGTTAGCGACCAGCCACCGAAAAAAAGAGTACTCAGCAAAACTAAAACCATTAATTCACATAGGTAGCCTAGAAGCAGAGAGGAGAGAGATCTACCCCTTGATGAACTAGATACGTTGCTGAAGGGAACTAAGATGCCATTTACCTCATACATCTTGGCGATACCACTCTCGGAGAAGTTTGATCCAACAAAGTTCGAGAAGTATGATGAGAAGACAGACCTTGTAGACCACATCCGCCAGTTCAGATACGTCATGGCCTTGTATGGAACAGGCGATTCGGTGTTGTGCAAAGCTTTTGCCAGAACCCCAAAGAGGTTCGCCTTGGAGTGGTTACACAAGCTTCCGCCTAACTCCATTTTATCGTTTACGGTTTTTGGGAACATTATCATCTATTGCATCATAACCTGCCTGAGGTTGATAAAATGACTTGATTATCTGTTGGCCCTACGACAAGAGAATGGGGGGTTCTTACACCAGTACATGAATCACTTCAATGAAGAGCTGACATGTATTGAGGGTTGCGACACTAATCTCATTATCAACACATTTATTTTTGGGTTTCCCCATGGCAGATTCCAAGACTCCTTCACCAACCATAACCCGAAGAGCATGTCTAAGCTAATGAAGAAAGCTAAGCCCCACATGAAGCTGGAGGATGTCAAACTTCCAAGAGAAGGAAGGGGATCAACCAAAGATCACCCTAAACAAAGCAAAAAGGACTACAGTAGAATAAAGGGTAGTAGCTTAGACAGGCATAAACATTGCCCCAGAAGCTTAGGTTCCAAATTGGATGTATATCAAGAAGCAAACCTCCCAGGTCTATGGATGCCCATCTCCAGGATTTGGAATGAAATTCGGTTATTTGAGATGGTTTAATGGCCTCCCAAGACAAACACAAGGTCCAACAGAAAGAACAAGTCGAAGTATTACGATTTTCAGAAGGACAATGGTCATAATACTGATGATTGCTTGTAGCTGAAAAAAAAAAGATCAAACAACTAATTGACATGGGTTAGTTACATGGCTACTTGCCGGAGCGTTCAAGAGATGGGAAGAGATCCCAAAGTGAAATTCGTCATGAAAATCGTAACAAGGAGCGCAAAGATGATGGTTCTAGCAGCAATCGTGAAGTCATTTACATGAGAAACACTATTGGACCTGCTACTGGAGAAACCAACTGCGAATGGAAAAGAAAGATCCGTGAGGCAGTATTGGAGCGCAACTATAGAGAAGCAATGTCAGTAAACACGAAGCCAAGACCAGTTATCACTTTCTCTGATGAGAATTACAAGGGAATAGTGCACCCCCACGAGGATGCCCTAGTCATAATCCTATGGATCTCCAGTTTCGAGGTAGGAAAAATCTTGGTTGATACAGGCGGTTCTATTAACATCATGTTTATGAACACGCTGAAGCATATGGGAGTGATCAGCTCAGATGTTAGCTCAACTCAGATAGTCATGGTAGGATTCAACGGATACTTTAGCTCTCCCAAAGGGAAGATCACCTTGTCAGTCATGGCTAACAAGGAAGAAAATGGGTACACAAAGGCCACGGACTTCATGATGATGGACTCCTCATCTTTCTACAATGTAATATTAGGATGACCATGGCTGCATACAATGAAGGTTGTGGCATCGACGTACCACTAATATATCAAGTACACAAAAGATGGCTCAGTGGCGGTGATACGAAGAGTCTAGGCAGCATCCTGGCAGTGTTTCACAATAGCTATAAAGGGGAAAAAGAAGACCTTATAGAAATTAAAGCTAGAGTAGGAAGAAACTCTGTCGAACGGCTCTGCTCAGGAGATCGATGATTTTAGAGAGCATTCCCGTGTTCTTCAACCTACTGAGCAAGTACAGGAGATTACTTTCAAACATGGAGCTCAAAAGCTGATGATAGGAGAATCTCTAAGATAGACTGAGGCAGAGAAGATCAGAAGGCTGCTGGAGAAAAACCAAGACATCTTCGCTTGGGCTCTAGAAGACATGAAAGGCATCAGCCCCGAGGTGGCAATCTACTGGCTTGACATCTCTAAGTCTTACCCACCAATCAGGTAGAAGATGAAGACATTCAGCCCTGAAAAGGAAGAGGTGAAGAGATTGCTTGCAATTGGCCACATAAGAGAGGTGATAAACCCAAAATGGTTAGCCAACCCTATTCTTGTCCAAAAAGAATGAGAAGTGGAGAATGTGAGTGGACTTCATTGACCTCAACCAAACATTCCCAAAAGACTGCTACCCAATGCCAAGGATAGACCAAATAGTGGATACAACAGCAAGGTACGAATGACTGACCATGATGAATGCTTACTCTAGCTACAATTAAATCCAGATGGACAAGTAGGATGAAGAAATAACAACATTCATCACTCCAAAAGGTACTTTCTGTTACAAAGTAATGTCATTTAGTTTGAGAAATGTAGGAGCAACCTATTAGTAACTGATGAACTGCATGTTTCAAGAGCAAATTGGAGAAATCATGGAGGTTTACATAGACGACATGCTGGTAAAAAGCTCTAAGAAGAAAGATTACCTAAGGCATTTGGAAGAAGCTTTTGTTATACTGAGGAAGTTCAATATAAAGTTGAACCTATAAAAATGCACTTTCGGTGTAGATTCTGGCAAATTTTCTGGGATTCGTTGTGAACCAATAAGAAATCATAGTGGATTTAGGGCAGATAGAAGTCGTCCGCAATATGAAGTCCTCCACAATTATCAGAGATGTCCAAGTACTGACAGGGAGGTTAGCAAGCCTTAACAGATTCCTCTCCAAATTTACTGATAAACGTGCCATTTTTTAAAAAAATTTGAAAGGAAGGAAGAACTTTCAGTGAGATGATAACTATACACAGGATTTGCAATCCATCAAAGATTACTTAGGCTTAGTTGAAATGTTAGCCAAAGTAAACCCAGGAGATGAGCTCTACCTATATTTGGCAGTAAACTCAGTAGCGGTAAGTGCAGCGCTGGTGAAAAATCACCCAAGTAGTAAAAGACCAATTTATTACATCAGAAAGTCATTAGTCCTAGGTATGACTTGCTATACTAAACTGGAAAAGCTCGCCCTGGCTCTGGTAACTTCAGCTCGAAAATTGAGGCTGTACTTTCATGTACACGAGATCAATGTGCTAACCTTTTACCTCCTCAGAGCAGTAATGCACAGACCAGAAGCCTATGGATATCTCATGAGGTGGGCAGTATAACTTAGTGAGTTCTTCATCAATTACAAGCCCATAACTACAATTAAAGGGCAGGCCCTTACAGATTTCGTTGTTGAGGCGACTTCTCCCGGTGAAGCAGTAACAGAAGATGGATCAGTCGCTTGCACCATGGAAGATATGGGTCGATGGAGCCTCAAATCTGAAGGGGTGTGGTGTAGGCATAGTCCTAGAAACACCTGAAGGGGATTAGCTTGAAAGAGTTGTGCAGCTTGGTTTTTGAACCTCCAACAACGAAGTAAAGTACGAAGCAATAATTATTGGGTTGACCTTAGCCAAAGGATTAGGAGCCTAGAATCTGGAGGTAGGGTCAGAATCACAAGGGTGTTCAACTAGATAAACGGAGTGTACACGATGAATAAAGAAATGTTACGCCTTTATATGGAGAGAGTGAAAGAGCTAACCACCTCACTTCAAAGCTACAAGTTTGAAGCTATTGTAAGAGCTAAAAATGAGAAGGTTGATGCACTGTCTATACTAGCCTCTTCCGTTGGACTAGATCAACGGTCTGAAATGGTGGAATTCCTTGAGCAACCATCCATAACAGTACTAGCCAACCTTTACACATGCATAGGTGAGCTGGATCAAGAAGAAGACTGGAGAACTCTTTTGGTTCAGTATCTAAATGAAGGACTTCTACCAGACAACAAGGAATCAGCCAGAAAGATCATGTACAAAGTGTCAAGGTATGCGTTGACCAACGATAAATTGTATAGGAGATTATTTCCCCAACCTCTATTACTCTGTTTAGGACCGAAGGAAGCCACATATGTCCTACAAGAGATCCATGAAGGGGTTAGCAAAAATAATCAATGAGGAAGAACCTTAGTGCACAAGGCACTCAGAATTGGTTACTATTAGCCAACAATACGCAGCGATGCGCAAAACTATGTTAAGAAATACAACAAGTGTCAACGGTTCTCCAATGATATCAAAGTCTTGGCTCAAGAACAGACACTGATAACCAGCCCATGGCCATTTTCTTAATGGGAGATGGACGTACTAGAGCCGTTTACCCCAGCACTAGGGAACAAAAAGTACTTACTAGTAGTGATTAACTACTTCACTAAGTGGGTTGAAGCTGAAAGCTTTGTGACAGTAGGAGAAAATTAAGTGAAGAACTTTAGTTGGAAAAATTTGATATGTCGTTTTAGCATTCTAGCAATTCTGATATCTGATAACAAAACACCATTCACCTGTGACAAGATTGCAAAGATGTACGAAGAACTAAAGATTCAACACAGGACGTCTAGCCCAGCGTATCCACAAACCAACGGACAATCTGAGGTGACTAATCGTTCCATCAAGGAAGTTCTCAAAAAAAATGATTGGATGATGCCAAAGGCAAGTGGGTAGAAGAACTACCAGAAGACTTGTGGGTTTACCAGATGATAAATTGATATTTATCTATTTATTCTTTTGATGTATTTTATAGTTTTTTAGCGTTCCACTAGTAATTTTAATACTTTTTCAATGTATTTTTGTAGGTAAAGTAATTTGGGTGGAATTGAGAGCAAATCAAGACAATCGGTGGAAATTCGATGAAAAAACGACGAAGAACGAACAAGACGGTTGGCTCTGCCCAAATGGCATAGCAACATGCCCCTTTTTTAGCCTCTGACCTAATCGCGTTGCAGCGCGGTCTTATTCCGCTGCAGCAGCGCGCTCTAACGTGCTCTATTTTCCCACTTTTTCTTCTGTATCTAACGCGCTGCAACATGTTTTTCTACCACTGCAGTGTCGCTTCATCGCAACTAGGACTCTTTCAACCAATTTTAGGGTTTTTGGAGGTGGCATATAAATAGAAAGATAGCTAACTTTTGAAGAGACTTCTTGGAGAGCTTATTTTCAAACAAAAACCAAGGAAACCATTTTAGAAAGAAAGAGAGAAACTAGCTTGACGAGATTAGAGCGGTTCTTGGAGAATTAGATTCATTCCACATATCATATTTGAATCTCTATTCCCTTAATTTATCTCTCATTTTTAGATCTTCATTTGTTGTTTTGATTATGTGTTCTTCATTTGCTGTTGTGTATTTAGAAATGACAATGTGTAGCTAACTTTCCTTATTTAGGGATTAATGCACTTCACTCATACTATGTTTGATTGAATCTACGTTTTGCCAGTGGGTATTGATAGGTGTGATCTACCTATCTATTTTCAAACCAAATTTGTTAGTTTTCGAGTACGTTTATTATGTTTTAATATGTTTTTATTTATTTTTGTATAAAACAGGTGTATGGGATGAAAACGGATCATAAACGATCAAATCGGACCAAGAACGGTGGGAAAACAAGCTAGAGGGCATAATTCAAAAAATCAGCCTATTGCCGCGACGATCAAAATACAGAGAAGGACCAAAATATTATTGACATGCCACCGCCGAGGCGGTAAAAGAACAGGATGGTCCCTGATTCCACCATCTAGTCCATCGTCGAGGCCGTGGCTTAATCGACATACCCACTGTGCGACAGTCACTCTGCACAGCTGTTAGATATTTTTTAGATATTTTGCTCATTATTTAAACCCTTCTCCTCTCTTCCTTTTTGAACCCCCAGCCATAGGAGACCCCTTAGGATTCCTAATATTTTGAGAGTGTTTTGGGGTGTGCTCAACCAATTCCGAAGGAGAAGAACACGTTGTAAATAAAGGAAAAGTGATCGTTGGACAGTTTTAGCGGCAAATCTTTGAACTACGGTTAAGTTCTTCTGTTTCTCTCTTTATTATCTTAACTTTGGTAGGTTGTTGAGCATGTTTAGCTTAGTTTTCATTCTATAAATGGTTATGTCCATGAGTTAAATGGATTTTGTTTAGAGATTAATATATTTTTTGAAATTGTTGTTCGTTTGAGTTTGTGTTTCATTAATGGTTGTTCTTCACTATTTCAATTGTATTTACCGTTATTCTTTGATATTATGCTTGTTTAGATATTAGAAAATACGAGGTTTAACACTCAGAAGAGGTAATCTCAAATTCAGACTAGGGTAAACACAACGCGACAATCTAATAAACCGAGAGGAAGTTAGAAAGTGTACAATCAATGACGTTAGGGCAAGACTCGTGTGACCTAGTGTCGTTAAGACGTTGAGGAGGATTTCTTCATTGACGCGAAGTCACATATTCACTTTTCTTACACTCGTGAAAGGTGGCAAGTGAGTTTACGATACAAAAATCGTGGAAGAATTGTTCAGTTCACTATTGGAAGAATTGTTCAGTTCATTTATGAATGAGACACAAAATATCATGCGAGAAATGCATAATCGTCTCAACAAACATGGGATATATCTTGATAACATTGAGACGACATGTACCAACACCAATACGATCGTGAAGTCTCTGGAAATACAAATTAGTTAGCTCTCTAGTGCCATCAAGGGGCAAACCTCGGGGAAGTTCCCGAGTGATACGAAAACTAACCCAAAGGATTGCAAATACATCACCTTGAGAAGTGGAAGGAAATCAAAGCAACAAAGCTAAAAGAGGACGAGTCTAATGAGAAAATTGGTTGCGAAAAGGAACCCATTTCGGATGAGAAGAAGAAGGAAGTTCTAAAGGCAAATCTAGGTTCCATCTCCTTTTTGGGAAATCCACCAATGATCACTCCACCATTGTCATATCCGCAATGATTTTAGAAGAAGAAATTGGATAGCGAATTTGCAAAGTTTATTGAAATTTTCAAGAAAATCCATATCAATATCCCATTCGCCGATGCATTGGAGAAAATGCCCAATTATGGGAAATTTTTTAAGGATATAATGGTTAAGAAGAAGAATTTGGAGGAGTACGAGACCGTCAAGCTCACGAAGGAGTATAGTGCAATTCTTCAATGGAAATACTACAAAAGTTGAAGGATCCCGAAAGCTTCACAATCCCATGTACTATTGGGAAGTCTCATTTTGAGAAGCACTTTGTGACCTTGGAGCGAGTATCAATCTTATGCCGTCATCCATTTTTCGGAAGTTAGGGCTTAGAGAAGTAAAGCCCACTACTATTTTTCTACAAATGGTGAATCGTTCCTTGACCTATCCAAAGGGCGTTATTAAAGATATGCTCGTAAAGGTGAACAAATTATCTTTCCGGTTGATTTTATTGTGTTGGATATGGAAAAAGACCGAAAAATTCCCATTATTCTTGGGAGGCCTTTTCTCGCAACCGGGAAGGAATTGATTGATGTGTATAATGAGAACTTGACCTTAAGGGTCAATAACGAGGAAGTGAAGTTCAACATCTTCAACGCCATGAAGTTTCTAGAAGAAATATTGACTTACAATCGGGTAGAAGTGGTAAACTCATATGTTAAGGAGTTTTTTCAAGAAATCGTGCACCAAGATCCTTTGGAGCACATTCTCACAAAATCCCTATCTATGGAAAATTTTGTTGAGAAACGATCTACCAAAGAAGAAAATGTTATGGAGAGAAGTTGTTCATCATCCTGAAAAGGCACAAGTTTGTGTTCACTTGGTCTATTTTCGACATTAAGGGAATAAGCCTAATCATTTGCATGAGCAAATTCTTATGGAGGACTCCTATAAGCCCTCAATTAACCATCAAAGAAGGCTAAATCCAACGATAAAGGAAGTGGTTCATGCTAAAGTTCTAAAGTTGTTGAATGCCAGAATCATTTATGCGATATCGGACAGTGTGTGGGTAAGCCCCGTGCAAGTGGTACCAAAGAAATGTGGCATGATCGTGGTGAAAAACGAAAAGAATGATCTTATTCCCACACGAACTGTCACGGGATGGAGTGTGTATTGATTACCGTAAGTTGAATAAGGCCACACGAAATTATCATTTTCTCCTTCCGTTCATCGATCAAATGTTGGACTAGTTAGTTGGTTATGACTACTATTGCTTTCTTCGTAGGTATTCAGGCTATAATAAAATAGCCATTGCACCGGAGGATCAAGAGAAGACTATGTTCACTTGCCCGTACGGCACTTTTGCGTACTGTAGTATGCCAGTTGGACTATGCAATGCTCCAGCGACTTTTCAATGTTGTATTATGGAAATCTTCTCTGATATGGTGGAAGCAATTATGGAAGTATTCATGGATGACTTCTCGATTTTAGGTTCATCTTTTGACTATTGCCTTCACAATCTATCCCTTGTGTTAAAGCAATGTGAGAAGAAGAATCTCATTCTCAATTAGGAGAAGTGTCACTTCATAGTCAAGGAAGGCATCATATTAGGCCATCGGGTTTTTTCCGAGGGACTTGAGGTGGATCGGGCGAAAATTGAGACAATGAGAAACTTTCCCTACCGATCAATGTGAAGGGGGTGCAGAGTTTTCTAGGCCACACCGGTTTCTACCAAAGATTTATCAAGGATTTTTCAAAAATTGTGATGCCGTTGTGCAATTTGCTTGAAAATGATGCTCCATTCGATTTTAATGATTCTTGTCTGAAGGAATTTCAGGTGATGAAGGAGAAATTAATCTCGGCTCCTATAATGGTTGCACCTGATTGGAATGATCCATTTGAGATTATGTGTGACGCTAGTGACTATGCGGTTGGAGCAGTTTTAGGCCAACGAAAATAGAAAATTGTCTAGTCGATTTACTATGCAAGCAAAACTCTCAATGAGGAAAATTACAAGACTACAGAGAAAGAAATATTGGTGGTGGTCTTCGGTTGTGACAAGATCGAGTTGTACGTAATGGGATCCAAGGTGATTATCTATATGGACCATGCAGCCATCCGATACTTGTTTGCAAAGAATGATGCAAAGCCTCGGTAGATTCAGTGGATTCTCTTGCTTCAAGAGTTTGACGTAGAGATTTGAGACAAGAAAGGGAGTGAAAACGTTGTGGCGGATCATCTTTCATGACTCGAGCTAGAAGAGGTCGGTGATGACTCATGTGTTACAGAAGTTTTCCTAGATGAGCAGCTCTTCAACATTGAAGTAATACTTCCGTGGTTCGTAGATATTGTAAATTTTCTTACCTGTAAAGTGTTGCCTCCGAATTTATCTAGTGTTCAAACGAAGAAATTTATGTATGATACAAAGAAGTACCTATAGGATGATCCCATTTTGTTCAAGAAATGCGTCGATTAAGTCATTCAGTGATGTGTTCTAGAAGAAGAGATCTCGAGCATCCTCTACCGTATGGAGGATATTTTGGTGCAACACAGATAACCACAAAATTACTTCAATTTGGTCTTTACTGACCTACTTTTTTCCGTGATTCTTATACTTTAGTGAAAACCTGTGATCGGTGCTAAAGGGTCGGCAATACCACAAGGTAGCATAAGTTTCCCTTAATGAATATTCTTGATCAGAAACTCTTTGATGTATGGGGAATAGGTTTTATGGGATTGTTCCTTCCATCATGTGGTCAAGATTACATTTTGTTGGTGGTGGACTATGTGTCAAAATGGGTAGAAGCTGTTGCCACGCCAACCAACGATACAAAAGTGGTTCTGAAATTTCTTCAAAAGAACAAAGTGGTGCTGAAATTTCTTTAAACTAGAAAGATTGGGTGGTGAAACTCGACGATGCATTGCGGGCCTACTACACGGCTTTTAAAACACCGATTAGAATCTCTCCATATTGATTGGTGTTCGAAAAGGCGTGTCACTTACCGTTGAGTTGGAACACCATGCCTATTGGGCAATTAAGAAGCTAAATTTCGATCTCAATGCTTCAGGGGAACAACGACATCTACAGCTTAACGAGTTAGAAGAATTCTGAAATGAGGCATACGAGAATGCTAAGTTATACAAGGAGAAAACCAAGAAATAGCACGATAAGCACATCGTTAGGAGAGAGTTCAGCCCGAGACAACAAGTGCTGATTTTCAACTATCAACTGAGACTTTTCCACAAAAAACTAAAGTCCCAATGGTCCGGGCCATTCAGAATTAAACAAGTATTTCCATTTGGTACTGCTAAATTGGAAGGTGATGATGGACGGATTTTCCGAGTTAACGAAGAGATAATCAAGTACTACTATGGAAATTAAGAACAAGTTGTGGAGAATATCTTTTTCATTGATGATTGATGCAGTTCGTAGCTGAGTCCAGTTAAGGACGTTAAATTTAGCGCTTCTTGGGAGGCAACCCAAGTGATTGTTATTTATTCAAAAAACAAATGAGGTTTGAAATTGTTGAGTAAATAGAGGAGAGAAGATCATTCGGGGATGCTGAGATAAACGGGGATGTGATGACATGGTGGTACGGCAACAGAACGGTAGCAAACCATTGAAAACCAATTGCAGCGCTCAACAAAAACATCAGTGGTCTACTGACCACAACACGCTACAGAGCGTTTAAAATGGCACTGCAGCACCCATCCAGCCGAAGGCTAAGGATTGGACCGTGCTGCAGCGTGCTACAGTACGATCATTCCAGAACGCCAAAACGCAACACAGAAGCATGCTGCAGCGCGTACCCTTTTAGGTTGTTTAAACGTTGTGATTTTTGTTTTTTATTTTCTCCCCCACTTCTAAACCTTAGCTGCCAATTTCTCTCTTCATTGCCTCCCAAAACCCAAATCGCACACATCCATTCATCCCAAATCTTCCAAAATCATCCCTTATTCTCCTCAAACCCTAAATATGCACCATAAAATAACCACAAATCCAACTTCTAACATCCGATCCAATACCTCTCTTTTACCTTTTCTCGACCAAGGATTGTTCAAGAAGATCAAGCGCGAAGTGGGCTCCCTCTCTCACGATTTGGCTAACAAAAATCATCAAGTAAGTCTTTCTAGGCAGGATATTCAAGTTAAATGATCTAATTTCATTGTTGGTTGGTGTTGGTTTTGAGTTTGGTGGGGCGTTGGTTCTGAGTTTGGTTCGACAAGGTTGTTTTGTCCAAGTAGCAAGATTGTTGTGTTGATTTTGATAATTTTTTAGTACATTGCTAGTGGGTTTTGCCTTTGTGGAGTTCATCTTGTGTTGTTGAGGGACTATGTCATTTTTGTCTCGAAAGTTCATGCCACAATCGTTTTCGAAGTGACAAAGAGGAGAGAGGTCTAGTTTGAGAGCCAGGGACCCAGCCTCGGATTTTGATTCGTGCTGATTCGTTTCCGAGAAGGTTGAGTAACATTTCTATAATCATGAACAATCCCAAAATTGCCTTCTTGAACAAGGTTTCGATGATATCGACAAATTACTGGTTGAGATAGCAAATATGATAAAAGAAAGAAAATGGCATCGATTTTGTAGAAAACCACCCCTGGGTTCCGTTACCTTGGTTCGTGAATTTTATGCTAATGTATTGGGATGCGAGAACCACAAGACTAAGGTTCAGAACCGATAGGTAAAATTCGATCTTGAGACGATTAACCAGCACTTGAGGTTGCCTAAACCAGGGGCTAATGATGCATCTGATGAGGAGTCTGATGATGAGATGGAACAGGATCTAGATGAAGTCTTGAAGGCGTTGTGTTCGGAACGAGCATGCTAGACAACTACGAAGTATAACCAAGGTGTTTTTGAGTCTAGGAATTTGAAGAACATCTTGAAAATCTAGTTCCATTTCGTATGTGCCAGGTTATTTTTGACAACTCACCTGTCGGACGTGACAAAAGAAAGGGCCTTGGCTCTTTTTGCAATAGAGAGAAAGCAGCCACTGAACATCGGATTCATCATCAGTTCCTCTGTCCACCACGCCATCCAAAATGTTAATGTCAGACTGTCTTTCTCCTCTTTACTCACTGAGTTGTTTTGGGTGGCGGGCATTACCACTACGGATGACCATATTTCCCAACCTATTTGAGCTCTAGGCGTCAAGGCCATGAATAGGATTTGGAGCAAAGAAGTAGAAAGCAAAGAGGAAGATGAAGTAGGACCATCCAGAGCCCAAGGTTTTGGGGACCGGGGAAAAGCCAAAATCTTGCTAGAGGAGATTTATCAAAGAGTGGAATATCAAGACAAACAAATTCAAGCTCTACGGAATAAAAGCGCCGAATTTTGGGCCTACCAAAAGTCCTGCTACCAGTCTATGAATCAAGCACTCCAATACTTTGGACTGACAACTGGCTATGACATGAGCGACTATCCCTAGAAACCATAGCTCTCGGATCATCTTCTCCCGCCATATGTGCTTCCGTTTTAGTAGCAGCAACAAGCTCCTCCCATCAAAGAGACGAAGGGGACGACATGCAAGCCAACGATCAGTAGGAGGTGAGACTTAAATGTCTCACCTCCCAGGTACGTGTTCTCACTCCCCATTGTCATCGTGTTACCTGGAAAATATTTTGCGTATGAAGTTGGGTCATTGAGGACAATTCCTATTCTAAGTTTGGGGGGGTTTTCTACATGTCTTTCTTTTGTGTGTTTTCTTGTATTTCATTGGCACGTTTGTTTGTGTTAGGTTAAGTTTGTTTTTTTGTATGTTTATTTAAATTTAGGTTTAATTATGTTTGTAATATGTGTTGAATTTTGTTGTTCTTGATGACCATAACTCGATGATGATACTATCCCCTAATTGTCTGTTGAGTTCAATCATAATACGTATCCGTGTGTGTTTTGTGCTCGACAGCTCATTTTGGTATGTGCCATTGTGGATCCTAATTTGCAAAAGCACTTAGACCCGATGCGCTAACCATCCAAATGATTTAACGCCAATTATCCAGTTAGCCAAGTTCGGGAAATATTTTAGGATTCTAGAACCTGATTGGGAGAAACACGAGGTGAAATTCAAGGCTAGGTAGTTGAGGAGAAATGATTTATGTATTTCTTTTAATCATTTGGGCCGTTGAAGCCTGCCCTACAAATTATACCCTTCGTCCCCCCTGTTAAAACCTTTCAGCCATTTTAATTCTAAACACACATCAAAGACCCTAGCTGATAGGTGTAAATTACCTATCTATTTTCAATCCGAACGTTGTTAGTTTTCGAGTATGTTTAGTATGTTTTAATATGTTTTTATGTGTTTTTGTCTAATCAGGTGTTTAAGGTGAAAAGGTATGTAAACAGATCAAAAACGATCAAATCGGATCAAGAACGGTGGAAAAAGGGCGAAAATGTGCAAAGCCGGTACAGGTGCTGTAACTTCAAGGCTATTTTGGACTATGATTAAATCCTATTTTGGAAACACTCAAAACATATAATTTGTATATCTTTTTCGTATCTTTCCATAGGTTTTTGAATCACCTCAATCAGAGTTCGGATGAAGAAATTACAGTCAAAACAAAATTGCAAACCTGCAGTAACTTCGCCTAGGCGAAGTTTCCTTCACCTAGGCAGAACCAACCTACCTGCAGTAACTTTGCCTAGGTGAAGTTTTCTTTGCCTAGGTGAAAAGGGTCTTAGCACATACAAATCGAAAAGGATCTAGAATGATGTATACTGATATTGAGTGTTGAAATTCTAGAACATCACAAGGTACAGTATTATTTTTGAACTTGAAAGGATTGGGGGTTGTTGAAGATAATTTTTGATCATCTGTTGAAATTCAAAACTCACACATTTTTGTTGTTAGTTCTTTCGTGTATTTTTTGTTTTAATAGTTGTGTGTGTGATACTCGTTGTGGTCGTTTTGTTTTCTTGTATGGGTGTTTTTGTTCGAGAACTAGCAAAATTCTAAGTTTAGGGGTATTTATTCTCTTGATGTATTTTATAGTTTTTGAGCATTCCACCAGTGATTTTAATACTTTGCAGTGTATTTTTGTAGGTAAAGTGATTTGGGTGAAATAGGGAGAAAACCAAGACAATCGGTGGAAATTCGGTGAAAAAATGACAAAGAACGAACAAGACGGTTGGCTCTACCCAGATGGCACTGCAGCGCGCCCCTTTTTGAGCCTCTGACCTGACCGCGCTGCAGTGCACTCTAACGCGCTCTCTTTTCTGGCTTCTTTTTCTGTTTCTAACACGCTGCAACGTATTTTTCTGTCGTTGTAGCTCCGTTTCATCTCAACTAGGGCATTTTCTGCCCATTTTAGAGTTTTTGGAGGTGGCATATAAATAGAAAAAGAGCTAACTTTTGAAGGAACTTTTTGGAGAGCTCATTTTTAGACAAAAACCAAGGAATCCATTTTAGAGAGAGATAGAGGGAGGCTAGCTTGACGGGATTAGAGAGGTTCTTAGAGAAGTGGATTAATTCCACATATCATATTTGGATCTCTATTCCCTTAATCTATCTCTCATTTTTAGATCTTGGTTTGTTGTTTTGATTATATGTTCTTCATTTATTGTTGTGTATCTAGATATGACAATGTGTAGCTTACTTTCCTTGTCTAGAAATTAATGTAGTTCACCCATACTATGTTTGATTGAATCTACGTTTTGCTAATGGGTATTCATTTCTATTCAATTGTGTCAATCATTTTATTGCTTCCATTATACGCTTGTATATGCTATTTTGGTTGATTTGAGAATACGGGATTTGACACTCGGGCGAGGTAATCCCTGATTCGGACTTAGATTAAACACAACACAAGTTTTAATAAATCGAGATATTATTAAAACTTGTATAATCCATAAGATTGGGACGTAGCGAATGTAATCACCTAAATTCTAGATAGGGATATCAGTTTTGAAGTGATTACATATTCACTCACTTGACACTCGGGAGAGGTAGTGAGAGTGCATTAGAGATCTTGATTATTGAATAGGTTGATAACCATTAGTGCAAACTAGAATAAATCAAGCAAATGTACGAGTAAACGAAGTTAATCTCTAGATAATCTATTCTCATTGAATTCATTCCAATCCTTCTAATTTGACTTGTTTTAATATTTTGGAGACAATTCAAATCATCAATCGTCTAGATAAAATTAATTTATTCTAATAGTGGTACTTTGCTTGTTCTAACAGTAATCTCAGTGGTCGATATTTGATCTTCGAATCACTTTATTACTTGTTCGACCTCGTGCACTTGCAATTATTCCTAGAGCATAATTTATCGCATCACCGGACTATACCAATGGCTACCATAAGGTAAACTCCATTCTCCATAACTTATGGAACTAAAGTTGTAGTTCCAATGGAGATTAGGCTACTATCAAGAAGATATGGCACAATCAACCTTGTGGAGAATGAATAAGCCATACGACAAGAGATGGACTTGCTAGAAGAGAAACGTGACAAGACAACAATGAGGATAGCGACCTATAAGTCTAGATTAGCAAGGATGTTCAACCATGCAGTACATCCAAGACATTTTGTAGTAGGGGAACTGGTACTCAAAAGGGTGATGTCACAGCGCCCAAAGGCTCATTTGGGTAAACTAGCCCCCAACTGGGAAGGACCCTAAAGAGTAATTAAAGTAAACAGGCCAAGGACATACTAGTTGAAAGACCTGGATGGCCTGGAAATCCCAAGGTCGTGGAACATCTCCCACTTGCGAAAGTATTTCGTATGAGGTGTCATGTTTTTTTATGTTACAAGTTTTCATTGATTTTTTTTATTCATCTCTATGAGAGACATTTATTGAATAAAGTAAAATAAATAAAGTTTTCTTGTCATTACAACCATTGCAAACACTTATTTTGTCATATCTTGATTTAAACTAAGTGTAGAAAACATTTAGTACATAAAAACCAAGTGTAAAAAACATTTAGTACATAACAACTAAGTGTACAAAAACATTTGGTGTTGAAACCAAGTGTAAATTAACTGAGCAGATCAACTCAAATAATAAACATTTAGTACTAAAACTGAGTGTAAGTTAACTGAGCAAATTAGCTCAGACAAGTGTCGAGCATATCAGCTCACTTATTCAAAAATAAGCAGGGCGCATTAGCTCACCCACAAATTATAAATAAACTAAGCAGATTAGCTCATAAAAGAGCATATCAAATCAACTCACTCATTTAAAAATGAGCACAGTAGATCAACGCACTCACAAATTGTAAATGAACTGAGCGGATCAGTTTAGACAAGAGTAGAGCAGATCATATCACTTATTCATAAATGAGCTGAGCATATCAGCTCACTCACATTTGGTGTTGAAACCTAGTGTAAATTAATTGAGCAGATCAACTCAGATAAGAAACATTTAGTATTAAAACTGAGTGTAAGTTAACTAAGCAAATTAGCACACACAAGTGTCGAGCAGATCAACTCACTCATTCAAAAATAAGCAGGGCAGATTAGCTCACCCACAAATTATAAATAAACTAAATAGATCAACTCAGACAAGAGCAGATCAGATCAACTCACTCATTTAAAAATGAGCACAGTAGATCAACGCACTAACAAATTGTAAATGAACTGAGCAGATCAGTTTAGATAAGAGTAGAGCATATCAGATCACTTATTTATAAATGAGTTGAGCATATCAGCTCACTTACAAAATACTTAGTATGGAAAAACTAAGTGTGAATAAGAAGTGAGCAGAACATATCATTTCTCTCACATTGCAGAGCAGATTAGCTCACTCATGAAGCAAAGCAGATCAACTCAGTCAGCAGAATAAATCAACTCAATCATGGAATAAAGTTGATCAGTTCACCAACTGACACATTTAGTGTTCAGAGCTAAGTATGAAAAGTACTGACTTATTAGTCACCAAATAAACTCCTACAATGACTCCATCAAATATGGGATGTTCATCTTCAGAACATTACTTATTCAGTCAGGATTAAACTCCAGACACACTTTCAAGTCTAAACTAACTACACGATAAGGAATGCTACGTTCAAGACTGGAAAAGAGCAATATCTTGAAAAGTATGTTATAGAACAAGACATCCTCATTGGAAGGATTCTTGTGATGGTAAATTCCAATTTATCTTGATTTAGTGGCTTTACTTACTGTGATTAAGTTCGTGTTCCAAAAACTTATTTATTCTAGTCAAAAGCCTAAGTTGGTTCATAACTCGCTTTGAGTATTAACCAAGTTATGAAGGAAAGTAGGCAGAAGAAAAACAAACGAACAACACAGCAGCAATACAAATCAACATACCAACAACACCAGAATACCAATACCAATACCAGAACCCATTTTTATTTTTATTTTTTGGTATTAACAAAAAGAAAATGGGGGTACACCAAAAAAAAAAAAAAAAAAAAAAACAAAAAAACAAAAGATTGTTTGTCATACAAAAAATAAAATAAAAAAATAGAAAATTGTTCACTTCAAGAAACAAGAAAAAGGGAAGTCTAAAACTTCTTCTATAAATCCAGGGCTGAATGGGTGGCTTCAATCTGACCTTGGAGAAGGAAGGGGACCTAACCCTTCAGAGTCCGAGTTGGAGTTGTGGAAGCCATGCCTTTCGTACTAGTTGATCTTGCGGACCAACTCTCGAATCTTTTCTTTCTTCTCCTCATTCTTCTCCCAGAGTTTATCCCGTTTCTCCTTCATCACGTCGGCATACTGCTTATGGAAATGTAGGTTACCAGACAACTCATGAACCTCCCTCTTTGACCTATTCAACTACTCCCTAAGCTCTTGGAGCTAAGAGATGGCATAGAAGTAAGCAGCCTCTATGGCGTAAAAAACGGCGCAATCATTTTCATGTGCTCTCAGACAAAGGTGCTCATTGGAGAGGGTCTTCGCTAATGTCATCAATGCTCAGAAGTTTTCACCCAACTCAATTTCTTGTTTCCTCTCTTATTGTATGGCCTCAAAGGAGGAGAGCAGCGATGACATTTTTGAAAGAGAAAAAGGATGAGGGAGAGGAAAAATGAGAAGATTCTCTGAACACTGAAACAGAGAAATGGAAATGTTGGATGTGTATGAAACATCAACTCATGGTTTGGCTTTAAATAGCCAAACCGATAAAACGAAAGACTCCAGATAAGTGTAAAAGAATCATAAAAATGTGCATTTAGGAATAAATGGTGTACACTAATGAAAAACATATAGTGATCATGATAGTGTATTTCCAATATTAATCAACAGTTACTATTTAAACAGGTTATAATTACAAATAGAGTTATCATTATAAAAAAAATGTAAACATTAAAAATTGAAAAGATGGGTGTCAAGTCAGAGTATGGTGCTCTGATGTGTGACATCTAGTTGGCCAAAGATCTGTAGACCAGCAAGTAGAAGCAGCGTCACCAAGTAGGGGTTAAGCTTGATTTGAGCTTAGGATGGGCTAACTAGAGGAGCTTGGATTTGAGCTGGCTGCTGGTACTTCATCCACTAATGTGAGGGTCTTTGATGGAAGCACTTCACCTTCAGTACAAAGTACAACCTCCTAGGTCTTGAGGGCAACGTCTTTCGCCTGGAGGTCAGCCCTCAGAAGATCTATCTCTGACCGAGCTAAGTTTACAACTCCCTTCATAGACCTCATCCTTCAAAATAGAGTTCTCCTCTTGAAACTTGTTGCTCTCTGTGAAGAATAGCTTATTTCACTTCTGCAGCGTGCAGCTCAGCTTCAAACTTCTCTTGAGACGACCTCGCCAATGCCACGTCAGTCTCAAGAGAGACCTTCTGTTCCTAAATAACACGAAAGTTCTCTTCTAAGAGGCCAGATTCGATTAACTGATGCATGAGCTGAGTATCCAACTTAGTCACGTCATCAAAACTTCCTACCAGTGCAGAAGAAATATAGATGCTCTACAAAATAGATGTAGTTGATCAGAAACCAGTATAACAACTCAGGAAGTCTAAAACTTATTCAATATAAAGATAATTACCTAAAAGAGTACGCAAACAAGGGTCCTAAAAAGTTCAACCCTACTACCACTCCCAATCTTGGCCCGACTCTTGTCCTAGGACTGTTCAAACAAGAATTTGATGGTGTTGTCAAAGATCTCCTGGGGATTGAGAATTGAGGAGCCAACTTCTTTTAACAAATGATTCATCTGCTCACGAGTCATGCCACAGGTACTGGGTAAAGTAGATGTTCCTTGATTGGAAGTTATTGTTGTAGGGGAATGTGGCTAATTGCTTGTAGAAGCAGGCTCTGCAGCAAGGATGACAGAGACCCCTACAGCACGGGTGACAAGTTCCAACCCCCTAATCTCTGTAGGAACTGGAACTTGGGATGGAGGAACTTGCACAGAGATAATCCCACAACTACTTCTGCTTAGCGGTTGAGAATTTTTATCAGAGCCAAAATTCGCAGGATGAATGAGGTAAGGATGATGAGTCATTGGTCGAACTGCGGCAGGCTAAACTGCAGGCCTGATAGCGACTTGGACAATTGGCTGAGCAGTAGGTAGAACTGAAGGTCTGGCAATGGCTTGCGCAGCAGGTTGAGGTGTTGACTGGCTAGATGACCAAGAAGTTCTCTTTCTCTTCTTCCAGATTTGTTACTATTCTAGGCAGTTAAATTTGGACGCATCCATTCCTAGAGGAATAAAAGAGTGGGAAACAAGAACCATGCAGGACCTCATTTCTAGGACCAGCAACCTTTTTAATTCGTCATCAACCTTGGGTGTAAGGCGAAGACTTTTACAAGTTTCTTTACCTGCATGAGACAACCCAAGAAGACATCAAGACTATTGTAGAAAAATTCATAAATTCAAATTGCAAAGAAAATATAAGTAAAGGAAATTACTCGAGTAGTTAAAATGTTTCACCACAATTGGAGGTTGCCCTATTTCTTCGGGAGAAAACTCCCAATTACCCTTAAAGAAGATGTACCACCTTGGCCAATCTCCTTTCACCAAAGCAGGAAGGTTAGTAAGGAAGGAGAACCTCTTAACAATGGAATAATAAAATCTCCCAATTTTAAAAAGAAATTTGAGGGGACTAACACTCCTAATCATATCTAGAGTAAGTAGGACGTTGTTTAATCGAGAAAGAGCAATTGCTACCATGATCTGACGGAAGCCATTGGGGGTTAATTGGGCAAGAGTAATTTCTAATTGATGAAAAAAATTACGCAGGAAAGGAGTGAAAGAAAGTGTGAGTCCGTATTCGAACATCCCCATAAAGAGACATATTTCATGTTGTTTGGCACTACAGGAAAGTTCGTCTTCGGATGGAACCCTAATAGAAATGGATGAAAGAATATCATACTATTTTTGAAATGGTTCAAGCCATTCCTTTGGGACAGAACTTGCACCATGATCTCCCTAGTTAACTGAGGAATTGGTGGATTGAGAGGTATGGGCAAACATCATCTGCTCCACAAGGGGATTCAACGACGAAGTAGCCTTAGCCAAACAGTTGGATGGACTCAATGAAATTTCAAACAGAGCAACAAAAAATTGAAAGAAGAATGCAAACAAGCAACATAATCAAATGATTGGAGGAAGATGAGAACTTACGTAAATGGGAGAGGTGATCTTTCGTCTCTCTCCTCTGAATCGTCATGAAAGTTAGAACGAAAACTAATATGGGAGAAACTCATGCCCACTACTATTGAAGGATTGAGGGCCTTGGTGAGTCGGATCGGGTTAATTATCTGACCTGGAAGAACCAACCCAACAGTTATTCTGGGTTGAGCATACCAGCCCATCAGGGAAGAGGCCTTAATAGCCCAATATCAAAACAAAGCAGGCCCAACAATGGGTAATTAGAACCCATAGTAACAAGGCCAAGAACAAGTTAGCCCATAACCTCCACGTCTCCCTTATATGAGGAACGATACAACTGACTAACCGTATGTCAGTTACGAAATTGCTGCCATATCCCATGTTTAATGGGAGAAGATCGTGGTCGTACCCCTTGTTAATAGGAGAGGGTCACGGAAAGGACGACCTCACCAACGAAATAATACAAACTGAGAAAGTCTATATAAAGGGAAGGTATTAACATATTATTTTTTACGAGTGATTCAAGTGTTTAAGCTTTTATCATAAACAGATATACTTATTCTCATGCTGGAGGTTCTTTGGCTGATACCACACTAATGTCCCCATTAAGAACTAACTGGTTTTGTAGGTTAGATAAGGAAGTTACGAAGGTTTTTTGCACGTGGGAAGCCCTTTGCACATGCAGGGAATTTTTGACAACATCATGACATGTTAAATTAATGATTTCTTAACCTATTAAATGACTTATTTAGTGCATGTGAATTATGGAGTTATTTATGATATGAATACTTTCCCAAAGGGAAAAAGTGGCGGTGGTGAGAAAATGTCCAAAATTAAATGTACGATTTGTAGGATGAAAATTATCTCGATTACTGCATGATCAATCAACTACATGATTTCTATGAAAATTACATGCCATGAAATGCTCATTTTGTTATTCCAATTTTCCATTTAAATCAAAGCAATTAAATGTATGATTTGCAGGACGAAAATGGCCTAGATTATTACATGATCACCTACATGATTTCTATGCAAATTACATGCCACGAAATGCTCATTTTGTTATTCTAATTTTCCATTTAAATCAAAGAAGTCCAAATTTGAAATCCCATCAAATTCTGTAGAAATGAGAATCAAAGAGACTCCATAGAAATAAGTTTTTGTCAAAATTAACCGCTCCAAGACTTATGTCAATTTCAATGAAACAATATAACAAAGGAAACGACCTCTTTAACCAACTGTTTTAAAATTCCCCTCTATTTGGAGAATTAAATCAGTGGTATGAGGATCTCTCCCTCAACTTGTTGAATCGTTGAATTGGCCACAAATCTCATAAGGGTTAAATCTAACAAAACATACTTGTAATGTTTTTCAAAATAGCTAGCCCGAATTTCGGCACAGTAATGACTTCTTTTTTTTTTTTTCCAATTTTTAAACAGGCTTACTATCGGCATATTTTTGTGATTTTCTTGTTTTAATGGCAATATTTAAGTAATAAAATGGATAAAGTAACGGTGTAATCTAAATGTACGGAAATTTAAATGACAGTAAGGTATAAGTACCGAAATATAAATTTTCTTATCCAGCGCTTCAGGGTAAAGTAGAAGAGGTAACTTTTTCATGGTGAATTATAGAATCATGAGAGAATTGAGATAAATTAAATGACATTAATTAAACTGTAGGAAATATAAATTGCAATGAATAAATACGATAATTAAATTTACGATAAAATAAAGGAATTTCAAAGGCAGAAATCCTTATCAAGATATGTTTGAAATAATGGTGAAAAATTAATTAAATAATCAAATAATTAATTATTTAATCAATTATTAATTACAGAATAAAATTAAAGAAGAAACAATTCGGATTTTTTTGTTACAGAAATATTCCAGATAACGTTACAAGGAAAAGTATTACAATCTCGAATGGAAAAAATATAAAGAAGAATAGATGTTGTAAAATACTGAACCAAACAAAAACATAATACGACTATGTAATAACAAGAAACATAAATAAAAATACCAGAAGAAAATATCGAGGCAATCGTTTGACGATTTGTCCTTATAGCGGATTTGGCCCCCCGTTAGGTGCTTATGGTTGAATGATTGTCTACCTCCCAGAATACAGCAATCAGGCTGCTACTGGTACAACCACTAGAAACCAAAATTTGGATGAACAAGAGAATTGCAAAACTCTCTCAAGAACTCTCTAAAAAATAAGAACATTAAAGAAGAAGAAACTTTTGGCCGAAAACAAAATTGCTATGCAGCTTATGGGATGCCTAATGCTGAGAATGCATCCACTTTTATAGGAAGCAAAAACCAACCTGAAGAAGTCTGAGTTTTAAGGTATTCAATGGACATCAGTAACTTTCAAGCAGTTACACACTTGAAGATTCTTTAGGTTTTTGTAATTCTCAACAATTACACGCCTAAACAGACAACTACCTTCAAGTTTATAAATTCTCTCAAGTTATAAAACCTACAATCTGTATTTTAGGCTGTGTTTGACTTGAAATTTTTCAGATTTAGTACAAAACATACCAAGTTCAAGCCAAGCATTCCCCAAGAGCCACAAGGCCCAAGGCCCAGGACCCAGAATCTAGACCTGAGCCCGATCAGGCAGGGCCGAGCCGATGTTCGATCGATCGGCAACGACGTACATGCATGGAACTTTGCTTATTTTATAGCCTTTAGCTTACTTTCTATCCATATCTTTCAAAGCCCTAGAGGGCTTACCTACAAGAGGTATCTCAAACCTTAATAAATGACTTTTTTCTTCTTAGGTTACCGATGTAGGATAACCCACACTATACATCAATCAACTTCTTCAAATGGATACTTTAATGAACAATTTTAATTCATCTCTTAAATAATTTTACAAAAAATAAATATACTACATTCATCTCCTCACCAAGGAGAATACATTAGTATATTTATATGTTCCATATTATTATTGAGTCCCACAAATAATTGGGTCACAAAATATTCAAAAAATCATTTAATACAACAAGATATTCCAAACCCTTTGGAAGCCACAATTATCAACCAGGGTTTAAAGGGTAAGTACACCAATCATGACTAAGTATTCCTACATCTAAGACCCTAGTGAAAAAGAAATATTGGCCATAGAAAAGGCCTAAGGGATAGAAGAGAATAAGTAAAACTTAAAGAAACTTCAAGAATCAATATACCTATCTCAGAATAGATCAAATTCTTCTTCAGAAATTAAACTTTCGAAAGATTTTCTTGAGGATTTTAGTAGTAGAGGCTCTCTCAGTAGAACCAGTGGTACAACCTTTCGAGAATACTTAAAGACCGACTTTTTAAATGGATGAGAATGGGGGATATTTATAGCCCCCATATGGTTGGGCCACATTTAATTATAGGGTACTAGGGTAGGCCAGGGTAGCCCACCATTTTTTGTGGCAGTAGGTGATTGGTCTGACGTTGTGCAGTCATTTCCCTACCAAATTCTGTTAGCGTATAGTGCAGATGGCGAATTCCAAATCCTTCTATTAAAAAATCAATTTAAATGATTTAAAGTGATTTTTCAAAAATGAAAATCTGAGTCGGGGTACCACTTATCAAATTGGAATTGGAAAGGTGATGTCATGAAGGTGGTGTCACTTAGTGATGCAAGGATGATATAAGGATGATGAAATAATAATTCAAATTAAGCACACCCTAATGGTAATTCATTTCTAGATAACCAATATCCTTATTGAAATATAATTAATTTTTAAATTCTAATTTTATCCCTTTAAGAATTAATTGAACTCCAAGAATTCAACTAGTTTTTCACGGAGAATAAATTGATTTTCAAAACTTAATTATTCCTCAATATGGGATTTAATTTCATTTTTCTCCAACTTTTCAAAACTCAAATCGGCTTGTTCGAAACACTCATTTATGCCATGTAACATTTTCAATAATACCCACATCATTTTTCACATCAAATTATCCCTTTTGATCCGTCCAATTTCAAAATTCAAATACATTTGAGCAAGTGCACTTTAATTGCATAATTTTGAAGCTGGTACGGAAAACTTGATTTTTCAACCAAAACACTTGCAAAAAACTCCTTAAAGAATTCTCAATCAAGTGTAAGTTCAAATCCTTTTTCCAGTTTCAATTTTTTTTTCTTTTTTTTCTTTTTTTTATTAGGATGCTATGTTGAAACTATGTGCCAAAAATGGGGACAAGTAGTCGGATGGAATGTGGTCTCGAAGCCGGAATAGAACTAGAAGAATGAACTAAACATATATCTTGAATCTTCATGGTCTTCATCATCCCATCTACCTCTTTGTTATTGGACTTCAAAACTGACATCTGAAAGCAAAGGAACAGATTGGGAACTGGTAGAATTCAACAAAAATAATTGCATATGTTTGTCGAAGGTCAGGGCACCTATAAACTCTTAAACTAGGAAGACAAAAGGTCAATTAAATGGATCAACAATAAACTTTAGAAATAACTCCCTTCCTTTCCTATTAACAAATGGGGTGTTTCGTATATCCCGTGCCTAAAGACATGGATGTAATTCATCGGTGTCTAATTTTAATTTAGTATTGTAAATTTAATTCATACACAATTAACCGTTGATACATATAATTAACTAATTTTTTACTTAAATGACTATCATTCTTGAACTGCATTAAAAAAAATTGCATAACAAAGAAATCTTAATACACAATACTAACATTAATTTAATTGTCACGTCAGCACTAAAATCTATCAAAAACTTAAATGAAATTAATTACACTAACATCGCATTCAATTTTATTTTTTTTCAATCAATAAAATACTAAATCCATCTTCCATAAATTCTCTTGACCACATTTAGAAATATTTGAAGAGATACACGAACATGAATTGACTAATGAGGAAGTGCCACAATAATCAAATTGTCAAAGTAAATATACTACCAAACAAAAACTACAATATAAAATTAGTTAAATACATTAAGATCAAAAATTATTTTTGCTGGAGCGCATCCCTATTGAAGTGGTGTAGTTTTATTAATTAGAGCATGCTCTCAATCTTTTTCATCCCAATCCTACAAAAAATAAGATGTTGGCAATAAAATAATTTTTTTATCAATAAAGTAAAAATAGCTTATATCATTTCACGTACCAATGCAACACTTGAGCGAATTATAACAAAACTTTTGGATAAACAACATTCTTTCTGGATTAGGACCCATCTTTAGGTCCAAGTACACTTGACTGGTTGAAATACGTATATCTAGATAAGGCTACATAAACTTGTACATGATTAAAAACTGGTGTAGTCAAATCTATCCAAAAAAAAATTCATTGATTGACCTTGCAATTTGTTTATTGTCATGGCATAAGCCAAGCGAACAGGAAACTATCATCTTGTCATTTGAAAAGGAAAATCCATTAATGAAGGAGTTAAAGATGTTCTCGGAATAAATACCAAATTTTCAAATTTATCCCTTGTTAAAATCTGAGCCTCAATTATTTCGGGAAGCACATCTAATAACCATCAATCAAGTCTATTACAAAGTTCATCTTTAGGTGCAATATTTCTCAGTAATATTATCGGACAACCTCTTTTCAAATTTAATTTGAATGGAGGAATTCCAGGAGGATCTAAAAACTTTAGATACTCATTGGGATAACGTTTAGTGATTCGACGATCAACTTCATCATCTTCTGATATTTTGTCAGTAGACAAATATGTGATCATTTCTCTTGGAAAACTATCAAATGTTGTTGAATTAATCACACTAACATTGTCATTTCAAGCTGAAATAATAGATTGCTCAGTCATATATATGTTGGGGTAACAGTTTCAGCAACATTCAACTGTGGGAAAATTGTTGAGATGAGTTCAGACAATGTTTAATACTTCTAGATGTTTGATGGAAATTCTATTATCTCACGTGGATTGCTTCCAATATTTAACAAAAACGAACAAAAAAAATAATATATAAACTTGTTCAAATTTTGTTAAAATTCTATCTATATATATCAAATAAGCAGTGCCTCCAATAAAAGTTTTACAAACTCGTCATTTTTAGTATTTGTTACTCAAGCGCATGTTGAGATCTAGAGTCAACACCTTCATGACTTTCCAAAGGTCAAATTTCCTAAGCGAAGCACCCACAATTTGTTTTCAAACGCCTTTGGGTATAACGGGTAATATTTGTCTGAAATCTCCACCAAAAACAATATTGATACCCCTAAACGGATTTGGGTTATTTTGTATTTATCTTGGAGTGTGTGATCTACATATTCAACACAATATCTATGTTGCATTGGGACTTTATCCCAAATTATTAACTTAGTTTCCCTGAATAGTGTCACATTAAATGATTGCTTACTAAATCCGCAAACTAAGTTTTCAAGAATATTTAATGGAATGTGAAATGTAGAATATATAGTTATGCCTCCTTGTAAAAGTAGCGATGCAATACTGAACGAAGCAACAATAATTATAACATGACCAAGACTATGATATTTTGAAGAATCGTGTTGAATACCAGCGCTACCATTTAAAAAGAATCTCCTTTATTACTGAGTAAGGAAGACATAATTGAATCATAAGTAGTGCGTTAACCAATATTTAGATAATCAATATTAACTTGGACATCCAACTCTTGTGCCATGCTTTCTGATTGTTTATGTTCCAATAGTAGTCTGTTACGAACAACCATAATCCAATTATAAACAGGTTTTGGCATAGATGGGAAATTAATTAGACTCTTTCCAGATTCTTATAAAAGTGTATTCAGAATATACAAACCATGATCTTTAAATTGAACTTTCGTCGGATTAGAGATTCCAAATTTTCTGCTGATTTTATGAGACAGGTCATCACAAATATGTAGTGAAAATTGATCCAATCTACATGGATCTATCAGCCAACATTGTGTGAGTATGACAAAAAATAATCTCCTTAATTTATATCCCATACTCATAATCGATGCCTCATGCAGACATTGTACCATCTCTCCACCATCTTCTAAAAGTCCTCTTGAGACACCTGCAACTTTGAACATAGGATGTTGAACATTATTAAATGTACGTAATAACTCAAATGATCATGGTACTTTGACAACAGTAAATAGTAATCGCAAATAAAACCTATCTCCAGAATTTGGAGATGCAAAGTACATTCTCCCAATTTTAAACTCATGTAGTCTTACTTTCAATACCTTATGAGATTTATCACAGACAAAATATTGAGGAAACACTTTATATGTACAAGTACGCGCCTCTTCATGTGATGCACAATATTAAAAAAAAAAAAACAATAAACGTTGTTACTTGTCTTCAAGCTCACGAAATAATCGAATCCATTTTTCATTAGGATCAAATACCATATGATGCATTCTAGGTAAATGAAGTGAAAATCGAACAACAGTTCAAACTTCTTCGTCTAAAATGAAATTGAATAATCTACATACTGCTTTAATTGGTCCAATATATCTCGCATCGAGATACTTCTTGATTTCATCTACTCTTCCCACAATTATTGTTATATGATCTTCTCCTTTATAAATGTATTTGTAAATATGTTTCACACATATTATTCCATAAAAAACTTCAACATTAATGTGATAATCGAACATTCTAGAAAGATATGAATTGTAAGGTACAACATCTCTATTATCAACTTCTTGTCCCCTTACAATATAAACTCTACCATCATTCGTCGACGATAAATTAGATATCCATCTTGTCCTGTAGTAGTTTTTGTCATAAAATCACATGGGTGTCTCTTTATGCAACTACCATTTTCCATGCAAGGCGCTTTAGGATTTTGGGCACCGCAAGGTCCATACACCATACACTTATTTATAGTTTCGAAAAGAATCAGATCTTCGATTGGGTCTGGAAATTCAACACTAATGATTCTGTCAACTTGTGCACATGTTTGAATTTTTTTCTAAACCATCAAGGAATATCAATAAGTGCATGTATGGTAACCCTCACTTCTGATATTCTATTATAAAAAATGTTACCAACTTTCATCCCAAACACTTTATTATTTTCAATTTCTTTTATCAAAGCTCTTTTTTCAACTAAAAAACACAGGTAACTAAATATGGACGATATGTTGGTTTTTGATGAGGTAACAAAGCTAAAATGATTTCTGGCCAATTTGGATTAGCAGCCATTGAAAGGAAGATATCTGGGTGATGGTTAAACCGAGTTATAACCATTGAATCTTGAAATATTTCAAACATGTCTGGGACTCCCAATATATGATGATGGAAAAATAAATCTTTGACCAACTTTTCTTGGCTCCAACCCCTCGTTAGTTACATCATAGAGATCTTTATAGACTTCAGCACTTGACATGATTTGGCTTAAAGTAATTCTACCAATTTTGCTCAGTTGCTGCCCAAGCATCTACTACAAATTCTTGAAATAGATTTCCTCCTCTAAGAATTGCAAAATATTATGTTGGTCTCTCAAATAGACTAACTATAACATTGTAGTTGAGTTAGTCTATCGTTAGTGTGCTGACCTAGTGTTACATCCCAGAGTTTGAATTTTGGTTCCCAACCAAGCTCACCGAAAGGGAATAAAGGAACATAATGCAACGGCAAATATACTGGATAACATTTATTAATTTGCATAAGTTTATTACCACCTCTTAAATCGGTAATACATTCGGAATTTTATTTGAGACATTGTCCTACATTTAAGAAGTCGTAATGAACTTATTCAAATTAATGAATGTCATCCATCATATTTATCGTTGTATTACGTTCTTCTATTCCCTTTCGGTGAGTGGTGGCCGCAAATAAAGCGCTGCCACTTTCACTGCAAGCGTACGGATCAAGTTTTAGTATAATGGACCTTTCGATCGGGTATCGTATCCACAGGGATTGGTGTTGTTACTATCGAGTATCACGATTGTCATAACCTGAATTTATCTAGGCGACAAAAATGGAATTTAATTTAATACTAATACTAAATAAAAATACTAATTAAGTTAACTATACTATAAATACTAATTTGAGATTGTTTAGGGGAGTAGATTTCCTAGGTATTAACTTTATTTACTTAAATGCGTTTGATTTCGTTTTAGTTAACATTAATGGCATTCGGCGTATCCAACAATCTCGGTTCGTAAACTCCCTCGCCACCTCTTCCGAGTGTAAGACTGGGGAATACGTGACTTCGTGTCAACACCGAAGTCCCCCTCAACGTCTTAACAACTCTAGGTCACGTGAATCTCACCCCAACGTCATCTATTGCACACTTTCTAACGCCCTCCCGGGTTGTTAGATTGTCATGTTGTATTAACCCTAGTCCGAATCCGGGGTTACCTCTTTCGAGTGTCAAACTCCGTATTCTCAATATATCTAAACTAGCATATAATCATAGAAAACACGGCAACACAATCGAAATTATAAGGAACAACCATAAACAAAACACAAATTCAACCAAAACTATATTTTCATAAATAATACGTTAATCCCTATTACAATCCATGTTTAACTCATGGCCCTAACTGTTTATACAATGTAAAACGAGTTAAACATGCTCAACAACTACCAAAATGAAGAAAATAACAAGAAAAAACGAGTGACTTAGCCTATATCCAAAGAATTTGCGCTAGAACATTCGAACGATCATTTCCCTCTTCATCTTCCACCTCGGGTTGAGAGCTCTCCCGCAAAAATCTCTCAAACTAACCCTAAAATATAGCCTAAAGCCTTAGGGGCTGAAGAGAGGGAAGAAAGAAGGAGAAAAGAGAAAAAATATAGGCCAAAAGATCTCAAAATATCTCATAAATATGAAGGCTGTGCTGCAGGATTTTCGCCTAGGCGAAGTTAAGTTGGTTAACTTTCTACCGGAATTTCGCCTAGGCGAAGTTACTGCAGGTTTGCAATTTTGTTTTGGCTGTAACTTTTTCATCCGAACTTAGATTGAGGTGATTCAAAAACCTATAGAAATATAAGAAAAATATATACAACTTAAATGTTTTGAGTATTTCCAAAATCGGATTTAATAATAGTCCAAAATAGCTTTAAAGTTACAGTACCTGTACCGACTTTGCAGGTTTGGTGACCGCCTAGGCGAAGAAGTAGGCGGTGGACTTGGAAATGTTTCTACTGGGGTTTCCACCTAAGCGGAGGAATTTCCTGCCTAGGCGGTGGGCTGTCAATAGCCTTTTGTCATTCTCAACATCTTTACTGCCTAGGCGGAGGTCTAGACGCCTAGGCGGTGGGCTTCCTTCATATTTTTGCCTCCTTACTTGTTTATCCACCGTAACTTCGACTCGCCTTCGGTTCGATCTCATCGTTTTTGCTCCAGTTTCCTATCTTTTTGCTCCACACACCTGATTTATACAAAAAGTATAAAAACATATTAAAACATATAAAAATAACTATAAACGTAGTTGAAAACTAACAAATTCATATTAGAAATACGTAAGTAATTTACACCTATCAGTGAGCTTGGTTGGGAACCAGAATTCAAACAGTGGGATGTAATACTAGGTCAGCACACTAATGATAGAATAACTCAACTACTATTGTCTGTTTGAGCAACCAACTGAATATTCTATAATTCTTAGAGAAAGAAAACTATTTCAAGAATTTATAGTAGATTCTTGGGCAGTAGCTGAGCAAAATCAGTTCAATTACTTTAGGCTAAATCAAGACAAGCTACGTGTTGAACTCTATAAAGATCTATATGTAGATAATGAGGGGTTGAAGCCAATACAAGTTGGTCAAAGATGTATTTGGCCATCGTCATTTACTGGGAGTCTCAGACATATGTTTGAAATATTTCAAGATTCAATGGTTATAACTTAGTTCACCCAGATGTCTTCCTCACAGTGACCGCTAATCCTAATTGACCATAAATTATTTCAACTTTATTACCTCATCAGAAACCAACACATCGTCCTGATTTAGTTGCCCGTGTTTTTGAGTTGAAAAGAAGAGCTTTGATAAAGAAATTAAAAACAATAAAGTGTTCGGGAAGAAGGTTGGTCACGTTTTTACAATAGAATATCATAACCGAGGGTTGCCACGCATGTGCTTACTGATATTCCTTGATAGCCCAGACAAAATTCAAACATGTGCACAAGTTGATAGAATCATTAGTGCTGAATTTCTAGACCCAATCGAAAATCCCAACTCTTTTCGAAACTATAAAGAAGTGTATGGTGCATGGACCTTGTGGTGCCCAAAATCCTAAAACGCCTTGCACGGAAAATGGTAGACAACAAAGAGATATCCATGTGACTTTACTATAGAAACTACTATGGGCCAAGATGGATATCTAATTTACCGTCAACGAAACGATGGTAGAATTTATACTATGAGGGGACAAGAAGTTGATAATAGAGATGTTTTACCTTACAACCCATATCTTTCTAGAATGTTCGACTATCACATTAATGTTGAAGTTTGTTCTAGAATAATATGTGTGAAATATATTCGCAAGTACATTTATAAAAAAAAAAAAAAAAAGGATCGGATAACAATTATTGTGGGAAGAGCAAATAAAATCAAGCAGTATCTCGATGCAAGATATATTGGAATAACTGATGCAGCATGGATATTATTCAATTTTTTTTTACATGAAGAAGTTCCAACTATTGTTCGATTGGAACTTCATTTACCTAGAATGCATCATGTGGTATTTGATTCTAATGAAGAAATGGATTCGATCATTTCGTGAGCTCGAAGACAAGTAACAACACTTACTATTTTATTTTATTTTTTTAATATTGTGCATCACATGAAGATGCGCGTGCTTATATATATCAAGAGTTTCCTCAGCATTTTGTCTGGAATAAATCTCATAAGGTATGGAAAGTAAGGCAACATAGGTTTGCAATTGGGAGAATGTACTTGCATCTCCAAATTCAAGAGAAATGTTTTATTTGTGATTACTATTAACTGTTGTCAAATGACCGTGGTCATTTGAGAAGTAATGTACATTTAATAATGTTCAATATGCAACGTTCAAAGTCGTATGTGTCACAAGAGGACTTTTAGAACATGATAGAGAGTGGGTACAATGTCTACAGAAGGCATTGATTATGAGTACAGTATATAAATTAAAGAGATTATTTTATGTCATACTCGCACAATGCTGGCCAATAGATCCATGTAGATTGTGGGATCAATTTTTACCACATATTTGTGATGACTTGTCTCATAAAATCCGTACAAAATTTGGAATCTCTAATCCGACGGAAGTTCAAATTAAAGATTATGGTTTATATCTTCTAAATAAACTTTTACAAGAATCTGGAAAGAGTCTAATTTATGTCCCACCCATGCCACAACCTGTTCATAATTGGAATATGGTTGTTAGTAACAGACTACTATGGGAACACCGACTATCAGAAAGCATAGGAAAATAGTTGAATGTCCAAGTTAATATTGATTGCCTAAATATCGCTCAAAGCACTGCCTATGATTCAATTATGTCTTTGTTATTCGATAATAAAGGAAATACATTCTTTTTAAATTGTGGCAGTACTGGAAAGACTTTTTTATGCCACACGATTGCTACAAAATTTCATAGTCTTGGTCATGTTGTCATTATTGTTGCTTTATCCAGTATTGCATCACTACTTCTACAAGGAGTTAAAACTGCACATTCTACATTTCGCATTCCATTAAATATTCTTGAAAACTCGGTTTGTGGATTTAGTAAATAATCATTACATGCGGAATTGTTCATGGAAACTAAGTTAATAATTTGGGATGAGGTCCCAATACAACATAGATATTATGTTGAATCTGTCGATCGCACACTTCAAGGTATATGAAATAACCCAAATCCATTTGGGAGTATCGCTATTGTTCTTGGTGGAGATTTCAGACAAATATTACCCGTTGTACCCAAAAGAGTTCATCAACAAATTATGGGTGCTTCGCTTAGGCGGTCTGACCTTTAGAAAGTCATGAAGGTATTAACTCTAGATGTCAACATGCGCTTGAGTAGCACGAATACTGAAAATGACGAGTTTGCAAAATTTTTATTGGAGGTACTTCTTATTTAATAAATATATATATATATATATATATATATATATATATATATATATAGAATTTTAACAAAATTTTAATAAACTTAAACATTAAAATTTTTTTACTCTTTTTTGTTTAAGATTGGAAGCAATCCATGAGAGATAATAGATTTGCCATTAAACATCCACAAGTGTCAAACACTATCTGAACTTATCTCAACAATTTACTCACAAATGAATGTTGCTGGAATTGTTACCTCGACATATATTTGACTGAGCGATCTATTCTTTCGGCCCGAAATGACAATGTTAGTAAGATTAATTCAACAACATTTGATAGTTTTCTAAGAGAAATGATCACATATTTGGCAACAAAATATCAAAAGATGATGAAGTTGATCGTTGAATCACTAATCGTTATCCCAATGAGTATCTAACTTTTTTAGATCCTCCTGTACTTTCTCCATTTAAATTTAATTTAAAAGTTTAAAAATAGGTTGTCCGATAATGTTACTGAGAAATATTGCACCTAACGATGGACTTTGTAGTGGGACTCCATTTATGGTTATTAGATGTGTTTTTCGAATAATTAAGGCTCGGATTTTAACAGGAGATAAATTCAAAAATTTGCTATTCATTCCAAGAATATATTTAACTCCTTCATCTTTGAATTTTCCATTTCAAATGAAAGATGACAGTTTCCTATTCGCTTGGCTTATGCCATAACAATAAACAAATCGCAAGGTCAATCAGTGAAATTTGTTGGGATAGATTTGACTATACCCGTTTTTAGTCACGGACAACTTTATGTAGCCATATTTATATGTACATATTTCAACCGATCAAGTGTACTTATACCTAAAGATGGGTCCCAATCAATAACAAATGTTGTTTAATCCAGAAGTTCTGTTATAATTTGCTCAAGCAATGAATCGGTACGTGAAATGATTTAAGCTATTTTTACTTTATTGATAGAAAAAAAAAATTACTTTATTGCCAACGTTTTATTTTTTTTGTAGGATTAGGATGAAAAAACTAGAGAGCATGCTCTAATTAATAAAACTACACTACTTCAATGGGGATTCCCTCCAGCATAAATAGTTTTTAATCTTAATTTATTTAACTAATTTTACGTTGTAGTTTTTGTTGCTAATATATTTACGCTGACAAGTCTAATTATTGTGGCGCTTCCTCATTGGCTAACTCACGTTCGTGTATCTTTTCAAACATTTATAAATGTAGTCAAGAGAATGTATGGAATACGGATTTAGTATTTTATTTACTTAAAAAAACATGAATGCAATGCCAGTGTAATTAATTTCATTTTAATTTTTGATAGATTTTAGTGCTAATGTGACAATTAAATTAATTTTAGTATTGTGTATTGAGATTTCTAAGGCGTACGATTTTTTTAATGCAGTTCAAGAATGATAGTCATTTGAAGTAAAAAAAATCAGTAAATTATATTTATCAACGGTTAATTGTGTGCGAGATAAATTTAAAGTACTAAATTAAAATTGGACACCTATGAATTATGTATGTGCCTTTAGGCATGGAGTATAATTAGTTCATATATATAGTGTAATTTATTTTTAAATTTTATTAAAAAAAAAAAATTGTACGATAGTTAATCTTAAAACTAAGTTTTTTGGATTGATCTCTCTCATCAAATTTAAATTAGAAAATTAGTTGCATTTCTCAAAAATGGGCATTATGTTTAAATCCCTAATATTTTTTAGGGATTAAATTAAACACCTATTTAAAGTCCAACCTATCCAAATCATTCGTATTTATATAGCAGTACCAAGAGAATTATATATTTGGTTACTAAAATATGAGATGAGTATCTATGAATTCTGAAATTTATCAAATTGTTCATTTGTTCTCTCAAATTTTAAATTTATGTCATTCTTAAAATCAGAGACAGAATAATGAGAATAAAGATAATGGTGAGAATTACAATAATATATCTTGGTAACTTAGTGAAACTAAGAATGTGTTTGGTTGCATAAAAATAAGTGGGAAGAATTAATCTTGGCTAGGGGTGGAGAGATGACAAATATTGCCTCTAGTTTATTCCGAATAATATTATTCCGCTTTTAGTATAAGATCATACATACATACATACATACATACATACATACATATATATATATATGATGATATATTATATGGAATGATATAAGATATGTAGTGAGAGTGGAGAAAAGTAAGTAAAATACATACCCACCTAATTTGTCTATAGATTACTTGAGATAACCTACAAAGGATGGATGTACACAATAACAAGAATGACCAAACAATTTAAAACAATAACAAGAACGACCAAACAATTTAAAATCATATATATATATATATATATATATATATATATATATATATATATATATGCATCCAATCACTTTCATTGAATGATATTGATGGTGTGATGGAAATAATACATTAAATGGAAATTATGATACTGATGGTGTGATGGAGATAATATATTAAATGGAAATTGGTGATGTGATATATGTTGGGCACTAATGTATTCTAACTTTATAAATAGATTGTATATAGAATTATGCAATGATAATGGGACAATGGAGACGTAGGTTGTACATAAAAAAAAAAAAAAAAAAAATTGGTTTGTTAAAAGTAAGGTGGCCCAACTAATATGGTTTGAACAATTTTTCTATATTTTGTTATATGCATTAATTTTAGTGGGAAGAATGTTGCTTTAATTTCATTGATATGTCTGGAACCAAGACGTGTTCCACTCAAAAAACACCACTATTAAAACACGTGTTAAAGAAAATTTATATTAAATCTATTTATAATAATACCAAATAGTTATTTATTATTTTGATACTAAATCAATAAGAATTATATTTTCTTCCTCATGATTTTTGCATTTGATATGCTTAATAAAATTGACTGAATACCCAAGTTTTTGTAGCAAAACATGTTTCAAAAAAATATAATAGAAATTAGAAGTCATAAAATATAAATAAATAAAATAAAAATCACAAAATTATGGAATAGAAAAATTAGTTTTTTACCTTAGAGCCAAAAAAATCACAAAATTATCAACATATTGCTTGTTTTTCAAATTTTGTAAAATTACTATGAGCTAGCAGACTGCGTGGACATAAATTTTAATTTATTTTTTTTGTAAATAGCATACAAACATAAAATTTTAGTCAATGTATTCCACGTTGATACAATAATTTTTAATGAATCCAAAGTTATTGTACTACCATAAAATATATGTAATTTTCATATAAAAAATTACAATAATTTTTGTGAACGTGCAATGACTTTTAACTTGTGAGAGAATTGTTGATTTTTCTTAAAAATCAATGCACAAAGTGAATTAGATAGATAGTAAATCGTAAAAATTAGATTTAAAAAAAAACATAGAGCATTTTTAATTTATAAAATACTCATCAAGAACCTAATTTTTCAATTATGAAAAAAAAAAAAATACATTCATTTAGGATAAGATTAATGCTAAAATAGATTATTGGAAAAAAGAATGGCTTTGAAGGGCCATCATTTTCAGCCCACACTATTCATCCATTTTCTATATAAAAATTTATTTAATTATTTAAAAAAAATACAATATTATGAATATTTTTTAAAAATAAATAAATGAAAGTTAGTATTAATAATAATAACAAAACAAAAATAAATAAATAGAATGATTAATTAAAAATAATTTTATTTGAATAAAAATTAATTTATTTTTTTTTAAAAAAAATCCAATATTATGAATATAATTTTTTTTTAGACAAAAATAATAAAATTTTGAATTGATAATAAAAAACAACATAAAATAAATAAATAAATAAAATTATTATTTAAAAAATAATTTATTTACTATAGAATTGAAATTGAAAGCAATTCTCTATTCATTTTCAATGTTATTAATTGAAATTGAATATAGTTTTCTATTCATTTAATGTTATTGGTAATGAGAATAAAAGATCTTAGCCATTAATTTGATAAGAGTAAGAAAATTGGAGATATTAGCATTATTTCATTCTATAGGCTTGTCTTAAACTTTTAACATATTTCCTGTTTTTTCAAATATTATAAAATTCTTATGAGTTAGCAGACTGTATGGACATAAATTTTAATTATTATTTTTTTTTTAATAGTATACGACTTAAAATTTTAGTCAATGTATTTCAAGTTGGTACAATAACTTTATAATGAATCAAAAATTATTATACTACTTTAAAATATCTGTAATTTTCCTATAAAGAATTATAATAACTTTTATGTGCGTGCAATCACTTTTAACTTTTAAGAGAATTATTGATTTTTCTTAAAAATCAATGCACAAAGTGAATTAAATAGGTAGTGAATCGTAAAATTTGAATTTTAAAAAAAAAAAAAATCATTTTTAATTTAGGAAATGCTCATCAAGAACCTTTTTTTTTTTTTTTTTTAATTAATGGAAAAAATACATTCATTTAAGATAAGATTAATGCTAAATTAGATTATTAGAGAAAATAATATTTTTGAGGAACTATTATTTTCAACCCACATAATTCATCTCTTTTTTGAATAAAAATTAATTTAATTATTTTTAAAAAAAAAATTCAACATTATGACTATAATTTGTTTAAAAAAAGAATGAAATTGATAATTGATAATTAAAAAAAAATAAGTATAATTATTAATTAAAAATAATTTATTTATTATGGAATTGGAAACAATTTTCTATTTATTTTCAATGTTATTAATTGGAATTGAAAGTAGATTACTATTCATTTAATGTTATTGATAATGGGAAGAGAAGATCTTGGCCATTTGATTTGATAAGAGTAAGCAGATTGGAGAGATTAGTCATATTTTGTTTTCTAAAGACTTGTAATGAGAGTGTTTTTGGGTATCGTCGAGTCAACACCACAGCCCAAACGACGTGTCTACCATCACCGTGACAGGGCCACATTCAGGAATCCTAAGTACCAAGCAAGAGCATACGCCGACCAAGGCTCTTTCCTTGAATCTCTTTTGCACCCAAGAAGGAGCAGTGTGTCTCGCAGGGACGCTACCGCCCAAAACTCTGTGTCGTGCCTCTAGATAGCGAACTTTAGGGACTTAGCCATTTATCTCAACCGGTATACCATTTTAGTCCGTGTCACCTCCAGAACTCCATGGATATTCGAGCTCTTCCACTAACTCACCTCCACAGGCTTGATAGAGGCCCGTGGAATTTTCCAAATGGGCCCAAAAGCCCAAGCCCAGTGATTATCTTCTAAACATCCCACATTATTTGTTAAACACATGATTTCGCCTAATTAACCGTGTTTAAACCCGATTAGATAAAACTAATCATCTCCAATACCTATAAATACTAGGGGCTATGCAAACCTGAGGTAACGCTTAAACGCTATTTACATACTTCACACGTTTCTATAACATTTTCTCTCAATGGTCTTACTCTCACGTTTGAGGGGCTTTGCCGTGGCAAATCTAGTCCAGGCCTTGTGCAGGTACAGTTCTGTGAAGGGTAGGACTCTATACTTCAGCAAGCTAGTCCCCCAGGTTTCCAGATACAATTGACTTGAAAAATTTCAAACTTCACCTCTAATTCAGTAACTCCACCTCAACAGTACGATCCACCTGTCTCTGACTGGACCAATCTCGATGTGTTCGCCACTTAGGGACACTAACAGTTTAGTGCAGTCTGTGGGAATCGTGCAAAAAGCCTTCCCCTGATCATTGCTCCTTGCTCAATTGAGCTTGGATGGTCATAAGGTTTGCTCAGATAATCAAGCAGAGATGTCAACTTATTGCGATGGATAACAACCTAAATGGTCAACTCTCTAGAGATATGCCGGAAGCTTTGAGGGCTCACTTATTAGCTCTCACTAACAAGGATAACTGCCCCCCTAAGACTAGGCAGGTCTATCTACCCTGCCACTTATGGCTGCAGGACACACTTCGAGAGTTGCAAAGTATAACGACCTCGTTTTCTAAGGCCTCCACTAGGCTTCTCCCAAGGAGAAGTAATAATAAAACTGAATAATCAATATTTTATTTTATAAAAACAACTGAGAAATTTTACGAACTATGTCGACAATTATATTTATCAATTAATCAAGTCAATTTTACAACAATAACAATAAATAAAAAAAATTACAAAGTTTAATCCAAATCTAATTATAATTTCAGGCGTAACTCCATTTTCATTGATCCTGCAACAAATATTGTAGGGTGGTGAGTTAAAACTCAATAGAATTTTAACCCCTTGAGTACGTGTATCTAACTAATTTCACAAATAGCATATTGGGGTGTTTCTCAAAAAATTACCACATTATATATGATTATATATATTTCATAGAAATTAACAATTATAATTCAACAACAACTATAGCAGGAAGCAAACAATAATCCAGAGGTTAAATACAAATATTAAAAGGATCAAGAATTCTACATGAAATCCTAACCAAAATCAATGTTGCATAATATCTCTTATTTATTTGTAATTAAATTTCTATAAATGAATTTTCCTTTCGTATTCTCAATTTATATAGAGGTTTATTATTTTTTTTATAGAGGTTTAAGCATAAACTTTATTATTATTATTATTATTATTATTATTATTATTATTATTATTATTATTATTATTATTATTATTTTATATTACATTTGTGTTGACCAAAAATAACCAGCACACATATATATTATATATGTTGTCTTTGTAAGAAGACCACACACACACACACACATATATATATAATATTTGTATTTACATAAAATATCCCTTTTAAAATAAAAAAAATATTAATTATATTCTAAAACTCTTAAAATTATATTTTAAATAATACAATAGTTCCAAAAATTTTAAAAGTCAGTTTAAAATTAGTAGATTAACCCCAAAAATATCAAATATCTATACTTACACCATAAATTTTTTATAATATACAAAACAACCCCAAAAATGTTAAACTTATATAAAAGAATATTTTTAAAATATAATTTTTTGGGGGGTATTACAATCTAACCCCTTTAATAAATTTCGTCCTCAAAAATTTGTTCAAAATAATAATAATTTAGAATCGAACGGTCATGCTAATCACACTCGATTCTAGAATAATTGTTCTCTATATAGGGTCCCATAACCGAAAGTCACCAACAATCTACCTCTCACAAAATCCATACTATGCATCACCACTTTCGAATTTGTGGTGACCCATACTTCATCCAACACAACATAACATGGTGTACTTTGGTTGGTAACTTCTAACATAGATAAAATAATTGTCAAAGAATTTTATGTTTCTAAACACTTCTACTATGCACTTTGATGATAATAATAATAATAATAATAATAATAATAATAATAATAATAATAATAATAATAATAATAATAATAATAATAATAATAATAATAATAATAATAATATATTTTTAAAATACCATGGTAGTCTCACTTGGATTGGGTTTATCTCGGTACCAATAGGTCCACGACCTCAAATTTTGTTTTCTCACTTGGCATAACATTTCAAGTCTACTGCTATATCCTGTAACCATCATTGATCAATTTCATACAACATTTAAACCAACATATTCACAACCAACATCATAATCAGTAGATAACCCATATTCTTTGTGGATTGTCCCATGAGATTAAAATCATCAATTCCAATATCCACAATATCATTTTTTTCTTAAATCACAATTTAATTTTTATAATCTCATAAACTTTTTCTATAAAATTAAATATAAACACAACTCAAGCTTTAAATAATGGAATTCTTTAAAAATAAACAAATATATAATTTTTGTTAATCCAAAATAATAGATATAATTTTCATCACATAAATACATCTTAACCACATAAATAGATCTCAAAACACATAAATACGTCTCCAAAAACATAAATATGTCTCAACCACATAAATACGTTGCAAAACACATAAATATGTCTCAAAAGTTAATAATCACGTAACATAACGAGTTAAACACTCGTTATGTTACGTGATTATTAAAGTCCCTACTTGAATTTCTAAAATATTATTTAGGCTCAAAAGTAAAAATTAACGTAAATATATAACCGTTAAGATGCTATACGTTCAAATTAAAACTATAGGGACCAAAGTGAGATTTTAGTTAAAATTTAGAGATGTACAGTGTCGAAACTCCTTTTTTTGTTCCATAAATTTGTGATTTTCATTGTTTCTAGTTTTTGTGAATTTATCAATTTTCTTATTTTTTGGGTTTGATTGTGTTAGAAAACAAATATCCAAAGCGAATTTAAGGCAGTATGTCACTCTTTGTTGGAGACTTGTAAATATGTTCCTAATTTTGTTTTTAGAAGTTTGTTCTAAAAATTTAATTCCATAAATTATATTAAAATTATTATTTTTAGATATTAGTCAATTTATTATGAGTAATGTGTACCATACCCCAAGCCTAGAGTAGTCGTATAACCTATGCTCTGATACAACTTGTAACGACCCGATTTTTCAGAATCGCCACTAAGTTTCTCCCAATGAGAATTAATACTAAAACTGAATAACCAATAATTAATTTTATAAAAAAAATGAGAAATTTTAAAAATTATGTCGACAATTATATTTATCAATTAATCGACTCAATTTTACAACAATAACAATAAATAAAAAAAAATTACAAAGTTTAATCCAAATCTAATTATAATTTTAGGTGCAACTCCATTTTCATTGACCCTATAGCAAATACTATAGGGTGGTTAGTCAAAGTTCAGTAGAATTTTGACCCATTTAGTACGTATATCTAATCCATCCCACAAATAGTATTTTGGCATATTTCTCAAAAAATTATCACGTTATATATGATCATACATATTTCATAGAAATTAACAATTATAATTAAACAACTATAACAGGAAGCACACAATAATAGAGAGGTTAAATACAAATATTAAAGGGATCAAGAATTCTACTTGAAATCTGAACCGAAATCAATGTTGCATAATATCTCTTATTTATTAGTTATTAAATTTCTATAAATGAACTTTCCCTTCGTATTCTCAAGTTATATAGAGGTTTATTATTTATTTATTTATAGAGGTTTAAGCATAAACTTTATTATTTTTCTATTTTTTTTATATTCTACCTATGTTAACTAAAAATGGCTAACGCACATATATATTATATGTGTTGTCGAAGACAACACACACACATACACACACGGGCGCGCGGGCGCGCACACACAAACACACACACACACACACACACACACATATATATATATATATATAAAATATTTGTATTTACATAAAACATCCCTCTTAAAATAAAAAAAATATTAATTATATTCCAAAACTCTTAAAATTATATTTTAAATAACACAATAATCCCAAAAATTTTAAAAGTCAATTTAAAATTAGTATATTAACCCCAAAAATATCAAATATCTATACTTACACCATAAATTATTTATAATATACAAAACAACCCCAAAAATATAAATTTATATAAAATAATATTTTCAAAATATAAATTTTTGAGGTATTATACAGAGGCATCTCGGATTGATCTCCATGAGCACTAGATGGGTGAGCTCAAGTCGTGTGGATAGCTCCTCCTCCCGCACCTGTTAATGCCCTTCGTCCAGCGGGGACCAACTTTCTAGACCGCAGGGCCCAAGGAGCAACCCCAAGACCATGACGCTCGTGTGTCATCTTAGAAGGAGTACGAGCCGAGGGAACACCCTCTGTCTCACGACCACGTGTCTGAAAGACTAGAGATGGGCCCCTGACTACGTCAAGATTCCATCTTTCATGAAGACATGGTGCAAGGAACCGATTTGGGTTATCCCTGGGCTTATCTCCCAACCACACAATAAGGATTTACTTGAGAGCCCATCATGGGAAAGGGGCAGGTGCCTATTTGTTACCTACACGACACCATGGTGTCTTAGTAGCGGCCACTTGTACACGGGTAGCACGCAAGAGGAAAGCCTTCATAGAATATTTCCTTGCCAATATGTAAATGCTCCTGCAAAAGATACAAAGAGAAGGAACAATTGAGCCCCCTTCCGAGGTGAGGTCTCATTTCTTGGACGAGGTCCTAGGTGAGGTAATGCCTAAACATTTTGCACACCCCCAGATTAACCCTTACGACGGAACCCCTATGTCGTTTTTTCCCCTACTTGCCAAACACCAAGTGGAAGACCCTTGAGCATTTTTCCAGGCTCTGTCCTGTCAGACTTATGGTATGCTCAATACTCCCTTTTTCTCCTAGCCCTCCAGGCTGAAGAGCTCTTCATCACGGAACTCCAACTCCACAAATATTTGCTGGAACTTCTTTGGCAATGACCAAGTATTGAGTTTTACCACAAGGACATGCCACAGAGAAGTGCTTCGAGTCAAGAAGCGGGCGTAACTCAGAGGTGGAGACAAGCAGCCCTCCGTCCCACCAGAGACGAAGATAAGCACCCTCCAACCTATCTCCAACTGAAATTCGAAGGCAGAGCTGAGTAACCCTCTGTCCTACCTGAGAAAAAGTTGAGTAAATTTTTTTTGTCTCAATACACAAAAAATGTATGGAAGCAAATTTTGTGGGATCAGATACTCAAAAGAAAAAATACAAAGTCACTTTAACAAAAAATTAACCTTAGCTACTCGAATAGACTAGCCAGCACAGTTTTTGGTAAGTTAGTTAGTTAGGTAAGAGAGCTAGCTTGTCTTCCCTATTTTTCTTATGGTTAGTTAGATCAGTAGGATTGTATTGCGTTATTGAATTTTCCAAATGTGAGAATCCCAAGGAATCTCTAATTGTATTATCTTTTGGTGTTAGCCTATCCATAGAGCGCACTTTGAAGCCTTTTTTTAGCTGAACAATCAAAGATATGATATAGAAACAACCCACAAAAAGAAATATCTTATCTTTTAACAGAAGGAAAGATCACCGGAACGATCTGTCTACCACCAAAAAGAAGCTTATGCTATCGAAAATAACTCTTTCAGAGCCTTTATCCCCAGTTTAGAAACCTACCCAGCACTAACATGAGGGATTGTTTTCGGAGACTTCTACTGCTGAGTGCCTATCCTAGTTGGACTCTGCCGTCGTTCTATGCCCATCATCAATCATACATTGAAATCCATTGAATATCTGACCCTAGGCCTTCCTCCTTCCCTCCAACTTATCTCCAAGCAAAATTTAAAATGGATACAAGCAACCTCTGTCCTACCAGAGACGGAGACGAGCGCCCTCCAACTTATCTCCAAGCAAAATTCGAAGGCAGAAACGAGCAGCCCTCCCTCATACTAGAGACGAAAATGAGTGTCTTCTAGCCTATGTCCAAGTAAAATTCGAAAGTGGAGACGAGCATCCCTCCATCCCACCAGAGGCAGAGATGAGTACCCTTCAGCATATCTCGAAGTGAATCTCAGAGGCGGAGACGAGCAACCCTCTGTCCTACCAGAGGTGGAGACGAGCGCCCTATAGCCTATCTCCAAGCGCGGCTCAAAGACGAAGATGAACGGCTCTCCGTCCCACCAGAGACGGAGACAAGCGCCCTCCAGCCTATCTCCAAGCGAGGCTCAAAGGCAGAGATGAGCAACCCTTCGTCCAACTAGAGGCGGAGATGAGTGCCCTCCAACCTATTTCCAAACGAGGCTTAAATGAGAAGACGAACATCTTTCCACCCTACTAGAGGTGGAAAGGAGTGCCGTCTAACCTGTCTACAAGTAAAGCTCAATGATAGAGACGATCAACCTTCCACCCACCATGGAAGGGGAAGAGTAGTATTTAAGCCTATCTGTAAGCATAGCTCAATGGTGGAGCCGAGCAATCTTTCGCCCCACCACAAACAAAGCTAGGTAGCCCTCAAAACTTAATGAGGGACCAATCGTTGTACTATGATCAATCTCTAGAAGAAATGGCATCCCAACCCTTAAAGTCACAGATGATTCTTCACATCGGTATCCCAACCCTCAGAGTCGTGGATGATTCTCTTGACCCTCAAAGTAGTAGAGGATTCTCCAATAATGGCATTTTATGAGTGATTCTCCACAAGAAGCGATATTCTGGCGTTCAGCATCAAGGGTGATAATCGCACCCTCTCTACAGGTCAATAGTCCCTACGCAGGGAAAAACCAAGGTTATCCACCAAGGGCGGGGCATTGATTGGGTCAGAGGGCTTGTGACTAAGTACCTCTTCCCACTAGTCAACTATAAGTTCTGCAGTCTGAAGGGTAAGGTAATCCTACATGGACTAAATTGGGATAACCTAAAATGGTTCAAGAATGAGCCTGACTACAGAGAACCCATCTATGACCGGCTATGGGGGACCAATCGTCGGGTTGCGCCCCTAGAGATCATAAGGACCAAGTACCATGGGAAACCCTCATCCTGAGTCTATGACACGATTTCTTTATAATCAACTCATGTCCCAAACTAGGGAGGCTAGTGGTCCATGATCCTGGGTGGAGACGAGAAATTTTTCAAAAAAATATAACTCTAAAGACGTTACCAAGCAAAGATCAAATTAGTAAAAATGCTAGGAAGAAGGGATAGACTCTAAAATACCATGGCTATGTCGCTCAAAAACTTACACGCTCGAGCACAAAAAAGTAGGAATACACAAAGTGACTTGCATTGATATGTTGAAAATAAGGTATGTGTGTAGGGGGTAATCGGCCCATTACAAGCCAGTAAAATGAATAAGTGAAAAAAGGCCACAAAATCCTAAGTACTGAAGAAATGATGACCCGGAGCTCAATCTTCCCCGTCCTCGTCCTAAGGGTTGTCTGCACGAGGAGAAGGAGCATCAATCTCGCCCTCTTTAGCGCCCTCCTCTTCATCACTATCCTCTCCGACATCTTCCTACCCAGGGCTTTCGTGATCAACCTCATCCTCCTAGTTTGAGAAATCCATCTCCACATAACTGGCAGGAAAAGCATGATACATGCAGTGAATGGCCTTCTGTATAGCCCAATTTCTTGCCTCTAGTGAGTCATTAGCCATTTTCTCTGGGAGCTCCATGTATCTGGGACTCTTCTTCCACTACTCTATCGCCTCCAATCTGGTCTTCCCCTTAACCCAGTCAGCAAAGTCCCACCACATCTGCTCTTGACCCTTCACGTACCGCTTAGTTAGCAAATTCAATCTCGATCGTGTCAATCTGGGACTTGAGATTCTAGTGGTCAACACTGAGTCCGAGGTTTTCGATCCGAATAGCAAACAGGTTTATACAAATACTGGCCTTAACCTTATCATCTTTCTAAATTAAGGCTTAATGAGAATCCAGCTTAGTGAGAAATCTGTTCCCCGTGAAAAACTTATTCACCAGCCCATGAATTGAAAACGGTTGTCGAGGAAAACAAGTTGAGAAGAAAATACAGAGGTCTAGAAAGTTAAAAAAAAAATATCAAAGATTCTAAGTACTAAGAAAGAGCAAGGCACTCACTCCCTTATGGTCTCCAAAAACGTCCCTGGCAAGCCACTAAGAGGGAGTACTTCCAATCTTCTTCTTGCCGGTTGGTGGCGTCACTCAATCCAAGAACTCTAATATCAGTACTGGGTTATCCAGTAAGTGGGTGCTAACCTCCACGCCAGTATTCCCGACTTTAAAGAAATCAAGACAGAGATCCAGAGGAACAAGTGCAGTGTTTGTCAACTTGGATAGATGCCTGCTCTTCGTTTTTGCTTTGTTGAGCTGGCTCTCCAACGGGTTGCTTTCCCCTATCTTGCGGAGTTGCTAGCATAGGCTCCAGATCCAGGGAGGTGCAGTACTACCCTAAGAGGTCTATCCATGTGCGATAGTCGAGCTCCTCGTGGCCCCAATCTTCCTCTTGTAAGTGACTCTCTCAGCAGAACAGTATTATCCATTACTGCCAGGAGGTAAAAATTCAGAATATCAAGCCAAGTCATGAAAAATTGACGATCAGAAAAAACTAACTTGTTGTTCGTTGGTCTCAACAGAAGCTTTGCAAAAGGCAGAGATAGAGCTCGGTAGAAGTGAATGTCATAAAAAGTCAATCAAATAGTATCCTCAAGACCCTCTCTTTTAGCACACTAATTTCTAGACAGAGTTTGTTCTCCTTCTTTGTCGGCTTCTCGTTCTTTGCAAAAACATAATAGGAACCCAGTGAGTACAAATTGCTGGAGTACCATTCTCATCCACCCCCAAAATTTCTTTATTAATTTGTCCCCAGAATCACTAGACAAGAGTTGAGTAATCCTCCTCATCAGGACCAAACTCTTTGAGTACTAGTGCGATGCCCAATATCCTCGGAAGTAGGGGAGGTTCGCTCCGGCACACTGAAGTCTGAGCTGCTCCCAAAATAAAAAGAATAAGATTTAGAGGTAGAGAATTAGAAAACTAAAAAACTTCAAAAAATTCTAAGCGTTGAGATGTCGGCGACCCAGAGTTCAAAGATCAACAATCGAAAAGGCGTCACCCAGAAAAACTTCATCTAGAGATCAACAATCAGAAAGACGTCATTCAGAAAAACACTACCTGGAGATCACCACTAAGAGAAGTACCGCTCATAACTCTAGTCTATGGTCTCCGACCAGGGCTCCGCAGAAGGCATCTAGCTCTTCGCTCTTTGGTCTTCGACCGAAGCTCTCTAGCGTCTAAGTTCTCTACTCTATTCTCCAACAAAATTTCTACACAACTTAGGTGACGGGTGATTCAAGTGACAAGCATTGTAAGGTTGTACAAGTCTAAATTTTGTACCTTTCTAAGATCGATGGTAAGAAAAGCACCATTCAATGAGCATTGCTCGGAGCCCGAAATTCTTTAACAATTCGAAATGTGCCATTCATAATTCCTAGGGGGTCACCCATCATTGTATTGCTCTTGCCCAAGCGCACTTAATTGTGGAGTTTAAAAATCTATCGCCCAGAATTCTCAAGGGGTCACCCATCCTTGTATTGCTCTCGTCTAAACACACTTAATTGTGGCATTTAGAAATCTATCACCCAGAAATCTAATGTTCATGAATCTATCGCCCAGGAATTTGACCTCCACAGGCCAGCAACTTGACCTTTACACCTCCATAGGTCGGCAACTTGACCTCCGCGAGTCAGGAGCTTAATCTTCGTAGGCCAGCCACTTGACCTTTGTACCTCCACAGGCCAACAGCTTGACCTTCACACCTCTGCAAGCTAGCAGCTTGACCTCTACAATCCAGGAGTCAAGCGTCTTCCCTCTAGGGGATGGCCACCCAAGATTCTGCCCATCAGGGGTTCACCTAAAATCTCTTTATTCAAGATTGTTTGCAAATAGTTTGAAAACCGTCGTTCAAAATTCTACCCATCGAGGGTTGTTGCCTAAAAGACGTGATGGTCTAAGCTCCACAAAATTTAAAAAAAAATTAACTAACAGTCTAACATGTTATTTTTGCCTGGCATGCTGGCATATAGGGGCCCTTCCCAAATTGGTCCCCCAAAATATGTTAACAGTTTAAAAAGTGCAGTTCAGAATTCTTCCCTCAGGAGTGTTGTCCAAAAGACATGATAGCTTAAACTCTACAAAATTGAGAAAATTTACTAACGCCCTGATATGTTATCTCTTCTCGATAATGAAGCACGTGGTAGCCCTTTTCAAACATGGTCTCCCAGAAGACGTAACAACCTGAGCTCCACAAAATTAAAAAAATTTACTGACACCCCGATGTGCTATCTCTGCCTAGTAAGCGAGCACATAGGGGCCCTGCCCAAATTGGTCCCCCAGATTATGTTAACTGTTCGAAAAGTGTCGTTCAAAATTCTACCTGTCAGGATTGCCGCCCAGAAGACGTGACAACCTGAGAACCATAATCGTGTCGTGGTCACCTAGAAGATGTGCTCACCTCCCAGGAGCTCTACCGACCTAGAGGTCAGCGCTACAGGAATCAAGGTCTGCTAGCCAGGAAGACTAGCCTCTGGTTGGTAAAAAGCTTCGGAGAACTGATGAGGGTGTTTTTGGGCATCACTGAGTCAACACCAGGGTCCCAGACACGTGTCCACCATAATCGTGAGATGGCCACATTCAGGAATTCAAAGTGCCATACAGGAACACACGCCGACCAAGGCTCCTTCCCTAGAATCTCATTTGCACCCAAGAAGGAGTAGCGTGCCTTACAAGGATGCTGCCGGCGAATATTATATGTCATGTCTCTAGACGACCAACTTTAGGGACTTAGCCGTTTATATTAACTGGTATACCATTTCAGTCCGTTTCTCCTCTAGAACTCTGTAGATCTCTCAGCTCTTCTACCAGCTCATATCTACAGTCTTGACAGAGGTCCGTGGGCTTTTCCAAATGGGCCTAAAAGCCCAAGCCTAGTGATTATCTCTTAAATGCCCCAGATTATTAGCTAAACACATAATTTTGCCTAATTAACTATGTTTAGGCCCCGATTAGGTAAAACTAATCATCTCCAATGCATATAAATACCAGGGGCTATGCAAGCCCGAGGTAACACTCAAACGCTATTTACATACTTGATGCATTTCTATAACCATTTCTCTCTGAGCTCTTACTCTTATGCCGGAGGGGTTTCGCGGGGATAAATCTTGGTCAAGCCTTGTGCAAGTACAACTCCCCGAAGGGCTAGACTCAAAACTTCAGCAAGTTAGTCCCCGAGGTTGCCAGATATAGTTTACTTGAAGAATTTCAAACTCTGTCTCCGATTCAATAACTCCACCTCAGTAGTAGAATCCACTTATCCCTAACTGGACCATACTCGAGGTGTTCGCCACTTTGGGACACCAACAACTTGTCTTCCACTTTTAAGTATTATAATAGAATTAGAGTTGGAAGCAATTTTCTATTAATTTTCAATGTAATTAATTAGAATTGAAAGTAGTTTTCTATTCATTTAATGTTATTGGTAATGGAAAGAGAAGATATTGGCCATTGATTTGATAAGCGTAAGAAGATTGGAGATTAGTCATACTTCATTCTAAAGACTTGTCTTCCACTTTTAAGTACTATAATAAGATTTAGATATAGATATTGTAAAAAAAAACTATCTTTTATTTAAATGGAAAATCACTATTTGAAATATATAAAAAAAATAAAAATCATTAAACTCATTATGATAATAATATATAACAATTAAATTCCTTAAAATCACTATATTAATAATAAATTATATTTTAAATTTATTTAAATAAAATAAAAATATGAAACAAAGAGAGAAATTAAGGAGAATCAAGAGAAATGGTTTTGTGAGCCCTCATTCATTCTTAAGTGTAGTCTTCCAATGTTAGTTTCTTATATATATTTGATTAGTAGAGAAAATGAATTCTAACCATTGATTTTGGTAGGAATTAGAAGATTAAAGAGAATAAAGACGATACATTTTGGTTGATTTGAAGTTGTCTTTAAATTTAGGTATACTACTAGCTTAGACCCGTACTTTATTTTTTTTAGTGTACCCACAAGTGTCCCTACATCTACACAAGATATGAGACTAATCTCATATGGAGTGCGTGGCTACCCCTCCCAACAAGTGCTTTTCCACAAGCTCGAATCCCTAACCTTGCAGAGTTTCCTCAACTATTTTAACTCAAGTGGGTCTTATCATATAAGCTACACTATGTTGGTAGACTCGCATATTATTTGAGCTTACAAAAAATTATAATATTTTTTTAATATCAAAGAATTAAATAAATATTATTTAGTTATTTGTGCAGCAATAATCGAGAGTAAATGCATAAATTTTATTGAGTAATGATATTTTATATATATCAAAAATAAATATATTATTTTAAATTACATAAATAATCATAAAATAACATAATATTTTTATATATTAGCTTTTATTAGTATACTATAAAATAATAAACGAATAACCATAAATTAGAATTAATTTTTTCAATTTTTGAAAGTCTAACAAATTCTATTTTAATTAATTTATATTGTATCTAATTTTTTTTAGGTGAAAATATTTTTTGAATCACACTTATTTTTCAAAATAATTTAAAATATGGATCTGGAAACTTAATCATATATTTGTGTATAAATTAGAAAAAAAAATAACTAAAAAAAAAATAGGAAGAAAATGAGTGAGGTCACTCATTATTTGACATATAAAAAAATAAAAAAGAGTCATTATCCAACCTCATTAAAACCTTTTCTCTCATTCCACTTTTAAGTATTGGTATTAGATTATATTAGATTAGATATTAGATATTAGATTAGATGTATGTGTGTGCATGAATGCGCTTAGTGTGTGTGTGTGTGTATTGAACTTATATATTTAGTTAAAAGTATTTTTAATATCATATTATTGTTATTGATCTTTATAGTTAATTTGCTAATTAAATTATTGAATTTGTCCAATTCAAGTTTTATATGGTTAGTAAGTTATTTTATTTGTCTAGTTAAAAAAAGGGTGTCTCGGATTTCTATTAATCCATTTACATTTGGTAAAATTACTTTTTGAATTGGGAAATAATCAATTTATTTAATTTTCATGTATTTTTATGTATTTTATTTCAATAAACTCTTAGGTTTAGACCCCATCATATATTAACTTCCCAGACGACCTCGTCGGCATTAGTTTCTCGGAAGTAGTGAGTCGGTCGTCCAATTCAAATTTTATATGGTTAGTAAGTTATTTTATTTGTCTAGTTAAAGTGATTAAAAATGGTGTCTTAGATTTCTATTAATCCATTTACATTTGGTAAAATTACTTTTTGAATTGGGAAATAATCCATTTATTTAATTTTCATGTATTTTTATGTATTTTATTTCATATTTAATTTTATTTCAATAAACTCTTAGGTTTAGACCCCATCATATATTAACCTCGTCGGCGTTAGTTTCTCGGAAGTAGTGAGTCAGTTGTACAATTATCGAAGTAATTGTATTAGTTTCTATGTAAATTTTTAAATTCTATTTTCGTATTAAATGTAAAAAAATTATATTTACTAAATTTAATGGTATTTGAACGTTGAATAGATCGAGTAAAATTTTGAATGTGGAAACTAGTTTTACTATTGTCTTGTTATGGCACAGCGTGCGGCCCGACAAAAGAGTAGTCATGTGAGATTGTGTGTGACCCAACAGGAGTTTAGTCCTATGGGATGTGTGATATATATTTTTCAAAATCAATATGATATTATAGTTTATACCACACGTGTACTCCTAACATTGATGATATTAGTCAGGTGACATACTATCATAACTCCCGATCGTGAGAAAATAATCCTATGGCTAGTGTGGAGGTATGTGTGTATTATTTTATTATATAAAAATGAGAATAACTAGTTGATTCATATTTTGTTATTTTATTACTATTATATGTCCGATTTTTATACCGCTTAGAGTTTGACTATATTCTAATTGTGAACGTGGATTCTGATAAAAGTACTTAATCTAAAAAATATTTTATATTATGAAGGTGGTATACCGATAAAATATTTTATCTCAGGTGATTGAGGTCGAGATTAGTCCACTACTGGTGTTAGATAGAGTTGGGGCATGGTTAATTTGACTTTTGAGGTTGTCTTTAGAGCAATTGTCGGCCATATAGAGGTCTAAATTTTTGTGGTTTAGTAGAATAATTGTTGTGTGTGTGTGTACGCGCGCATGTGTGTATGTTTGTATATATATAATTTGTTTAGTTGGCTATATGTGATATCTGGCATGATTGTTGCATCATCTTGATGTAACGTAAGGTTTATGAGGAAATCAAAAAAATTATGTTATTTGTAAGTCTAGTGTATATATTGTTTATTCAGGTTACACTCATTAGTTTGGTGATGGCAGGTCGAGATCACACCTTGCCTCTAGTGTAGGGACCGGGTAGGGTGTGACATGTTGTGTTGATATAAAAATTGGTGATGATTAATTAAAAATATTATATAAACAAAAGGAATTTTGTCATTTTTTATTCTGCAAAACATGTTCTACCGCCTGTTTATAATTTGAGTATTTTGGTGATAATCTTTCAAGTGAAAAGAATTTTGTCCAAACACAACACAAGTATAATGAGTTATAATGAATTACATATTAAAGGATTTAGTAAATATTCTTGGTTTTGTTTAAGATAGTGTAGACTAGGTAATTGATTCGAAATAATTGACACTTGGAGTAATAAACTTATAATTCTGATAATCTAGGTTGAATATTATAATAATGCCTTTAGGTATAGACATTTGCTAGTATTGAACCCTTGGTTTTGATGAACAATTAAGTATTTATATTTTTTATGGAACTAATGATTTTATTGAGTATCTCAAAAAAGAATTTAGTATAGTTGATTAAGAAAAAGACCTCATGAAGAAAACATAAAGGGTGCAAGATGGACGTAATGAAGATATGAAGAGTTTTGAAGTCCTTGAAGAAAATTAGGTGAAAACAACTCTCCACTTATATACTCTAAATGCAACCCGAATTAGGATCACACAAGATACTTTAAATGAGTTATTTTCATGTGTGTCTTGATATGAAATGATAGAGTTTAAGATCTTAATTTATGATTTTGTATGTGCTCCTTATGTGAAATGATAATTGATCTAAATAGAAAACATGTTTTAAAGTATAAAAAGTGAAGTATTCCAGTTAAATCGATCAACCAAATCAAACAGTGAGTTTTAGAGTAGAAATGAGGTGCTACTGATCCAATCAGTCAACCAAATTAAAGATGTCGGTCAACCGTTTGAAATAGTTGCTAAATTGGGAAGGGAGTGAACAACTTGAACTAATTGGTCACCCGATTGGAGGTAATCGGTCAACCATTTTAGTCAGTAGGTAAATCAAAGAGAAACTAAAACAACCTGAACCAATCTGTCAACCTATTGGAGGCAGTCGGTCAACCGACTAGCCTGCAGGTTTAGGCTGTGTTTTGGCTCTAGATCAATCAGTTAACCAAATGTCAGGGCTCGGTTAACCGAATGCGTCCGTTGAGGTTTCGTGTGACTTGATCTATTAGTCAAAAACTATCCGTTTTTTAAGATTCCAAGGGAGAGATTTAGGGGATTTGAACTTAATTAAGATGTGGTCTACTTATTCTACTATCTCTATTGATTTGGTCCATATACTTTGAGATTCTCCTAATTTAAATGGATTAATACTTCCTATCTTTATAGTTTTAAATTGAGAATAGTTTCGTGGACTTATATGAGAGAATTGAAAGATATTTTAATGTGGAATACACATGAAATGAAAGGTAATGTTATATGAGGTCTAAGAGTGTCTTTTAGAGACATATCTTTGAAAAATTAGCCATTGGAGGGCTTGATATTTGCCTATAATAAAAACCTGCAGGAATAGAGATCAATACATCAAGAAAAATCAGTTCAAGCTTTTCTAATAATTATATTTATCCTGAGATTTTTTGTGAGATCCATTCTTCATTTTTGATCTAAAGTGCTTGTGATTTGGCATCACCGACTTGTATTCTATTGTGATTCTATCATTATCTTTGGAGTTTCCCGATGAGATTTTTCCAAGCTCTGTTATTAACTTTCAATTTATATTTTTGTTGATTGGTTGGTTTAAGATTATTTAGGAAATTATTTTAAACTTAAAAGCTTGAAAATCTATTTTAAACTATTTTATTTGATTATCTGATTACGTGCCTAAAATTGTGCTACCGAGTTTGTTATTTAATCAGATTTTATTTTCCTCACATTGTATCTATCACATAGTAATTATTCGCGATATATTTGTATTGAGGTAGTAGAAGCTCCTTGTGGAAAGAAACTTACATTTTTTATATTTGTGAGCTTAAGTTGATTAGACACGTTTGGGATGATGTCTAGTCAGGGTAGTTAGGTTTCGATCTTTCTCCTGTGAAAAAAAAAAAATAGGGTTTGTTCTTTGTTCTGCAAAAAAATGTTAGGTTATTCTTTTCCTTTGAAAAGAAATAGGTTTGATTCCTCCAATAATTGAATTGTTATTTTGAGTGATTTGTAAAAGTTCTTCCTAAACCTGTTAAAAGGATAAGTGAGAGAATGTTAGGTTAATCTTTCACTTGGTAAAAAGATAGGGTTCATCATTGGACTGGAAAAAGGGTAATTTGTAAAGGTTAATTATGTGCCTGTAAAAGAATTAGTGTAAGGATTTGGTTCCTACCTGGTAAAGGAATCAAAGGAGTTTAGTGGACTACAAATTTTTGTGGAGTTCGGAGGACTACTGTAGTCAAAACTACCTTGATTGAACTAGGATATATCGTTATGTGTTGTATTGTTTATTTTCTATTATATTGTGTTTGGGTATGCACTTAGTATTAAACACATATCTGCTATATGACTAAGATAATAATTAATTTAAAGAAATTTATTATTTGATATTAAGTGTTTAAAATAATTAATTGTTTAAATTTTGTAACTATCCAATTCACCCCCCCTCTTAGGTAACTCTTTGGGCCAACAATTGGTACCAGAGCGGGTTTTAGCCCGTTAGTAACATCCTAACTAAACTCGATCACATGGAGTACACTGATAATGATATTGTATGTGAATCTTCTACTTGTCTTGATATTATTAGAGAGTCTCCTGATTCCTCTGATAGTTAGGGTCCCGTTAGTGAAAATGATAAACTTTGTGATAATAAGGCTGCAAATAAGGCTATTGAGATGTTGATTGCCCTTATTTATGTTTTCGGAAAAGAAAAATTGAAACTTGGGCAAAAGATTGTAATTCTTGAAAATAAAAAGTTTAGTACCACTAAATCTCTTAAGAAGTAGAATTTGGACAAGTATTTTGAAACTACTGAATTTACAAATGCTTTATCAGAAATTGGTAAGTTGCTTGAAAAAATCAACTCTCTTAAAGAAGAGAATGAAGTTTTGAAAATTAATATCCATGATTTTTAGCAAAATATTTTTAAAAAGAAAATCTTGAAACTTTAAATAAGGCCTTGAATATTGAGTTAGATAATGCAAGGTGTAAGTTTGATAGAGCTCGTGTGAAAATTCATTCTGTTTAAAATGATTGTCGAATTCTTAAGAATGATCTTGAATTTATGCATAAGAAAAAATTTGGTCTACAAGTGAATGTTAGTTCGTTGGAGCGATCACTTGAAAAGACTCAAAACGAGCTTAACCAAGCAATAGATAAATTCTAAGATATTGAGAGAACTAAACTTGTTGAAAAACCAATAGTTGCTAAAACAGCTCTTCAATATCACCATCAATATCGTGCTCTCGTACGGAATAATGATTATCCGAAGAAATGTGCTAACAATGCTAGATGTTTTTATTGTGGGAAACATGGCCATTTTGAGAAAATGTGTTATTTGTTGCATAGTTACCTAGTCGGATCCAGAAATAACTAGATACTAAGGAAAGAAAAAATTTATGCAAGTACAAATAGGAGATTTGATCAATCAAAGGGTTACAATGAATACTACAAACTAAGAAGGGATTCCAGATTCAATGCACCAATGAGGATGAATCAATATATGCAAAATGAAAAGTTCAAAAAGCAACAAGTTCAGTACATGAAATCAACTTACTTATCCTCAAAGAATAGTGTGAAACTAATATCAGAAAATGACAACATATAAGATGGTGACAAAGCAAAATGAGGGAAAGAAGCTCAAAGCACCTTAGGAAGCCAAGAAGATTATTATTGAACCAATCCAGAAGAAAGCTAATGTAACTAAGGAAGAAATCAAAGTGGTAAATCAAGCAAAAGTTAAAATGGCGAATTCAAAGGACAACAAACTTGAAATTAAAAATCCACCAAAGGTACACAAACCAACTGCTCTTAAGAACGAACCAGGTATGTCAAATTTCCTAATATTCAAATATGTTAATTTTGTGAGGGAGAGCGATACTTTGCATTTTCTAAATTAGTTTATTTGTTATATGTGTAGGGGAGTGTGCATATGTGTGTGTGTATGTGTGAAAATATTTTAAATAATATGTGTGGATCAAAATAAGAGATAAAAATTGAGCTAATAGATTAAATAGGAAGAGAAATCACTAAAGGACAAACCGTTCTGTCGGTCAACCGACAGAAATAGTGCCTATAATGTATAGACTCTGCCCTGATCGGTTAACTGACCAAAAACAGTCAGTCAACTGACTGTTATGGGAATAAGTTCCCTTTGAAGACTTTATTTCACCCCATTTCGGTTTCATCATTTCTCTCTCTAAAAACCCTTTACTACCAATGAGATTTCCTTTCAAATCTACAAATGATCTTCAAATTTGGCTTGGATTAGAAGATTAAGGGCTCGAATCTATCACTTGGAAGCAAAAATTTCATCAAAAGGTTGGTTCTTCTTCTCCACTTTTGGGTTTCGGTAGATCTACTAGTGCAACTTCATCTTGTTAGGTTCTTGGGTCTTAAATTGTTTGTTGAAATCATTGTTGTTAGAAAATCCCTAAAGGTAGAACTAAACAACCATGCCCGGGAAAAGCAAAGTTTGACACCATACATTTTGAAAGTAAAAAGGATGAAGAAAAAAATGAAACCGAGAGTCAAATGGTTGTTTGCTCTAAACCCATTTATTTTGCCGGATTCAAAAAGAAAAACATTAATCTTAAGAAGTATTTCAGGAAAATGGGTGGGACAGACATTCTTACTTAAAGTAATGAGTGGATGCCATATTGGGTAAAGATATTTTACAATAATCCTACGATTCATGACGGAGAGTTAAGGTCATTTGTTAAAGATGTTGAAATTAGATTGGATAAGGAAGATCTTAGGAAACTTTTGAAGTTCAAAAGGGGAGATGTTCATCCTTACAATACCACCTTATGGCTTGTAGGAAATCTTAAGAAAAATGAGATTGCGAACAAGTTTAATTTGGTTGATGGAAGAGCGGGGTTATTATCACTTGAACATCATCTTATTCATTTGATGATCACTTATTTTATGGTAACTAGAGGAGGAAGTCATGCGGCCATTAATGATTTTGATTTATATTTTCTGAATGAGATTGTCGATGGTAGAAATCTTGATTTAGCTTATATCATGGTTGAGCACATGGAGTACAAATTGAAGAAAACATCAAGAGTACTACTATATGGTGATGCGCTTCAAATAATCTTTAATCACTTCAAAGTTGATAGTGATCCTGAAGAAACTACACTTCTCACGATAACCCCAGGATGGCTAAATGTTAACAGTTGTAATTTGATGGGGTTTGAGTTCAAGTGAAATAGATGGGTATGGAAAAAAGAAGTAAAGAGAGAGAATGATTGTGGATGAGAAAGAAGATGAGGAAGAGTTGAGCACTGATCAGAAAATTGATATGTTTCGGAATCAATTTGATGACTTCCAACAATACACTAAAGTGCTTGATTCTAGAGTATCCGGGATCTCGAATGATATAGTAGAGATGAGGTTGTCCATGAAAAATGGATATGGAAGGCTAACTAATACAATGGAAGCTGGGTTTGGAAGGATTACGAGCAATATGGAACAAATGTTCCAATTCATGCAGAACCAGTAGTACAGTGCCCAACAGCAATACAATGGGCATACTACTTTTGGGGGGCAACAGTCATTTGGAGGACCTACGACAGCAGGGTTTTCAGGGGCAAGACCATCCATATCATATTATCAGCAGATGCCTTCAAGCTCAGGCATACAGCCCGAAAGTTAATACCTACAACTGCCGGCCACGAGTCCTTTGGGACCATATTATCCGTTCATGTGACAAGGTCCCCATTAGATTTTATGCATTATCATATTTTGGCTATATAATCAAAAATGTCTTATCGTAGTACTTTGGTCTGTAATAGTTAATCTAGGAATTATGGTACTTGATTTAGACTCAATAGAACTAAGTGGTGATTAGTCTATTGTGGTGAACTATTGTCCGATTATGATCTTTTATGCACTAATGTTTAATTCTTATGATGATACACATATATCCTAATATTGAAAATGATTTTTATCCTTATTACTGAAAATCAAGGTTTTATGATTTCTTAAGGAAAAAAAAAAAGGTTTTTATAAGAATATTTATCAAGTGGTATAAAAATAATGTCATTCCATCCCCACTTTTTGAGATGACAAAAGGGAAGAAGTTGGTATTTAAATGAGTTATGAGATGTTTAGGAATTTGTTTGTCTAAGAATTGCATTGATTAAGGGGAGACATTAGTTATTGGGCTTAATGTTGAATATCATTGTTGATTAAATTGGGCTTATATTGTATATCTTTATCATTGTTTGTTTATATTTCCATAATTATGCTTAAATAAGTTTAAATATCCGTCCTCGAATTTAGGGGGAGCGTGGTTACATTCTTTATTGGAGAAAATATCAAAGTTAATTTTCATCATAAAAAATGGGGAGATTCTTGAACCCTACGTTTTGATGAACAATTAAGTATTAATATTTTTTGTGGAACTAATGATTTTGTTGAGTATCTCAGAAAAGACTTCCATACAGTTGATTAAGAAGAAGACCTCATGAAGAAAATATAAAGGGCGTAAGATGGACGCAATGAAGATATAAAGAGTTTTGAAGACCTTGAAGAAAATTAGGTGAAAACAACTCTATGTTTATATACTCTTAATGCAACCTAAATTAAAATCACACAAGACACTTTAAATGAGTTATTTTTATGTGTGTCTTGATATGAAATGATAGAGTTTAAGATCTTAATTTATGATTTTGTGTATGCTCCTTATGTGAAATAAATTTGATAATTGACCTAAATAGAAAACATGTTTTAAAGTATAAAAATTGAAGTATTTTGGTCAAATAGGTCAACTGAATCAAACAGTGAGTTTTAGAGCAGAAATGAGGTGCTACTGATCCGGTCAGTCAACCGAATTAAAGATGTTGGTCAACCGTTTGAACTAGTGGCTAAATTGGTGAAGGGAGTGAACAATCTAAACCCACCAGTCAACCGTTTGAGTCTATTGGTAAATCAAAGAGAAACTGGAACAACCTGAACCAATCAGTCAACCGATTGGAGGCAGTCAGTCAACCGATTGGAAGCAGTCAGTCAACTGACTGGCCTGTAGGTGTAGGTTGTGTTTTGGCTCCAGATCGATCGGTTAAGGTTTCGTGTGATTTGGTCTCTTAGTAAAAAACTATCCGTTTTTTAGGATTCTAAGGGAAAGATTTAGGGGATTTTAACTTAATTAAGATATGGTCTACCTATTCTATTATCCCTATTGATTTGGCCCTATACTTTGAGATTCTTCTAATTTAAATGGATTAATACTTCCTATCTTTATGGTTTTAAATCTAGAATAGTTTTGTGGACTTATATGAGAGAATATTGAAAGATATTTTAATGTGGAATACACCTTATATGAAAGGTAATGTTTTATGGGGTCTAAGAGTGTCTTTTAGAGGTATATCTTTGAAAAACTAGCTGTTAGAGGTCTTGATATTTGCCTATTAATATAGACCTGCGGGAATAGAGATCAATACATCAAGAACAATCAGTTCAAGCTTTTATAAGAGTTATATTTACGCTGAGATGTTTTGTGAGAGATTCATTTTTCTTTCTTAATCTAAAGCACTTTTGATTTGGCATCACCGACTTCTGTTCTATTGCGATTCTATCATTATCTTTGGTGTTTCCTTGTGAGATTTTTCCAAACTCTGTTATGTATTTTGAATTTATATTTTTGTTGATTGCTTGGTTTAAGATTGTTTAGAAATCATTTTAAACTTAAAAGCCTAAAAATCTATTTTAAACAATTTTTATTTTATTATCTAATTACGTGCTTAAAACTATGCTGCCTACTTTGTCATTTAATTATATTTTATTTGCCTCATATTGTATCTATCATGTAGTAATTATTCAGGACATTAATCGAGTATATTTGTATTGAGGTGGTAGAAACTCCTTGTGGGAAGAAATTTATATTTTTTTGTATTTGTGAGTTTGAGCAGATTCGACACGTTTGGGACAGTGTCTAGTCAGGGTAGTTAGGTTCGATCTTTCTCCTGGGAAAAAGATTAGGGTTTGATCTTTGTCCTGCAAAACATGTGAGGTTATTATTTTTCCTTGAAAAATAATTTGGTTTTGATTATTCCGATAATTGAATTGTTATTTTGAGTGATTTGAAAAGATTCTTTCTAAACTTGTGAAAATGATAAGTGAGAGAGTTTTAGGTTAATCTTTGACCTAGTAAAAAAGATAGGGTTCATCATTGACCTGGGAAAATGGTAATTTGTAAATGTTGATTTTGTGCCTATAAAATAATCAGTGTAAGAGTTTGGTTCATACCTAGTTAAGGGATCAAAGGAGTTTAGTGGAATGCGAATTTCCGTGGAGCTCCTTTGATCCCTTAACTAGGTATGAACCAAACCATGATATATAGTTGTGTGTTGCATTATTTATTTTATATTATATTGAGTTTGGGTGTGCACTTAGTATTAAACACATATCTGTTGTGTGACCAAGATAATAATTAATTTAGAGAAATTTATTATTTAATATTTAGTGTTTAAAGAAATTAATTGTTTAAATTTTATAACTGCTCAATTCACCCCCCTTGGGTAGCTCTTTTGTGCAAACAATTAGTTATTAAACCAAAAATAAAAAACTTAATATTTGTCGTACTGATAAAAAGTTTGTCGAATTTAAGCTAATTTTTTATTTTCAAAAATAGAAACCGAACATGATCAAGTTGCGTTTGGGTAAGAAAATTGATAAATCCAAGAATTTTGTAAACGATGGGATTTCAAATTTCTGAATTTTGAAATGTTATAATTTATAATTTCCTTACGTGGGTAACTATTTTAAATGAAAAAATTGATTATATTATTTCATAACTTCTTATTTGAATATACAAGTATTTGTATGCATAATTTTGAAATATTTTGAATTTTAATAATGAAAAGGGTTCATACTATTTACTTCCCCTGTCTTTTTGTCATTAACAATATACCTTATCATTTTTTATCAAAGGCCACATAGTTCGGCAAGCCACATTTATTTTTATTAAATATGTAAAAATAAATAAAAACTAATTGTGGCCCATTAACCTATCTTAATTGCTCATTATCCCATTTCTCTTAGAAAATTAAAGGACTTAACACTCCTATGTAGTTATAAGTGTGGAAAGTGCAAAAGACTTTTGACTACCATGTAGTTATAACTCATGAAATGGAAAGGATGTCTTTTGATAGGAATGAAGAACACAACACACACACACACACACATGTGTGTGTGTGTGTGTGTGTGAGAGAGAGAGAGAGAGAGAGGGAGATACAATATATACACGAGATAAAGGGTCTTTAATCTAACAAGAAGGTCTATGTATTCCATCAACTACATGGACTAAGGTTTGAATATACTAAGTAAAGGTTTCTCAATTTTTATCTACAGTATTTGCGTTTGGATTTCTTGTTATTCAGAATCTGATTGTTAGGTATGTATTCTTGGGCTTCTCTTTGTAATTTAATAAAAGTGATTATAATATTATTGTTTACATTTGGTATTAAAGTAATATCTCTAGTCTAGTTTTCGAATTTTGTAAATAAATAAATAAATAATCTATATGAGATTTCTTTGATTGTATTATCCATGATTATGATTTGTTGTTAGTATGTATTTTTCATTTACTAATATTTCTAATTTCTTAAATTTATTTTGGGAAAATTATTTTGGTAAAACTAATTGGATAATTAAATTTCTTGGGAAATTATGAGATAAACGACTTTTAAATCGCTCGAAACGGACTTATATTAATTGAATTATTGCATTTTTAAGTTTTCGGACTTTTTCAAATGGGGTGTTCGATTACAGACCCGGCTAGAAGATGAAGAAGATTATTTTTTTCAAGCCTTTTCATGTTGGGCTTTATTTGGGCTTAAGAAGAGTTTTTTTTTTTTTTTTTTACTCTGGTCAAGTACTTTTTTTCAATTTTAGACCTTGAGGACTTGGTTTTGGCATCTGATGCCATATAAATTAAATCCAATGCCTTTCTTTTAATCTTTGGCTTGGGTTGACTCATTAATTGAACAAATCCATATATACCCATTTATTGTGGGCTACAATTAAATAAATAAATTTGGGCCTTTTCTTTGGAATTCTAGAATCAAGAAAGCCAATTTATTTTACTTAAAACCAAACATTATTGACTAAACTTAATGTTTTTGGGCTTATTATTATTTTATTTATAAATATTTATTTGTACAAAATTAATTTAGGGTTTTTATGCATAATTAATTTTTCTATGCATACTTTGGTTTTCCTAAATTTAAAAGGAAATTGATAATTGACATAAAGTTTAGTCAATATTTTTTTATGTCATATTTAAGTTTACATTTGAGTAATTAAGTAATATCCATAGCATTCTTAACTACAAAAATATTTTGTGACATTAAGTTTAGTCAGATAAAGTTAATGGCATAAATAATTATAATTAAACATATATATATAATAATTTAACCTCATAGGATAATTGTTATATTTAAGTGTTTAATTAGGACGTGATAGATATATATTTGTTTTAAAACAAAAATATCTAGTTGCCTAAACGCCTAGATAATTATTTTAAAATTAAAGCACTAGTCTCATCATAAAGTAATTTAAATCACTTATGTGTTATAATTTAAGCCCACAAGAAAGATTATAGGACAAAATACCTTTTAGACCCTTTAACTATTAACACATTTCTATGTAACCTAATAAGTTTTTTTCGTTTCAATTTAAACCCTCTAATTATGCACTCAGTTTTAAATGATTCTTCTGTTATATTTCCATCCAATCTAATAGAAATGTTATTTTTTAAGGGGTAAAACATTCTTTTTACTAATTTTTTTTTTTATGATTTTTCTTCTTTTTTTTTTCCTTTTTTTCCTTCTTCACCTCTCTCTCTCTCTCCCTCCCCCCAAAAGGAACACCGACGAACACCCTATGTTTTAACAGAGGACCCTCTATTAAAACATATAGTGTTCGTCAATGTTCCTTTCGGGGGAGGGAGGGAGAGAGAAAGAGAGGGGTGAAGAAGGAAAAAATGAAAAAAAAAAAAAAAAAAAAAAGGTGGGTACATATTCCATATTTGGCTTCCTTGTATGTTTTAGTAAGTTTTGTTGTTTATTTACAGTTGTTCAAACTTTATCTGTTCTAAACTTTGATTCCTCTAATATTGCTTCTTTGAATGGTAATAACTATGTTGATTGGAACGATAAAGTTCTCCTTACATTATGGTGCATGGACCTTGATTTGGCATTTTGAGTGGATAAACCACCAAAACCCACGGAATCAAGCACCCAAGTTGAGAAAACATCATATGAGCTTTGGGAGCAATCCAATCGCTCGAGTTTGATATTTATCAGGTCTTATATTGGGAAAAGAATTCGTAGATCCATCCCTGGTTGTGCTAAAGCAAAAGAATATCTCAAAGCTATTCAAGATCAATTTGAGAGTTCTGACAAGGCATTAGCGAGCACTTTGATGACAAAAATGTGTTCCATGAAATTTAATGGCACCAAAGGTGTATGTGAGCACATCATGCAGATACGAGACATAGCTGCTCAATTGAAATCGTTAAAGATTGAGATGTCTGAGTCATTTCTGGTCCACTTTATCCTTCACTCACTTTCGTCTGAATATGGACCCTTCAAGATCTCTTACAACACACATTAGGAAAAATTAATCAATGAAATTCTAACCATGTGTGTGTGAGAGGAAACAAGACTGAATGAAGAAAGGATTGAAAATACATATTTGACGACTCGTGATAAGAAACCATCCAAGAAAGGGAAAGGAAAGGCGCCTCTTAATGAAGTTAAGAAAGGCAATGTCAAATGCTTTTTTTTTTTCTTTTTTTGTAAGAAAAAATGACATATGAATAAGTCATGTCCCAGATTCAAGCATTGGCTTGAAAAGAAAGGTAATCTTATATCTTTAGTGTGTTTTGAATCTAATATAGTTAATGTTTCTTATAACACTTGGTGGATTGATTTTGGTTCTATAATCCATGTCGCCAACACCATGTAGGGCTTATTAAACCAAAGGAAACTAATGAAAAGTTAATGTTCCATCTATTCAGGAAACAAGATGGGTTCATATGTGGAGGCGGTTGGGACCTATAAACGTGTTCTCAATTCTGACTTTATCTAGATCTTGAAAAAACTTTTATGTTTCGTCATTTTCTAGAAACTTTATTTCAGTTTCAAAACTTTTACTTTGTGGTTTTAGTTTCAATTTCGTTGGTACTTCTCTTCGTTTATTTAAAGACAATGTTCTTGTTGGTGATGGAATTTTGGATGATGGGTTATTTAAACTTCATTTAAATTCTACCCTTGATTATAGCCCTACGACTGTGTATGGTAATAATTTTGACATTAAATGTAGTGTTATAAATGAGAAATCTTCCATTTTGTGGCACAGGAGATTAGGTCATATCTCCATTGATGGAACTAAGAGATTGGTAAATGATGGAGTCCTTGAGACTCTCGACTTTACTGAATTTGGTACTTGTGTGGATTGCATTAAAGGAAAACAAACTAACAAGTCCAAGAACGGTGCCAAGAGGACTTCTTATGTTTTGGAGATAATACACACTAATATTTCAGGTCCTTACGAATGCGCTTTAATGGTCAGAAATATTTCATTACCTTTATTGATGATTATACACGATATATGTATCTCTATTTTCTTTAAGATAAAAGTGAAATATTAGATGCTTTTAGAGTCTATAAAGCAAATTTAGAAAAACAAATAAACTAAAATCATGAAATCAGATAGAGGTGGTGAATATTATGGCAAGTACAATGAAAAAGGATAATTACTAGGTCCATTTGTGAGGTTTCTAGAAGAACAAGGTATAGTGGCACAATACACAATGCTGGGCTCACCATCTCAAAATGGTGTGGCTAAAAAGAAAAACCGAACATTAATGGACATGGTAATGAGTATGATTAGTAACTCCAATCTCCCATTATCTTTGTGGAGTGAAGCTTTAAAAACTACGGCATATATACTAAATAGGGTTCCAACTAAGGCGGTTAAATAAACGCCCTTTGAATAATGGAAAGGTTGGAAACCTAGTTTAAGGCATGTACATATATAAGGTTGCCTAGCTGAAGTTAGAGTCTACAATCTACATGAGGAAAGTTAGATTCAAGAACAATTAGTGAATATTTCATTGGCTACGCAAGGATACTGATTTTATTGTCCATCTCGTGCGAAGAGAATTGTGGAATCTAAGAATGCAAGGTTCCTTGAGAATGATGAGATTAGTAGGAGTATTCAACCTTGAAACTTAGTTTTTGAGGAGGATAAGAGTTTTGAACTTACTCCAACATCTTCACATAGATTGGTTGTGTTTAGTGATAATCATCAAGATTCGATAACTTTTGAACATCTGATCATTGGAGAACCTTATCATCATGAGGATATTCCTATCAATCCAGTTACTCAGCACTCTCATACTTAAGATTTTTTTTTCTAAATCTAGGGCCCGCGAACGCTAGCCCTCGCTACCACAAATCATGACGTAGGCTCCACTTCTTAGGTAGACCTTAGACGGACACCCTTCCTCAGTGCAATTGAGGTCACCAACCTGGGCCATGGGCCTTCCTGATCGCCCATCGACCCCGTCCAGGTAAATATTCAAACTGAAGATGTTGATGTAACATTAAGAAAATCTTCAAGAGTTAGGAAACCTGTAATTTCTTCATATTATGTTGTGTACCTACAAGAATCTAACATGGACATTAGTGTTGAAGATGATCCTATTATGTTTTCACATGTTATGAGTAGAAATAAATCCACATTATGGTATTGATTCTATGAAGGATGAGTTGGATTCAATGGTTAGAAACCAAGTTTGGGATCTTGTCGAGTTTCCTAAAGGGGGAAAGACCATTAGGTGTAAATGGGTTTTTTAAATCAAAAGAGACTCTTTAGTCAATATTGAAAGATATAAGGCAAGACTTGTAGCTAAAGGATTCACTCAAAAAGAAGGAATTGATTATCACGATTCATTTTCTTTTATTTCAAAGAAGGATTTATTTTGGATAATCATGTCATTGGTAGCTCTTTTTGAGATGGAGCTACATCAAATGGATGTGAAAACCACATTCCTCAATGGAGGTCTAGAAGAAGATGTTTACATGAAACAACCAGAAAGTTTCATTTCAGAGGAGAACAATCACTTGGCTTGCAAGTTTGAGAAATCTATATATGGGCTAAAACAAGCCCCCCATCAATGGTATTTAAAATTTCATAATGTTATTTCTTCATTTGATTTTATAGAGAATATCAGGGATTAATGTATATACCATAAGGTTAGTGGGAGCAAAATAATTTTCTTATTCCTATACGTAGATGACATTGTACTTGCTTCAAGTAATTTGGGCTTACTTCATAAGGTTAAACGATTTATCTCGAAATAAGCGAAGCTTCATATGTCATAGGCATAAAAATTGAGAGAGACATATCCTGAGAGATATTAGAATTATCTCAAGAAGACTGTATCAATAAAGTTTTAGAGAGATTTCGTATGAAGGATTGTTCATCTAGTGTTGCTCCTATTGTCAAAAGTGACAAATTTAGTTTCAAACAAAACCTAAGAAATGACTTAGAGAAGGAACAAATGAAGAATATTCCTGATGCTTCTACAGTTGGAAGCTCAATGTATGCTCAGGTTTGTAAAAGATCTGACATTGCATATGCAGTTAGAATGTTGGGCAAATATCAAAGTAACCCTGGTTTGGACCATTGGAGAGTTGCAAAGAAAGTCGTGCGATGCCTTCAGGGGACTAAGGAATATAATCTTATATATAAGTAATTTGATCATCTAGAAGTGATTGGATATTCCAATTCTGACATTGCTAGTTGCGTTAACTTGAGAAAGTTGACATTTGGATATGTCTTCTTATTAGCTGGAGGGGCTATTTCTTAGAGAAGTGCAAAACAATCTTTGGTTGCTACTTCTGTTACACCCCACCTCGGACACTCGTCATCGTGGGGCCGACGTGACGTTGACATGACATCACTTGACCGTCAAACCAACTCATAAAAAGACAATATACATAAAACAATATAAAATCATCTATACAACATATACAAAATTTAGTGCTATAGGGACACACCCGTCCCAATAATAAGAACAACAAAATAAATCTCATGAACCTCTCTTAGGTTCACCTCTGACAGCTCGTCTTAAAATACTCTCATATGACTCCATCGCATGACACGCATAACTCTAACTAGTGCCAATAGGGGACCGACTCATAAATTTTGCTCCACCTGCGAATGTTCTGCCTTCTTAGTAAAAATACTTTATAATAATAAATCATTCTACAGCATCTAAATGGATCAAGCGTAAGTATATAAACACCACATAGCTCATAAAATCTCCAGTATATAAGCAGTGAAAATAAAGCGATATAAATAAGTTCCATCCAAATCCATCTAGTATAAAATCATACCAATCACCATAATAAATAATAAATCACCCAATGTAAGTCAAACATCATATCTCAAACACATATCTCAAACCACCACTCCGCCACAACACACACTGTCTAGCCATAGTGATCGTTTTAACCTCACGATCGGGAGTTGCAACAGTACCGTACCCTCCGTAGGATATCCCTTCCTACGAACACCCATCACTCGGCCAAAGCAGATAATCTCTACGTAGATAAACATCTAACATCACTCTGCCAAACTAGATAAACATCACTCCGCCGAAGCGGATAACCTCACTCTGCCAAAACGGATAAATACTATGGCATTGTCCAATCAATAACACGTCAAATCAATTCCATCACTCTGCCGAAGCAGATAATCATCACTCTACCGAAGCAGATAAATACTATAGTATCGTCAAATCAATAACATCATCTAATCAACATTATCAAATCTCAAACATCACTCTCTATTTCCAAAACCGATTTTAATCCAAAATCATATTTTTCACTTTCTTTTAAAAACTGTATGATTTCAACGAAAATCATTTTTTTCGGTCTTCTTTAAAAAAAATCAAGAAAATTCGCATCCCGAAAACTCACCCAAAACCTGCATGATCCATATCATTTGTAGAATCATACAGTCCAAGTAAAACCATTTTACACACACATTTATATATATATAAATAAATAATTTGGTAAGAAGACAGTACATTCACCTAATTATCCGTTTTCGTAAACTTTAACCGACTAGCCTCAAGTAGAACTCCGGTGCCTGTGAACCTAATGGTGACAGGGCCTAAATTAATATTTTATATAAATATAACTTAATCATGAATTGTAGACCCTAAATTTCATAATTTCCTATTCCCCGCGCTTTATTATGAAATTTACAATATCGAATTTATTCGTGTAAATGGTCTCACTATTTCTTATTGTCATTTCAACATTTTTCATGCGAACACATAACATTAAATTCAACGATAATGATAACATGTATTTTACATTGAGACAATTAAATGTATATATTAAAGAAGTGCGAAATTTTACCTTCCCCGAATTTTCTAACGGCCGAGAGATTGGATTTAGGAAAAAGTACCATTTAAACCCTCTAACTGTTGACACATTTCTAAGTGGTCCATCTAAGTTTAAACATTTCATTTCAAACCCTCTACGTATCATAACGTTTCAAATTCGTCCCTCCGTTAGAGATTCCGTTAAAACTAACAGAATCTCAGGGGCAAAATGGTCTTTTCACGTTTTTTAATTTTTTAATCATTTTTAATTAAATTTTTTTTAAAAAAAAAATTAAATTTTTTTTTCTCTCTCTTCCTCCTCTTCCTCTCTCTCTCTCCCGCCACTTCCCTGCCTCTCATTCCCTCTCCCCGCCACCTCCCTCTCCCTTCCCTTCCCCTCTCTCCCTCCCACCACATCCCCAGCAACAGGGGGTGTTTTCACCCCCTGTTTCAGGGGATGATTCCACCCCCTATTACGAGAGTAGCACTACCCCCTGTTGCAAGGGGTGGAATCACCCCCTGAAACAGGGGGTGAACTTACCCCTTGTTACGGGGGTGGCACCAACCCCTGTTGCAGGGGGTGGAATCACCCCCTAAAACAGGGAGTGGTTGCGCCCCCTGTTTCAGGGGGGGGTTCCTTGTTTCCACCCCCTGCAACAGGGGGTCGTTGCACCCCACCCTCGTAACAGGGGGTGGTGCCACCCCCTGCAAACGGGGGTGGTACTACCCCTGCAATAGGGGGTGGCACCACCCCCTGTTTCAGTGGGTAAAAACACTCCCTGTTGCAGGTCGTGCAACCACCCCCTTTTACGGGGGTAAGGTGGGAGAGAGAGAGGGGAAGGGGAGGAAGAGAGAGAGGGAGGTGGCGGGGAGAGGGAAGGAGGGAGAGAGAGGTGGCAGGAGAGAGAGAGAGAGAAAGAGGAAGGGGAGGAAGAGAGAGAGATAAAAAAAAAAATTAAAAATTAAAAAAAAATAATTAAAAATGATTAAAAAATTTTAAAAATGTAAAAAGACCATTTTGCCCTTAAATTCCGTCAATTTTAACTGAATTTCTAACGGAAGGACGAATTTGAAACATTATGATACGTAGAGAGTTTGAAATGAAACGTTTAAACTTAGAAGGACCACTTAGAAATGTGTCAATAGTTAGAGGGTCTAAATTGTACTTTTCCCTTGGATTTATGTTTTAAGTGGGGTGGTTTGTGTAATTTTCTTTTTTTTTTTCTTTTTCCTTCCTTTTTCTTTTTTCCTTCTTTTCCCGCGCTTCTTCTTCCCGTTTCCTGCTCTATTTCTGTTTTGCTGCTCAACCGCCGACGACAACCCCTCACCGCCGATCACCTGCTCCCACCGCCAGACCAAACAACTGACTCCCACACAAACACCCAACTGAAGGGTCACACACACACAGCCGACGCAAATTACATATACCTACTGCTCTCTCTCTCTCTCTACACTCCACTCCGGCAACACCCCACACCGCCATGCACACACAACACGCCCTGATAAACAACCCCCACACATACCCACAACTAAACACACACGCCAAGCCATACACACTGATCACACACATGCACATACACATACCCACATGCCAATCATACACACACATACAGAAAACATACACAGCAGCACACACCCACACGGTTGCTCAAAAAAGAACACAAACCAACACAAATGATTATCAAAACACACTCACACCCACTGCGTTTCGATTTTTCTATTTTGAATTCTTACCACCGGCGAGTTTTCTCTTTCTAACCCACCGCCGGTGAACTCCGGCGACTCACCTACGATTGGAACATCGCACACACATAAAAAAATTGGACACCCATACACACCCAGAACACACAAACATAAAACAGGGCACAATTACATGAAATACACACTCACAATCACCGCCACCACCGGACTAACGGCGATCCCACATAATCGCCAGAGGAACAACGACGATTTCACACACACCCACGCAACGTTGACCTACACAGAACACATGAACAACACACACACACACACACACTCACCAACGACAACAGACACACACCCACGCCCGAACAGCGTCGTCACTCCAAACCCACACGGTCGGACCTGCTTTCTCTCTTTTCCTTCTCTGTTTTCATATCTCTCCTTCTTCTTTTTCCCTAAAACGCACTGTATGCATGTATATATATATATGCATGCAAGTAGTGGTATGAAAATTGAATCTAAAAATGCCACGTCTCCCTCTTCATCTCCGTTTCCGGATTGTTCTAACGGCCAAGCACATATATGTGTTTATATGTATATATTTTTTTTTATATAATAACTATTGTCTAATTACTCTTTCCCCCCTGATTTCTCTAACTCTTCATTTTACATCCAATTCAACTTTTATGATTTTCTCAAATTGTAATTTTACCCCTAAAATGTTAATTTATTAACTTGAATGACAATTTGAATCCCAAGTTTAGAATAAGTGTTTCAAATTTTGAAATTTGACCCATAAACTTTTTAATTTGAATTTTAATTAACACAATTTACTCCAAATTTTTCCAATTACTCTAAAATGCAATTAAAATGAGGTACGTGTTACGATTGAGATCTTATCACTCTTCCCTCCTAAAAGAAATTTCATCTTGAAATTTATTATATTAGTCGAACAAAAGCAGGTATTTGTTCCTCATCTCGTCCTCTCGCTCACATGTCGCCTCTTCCACTGTATGACTGTGCCATAACACTTTAACTAATGGGATCATTTTCGTCCGCAACACGTGGTCCTTACAGTTTAGGATTTAGACTGGCTCCTCAACGTAGGTTTAATCTGCTTCCAATTCAATCGACTGCGAAAACAACACATGAGAGGGTCTGGCACAAATCGGAGCATTAATACATGGAAAACGTCGTGTAGTCGGGATAATTCTGGCGGTAACGCAAGCCTATACGTCGTAGTGTTAACTCGATCTAAAATTTCATATGGTCCGATGTATGTTGGACTTAACTTCCTTTTCTTCCCGAACCTCATTATGCCTTCCCACAGAGAAATACGCAAGAACATATGATCCCCCACTTCGAACTCCAACTCCCGCCGGCACTTGTCTGCATAACTCTTTTGTCGACTCTGAGCAATTTTTCAATCTTTCTCGAATCACCTTTACTTTGTCTGTTGTCACCTGAGCTATATCCGACATCAATAATTTACGTTCACCCACCTCAGTCCAACAGACTGGGGTTCTACATCTCCTACCATACAACACTTCGTACGGGGCCATCTCGATTGCCGAATGGTAGCTGTTGTTGTAGGCGAATTCCATCAACGACAAATGATTATCCCAGCTACCAAGAAATTTCAGAACACATCCCCTCAATATTCTCCAACGTCTGAATCGTACGCTTTGATTGACCGTCTGTCTGAGAATGGAAAGTGGTGCTAAATTTTAGCTTGGTACCTAAAGCAATTTGGAGGTTCGACCAAAACCTCGAATTAAATCTCGAATCTCTACCCGACACTATAGAAATTGGTGCACCATGAAACCTAACAATCTCATCGATATACAATTGGGCATACTTTTCAAGAGAATATATCGTCTTTACGGCTAGAAATGAGCGAACTTGGTAAGCCTATCAACGATCACCCAAATAGAATTATGCCCTTTTTTTAGTACGGGGTAATCCCGAAACGAAATATATCATGATATGCTCCCACTTCCACTCTGGAATAGGTAAAGATTGCAACAACCCAGTTGGACGTTGATGCTCAATCTTAACTTACTGACAAACAAGACACCTGGCAACAAATTCTGCGATTTCTTGTTTCATTACGATATACCAAAAATGTTCAAGTAAATCTCAGTACATTTTGGTACTGCCTGGATGATCGCATACGCTGAACTATGCGATTCCTCCGATATATCATTTTTTTTAAATTGACACCATCAGGCACACCTAGTCTATTTCCAATCATCAAAACTTCATCACTATCCCTGAAATAATAATTAGTTCTGTGACCATTTTTTACTTCATCCCGAATTCTCTCCAATTGAACGTCTGACTTCTACGCTTCAATAATACGATCAATCAACATTTGCCTCAAAGTCAAAGTTACAAGTAACGCTGCCGTCTGACCAACCTCCAACTGAACTCACAAATATCTCAATTCAGCATACAGATTAGTATGAACAACTCTAATGCGCACGATCGAACCCGCCGATTTTTGACTCACCGCATCCGCTACAACATTAGCCTTTCCCGGATGATAGTGGATGGTGCAATTGTAATCTTTAATCAACTCTAACAAATGCCTTTGCCTTAGATTTAGTTCTTTTTGAGTAAACAATTACTTCAAACTCTGGTGGTCGATGTATATTTCACACGTCTCGCCATACAGGTAGTGCCTCAAAATTTTCGGGGTGAACACAATTGTTGCCAACTCTAAGTCATGCATCGGGTAATTACGCTCATGGTTCTTCAATTTTCGAGATGCATATGCGATTATGTGACCATGCTGCATCAAAACACATCCTAGCCCTTGGTGTGACGCATCACTGTAGGTCACAAAGTTACCACCTTCAATCGGAAGGGAAAGTATTGGTGTTGATATTAGTCTACTCTTCAACTCCTGAAAACTCTGCTCACATTTGTCAGTCCACTTGAATTTAGATTTCTCACGGGTCAATGAGATCAACAGGGCAGCTATAATAGAAAGTCCTTACACAAACCGTCGATAGTAACCCGCCAATCCTAAAAAGTTTTGGATTTCAATCACATTTTTTGGTCTTTCCCACTGAACAAAAGTTTCAACTTTCTTTGGGTCCACCTAAATACCGTCTCCTGCAATAACATGCCCCAAAAATACAACATGATCTAACCAAAATTCGTATTTACTGAATTTTGCATATAACAGCTTCTCCCGCAACGTTTGCAACACAATCTGAATATGTTCTGCATGCTCTTCTCCACTTTGGGAATAGATCAATATATCATTAGTGAATACGATAATAAATTGATCCAGATAAGGTTGGAAGATCCAATTTAACAAATCCATGAAGACAGGAGGGGCATTCGTCAATTCGAAGGGCATAACCAGAAATCCATAGTGTCCATATCTCACACGGAACGTCGATTTCGCCACATCACTGTCTCTTACTTTCATATAGTGATACCCTGATCGAAGATCTATTTTGGAAAACACTTTAGCTTTTTGAAGCTAATCAAACAAATCATCTATTCTAGGCAACGGATATTTGTTACGAACCGTCACCCTATTCAACTGCCGATACATATTCTCAACGTGCCATCCTTCTTCTTCACAAACAGCACTGGGGCTCCTCATAGGGAAACACTGGGTCTGATAAACCCATAGTTTAATAAATCTTGCAACTACACTTTCAATTCTTTCAGCTTGGTAGGTGCCATACGATAAGGGGGAATTGATATAAGAGCAGTTCCTAGAAGCAACTCAATAATGACTTCCATCTCCTTATCTACTGGTAACCCTAGCAATTCTTCTGGAAATACGTTGGAAAAATCTCTGACCACTGAAATATCCTCCGTTTGAACTTTTTTCTTCTGACTGGTATCAATCACGTGCGCGAGGTATCCTTGACATCCTTTCTTCAATAATCTTCTGGCATCTAAGGCTAAAATCAAACTAATAGGAAGGATAATTCTGTCTCCCGAGAATACAAATTCCGACTCGCCTAAGATTCGAAATATCACTTCCTTCTTAAAACAATCCACTGTGGCATGATAGCCGAACAACAAATCCATACCCAGTATTACATCAAGATCGTAAATATTCAAGGGTAATAGATCTACCGACAACTTCCTACCACCAATACAAAGTGAACTATATTTATACGCACTAACTATTAACACAGACTTATAGTTCTCGGCTACTTCCTACACATTATTCTCTATAAATTTTTGTTGCGTTTACCCATTTTGCATAACTTTTAATTTACCTGCCCGTCAACCTAACACGTATTTCCAAAGTAAATCCTTTCTAGATTAGTCTACATCTTGTCTCTTCCATTTTTACCAAATCAGATTTAATTTCATACCGCCAAATGATCGTCTCTTTCTGCTTTAAACATGTGAACCTTTCTCTCCAATAAAATCATGAGCACACCCACACATTTATGATATAATCCGCGTATCTCAAATAGTAGCGCAGTGTGTTGTGTAATGAATAAAATGTTGTCTACCAATTTAATTTAATGAATAACTTTACATTGGACGAATTAAGTGTGCTCTGTCATACTGTTGGTTTAAAAATAAAAATATTACGTACTTCCGACAGGGAATCCCAATGTCAAATACTATGAATAGAATTACTTATCAATTATATTTTTTAATATTCCCAGCCACTAGCACCCCCACAATCGTGATCCACCGATTACCACTACCAACCACACTACCCAAACCACCAACTAGCGGTATCACAACTTCGTCGTTCCCCCTAATTGCTAACAAGACAAATAACCATGCACGATGCCAACGTACAATCTAATGCAATGCAATAACTATCACTCACGTGCCGAACCCACCTATGGACACCCTATCTCATGGTCTACCACTGGCTCGACACCACTTACCCACCTATGGAAACCCTATCAAATAGTCCACCACTGGCTTGACACCACCTATCGACACCCTATCTCAAAGTCCCCTACTGACTAGACGACTGACACGTCTCTCTATCTCATGATTCTTTACCGACACAACTACTGGCAAGTCTACAGAACATATAACCTAGGCTCTGATACCAAAATTTGTCACATCCCACCCTGGACACTCGTCATCGTGGGGCCGACGTGACGTCGACATGACATCACCTGACCGTCAAACCAACTCATAAAAAGACAATATACATTAAACAATATAAAATCATCTATACAACATATACAAAATTTAGTTCTATAGGGACACACCCGTCGCAAAAATAAGAACAACAAAATAAATCTCATGAACCTCTCTTAGGTTCACCTCTGACAGCTCGTCTCAAAATACTCTCATATGACTCCATCGCATGACACGCATAATAATAAATCATTCTACAACATCTAAATGGATCAAGCACAAGTATATAAACACCATATAGCTCGTAAAATCTCCAGTATATAAGCAGTGAAAATAAAGCGATATAAATAAGTTTCATCCAAATCCATCTAGTATAAAATCATATCAATCACCATAATAAATAATAAATTACCCAATATAAGTCAAACACCACATCTCAAAAACACATCTCAAACTACCACTCCACTACAACACACACTGTCTAGCCATATTGATCGTTTTAACCTCACGATCGGGAGTTGCAACGGTACCGTACCCTCCGTAGGATATGCCTTCCCATGGATACCCATCACTCTGCCGAAGCAGATAATCTCTGCGCAGATAAACATCTAACATCACTCTGCCAAACCAGATAAACATCACTCCGCCGAAACGGATAACATCACTCCGCCGAAGCGGATAACCTCACTCTGCCAAAACAGATAAATACTATGGCATCATCCAATCAATAACATCGTCAAATCAATACCATCACTCTGCCGAAATAGATAAATACTATAGCATCATCAAATCAATAACATCATCATCAAATCACAAATCAATAACATCATCTAATCAATATCGTCAAATCTCAAACATCACTCTCTATTACCAAACCCGATTTTAATCCAAAATCATATTCTTCACTTTCTTTTAAAAATCGTCTGATTTCAACGAAAATCATTTTCTTTCGTGTTCTTTAAAAAAAATACGAAAATCTGCATCCCGAAAACTCACCCAAAACCTGCTTGATCCATATCATTTGTAAAATCATACAGTCAAAATAAAATTATTTTACACACACATTTATATATATATATATAAATAATTTGGCAAGAAGACATTACACTCATTTGATTATCCGTTTTCGTAAACTTTAACCGACTAGCCTCAACTAGAACTCCGGTGCTTGTGAATCTAATGGTGACAAAGCCTAAATTAATATTTTATGTAAACATAACTTAATCATGAATTGTAGACCCTAAATTTCATAATTTCCTATTCCCCACGCTTTATTATGAAATTTATTATATCGAATTTATTCGTGTAAACGGTTTCACTATTTCTTATCGTCATTTCAACATTTTTCATGTGAACACATAACATTAAATTCAACGATAATGATAACATGTATTTTACATTGAGACAATTAAATGTATATATTAAAGAAGTGCAAAATTTTACCTTCCCCGAATTTTCCACCGGCCGAGAGATTGGATTTATGTTTTAAGTGGGGTGGTTTGTGTAATTTTTTTTCTTTTTCCTTCCTTTTTTTTTTCCTTCTTTTCCCGCGCTTCTTCTTCCCGTTTCCTGCTCTATTTCTGTTTTGCTGCTCAGCCGCCGACGACAACCCCTCACCGCCGATCACCTGCTCCCACCGCTGGACCAGACGACTGACTCCCATACAAACACCCAACCGAAGGGTCACACACACACAGCCGACGCAAATCACACATACCTACTGCTCTCTCTCTCTCTCTCTCTCTACACTCCACTCCGGCAATACCCCACACCGCCATGCACACACAACACGCCCTGATAAACAACCCCCACACATACCCACAACTAAACACACACGTCAAGCCATACATACTGATCACACATGCACATACACATACCTACATGCCAATCACGCACACACATACAGAAAACACACACAGCAGCACACACCCACACGGTTGCTCAAAACAGAACACACACCAACACAAATAATGATTAGAACACACTCACGCCCACTACGTTTTGATTTTTTTGTTTTGAATTCTCGCCACCGGCGAGTTTTCTCTTTCTAACCCACCGCCGACGAACTCTAGCGACTCACCTACAATTGGAACATCGCACACACATAAAGAAATTAGACACCCACACACACCCAAAACACACAAACATAAAACAGGGCATACTCACACGAAACACACACTCACGGTCACCACCACCACCGAACGAATGGAGATTTCACATACACCCACTCAACGTCGACCTGCACAGAACACATGAACAACACACACACATACACTCACCAACGACGACAGACACACACCCATACCCGAACAACGCCGTCGCTCCAAACCCACACGGTCGGACCTGCTTTCTCTCTCTTCCTTCTCTGTTTTCAGATCTCTCCTTTTTTTTCCTGAAACGCACTGTATGCATGTATATATATATATGCATGCAAGTAGTAGTCTGAAAATTGAATCTGAAAATGCCACGTCTCCCTCTTCCTCTCCGTTTCTGGATTATTCTCATGGCCAAGCACATATATGTGTTTATATGTATATATATATATATATATATTTATATATAATAACTATTGTCTAATTACTCTTTCCCCCCTGATTTCTGTAACTCTTCATTTTACATCCAATTCAACTTTTATGATTTTCTCAAATTGTAATTTTACCCCTAAAATTTTAATTTATTAACTGAAATGACAATTTGAATCTCAAGTTTAGAATAAGTGTTTCAAATTTTGAAATTTAACCGGAAACTTTTTAATTTGAATTTTAATTAACACAATTTACTCCGAGTTTTTCCAAATACTCTAAAATGTAATTAAAATTACGTACGTGCTACGATTGAGGTCTTACAACTTCTACCATTGAAGTAGAGTTTGTATCATGATTTTAAGTGACATCATATGCTATATGGTTGAGGAGTTTTATTTCGGGGCTTGAAGTTGTTGACACAATTTCCAAGCCATTGAGGCTTTATTGCGATAATTCCACTGCAGTATTTTTTGCTACGAATAATCAGAGCAGAAATCATAGCAAACACATCGGCATTAAGTATCTAGCTATTCCAGAATATGTTAAAGCAAACAAAGTGGTTGCTGAACACATCAGTAATAGATTGATAATTGTTGATCCTTTGACAAAAGATTTACGCCCTATTGCTTATATGAGACATGTTGAGCATATGGGACTCAATTCTACTTTTTAGTTTTATTGAAGTACCATTTTATGTTTGTATCGCATTTTATCAACTTGAAAGACTCCATTAATTTCATATTTGTCTTCTCTTATTTAGTTGAATACATGAAGCTTAGAGAATGACAATTTATGTTTGAATTTTGTTCGGTGACCCTGAATGAGCATTTAGAAGTTCATTCATAAAGATATGTACCACATATGGTTCTCATTGAAAGAGAAAGTTGTTCTACGGCGAGGTGTATGTTACGCGCTCACGCATTGACTACTCGCAAGTGTACGAGATCAAAGTTTTAGTATAATGTGATCGTGAAAGATCGGGTTATCGTATCCATAGGGATTGGTGACGTTACTATCAAGTACCGCGTTTGTCGTGACCTAACTTTATCTAGGCTAAAAATAAATGTATTTAATTAATTAAACTAATACTAATATAACCTAAATTAACTATACTAATATACTAATATGTTTTAGGAGAAAGAATTACCTAGGGATTAACTTGTTTACAAATACGTGTTCGATCTCGATTGACTTACGTTTACGATGTTTGATCTATTTGACAATCTCGGTATCTAAAACTCCTCTCCCACCTCTCCCAAGTGTAAGACGGGGGATATAACACAATTTTGTGTTAACGAAGAAGTCCCCCTCAATGTCTTAATGACCCTAGGTCGCGTGAATCTCGCCCCAATGTCAGTGATTGCACACAATCCAACTCTCGACCGAATTGTTGGATTGTGCGTGGTGTTTACCCTATCGACAATCTTAATGCTAAAACTCCACCGCCATCTCTCCCGAGTGTAAGACAGGGAATACATGACTTCGAGTCAACGAAAAAGTCCCCTCAATGTCTTAACGACCCTAGGTCACGTGAATCTTTCCCCAACATCATCGATTGTCCACAATCCTAACCCCGACTGGGTTATTGGATCGTGGCATTTGTTTGCCCTAATCCAAATCTAGGGTTTGTCAAACCCCGTATTCTCCATTTATCTATCTAACCATATAAGCAAACAATACGATAAACACAATCAAATTACGAAGAGCAAACATAAACGCAACACCGAAATCATCCAAACTCATATTTATAAATATATCATTAATCCCTATACAATCCATATTTAACTCGTGGTCATAACTGTATAAACATTGAAATCGAGCTAAACATGCTCACAAAATCCTAAGTTAAATAAATAAGGAAAGAAATCGAAGAACTTAGCCTCGTCTGAAGATTAGCCGCTAAGAATGCTCAACGATCGCTTCACCGTCTTCCTCCACTTCGGGATGTGAGCTCTCCCTCTAAAACTCCTAAACCTAACTTTGGATATCTTCTAAAGGGCTCAAAATGCCAAGAGAGTTCAAGAGGAGATGAGAGGAGTAGATATTTATAGGAAAAATATCTCAAAAATATCTAATAAATATCCTAGTCTATGCAGAGGTCACCGCCTAAGCGGTGAGTAGGTCAGTTGGTTAATCGCCATGGCGGTGAAGACAACGGTGGATTAGGATGACATTCTGCAGTTTCATCACCTAGGCGGTGAGTGTCCAGCAAGAATAGGTCAGTCTCTGCATTTGTATCGCCGTGGCGGTGGATTCTTTCACAATTTTGCCTCTGAGCTTGTTTTTCCACCGTTTTTCGACCATTTTTTGTTCGATCTTATCGTTTTCGCTCTAGTTTCCTATCTTTTTACCCCCACACACCTGATTTATACAAAAAGTATAAAATCTAATTAAAACATATCGAGTTTAGGCGGTAGCTAATAGATGTAATCTACATACATATTTTCAAACCGGTTTTGTTAGTTTTAGAGTATTTTTTATAGTGTTTTTATTATATTTTAATTAGTTTTTATACTTTTTCTATAAATCAGGTGTGTGGGGCGAAAATGTATGAAACTAGAGTAAAAACGATAAGATCAAACCAAGAACGATCGAAAAACGGTGAAAAAACAAGTACGGAGACAAGATTCTGAAAATCAGGCCACCGCCTAGGTGGTGAAAATGCAGAGAGGGCCTAAATATGCTGGAAGCTCACCGCCTAGGCGGTGAAACTGTAGAGAGGTCACCAAATCCACTGTTGTCTTCATCGCTGTAGCGATCAACCACGATATACCCACCGCCTAGGCAATGACCTCTATAGAGCTTAGGATATTTATTAGATATTTTTTTGATATTTTGCCTATAAATATCCACTCTTCTCCTCTCCTCTTGTATGTTCCAGCCATTAGATCCCCTTTAGGGCTTAATATAGGATATGTAGAGGAGTTTTAGAGGAAGAGCTCACATCTCGAAGTGGAGGAAGACGGCGAAGCGATCGTTCAACGTTCTTAGCGACAAATCTTCGGACGAGGCTAAGTTCTTCGATTTCTTCCTTTATTTCTTTAACTTAGGATTTTATGAGCATGTTAAGATCGATTTCAATATTTATACGGTTATGAACACCAGTTAAATGTGGATTATATAGCGATTGACGATATAATTATAAATATGTGTTTGGATGATTTCGGTGTTGCGTTTATATTTGTTCTTCATAGTTTGATTGTGTTTATCGTATTATTTGTTTATCATGCTTAGATAGATAAATAGAGAATATGGGGTTTGACAAACCCCAAATTCAAATTAGGGTAAACAAACAGCACGATCCAATAACCCAGTCGGGGTTAGGATTGTGGACAATCGATACTGTTAGGGTAAGACTCACGTGACCTAGGGTTGTTAAGACGTTGAGGGGGACTTCTTCGTTGACTCGAAATCATGTATTCCCCCGTCTTACACTCGGGAGAAGTGGCGGTGGAGTTTTAGAACCGAGATTGTCGATAGGGTAAACACGACGCAACGATCCAATGACCCGGTCGGGAGTTTGTGTGCAATTAATGACGTTGGAACGAGACGCATGCGACCTAGGGTCGTTAAGACATTGAGAGGGACTTCTTTGTTGACACAAAGTTGCGTTATATCCCCCGTTTTACACATGGGAGAGGTGGCGGAGGAGTTTTAGATACTGAAATTGTCAAATAGGTCGAACACCGTAAACGTGAGTAAATCGAGATCGAACACGTATTTGTAAACAAGTTAATCCCTAGGCAATTATTTCCCCTAAAACATATTAGTATATTAGTATAGTTAATTTAGGTTATATTAGTATTAGTTTAATTAATTAAATATATTTATTTTTAGCTTAGATAAAGTTAGGTCATAACAAACGTAGTACTCGATAGTAACGACACCAATCCCTGTGGATACGATAACCCGATCTTTCACGATTATACTATACTAAAACTTTAACCTCGTACACTTACAAGAAGTCAACACGCGAGGATCGAAATACTCGTCGTACAAGTTTTTGGCGCCGTTGCTAGGGATTGGTTGAGAATATTCAATTTTCAACAATCGTCACCAAGTTTTTGATGACTTTGCCGGGAATTGTGTTTGTCATTTATTATTGATATTTTGAGTAAATGACCCGATTTTACTTTAGGCATTTCTTTTGTATATAATTTTTGTTTGTAGTTTTGTTTTTATTTCTTATGTAGGGTACCTGGAGATGTTAGATCGATAGGTGTTGATGCATCCCTTTCGACAAAATTCCAATCTATTTATTGTGCGGGGCCACGCACATAATTCGGTGAGGCGTGTTATTGAAAGATCAAGCCAAACAAAGTAAAACCTCACCAAGCTTGAGGGCATTCTGAAAATGTCGGGGCCGAGGACATTAAACCACGCGCTTCTTAGGAGGCAACCCAAGGTCAAATAAATTAAATCCATCTCCGTCGACTTGAAACAGAGGCGAGATTCTCTCCCCTCCCAGGTACATGCTCTAAACCCCCTTCGTCCGCATGTTTAAATTTCATATGTTGAGAATGATGATTGGGTTCGCTGAGGAAACTGTCCATTTTAAGTTTGGCGGTGATGTGTAGTATAGTATGTTAGTTATGTGTCATTGTTTTCTTGTGTGCATATTTGTTTAGGTTAGTTTGTGTTTATTGTTGTTGTGTTCATGCTGAGTTTTGCGCTCATCTGGGCCATTACCCGATGATGATATTACCCCCTAGTTGTTTTCGAAGTCAAGGGTAATTCCCATGCATGTGTGTTCTGTGTGCTTGACTATGCTTTTTGGTAAAAATTATTGTAGATCCTAATTTGTACGAGCACATAAACTCAATGTATTTCTATTCAATTGATTTCAGAACGATTATCGATTAGCCAAACTCATGATAATTTAAGGATTCTAAAACCTGATTGAGAGGAAGCTTGAGGCAAAATCCTAGGCAAGGTAGTTCAGGTGTAAGACCCCGAAGTTTGACATACGTATAATTTAAGCCGCGTTTTAAATATTTCAAAAATACCGAGGTGGATTGCGATATTAATTATGTGAATTAAAATTTTAAGGGATAAATTGTAATTTTCATAAACATTAAAATTTAGAATGGGTCTAATTACTATCCAAACTAAAATGAGGGGAGGTTTGTGCAAAATTATATATATTATATAATTATATATATAGATAGATAGAGACGGTGGAAATCCAATGGAAAGGGAACGGCCACATGTTCGGCTGATGATCACATATACACATATATTCATATTCATACATATCCACACACCTCGAAAGAAACGGAGAAGAATCCAGAGAAAATAGAAAGATATGAGAACTTGAGGAGAGAGAGAAAACGAAGAGAGAGAGAGGAGCAGGTCCCATTCGGCCGGAGTGTGTTTGGCGGTGGTCTGTTCCATTTGGGGGGCTGGTGAGTGTGTATGTGTGTTTTATTTTGTTCGTTTGTATGTATATGCATTGTTTCATCGTTGGCCGGTGTGTGGGTGTTATCTGACCGTGTGTTATATGTGTCGTTGTGTGTGTTGCCGTGTATATGTGTATTTTATGTTTGATGCAGTTGTGTGTGGGTATGTGTTCTGACGGTGATGGTGAGTGTGGGTGTGCCCCTGTATGTGTGTGTCATTACCGTCGGTGATCGTGTGGGTGTTGTGTGGGTGTACTGTGATCAGTGTGTGTGTATTTGAATAATTATGTGTGTGAGTTTGCAGTGCGCATGTGGGTGTGGGCTGTGTGCGTTGTGGGTGTAAGGACGCTTAGGTTGGGGTAGTTGTCGGTATTAGTGAGGTGAGGTAAGAGAAAGACGGTAGGACTAGAAAACAGAGTAGAAAGAAAATGGGAGCGGTTCGCCTAGGCGGTGGTTCTTCCGCCTACGCGGTAGAGCATCAGAAAGTGGAGCAGGGGGAGTTTGCCTAGGCGGTAGGCCAGCAGTGTGTATCATAGAGTAGTGAATAAGCTTGTTCGCCTAGGCGGTGGATTTTTTGCCTAGGTGGTAGGAGCAGGAGCATAAACTTAAGAAAATGTTTAAGAAGAACGACAATTGTTCGGAGCGGGTAACATTTCTTATTAACTCTTGTGATTATTAAATTAGTTTTCTAGTCTTAAAATATTGAAATAGCGATAATGAATATTGAGACCATGAGACAGTTTATATAAATAAAGTTTATATAATAAACTTTAACGGAGTGATATTAGACGAATAGAAATATTTCGTAATAAAAGGCAGGAAATAGGAAATTATGGAAATTAAGGCATGTATTGTGTGGATAGGGTATTTTTATATAAAATATTAATTTAGGCCATGTCACTAATAGGTTCACGGGTATCGGAGGAACGGTAGAGTATAGACGGTAAAAGCTTTTCGGAGCAGATTACCAAGTGAGTGCACTATCTTCTTGCCAAATCTATTTTCATATATATATGATGGAAAAATGTGTTTATTTAAAATTGGGCGAATTTATAACTTGTATGGATCAAGCGAATTTGGGTGTTTTGAAAATGTGAATTTCGTTGGTCTTTAAAGAAAAATGTGGAAATAAATGATTTATTCAAATCAGTGGGTTTTTAAAAGAAAGTGAAAAACATAATTTTTGGATTAAATCGGTTTTGGAAATAGAGGTTGATGATATTGGTTTGATAACGACGTTATTGATTTGACGATGTTGTTGATTGGACAATGCCATAGTTTATATCATGTCCGGAGGGTGGTCCGGTAGGTGGTGATTGATATTATGGCATGTTCGGAGGGTGGTCTAGAAGGTGGTGATTGATATTATGTCATGTCCGGAGAGTGATCCGGTAGGTGGTGATTGATATTATGTCCTCCGGAGACGTCCGATAGGTGATTATCTGCGCAGTTAGTTCCGCTAGGAAGGCATATCCTACGGATAGTACGATACCGTTGCAACTCCCGATCGTGAGGTTAAGACGATCACTGTAGTTAGCCAGAGAGTGGTGTGGTGTTTGAGATGTGGTGTTTTATCGTATTTGGTGTTTTATCATATATGATGATTGGGATGAGTAATTTATATTTATATATAGTATTTTCTACTAGATTGGCATATTTATTTGTGTTGGTATACCTATATTCTAATTTTATTATACTATATGGTTAGCTGAATTATTCTGATTGATTTTCATTACTTAGTTGGGGTACTCTATATATATAGACGTTGATTTTGTGGTGACAGGAAAATGTGTTTTTCTTGTGGTAGAATTTATTTATATTATGATATTTTTATTCGATATGGGAAAATTTAAATGTTATATGCTTGATCCATTTAAAATGTTTTTATTAAGAAGGCAGTACACTCGCAGGTGAAGCAGTTAGGAGTTGGTCCCCTACTGGCGCTAGGTAGAGTCCTACGATGGAGTCATGTGGAGGTTTGAGATGAGCTGTTTGAGGCGAACTTGTGAGAAGTTCATGGTTTTATATTTTGTTGTTGTTATGTTTGGGGGACAGGTGTGTCCCCATAATACAGAATATGTATAGCTTATATAGATGATGGTTTATTGATGTATGTATATTGTCATTTAAAAGATGGTTAGTTGTAATAGGTGATGTCGTCACGCCAACCCCGGGATGTTGGGTGTCCAGGACGGGTCGTGACATCAGGAGACATGATTTAGGCATTCGTTTTGTCGCTTGAGCCTTTTTAAAGCCTACCTTGTAACATATTTATTCCTCATTACCCTGTCGAAGTCTAAAATGATATTTCATTTCTGAATACATGAACAAATACCCTGGCCAGTTGATCTTTTTCCAAACCTATATTACTGAATTTAAAGGTACATTTGAGTAAATCAAGTTAACAGTTGCAAATGCTTCTTGATGTGAGCGGTTGGGTTTAGGGCGAACTTCGGATTGGTTTCGGTATTCGATTACTCACTTGTCATTTTTCTTTCATTTTAACCAAACCCGTGAAATCATAGTAATCAAATAAGTTTGGGGGTGTGGTTAGCATTGGATGGAAAAAAAAATTATGTTTCTTTTGACAAGTGAGTACATCTGTCTTAAACGTTTGTTCGGAATTGTTTTAAATCTTTCTATGGGGGTTTGAGAGTAAATGTGCCAAGCGTTGAGCCTTGGGTAACGTTAAGTTAACAACGTTAACCCGTTTTCAATTCCAAAATACCCTTAGCCAAATCTTCCATAACCGAACTAAGTCCTTCTAATATCTATGAACTTCCAAGCCTACATTAGTGGAGAGTGGACCCCAATCAAGCATATGGAAATCCTAGTCCTAAATGGTCTAAGTCATGAATTTCGTTAGGGGATAATCCAATCCGGTCATTGTATAGCTATATTATTGAGTCTCGCACTAACACGTTTACAGGATCTAGAATAGCGTTTACCATTATTGCATGTCAAAATTCTAGAACCACATGATATGTTTTACCACCTTAACTCGATATGACTAGCGGTTGTTGAGGGAATAATAACTTGGCCATTAGAAGAAGTCAAAACTCGCATGTCATTGTGTTTAGATTGTTTTTAGGATGTTTGTTATTTTATTTCGTTGTGTTTTTTTCATTTTCGTGTATGTGTTTTGCTCGAGGACTAGCAAAATTCCAAGTTTGGGGGTATTTGATAGATGTGATCTACCTACATATTTCCAAACAGATTTTGTTAGTTTTAGAGTATGTTTCATAACGTTTTTATTATGTTTTAATTAGTTTTTATACTTTTTGTATAAATCAGGTGTGTGGAACGAAAAGGTATGAAACTGGAGTGAAAACGATCAGATCGAACCAAGAACGGTCGAGGAATGGTGTAAAAACAAGCACGGAGTCAAGATTCTGAAAACCAGCCCACCGCCTAAGCGGTGAAAATACAGGGAGGGCCTAAATCTACTGGAAGCTCACTGCCTAGGCGATGAAACTGCAGAGAGGTCACCAAATCCACCGTTGTCTTCACCGCCGCGACAATCAACCAACCAACATACCCACTGCCTAGGCAGTGACCTCTACACAGCTTAGGATATTTATTAGATATTTTTGAGATATTTTGCCTATAAATATCCACTCTTCTCCTCTCCTCTTGCATATTCTGGCCATTAGAGCCCCTTTAGGGTTTAGTATAGCATATGTAGAGGAGTTTTAGAGGGAGAGCTCACATCCCGAAGTGGATGAAGACAGTGAAGTGATCGTTGAACGTTCTTAGCAACAAATCTTCGGATGAGGCTAAGTTATTCGATTTCTTCTCTTATTTCTTTAACTTAGAATTATGTGAGCATGTTTAGCTCGATTTCAATGTTTATACGGTTATGACCACGAGTTAAATGTGGATTGTATAGGGATTAACGATATATTTATAAATATGTGTTTGGATGATTTCAGTGTTGTGTTTATGTTTGTTCTTCCTAGTTTGATTGTGTTTATCGTATTGTTTGTATATCATGCTTAGATAGATAAATGGAGAATACAGGGTTTGACAAACCCCGGATTCGGATTAGGGTAAACAAACGTCAAGATCCAACAACCCAGTCAGGGTTAGGATTGTGGACAATCGATGACGTTAGGGCAAGACTCACATGGCCTAGGGTCGTTAAGACGTTGAGAAGGACTTCTTCGTTGACTTGAAGTCATGTATTCTCCCATCTTACACTCGGGAGAGGTGGCGGTGGAGTTTTAGAATCGAGATTGTCGATAGGGTAAACACGACGCGATGATCCAATGACCTGGTTGGGAGTTGGATTGTGCGCAATCAATGACGTTAGAGCGAGACTCACGCGACCTAGGGTGTTTAAGATGTTGAGGGGGACTTCTTCGTTGACACGAAGTTGCGTTATATCTCCCGTCTTACACTCGGGAGAGGTGGCGAAGGAGTTTTAGATACCGAGATTGTCAAATAGGTCAAACACCGTAAACGTGAGTAAATCGAGATTGAATATGTATTTGTAAACAAGTTAATCCCTAGGTAATTCTTTTCCCTAAAACATATTGGTATATTAGTATAGTTAATTTAGATTATATTAGTATTAGTTTAATTAATTAAATACATTTATTTTTAACTTAGATAAAGTTAGGTCATGACAAACGCTGTACTCGATAGTAACGACACCAATCCCTGTGGATATGATAACCCGATCTTTCACGATCACACTATACTAAAACTTCGACCTCGTACACTTGCGAGTAGTTAATATGCGAGGATCTAAATGCTCGTCGTATAGTAACACACATCATGTAATGTTCTAGAATTTTTACATGCAATAATGGTGAACGCCATTTTAGATCCTGTAAACGTGTTAGTGCGAGACTCAATAATACAGTTATACAACGACCGGATTGGATTATCCCCTAGCTAAAATCATGACTTAGACCGTAAAGGACTAGGATTATCTATATGCTTGATTGGAGTCCACTCTCCAATAATGCAGGTTGAGTAGTTCATAAAAATCAGAAGGACTTGGTTCGGTTTTGGAATATTTGGCCAAGGGTAAATTGGAATAGAAACTGGGTTAATGTTGTTAACTTAACGTTACCTAAGGCTCAACACTTGGCATATTCACTCTCGAACCCCCATAAAAAAATTGGAAACAATCCCGAACAATCATTTTAGACCGATGTACTCACTTGTTCAAAAGAAACAAAATTTAACAATATTTACATTTTTTTTAACAATGCTAACCATACCTCCAAACTTATTCGATTACTGTGATTTGATGGGTATGGTTAAAACTAAAGAAAAACAATAAGTGAGTACTCAAATACCAAACCAATCCGAAGTTCGCCCTAAACCCAACTGCTCACATCAAGTAGTGTATATGAATGCTAACTTGATTAACTCAAATGTGCCTTTAAATTCAGCGATATAGGTTTGGAAAAAGATCAATTGACCAGGGTATTTGTTTATGTGTTTAGAATTGAATTGGCATTTTAGGCTTCGATAGGGTAACGAGGGATAAACATTTAACAAGGTAAGTTTAAAAATGCTTAAGCGACAAAAAAAAATTTCTAAATCACGTCTCCTGAACTACCTCGCCTAGGATTTTGCCTCAAGTTTCCCCTTAATCAAGTTCTAGAATCCTTAATGTGTCATGAATTTGGTTAATGGATAATCGTCCTCAAGTCAATTAAATAGAAATACATTGAGTCTATAATAATTTTTACCAAAACGCATTGTCAAGCACATAGAATCACACATGCATGGGTATTACCCTTGACCTCAAAAACAACCAGGGATAATCTCATCATCAGGTAACGGCCCAGATGAACGCAAAACTCAGCATGAACACGACAACAATAAACACAAACTAACCTAAACAAACATGTAATATGGAAAAACAATAACACATAAAATATACTATTCTACACATCACCTCCGAACTCAAAACGGACAGTGTCCTCAACGAACCCAATCATCAATCTCAACATATAGGAAATTAAAGCATGCTAACGAATGAGGCTTAGAACACGTACCTGGGAGGCGAGAAAATCTCACCTCCGAATCAATTTGGTTGTGATGGATTTAATTTATTTGACCTTGGGTTGCCTCCCAAGAAGCGTGTAATTTAATGTCCTCGACTCGACATTTTCAAAACACCCTCAAGCTTGGCAAGGTTTTACTTTGTTCAGCTCGATCTTTCAACGAAATGCCTCATCGGCTTATGTACGTGGCCCCGCATTATAAACGGCTTGGAATCCCATCGAAAGAAATGCATCAATACCCGTCGATCTAACATCGCCAAGTACCTTGCATAAGAAACAAAAACAAAACTACAAAAAAAAAAAAAAAAAAAAAAAAAAAAAAAAAAAAAATTATATACAAAAGAAATGCCTAAAGTAAAATCGAGGCATTTATTCACAATATCAATAATAAACAACAAACACAATTCCCGGCAATCGTTACCAAAAACTTGGTGGCGATCGCCAAAAACTGTATTTTGACAAACAACCAATCCCCGGTAACGGCGTCAAAAACTTGTACGGTGAGACGTATGTTACGCGCTTGCGTATTGACTACTCGCAAGTGTACGAGGTCAAAATTTTAGTATAGTATGATCGTAAAAGATCGAGTTATCGTATCCACAGGGATTGGTGTTGTTACTATCGAGTACCGCGTTTGTCATGACCTAACTTTATCTAGGCTAAAAATAAATGTATGTAATTAATTAAACTAATACTAATATAACCTAAATTAACTATACTAATATAATAATATGTTTTAGGGGAAAGAATTGCCTAGGGATTAACTTGTTTACAAATACGTGTTCGATCTCGATTGACTTACGTTTACGGTGTTCGACCTATTTGACAATCTCGGTATCTAAAACTCCTCCGCCACCTCTCCTGAGTATAAGACGGGGGATATAACACAACTTCGTATCAACGAAGAAGTCCCCCTCAACATCTTAATGACCCTAGGTCGCGTGAATCTCATCCCAACGTCATTGATTGCACACAATCTAACTCCCGACCGGATTGTTGGATCGTGCGTTGTGTTTACCCTATCGACAATATCAGTTCTAAAACTCCACTGCCACCTCTCCCGAGTGTAAGATAGGGAAATACATGATTTCGAGTTAATGAAGAAGTCCCCCTCAACGTCTTAACGACCCTAGGTCACGTGAGTCTTGCCCCAACGTCATCGATTGTCCACAATCCTAACCCCGACCGGGTTATTGGGGTGTGGAATTTGTTTACCCTAATCTGAATTCGGGGTTTGTCAAACCTTGTATTCTCCATTTATCTATCTAAGCATGATAAACAAACAATACGATAAACATAATCAAACTACGATCCAAACACATATTTATAAATATATGGTTAATCCCTATACAATCCATATTTCACTCGTGGTCATAACCATATAAACACTGAAATCGAGCTAAACATGCTCACAAAATCCTAAGTTAAAGAAATAAGGGAAGAAATCGAAGAACTTAGCCTCGTCCGAAGATTAGCCGCTAAGAACGCTTAACGATCGCTTCGCCGTCTTCCTCTACTTCGGGAGATGAGCTCTCCCTCTAAAACTCCTAAACCTACCCTTAGATATCTTCTAAGGGGCTCAAAATTCCAAGAGAGTTCAAGAGGAGAGGAGAGGAGTAGATATTTATAGGCAAAATGTCTCAAAAATATCTAATAAATATCCTAGATTGTGCAGAAGTCACCGCCTAGGCGGTGAGTAGGTCGGTTGGTTGATCGTCGCGGCGGTGAAGACAACGGTGGATTAGGATGACATTATGCAATTTCACCGCCTAGGCGGTGAGTGTCCAGCAAGAATAAGTCAGTCTCTGTATTTTCATCGCCGGGGTGGAGGTTTGGACACCGCGGCAGTGGGCTTTTTTCACAAATTTGCCTCCGAGCTTGTTTTTCCACTGTTCTTCGACTGTTTTTGGTTTGATCTCATCGTTTTGGCTCCAGTTTGCTATCTTTTTGCCCCATACACCTGATTTATACAAAAATTATAAAAACTAATTAAAACATAATAAAAATAACTATAAAAATACTGTAAAACTAACAAAATCGGTTTTGAAATATGTAGGTAAATCACACCTATCAGTTGCATTGTAATACGTGGAAGGTAATACTTGTTTTAAAGGACTTACCGCCACAATTCATGTAATTTAAACTCTTTTGCTTGCGTATGAGGATATTATACATGTGGATTTTTTTTAAGATGTATCAAATTAATTTGATACATATTAAGTGTTTAATGGGCCAAGTAGGAGAATATTAGCCACATTTTTATTTATTAAATATGTAAAAATAAATTAATTAATTGTGGCTCATTAACCCACCTTAATTGCTCATTATCCCATTTCCCTTAGAAAAATGAAAGGATTTGTAACTCTCATGTAGTTATAAGTGTGGAAAATGGAAAGGGCTTGTAACTCCCGTGTAGTTATAACTTCATGAAGTAGAAATGATTTCTTTTTATGGGAAAGAAGAACACAACACACATGCGCGCGCGCGCGCACACATGTGTTTGTATGATACAATATATACACACAAGAGAGAAAAAGGTCTCTATTCTAACAAAAAGGTATATGTTTTTCATCAATTGCGTGGATTAAGCTCTTAAATAGACTAGATAAATGTTTCTCAATTTTCGTCTACCATACTTGTGTTGCGATTTCTTTCTATCCAGAATCTTATTGCTATGGTTGGAGGTATGTATTCTTGAATTTTCACTTTTAGTTTATTCAAATCAATTATAATAATATTGCTTACAAGTTCCCCTATAAGTTAAAAATAACTGAACTTTTTATTCTAATGACAATTTAGCTTTAACTATTTAAAAATAACTAAATAATTAAAAATTTAAATACAACAACGTCCCTTTACCTTTTTATAGTAACATCCCTATTTAAATAATATAGTTTTTAAACTCTCTTTTTTTAACAACAAAAAAAAAAATCTCAGGCCCCCCTGTTTTTGTTCTTCGTTAACTTTCTTTACGGAGCGCTTCTTCTCAAATTTTAGTCTTCAATTAAGAAAAATTGAAGTACAATTGACGAAGTTGGAGAACTTTACGACGGGAAGGAACTGCTAGATCAAAACGACGGAGACGAAGTGGGGCTCCGAGCAGGATTCTTGTCAGTTCAAGAACAAGACTTCTGGCTCGAAGAAATCTCCAAGACCAACAACAGTTAAGATAGCTGAAATGAGCTTCCAGATGAAAGAAGTCTATTACATGACAATTCTTCGACCGTTACGTTTCACGCCAATCGCTATTATAACCTTTTTTTTTTTTTTCCGTGGAATATGCTTCTGACACTCCAAATTTTTCGCCTCTAGTGGACTTTGGAGCTTTTCCTCCTCATTTCTCTCTCTCTCTCTCTTTTCCCCTAGATCCATTGTCGCGATAGATATGGACTGTCACGGCGATGGATCTGATGGTCCAGTTTGTCGCGTGAAGGATCTGCACCAGATGCTTTGCCAGGATGGATCTAAAAGAGAGAGAGAAAAAGAGAAAGGAGGAGGAGCATAGGTGTTAATCAAACATTAGTGGATTCCATTAATGAAAAGTGGAAGGAAAATGAGGTGGTGAAGTTAAAATTTGAAGGACCTCTTGCTATGAACATGAAAAGAACTCATGAGATCTGGATGAATAGGTAACTAGTAGTGAAGTAATGGTGGTTGTGCAAAGATGGAGGAGAATGAACACCAAATACAATATAGACCCCTAAGTTTACGAAAGAAAATTAAATAGATCCCATGAATAAAAAAAATATTTTTTCTTAAAAATAGGGTGTTTGTGAATTTAAAAAAAAAAATGATAAAAAAATATTTTTTTTAAAAAAGAGAAAGACATTTATGTCTTTTTACTAAAAAAAATTGGTCAAAGGGGATGAGCGGTATTTGTAAAATGATAAGGAAAATATCTGTTGAACGGTAAAAGGACAAGGGAGATAAATAGTATAAAACCCATAACAGAAAATGTGAAAATATACTAAATAATATAATTTTGATTTTAGTTTTAGTTTTAATAATGTAATTTTTATATTTATTTTAGAAATATAATTTTGTTAAGAAAATTTTATTATTTAGTCCTCCAAAGATATAGAAGCTATAAAATAAACATCTAACTACTTTAATTAAGTTTTAATATCCCAAATATTTTTTAGAAAATAGTCCGTGTTCTTTGACCACTATTTTTTCCTGATTTACATAAAATGTCATTTTGTAAGATATAGCAACATGTGAATATTCATATTTTTATTTTGATATTTTTAAACATTTAATATAGGTTAACAGTTTGATTGTGCTGCTGTAAATGTTCACAATGTTTATATGAACAAATACGTTCTTTTGTTATGTTCACATGTTCTTCTGTTTATGTTATTTTCTTATGTTCACAAAAATTATGGAAAGAACATTTGCGTTCTTTTGTTATGAACTCACACTACTATTTAAAATAGTTGTGAATATTCAGAGAGAAAAGTGTGAATATTTAAAATTAAAACTAAAATCAACCAAGAATAACAAATAAAAATATTGAAAATAAACCCTAAAATCAACAAAAACAAAATTGGTATAAAAATTCATCAAATTACAATAAACATTCACCAAAAAAACAAAATCAGTATGAACGTTCACCAAACCAAAACAAACATTCACCAAAAAACAAATAGGTATGAACATTTAAAAAATAAAAAAAATAAAAAAATCAATAAACAGGTATGAACATTCACAAAAATAAAAAAAAAAAAAAAAAGATCAATAAGAACATCCACAATGAATAAACAAAAGCTTCACCAAAATCAACGAGACTAAAAAATTAAAACAGATATGAAGCGGCGAAGTAAGTTTCATGATCTGCAAATTCTATAGGCACAACCAACATTAACAAATCAAAAACATTGAAAAAAACCCTAAGATCAACAAAAAACAAAAATCAATGTTCAAACCGCAATGAACATTAACTAAAACACAAACATGTATGAACATTCACAAAAAATAAAAGAACAATCACAATGAATAAATAAGAAACTCCAAATCTGAAAAATTCAGTGGCAATGGTGAACATTAAAAGACAGTGACGAATGACGAATGGCGAATGACAGTGGCAAATGACAAAGCAGCAACGAATGAAGCAGATCAGATCCGAAAAATTCCATAGCGGCGGCGATGTTGGTTTGCAGGGGGAAACGATTTCGGCGGTGGCGATGGTGGGTTTTTGTTGCTGAGAGAGAGAGAGAGGACGACAATAACGGTTCCAGATTTGGAAAATTCCACGGCGGCGATGATTGGTTCGCGAGGAAAATCCCAGATCAACGTTGTCGCACGCCATTCACCGTCTTCTGTGTTTGTCGTTTAGATCATCGCTAAAGAGAGAGATCTGGAACATTCTAGATCTGGAAAATTACCACCATCATCACCAACGTCGTCACCTTACCATTTGCCATCTTTTGTACTCGCCGTTTGTCGTTCAACTCATCGGAGGGTAGTGGCGGAGAGGAAGAGACGGAGGTGGTGGAGGAGAGAATGAGAGACAATCGGTTGAAAATGAATAGAGAGAGTTTAGAGATATTAGGGCTAAAGCACATTAGGGTTTCATATATTTATTAGGGATGGTCATGGGCCGGGCTGGGCTGGGCTCGGGCCGGGTTTTGATTAGGGTATTACACAAAAATGTTAGGCCCTAGTCTGGTCTGGCCCTATGATCGGGCCCAAATTTTATGCGCAAGCCCGGCCCTACAAAAAAAAATTAAGCCCAGGCCTGGCCCTATAATTTTTTTTTTTAAAATTTAAAAACTAAATACTAAAATTACAAAATGACCCCTCAATTCTCTCTTTATAAGAGGAATGAAACTAGGATTTGCTAAATTATCTAGCTAAAATTATAAATTATAAAATGGCCCCTCAACTCTTTCTCTATGGATATATATATAAAATATATATTTTTTATATTTTAAAATAGTTCGGGCCGGGCCGGGCCGGCCCTAAACAAAAATGATCAAGCCCTAACCCGGCCCTAAAAATAAATGGGCCTTAATCTTTAGGCCCTAGCCCGGCCCATGGGCTTAAACACCAAGCCCAAGCCCTAAAAAAATAGGGCCGGGCTGGGCGGGCCGATCGGGCCTTCGGGCCCATGACCATCCCTAATATTTATTATAAGGGAATAAACGTCCATTCACCATTTTTTATTAACGGTTAAGACTTATACACTAAAAATATTTTGAAAAAGGACTAAATTACAACATAAATATTTAAAAAGATTTTTCTATTAAACTAACTCTTAAAGGGCTAAACAATAAAAAATTCTTTTAGTAATATTTTTGTAACTATAGAGAGAATTTTGAAATTTGTAAAATTATAAAATAAAAAATTGGGGTTTAAAGTACAATTACAAAATAAAACCAGAGTTATTCATGTAATTTCCTCTCCCTTCTTCCTCTCTCAGATGCGGTGTGGTAACTGGTGAACTCTCTCTCTCTCTCTCCCACCTTGATCTGAGGTCCACCAAATCCCTTAAATATAGCAGAAGCGAGGTGCGTCGGCGGCGGCAGATTCGTGCGACGGAGACGGCGATGGCTGATTCGTGCGACGGCCACGGCAGAATAGAGCAACGGTGAGAGGGACTTCGGCTTTTGTGAGCAGTTGTTTGAATCCGCCTCTCGTTCTTCGTTTATGCATACAGAATTGCTGTCAGAATAACAACAGGACATACTGAGGTGAAATTGGGGAAGGGAAAGATGGAGTGGGCAACGTTACAGCATTTAGATCTACGGCACGTCGGTCGCAGCTCGAAACCGCTGCAGCCTCACGCAGCAGCATTTCATCCGACTCAGGCTATTATTGGCGCTGCGATTGGAAATCACATCGTCGGTATGATTAATGTCTGTTTCTAGATCGTTGTTTCCGCATCCTTTTTTTGGGATGATTACCTTTTGCTAATATTTCCACATGATGTTATTAAATGTCTGCTTATGCAGAATTCGATGCATATACGGGTAGCAAGATTGCTTCCATCGACATTGGCTCTCCTGTTGTGCGCATGGCTTACAGCCCGACCAGTGGGCACACTGTGATTGCTATACTCGAGGTTGGTTTCCATAGCATATCCCCCTGTTGAGCAAATTTGATTGTTAGGCATTTGAATTTCCAATTCAACAATGTCTGCTTTACTGATTTGGCCTGCTGGTAGCCTCGGTACTTGTATTCACGACTCATGTTTGTGCTGTATGAAACTGGTAGTTAAATCTTTGAAGCAATTTTTCTTCATGATCGTAATGGCTTCTATTGATTTGTTGAAGTATGCACTCAATTATTATGGAGACTAGGTCCCTTAGTGTTAGTCTGTAAGGCAAACTTTTTATTTACTAAGCAAAAGGAAAAACTTTTTAGTTACCCAACCAAGTAGCACTATATATTTCTTCTCATAAAAAGGTGCACAAATATTATGGGGTATGTTGGCTTAAGCTTCAGAAAGCAAGGAGAAGATTCTGGATTATGTACATGCCATCGTTGCATTGGAGGGAAATGTAACCATGAAAATTCTATTGGTGCTTCATTCTTGTGATGAGAATTTTACAGTGTGTGTGTTTTCATCATTACATGTTGAAGAAACTATTTTTTTATCTTGTGGAATTAACTGATTGTATCCCCCATTGTTACAGGATTGCACAATTCGTTCCTGTGATTTTGACACTGAGCAGACATGTGTGCTACATTCACCTGAAAAGAGGATGGAACAAATTTCTTCCGACACAGAAGTTCATCTTGCTTTGACCCCTCTCCAACCTGTTGTGTTTTTTGGTTTCCACCGCAGGATGAGTGTTACAGGTCTGTTTTTTGTTACTAAATAGCTTTTTGGTTTGCTTTATCCCTCTCTCCTGTGCATTTTCCCTGAGGAATAGGTGAAAAACTATAAAAGTATTGAAAATTTTGAATTTCCTTTCTTTCCCGTGATCAACTAATTTTGACCACTCATATGGATGCTAAATCCGAAGGTTGGTCTGGTTTTCTCTCCAATGGGGATCTGGAGTTAACAAAATAATAAGCTAATGCAGCAACTTTTCAGCCAGGAGATCAAACTGTCTCGAAGTGGCAGGAAGCTATGGCTTATCTACTTTTCTTGTTGAATACACATTTAGCCATCCACTGCCTTCACCACTATTAGCAACATCCACCAAGGTTTTAAATTGAGGTATCGGGTTACGTAACGGTAACGGTAACGATCATGGTGTAACGTTATCGGGGGTATCGGTTTGTCCGTAATGAGAATCGGCTGTAATGGTCATGAATTTTTTAAAATCACCAGAACATCCTCAAAAACTCAATAATAGTAATTGTTTTACTCATTTAACACTTAATGAACATATTCTAATAGATATTATGACATTTAATTACATATACAACACAATAAATATATGAAAAAAGACGAAAAATTGTCGTACTGAACAATCTTATAAGAATAAGATGCACACAACATTCAATAAAAATATATTACACAAACATAATAAAAGAGTAATTTGTACTTGTACATCATATTATAGCATTTAATTGATGGGAGTGGCCTGGAAAAAGGCTGAAATTCCAGCTGTTGTCTGTTGATGGGAGGGGCCTACTGGGGAAGGTTGAAAATAGAGCCTGTATCGGCGCAACGGCTTGTAACGGTCATGACGCCTCCCCGTAATGGGATGTAGCACCATTACGGGCCCGTTACAGTGTGAATCGGCCTAAGCATGAAGTATCGGTCCGTAATCGTAACGCTACCCCAATTTTCCGTTATGGATCGGCCGTTAAGGATACTTAGAACCCTGACATCCACAGCCCTCACCACTATCAGCAACACCATACAATTAGCTTCCTTATAATAACACTACAAAAGGAAAAGGATTGTATAGGGTTCTATTGGGTTTGGAGTTCCACTTTTGGTGATGCGTTTATCATAGCGGAATTATGAGATTCTTTTTCTTTTTTTCCCCCCTTGTACTTGGAGATGGTTTTATATCGTGTAGGGGAAACAATGTGGGGAATCTTCATGATAATTCATGTTTGGCTTAGGTTGTGTAGTAAAAATGATGATTTTGTCGGTTTTTTTTTGGGGGGGGGGGGGGGGGGGTTGTGGAATCTTGGCGGTGCAAGGAGGGGCATAAACCTAACTGGTAGAATACAAAGAAAAGTGGGTGGGCATGTACCTGAACACCGTCAAAAGATCCAAACAATCCAACTAATCCAAATCTTTACCAATAATGAATAAAGAATAACAAAGGAATGAATTCTGAACTACCTAACAAAATCTAACCCTACTGCGTCTAAACAAAGAAGACCACGCAATTTAGAAGCTTTACCAGCTAAATCATTCCTCTCCCAGTCACCATGTGAGCATCCCCAATTAGCATGGAAATCAACAGCCAAGTTGGTATCCCTAAAGCAATGAAACCATTTGATTTGGACTGAAGCAGTGATGCACTTGATGTAGTTCATAAGGCCATGCATTTCCATGGAATCAGACAATTCTGCTCAACCATCTCTCCTCTGTTTTTTTTTTTTTTTTGTAGAATTGTGAGTTAGTTGTATTTTATGCTTAGCCTTTTGTTCTGAATTTACGATGTGATTTAATTTTTTTTGCATGAAGTTGTGGGAACTATCGAAGGTGGGAGAGCTCCAACAAAAATAAAGACCGACCTGAAGAAACCTGTTGTTAATCTAGCTTGCCATCCTCGTCTTCCTGTGCTGGTAACATGATCAGCTATATTTGTGTTGCAGAAGATATGGTTTCTAAACCCATTTGAGTTTCAAGTATTACAACTGACAGTTTTTGCTTTCCTTTTTGCAGTATGTAGCTTATGCGGATGGTTTAATTCGTGCTTACAACATTCATACATATGCTGTACATTACACACTACAACGTGAGATTAGTGTAACATTGTATCTTCTATTATTTCTTTCTTGTTCTTTGAATGCCAATGATTTGATAGTTTAGCCAGTTCACACATATGATGTTGTCTGGACCTGAACTTTAACTATATCTTCATTTCCTTTTTAGCTAGGCAAAAAAAAAAAAAAAAAAAAATTAATAATACATTTATCTGTTGTTTATCAAACTTGCTATATATTGCAGTTGACAATACTATTAAGCTCATTGGTGCTGGTGCATTTGCTTTCCACCCAACTTTGGAATGGGTTTTTGTTGGCGATAGAAGGGGTACGCTTCTTGCATGGGATGTTTCGACAGAGAGGCCTATTATGATTGGAATGTAAGTCTTCAACATTGCTCCTTCTAAGTAACCCTTCCCACTGTATTGATGTTTTAAGCTCTACTTTAGTTTAGGATTGTTATTGTGCTAATCAGAAATAGATGGAATAGTTGTTCTACCTTGTGAGGTTTTATTATGAATCTATGATACATGGTGGGTAATAAAATAAAAAGAACTATTCCATCTCAATGCAATGAACAAACAACTTTTAACTTTGTACGTACTAGTTCACATTAATGTGGAGTCTGAATGCAATGAACAAACAACTTCTATGTTGCTTAAGTATTTAAATTTGAATTTACTCTCTCTTTCCTTATTTTTTGGGCCATGTAAGATTGTATAGAAGGAAGCAAGGCGTGCCTGGCCAGTTATATATTTGGCTGTCTTCAACTGTTCTAACAAACTTTGGGCCACGAAAAGAGAATTTGTAACAAAGAATGGTTAAGAAAAGAAATGGCTAAATATGAATTATTAAAGATGCAGCGATTCCTTTCTTTCCAAATGTCCCAGAAAGATCTAGGAGGATCATCCTCCAGCTCATTCTCTTTTCCTTTTTAATTGCCCATTGCTTAGTGCAAGGCTGCAAGTGAGATATCTTGGGAGTCAATTGTGAAAATACTGGTTCAGGTTTAAGTGTTAGATTGCATTGACAGTTGAATTTCTATAATCAATGTTCCATCCATCCCACCACATTGCTATCATCTCTTGATTGGGATGTAAGAATACATTAGGAGGATTTCATAATTTCATTAATTTTTTTGTGGCCAATGCTCAGACATAATTGGCTCTTTGGAGGGAACTCCATATTATTTTTGTAGTGTGTACTGTCTTAAAAATGAAGTGACTTCATAGGTCATCATCTTTTTGTTCACCTTCGTGCAGCCATTCCTGTCAAAAGCTTTTGGACTGATTTTTTTTTTCTTCACCTAATTCTTACGTTGCCTTTTCTCTTTTTGCCAAAAAAGTACTCAGGTGGGCTCTCAACCCATCACATCAGTTGCTTGGCTACCCATGTTGCGGTTACTTGTCACTTTATCCAAGGATGGAACTCTTCAAGTGTGGAAAACACGAGTGATACTTAATCCTAATAGACCCCCGATGCAAGCAAATTTCTTTGAGCAGGCAGGTTAGTCAAGTTACCAATCTCTTTCATATTACTAAAATTAATATATTGATCCTGATACGATGAAGATCTGTAATGGTGCACATGGACTCGTGCAATATATGTTTTGTTTCATTTTTTATTTCTGTATCAAACATTTACGACGAATATCTAGTTTTGGAACATTTGACTTTGCTCGGGTACATCCGGGTAGGTATAGTCTGTGCACATGAATACTGCATCTATAAGATGAAAAGGATTTCTATGTATACTACTACTGGAAGATGAAAATAATTTGAATGAATACTGCTTTTGTAAGATGATAATGATTTCTGGCTCTTGGCCTTTGATTACATTGGAAGGTGTATGCTGCTCCTGTTGTTGTCGTCATCGTCATTGTTAGGGTTGTATATGTTCCATTTCACTTTTTGGTGTACGTATCTTTTGTCATGATTATGACATTGATTCTTCATTTCCTTTGCTGTCTTATCTGATTTATATACCTCATTTTCTATAAGCAGGCCAGTGAGCAATGATGTCATGCTGTTTTTTCAACAGTTTGTAGTCTGTACTTATACTATTTAGAATAGCTGCTTATTATCTGTAGTTTATATGCCTTGCTCAAGTTTCTTTCTGCTGAATGAAGCTGAGATTCGAGTGTTAAATTTAACTTTTCAAAAAAGCACATGATTTCAGCAGAAGCTTGATACCTGTATTTGCATAAATGCATGTATCAAATGGTTGAAGAAGGCAAGACTGTGTGATATGAAAACTACTCTAACTAGCACGGAGAGCAGAGTCATGAGGCAACATGAAGAAGTAAACTAGAATGGAATAGAATGGCAATTCTGGACGTAGCTATCCATCTCCTTAGGAAGGGGACTCAAGCTTTCCCATATAGATAAACAAAATCATTGCCTATAATTAGGATTGTTTTGCTATTTGGTTACTTTCTTTGTCATATCATATCATGGATAATGTATTGATTGATATGCTCACAAATGTTTTGCAGCGATTGAATCAATTGACATACCTCGTATCCTATCTCAGCAAGGAGGGGAGACAGTCTATCCCCTGCCACGAATTAAAGCTTTTGAAGTTCATCAAAAATTTAATTTAGCCACATTGCTGTTTGCAGTTAAGTATAGTCATTCACGTTATATTTCGCTGACGTATGAGCTTACATCTGAAGAGTAAGTCTTTGTCTCTAACAGAATATGGGTGGAGGAGACAATCGGAACAATAGGTCTGCATATACTAGAGAAGGAAGGAAACAACTCTTTGCAGTTCTGCAGAATGCAAGGGGATCTTCAGGTGATCATCTACCTGATAGACCAAATTAGCAAATAGTTCTATTCCCTCTTGATTAGTTATTTGAGTTTGTTAGGGAGTTGTTTGTTAGAGTTTGTTAGAGTTGTTTGTTAGTTTGGGGTGAATTAATAGCAAGTGAGGGCTTGGGGGTAGGAGATCAGAAATTTGGAAAAGAACTAGGAGAGACTAGGCTCTCGAAATCCTAGAGTATTCTACTGTTTTCTGTTTTTCCATCCTTCATTTACTGATTTCTGTATTTTCTTCATTGAATTAGTGAATTCAATTACATATTTCTCTCAATTTCTCTACTATTCCCATTCAATCGGTTAATGTTTGAGTGTGGCCTATCACTACCTATATCTAATTTTTTCCCTACAAGTTACTTCAAAGGGTAGCTTGATGACTTCCGTAATTTTTAGTTCTCATAATTACCATCAATAATTAAAAGTACTTGCAAGTAAAGCAGCAGATCACTTTGTTTATGTTGCTTGGTGGACTTGCTTTCGCTACATTATCGTGAGAATCCTTTTTTTTATCTCTCTCTGTGGGAGGAGTTATCAAGGTGCAGTCTTACGAAGGATTTTATTGGTCGAAGGTTTGAAAGTATTAATACAGTCGAAGCTCTTATTAGGTTCTCATGATCAATGGTTGTCTTGTCTTGCCTATATTACTACAACTTTATTAGAATTGTCATACAACTACTGGCACGAAAATTAGTTCCATTCTTTATCAGATTTCTAGTGCATGTCATTGGTATTGATTTGAATTATTAGTTCCTTGGACTTTTAGGGTCCTTTTCGAGAGTCAATGGGTCATCATATCTTATTTTCTCATTAATAAACAACTTCTACACTAGGATCTATTAATTATAGGAAACTTTCTATCCTTCTCTGAGTAACTTAGTATATGTAATGCTTTATTTACTGCTTTCATGATTCGCGGTGTTGGCAGTATTGCTGACACTGATCTTTAGGATTTTGTTTGTATTTGTATTTGGAATGTAGTTAAAGGTGACTATTGAAGTAGAGGAGAAGAAAAAAAGCTAATTAATGTCAGGAAATATTTTTCTGAAGTTTATTAGAAATCTACAAAAAATAAAGAAGAAGAAAATACATTTAAAGTAAGTATACATAAAGACTAATGAATGACAGGAGATATTGTTCTGAAATTTATAAGGCCTAGTTTTTCTTTGTATAGTTGTACCGCAAGTAGTTCCTGATTATCTCATTTATAATATACGTGTAATAAGGTGAACCAACAGAGATAGATGGAAGAATAAGGGAACTGATTGATAGCAACAATCATTTACAGTTGTATCACGAATACAATTTTGATTAGCTTTGAGATTCTCTCTTTATCATGCTAACTATATCGTGCTCGGCAGCCTCTGTTTTAAAGGAAAAGCTTTCATCCCTTGGTTCTTCTGGAATTTTAGCTGACCATCAACTTCAAGCACAACTGCAAGAATATCATCTGAAGGGGTGAGTTTGTTACATATTTCATTGAGTTTTATGAGGCTGTGTTTATACGTTTATTGCTTTGATTGTCAAAATAGAATCATACATGAATTTAAATAAATAAAGATCACTACCAGCATCAAATAACATCCTGTTATAATACTCAATAATTCAGTAATTTCACATTTCACATGAGAGGTTTCTCAAGGATATGGAGTTTGGGTTCATCTCATCTTTATATGTCTTGACGTATTCAATCCTCTTAATCGCTAAGTATTACTAAAACTACCCCATGTCATGTGTCCTTGCTTGTCGAAGAAGTGTCTAAGTAGATTATAAAATATTATGACACGGATTTAGGTGTGTTCTCTTTATTATCATTTTTTGTTACGAATCTATTGCCTTTTCCTTGTTTCTAAGTTAATGTCTCCCTGTCTATGGTTTCATGCATCGTTGGTGGTATTATTGTCTATTCATCCAAATTTTCATGAAAAATTTGTTACCTAGTACTCGCTGGATATTATGTTGTTTCATGCACCCCCCTCAAACAAATAAGAGAATGCTATTGAAAGCTACCGAGAAGAGCTTTGCCATCGCCTAATATTGTTATGTTTTCTAAATTGATACATTTTAGTTAGTTGAATTGAAATTTTGTTGACTGTCGGTACTCCTTTAGAGTTACGTGACTCGTGAGGTTCCTGCTCAATCCGAGGTACTTGGGATTCGGTAGCATAATGAAGTTGATTATTTAAATGCCAGTAGTTTGATATGATTCTGTTCCCTCATAAGTAACTATAACACGTTTGAAATCATGAATTCCCTTAATCTCTTGTTGTCCCTTATATGCTCAATGCACGAAGCAGTAGCTCCTTGTATCCCTTCATTCACATGTTTCTTTACAGGTTTTTGGTATTTATTCTATATCTGTATTTATCATGGCTTGTCTTGGACAGCTATTATATGTCATTGGTGACAATTTGTTGTCCATTATGCCAGGCAGAGTGAGATTACAATATCAGATATAGCACGGAAAGCCTTTCTTTACAGTGTATGTTTCTCTCTTTTTTGATCTGCCATGACACTCTTTTGTGTTTTTGTTCAAGAATCTGTGATACTTTGAACACATACAGCTTCTGTGCCTTCTTAAGCAGTTGACAGAAGTGCTAATATACTTGTGTAAGTTAACTCTTATCTGTTTAGTCAAGATCTACTATAAATCAGTCTTAATCTTCCGAACCGAAAATTGCAAGATGCGGTAAAAAAAAAAAGTTAAAATAGAAAATAAAAGCTTGTTAGATAAATGATATATATTATACTAAACCCTATTATAATAAACTGATAACATGTTCTAAATGGAAAAGTTGGCTCCTGAAGAGAGATATAGACATATATCCAGCATGATCCTTTTTTTGTGTACCGTAATATTTTTTCTTGGGTACTTGCTACGTAAAGCAACCTTGATTCACCCCAAAAGAATGATTCTGAAATTGTCAAAGGGAATTGCTCTTTTTGGATCTGGAAAAGAAAATTCTATTTGAATAATAATTACATGCCATATACTATCATCATATGGCATCCTTATATGTCATTTTTTATGTTTGGGTGTTTTATGTTTACTACATGTCATTTATGTATCTGTGTTTTATGTACACAAGCATGAAACATAACTTTACACTAGGGGTGCAAATAATCTGCAAATAATCTGATCTGAAGGTAATAGGTAACAAAACACACAAAAGTTTGGACATATTCTAAGCTTGAGAGGGAAATATATTTTAATGTCCAAAGGTTCTCAAAGCATATATATATATATGTTCACAGTTGACTTGATAGTCCCATGAAGTCTTATGTTCGAGCTCAAAATACACCTTCAACTTTAATGATATGAAAATCCTGAAATGAGTATGGTAAAACTTGATTTACGGTGTCTTTATTTGAAGCTCAAGGTCCTTCAAAAGGACTGAGCTGTGGCTTCTCATATGGGATACATAGAAGGTAGAAAACATATGGGTTGGTTGAACCTAACTATTTTATTATGGAGTAAGATGGATCAAATTAGGAATTGTATGTTCCATTGGGGGTTTGGTCTACTGCATTGAGATTCAGTTACATTTCAGATCATTATACACATGTAACTCTATTCGATTTAATTACTTTTCAAATCCTTAGGTTTTTAACAGTCTTATTATTTCCAATTCTTGGGTGGTAAAAAAAACATCAATGATGCTAGTGTTTCTGGTCTGGCTTCTATATTTACAATTTTATTTGGTTATATCCCATGCCATCTAATGATTCATACTTGCTCGTGGCTCCTTGCTTATTCGTCCTTCATGTGCATGTATGGGCTTCACATAATTCATTGAGCTGCCACCTACCATGCACTTGCCTTGTGCTCCTGTTGGAACTTTCAAAGGCAGAGCACTTGTTATCAATTTCTTTTTTCTGAAACCCTCCACTGTTCTTGCCAGAAGCAATGGCAGCTCCAGATCACAATAATGGGACGTGCCTGTGATGCCATATTGGGCTAGGCTGTCTGCTATCAACTTAAATGTAGCACCAAACAAACTATCCAAGCACCTCTATTTTCAAGCTTTCACATTTGTTTGTCCAATTTTAAGCTTGTTGACTCATCATCTTTACCTGATTATTACAGCATTTTATGGAAGGACATGCTAAAAGTGCTCCAATATCTCGGTTGCCTCTCATCACTATCAGCGACACAAAGCATCATTTGAAGGACACTCCTGTTTGCCTGGTACCCCAAATCATGAGTAACTGACATGTCTCTAATATTTATCATTGTTTCATCTCAAAACTGTCTATATTTTTGTTTTGCAGCCATTTCATCTGGAGTTAAATTTCTTCAATAAAGAGAATCGAGTTCTTCATTATCCGGCCAAGGCTTTCTACATAGATGGTGCAAACCTCATGGCATATAGTCTTTCATCTGGAGCAGAAAATATCTATAAGAAGCTTTACACCTCGGTAATTTCGAATTTGATGTTCCTTCTGAAAAAATTAGGTCACTGGGCCTCCTACATGATTAGTATGAGGATTTAAGGCTATGTGTTTGCAAACTAATATTTCATTTTTTATGGCTGATTTCAGATTCCTGGAAATGTTGAATTCCATCCAAAATACATGATTTACAGTAGAAAGCAACACCTTTTTCTTGTAGTTTATGAGTTCAGTGGTGCAACAAATGAAGTGGTCCTCTACTGGGAAAACACTGATTCTCAGTCAGCTAATAGTAAAACGAGAACAATCAAAGGTAATTCTGCTATCTTAATTGCTTATTTTCCTGCTGCTTAATGTGTTATAATATTTGCTTGATGAGGAAATATTCCATTTACTTGAGTTCTCTAGGTCGAGATGTGGCATTTATTGGCCCCAATGAAAATCAATTTGCTATTCTTGACGAGGACAAGACTGGACTTTCTTTATATATTTTGCCTGGGGTGAATCCGCTAGAGGGCGGTGAGAAGAACGATGCAATTGATCATAGCCAATCTACAGATACTGATAGTGCTTCTGTTAAGGGCCCACTGCAGTTTATGTTTGAAAATGAAGTTGATCGCATCTTTTCCACTCCTATAGGTGCTAAATGACGAACTTTCTTGATGTTTTATGTCAACCTGCTATCAATAGAATGCTTAACCTGGTGTTTTTTTTTTCTTCGTGTTCTAGAATCAACAATGATGTTTGCTTATCATGGGGACCAAATAGGATTGGCAAAACTTGTTCAGGGTTACCGCCTTTCAAATTCTGATGGCCATTATATATCAACAAAAGCTGAAGGGAAAAAATGTATCAAGTTGAAAGCACACGAGATTGCACTCCAGGTGATTGTTTAGTACTATCTGCTAATGCACTAAGAATTTCCCAAATTCAGACAATATCTTGCTTCTGATGGTTGCCCAGGTAAATTTGTATAGAAAAACTGGACTAGGATATTTTTTTTATAGGAATGGCCTTCTATTGACCGACTAAATGGCCAATCAAAGTGCCGTTTGATCTTTATCTTTTTCTACGGTCTCTCAAATTTTGACGCCGAGGACAAGTGCTATCTATGAAGTCCAAATTCATAGATAGAGGTTGCAATCATTTCTTGTGGGGATATTCATCTCATGTAGTTTCCAACCTAGTGTGGCCTATTTTCCACTAGTGGCACACATCTGATTAATTAATCGAAGAGTTCTGATATGCATATTGATCCATTTACCAAGTGAAGAAAGCGGACATCTGGATCGAAAACAAAATGTTCCTTTTTAGTTTTGTTAGCCATGAGCAAACGAACATGTTGAATCATCCTTTCATAGAAATTGATTGTTGAGAAGTTCTCCCTTTTGTATCCACCTCCTCAACTTGGACTCAAAGAGCAAAAAAAGTTTCACCTATTCGAGGCATTTTCTAATTCCATGGATACCCCTTTCTGCAATTCAGCAACAACAATCTTTTCGAGTCCAAGATGGTCGCAACAATCAAATTCGGTTAAAAATTGAGAGATATCTTGATACTTAACCAAATCTTGTCAAAATTGGGAAGACATGATGCAAGACCATAGAATCCCTATTTTAAGCTGGCCTTGATTCATTGAAATTGTCTATGTAGTTCGGCATTTTTTTTTTTGTTTGCCTAAATTTAGTTAGGTATTATCTCACCGGCACTGTCTACTTTTATTTTATAAATTATATATGAAATGGGCATTAATGGCTCTGGTGAAGTTCTGATTGAGTTGGTTTCAATTGGGAAGAAAATTTTAGAAGAACAATAGAGGGTTCTGATTCGTATAACAATATTAGATAGACATAGTATAAAGGGGGGAAGACCAAAGGGAAAAACACTTTATTGCTTTAAATCGTCATTTTTCCTAATACTTTATCGGTTATTGGGTTAAACAGGATTTGGGATATCTTCTAAGGCTGAGGGCGGAAACATGACTATTGGACATGGTAATTGATTTGAACCATCTTTAATATGGAACTTGATCCAGATTCTCTGGTGTCATGCGTGGAACATTTGTGTTTGCAAGCCATACCTGGAACATATACCCTTGATGGCAATTCAAGTTCATGGAAAATACGCCAGCTTTTATTTTGGTGCATTCAAGGATACCAACAAAGATGTCCTGCTTTAACAAGTATGTTGTGTTTGACACAACATGAAGCTGATTTTATACTACGATTGCTACACATTACCAACAAAATAAGGCTTTAAATTCCATAACTAATGGAAATGGAAGTTTGTCTTTTGAATTTTATTTATCTCTGGGTACCCGATTATAAGTTTTTTCTAGGTCCACAAATACCATATGTAAATCTTTCTTCTTTTCTCTATAATTTCCATTAATCTCTTGAGTAGATAGATTGCTTTAATGTATATATTGAAGTAATTAAAGATATGTGTGAAGGTACAGTCACTAGTGTTCGAACAGAATGACGCAATACTTGTGCATTGCCTATCAATATAGGCTTACATCAAGGATCACCTTAAGTCTTTATCTTTTCGTTCTAGTAATGGATGAGCTCACAAAACATATTCAAGATGGAGTATTTTGGAGTATGTTACTTGCGGATGACATAGTACTATTTGATGAAAATAGAACAGATCTTAATATTAAGTTAGAAAGATGGAGAGATGCCTAAGAGTCTAAAGGTTTGAAAGTTAGCAGAAATAAGACAAAATACATACATTACAATTTTAGTAATGGCCAAAGTGATAATGGTGTGGTCAAAATTGAAGATGAGGAGGTTCCAAAGGTTGACCATTTTAGATATTTAGTTTCAATGATTCACAGAGTAATGACGAAATCGAGGAGGATATTACTCATAAAGTCAAGTCAGGATAGTTGAATGGAGAAGTGCAATTGGGGTGATATGTGATCGTAGGATACCGTTGAAACTCAAAGGAAAATTCTACAAAATTGAAATAAGACCGGTGCTTTTGTATGGTTTAGAATATTGGGCAGTAAAAACAAAGTATGTCCAAAAAATTGGTGTGATATAGATGAGGATGCTACGGTAGATGAGTGGGAAGACGAGAATGGATAAAATGAGGAATGAAATTATTAGAGAGAATTTAGAAATAGCTCCCATCAAAGAGAAAATGGGAGAAAATCGTTTACAGTAGTTCGAACATGTGCATAGAAGACCTACAGAAGCACCAGTGAGAAAATGTGAATTAGTGCAAGTGCAATGGACTACTAGAGGGAGAGGTAGGCCTACGAAGACTTGAGACGAGGCTATTAGAATTAATTTGATGACATTGAACGGAGGAGATGGCCTTTGATCATTCATTATGGCATAAACGGATTCATGTAGCCGACCTTACTTAAGTGGGACTAAGGCTTAGTTGTTGTTGTTGTATTTTTATGTTTATTATTGACTCTAGGCTTCGTAACTAGCATTATTTTTGGATATGCAACACTGTGGGTATGGTTTTTAAACGTTTGGTTGGGCAACAATGAACCGTTGGATGGTATTACTTTCAAAATTAAGTAATATTTGATAAAAGAAGTCACATGCTTTACTTTTTCAGGGTTTGCATGTCTGATGTAATTTTCATACCACTGCTCATGTTACTTCTTTTCTTTCTACAGCATAATTACTAGTTTGCCCATAGTTTATCATGATAGAACGCAGTTAATTCTTCTCAAATTGAGTTTGCCAATGACCAGAAAGTTTTTTTGTTTTTTCGTTTTAAGGTTCACTGGCAAGAAACTCTCAGGGGCTATGTTGCTGGCATATTAACTACACAGAGGGTGCTTATTGTTTCAGCAGATTTGGATATACTTGCTAGCAGCACCACAAAATTCGATAGAGGACTTCCTCCAATATCCTTAGATGCAGCATTTACACCATCACTATTTTTCCCCAATATATGGCAGTTAATTTCCAATTTGTATGTATAAAATGACAGGTTTTCCGTGTTTTACTTTAACTTATGATCACTTTAGATCTCTTCTTTGGGTTGGCCCTGCACTTCTGTTTTCTACTGCAACTGGTATCAGTGTGCTTGGTTGGGATGGAAAAGTGAGGACCATCCTTTCCATTACTTTGCCTAATGCAGGTGACTATCTTTTGTATTTTGGAATTGTTGGGAAATGACTTTCATGTTTAAATTCCTTGGTACCCTATTTCTGCTCTCACTGTTTTAGTCTTTTGAATATGTCGAGAGCTACTCCTTATTGCATTCTCTTCTGAACCATCCAAGTGGACTTTTTGCAGTGTTAGTTGGAGCTTTGAATGATCGACTGCTGCTTGCAAACCCAACGGATATAAATCCAAGGCAGAAGAAGGGAATTGAGATCAAGAACTCTCTTGTTGGACTTCTTGAACCTCTTCTGATAGGTTTTGCAACTATGCAACAAAACTTTGAGCAGAAACTTGACCTTTCTGAAATTCTTTACCAGATAACATCAAGGTTCTTCCTTAACACATGTTTTTGGGGGTTATGTGGTTTCACCTTTACATCTGCATATGACGAGATTCCGTTGCTATCTTTCATTTTCCATTTTATAATGGATTCAATAGGGTTTGTGAGCTCTGACATCAGAAATTTATTATCTGAATGAAGGTTTGATAGCTTAAGGATTTCTCCGAGATCTCTTGATATTCTTGCTGGAGGTTCTCCTGTTTGTGGAGATCTTGCTGTGTCATTGTCCCAGTCAGGCCCACAATTCACTCAGGTGTCACATAGATTTTGTTTATTGGATGTTTAGTTATTCAACAATTCGTACGTTTCCTAATTCTTTGTGACATAATGCAGGTGTTGCGGGGCATTTATGCGATCAAAGCCCTCCGTTTTTCTACAGCTTTGTCAGTTCTGAAGGATGAGTTTTTGCGTTCAAGGGATTATCCAAAATGCCCTCCAACCTCTCATTTGTTTCACCGATTCCGCCAATTGGGATATGCCTGTATAAAGTATGTTGCTATTGAGTCTAATGCCTTATAAAAGTGCACCACCATTTGTTGGAGAATTGTTTAGTTTGTCTTTAATGGGAAAAAACTTCTTATCTGCCTAGGTTGTTTTGAAAAAACTTCTCGTCTGCCTGGTTCTTTGTTTACCTGAATATTTTATCCATCTAAATCTACTGGATATACTTTTTTTTAGTTTGGCTTCTTGACTGGATCACTGGAAACGATGAGACATCCTTTGATCGTGAAAACTCAGTCTTCGGAAGTCTTGTCCTTTTGCTTGTTATGTGGAGCAGGTCAAAAAGAAATATTGTGCATTTGTGCTATATTTCTTCTTTTTGATTATTGCCAATATATCCATTCTTCGTCTGTTTGAAAATTAGTATTTTTTTTTTTATATAACTTAATTTTACGATTAACCTTCTTTTACCCCCTTGTACCTTGATTTCGTTTCATTTTGTCCCTTTTACTTTAAAAACCTACACTTCCCTTCTACTCATAATAAACTGGAAAACTAACTTTTGTTTTGTTGAACTTAACCGAAGATAATTGTACATGAAATGGTTACCTTTTTATTTTAATTTTATAATTAATGTTGCCTTTATTAAAAAAGAAATGAAAAATAGAAGTAGGGAGAGAAAGAGAGCTAGAGAAAGAAAATGTTAGTTTTTCTGTATTATTATTATTATTATTATTATTATTATTATTATTATTATTATTATTATTATTATTAAATTTAAATTAAAATAATAAAGGGCAATTAATTCATTATATATATGTGTTTTTGAATCAAATATGAGTTTCTCCCTTTAGTAAAGAGTAGAAGGGGGTGATGTGTAGGTTTTTAAAGTTGAGGGGTTAACATGAAACGACACCGAAGTATAAGATTGTAAAAAGCAATTAAACCTTAATTGTATTGTTGTTTTCTGCACCAATGTGCTTGCAATTGAAGTTTTGGCACCGTTTCTTGATCTGCATGAGATTCTATAGTTTGTCGTAAACTAGGAAGTAGAGATTGTCATGATTATGTGACAACAGCTACAGTGGTTGTTATCAATATTGTTTCACTTACTTCTGCGGTAGCGTTTTTAACATGGAAATGGAATTATGAAATTGCAGGTATGGTCAGTTTGACAGTGCTAAAGAAACTTTCGAAGTTATAGCCGATTATGAAAGCATGCTTGACCTGTTTATATGCCACCTTAATCCTAGTGCAATGCGACGTCTTGCTCAGAAATTGGAAGAAGAAGGGTCCGACTCGGAGTTGAGGCGATATTGTGAGAGGATTTTGAGAGTTCGCTCAACTGGATGGACCCAAGGAATTTTTGCCAATTTTGCTGCTGAAAGTATGGTTCCTAAAGGACCTGAATGGGGTGGTGGGAATTGGGAAATAAAAACACCCGTCAATTTGAAGGATATACCTCAGTGGGCTTTGGCTGCTGAGGTGATGCCATACATGAAGACTGATGATGGTACAATCCCGTCCATTGTTACAGATCATATTGGTGTTTATCTGGGTTTAATTAAAGGAAGGGTTAATGTTATTGAAGTTAGAGAAGATAGTTTAGTGAAAGCATTAAAACCTGAAGCTGGTGAGGCCCGGCCAAATGGACTTCAAAAGTCTCTAGGTACTTCTTTATCGAATAAGTCCAAGGGATTGCCAGATGGTGATTCTGGGAGTGGTTCTTTGATGGGTCTTGAAACCCTTGGTAAGCAAATAGCAGGTTCCAATGCTGTGGACGAACAGGCAAAAGCAGTGGAAGAATTTAAGAAATCACTGTATGGTACTACAGCCAATGGTAGTAGCAGTGACGAGGAGGGAACTTCAAAATCTAAAAAGTTGCGCATAAGAATCCGGGAAAAACCAGTTTCATCTGCTGCAGTGGATGTAAATAAGATCAAAGAAGCTACAAAGCAATTTAAACTTGGTGAGGCTCCAATGAGCCGAACCAAGTCGATGACTGGGGTATCGCAAGATTTTGGACTGACTGTCCCTCAACCAACTACTGGACCTACGGCAACTCCCACGGTTTCTGTACCTTCCGATCCTTTTGGAACTGACTCCTTGACCATGCCTGCACCTTCTGTTTCACAACCCTCGCCGATGGTTCCAGGGATTGGAGTAACAGCAGGACCTATTCCAGAGGACTTCTTCCAGAACACAGTGTCATCCCTACAGGTTGCTGCAGCACTGCCCCCTCCTGGGACTTATCTTTCAAGATTGGATCAAAATTCTCCAGCAGTTGAAGGCAACAAGATTGAGCCGAATGTGGTTGGCACCTCTGCTCCAGCGGATTATGGTCTGCCAGATGGTGGAGTACCTCCTCAATCAATTCAACAACCTGTTCCACATGAGTCCATTGGGCTTCCAGATGGTGGCATCCCTCCACAATCCATGGCGCAGCCTGGTGTTTTTCCAGTGTCTCAGGGTCAGCCGGCCCATGTCTCAATCTCTAACCAGCCGCTTGATCTTAGTGCTCTTGAAGGTCCAGGATCTGCAAATGCAGGAAAACTTCCAGCACGGCCAGCTTCACCTCCAAAATCTGTGCGCCCTGGGCTGGTAAATTTTCTTTTCGATTTGTTAAATTGTTTATGTTTAAGCTATATATAGCAACTGAAAATGCCTTTATGTTCATTTACTGGTACAAGTGCTATCATTTTAGGAATAGTGATAATACTGTGACATTTCAACAACTCTACGTCCAGTAGTTCAAACTCAATTACTTGAATCCTTGGTTCTCCTGAAGGTGAAGGTGTAATTAAGTTTTACATTTTCAGTACCGACTTTTACAGTACCATAAAATGTTTATTCACAAGAATTTATGAAAGTTGTCAGACATTAGGAGTGCCTCTCGATTTCACCTTAATGTCATCGACTATGAGGATCTCATGTTGATCAATATCTAGGATCGGATAATAAATTTTAGAATTTTAGGGAGTGATGACGTTTTATACTTTAATCTCATTAAAACATTCTCTCTCCTTCCACTTTTAAGTAGTAATATTAGATTTGCCAATGGAAGTATGTTGAAGTTAGTGTTGGGAGGGTTGCAAGACTTGCAAAGAGTTGGAGGTTGTTAAAGGGTAGTTAGGTTTTTTCTGTATTAATTAAGGTTTCCCATACAGTTTAGGTTTTATCGTATTGTTTCCTAATTCTTATTATAAATAATGAGAGAGGCTAACACAATAAAGTGAGCCTTCTCGTTCTTTTTATATCACTTTTTTATTTTATCATGTTATCTATAGCAAGTTATGGGAGATTGATTCCATAGATGTGTTCAAACCAATTTTTTTTCTTTCCTTGTCTACTGTTCATACAAAAAAAAAAAAAAACTGCTGAAACTCTAGCAGCCCACAAACCCTCGCCGCCACCACTCACCACAATCAGATCCGAGCCTCGCCGCTGTTGCCCAGGCTATTCTGAGCCTCTCCATCACCATCGCAAACCATTCTCGCATTGTACCTTCATCGCGAACCAGATCTCATACTCGCTGTCCATCATCGACGTTGCCGACCCTCACCGGCCTTCGCCGAACCTTCGCCGGCCTTCAATTGAGCTTGAGACTACCGTTTGCTGGTTCTGGTTCTGGTTCTGGTTACTGTTCATCGTGAACTAGCCTTTGCCATTAAACTGCTGCTTCAGGTTACTGTTCATTGTGACCCAGATCTGCTTCTGGTTACTGTTCATCGCGAACCAGATCTGCTTCTGGTTATTGGTCATTGTTCGTAAGACAGCCCTACAAATGTTCGTAAGTATTTTTCTGGTTCTCATGTTCTTCGTTTAATCCCTACAGTTATTTGTATTGCTAGTTTGTTTCCCTTGTGCACGTTGTTGTATTGGAGGGTACTAATGTCGATGGCTACACCTCAACCATTAACAACCCGTAAGTTGAACGGAACCAATTATTTAAATTGGTCTAAGGCTGTGAAAATAGCCCTAACTGGACAAGAAAAATACCGTCACCTCACGGAATCCACCCCGGCAACAGATGATAAAAAGTATGACGACTGGATTCAAGTTGATGCGCAGATTCTAACATCGTTGTGGAATTCGATGGAGCCTGACGTTGCTGATCTCTGTACTCATCTAGATACGTGCAAAGATATATGAGAATATCTTCGTGTATTATATTCTAGTAATCTCACCCGGATATATGATTTATCGGTAGAGTACTTTCAATTTCAGTAAGGCACGCAATGCGTTACAGATTATTTCGCCACATTTAATCGCCTCTATGAGGAGATGAATACTATCCTACCAATGACTATCGATCTAAAAGAAATGCTAAAGCAACGTGAGCAGATGGCTATCATGAAGTTCTTGGTTGGATTACGTCCAGAATTTGAACCAGTCCGATCTCAAATTCTTTCCAGTGCTACTCTCCCCACCATCACTGAAATATATTCTCGCGTCTCGCGTAGCATTACCAAGGATAATATTTCTGGCTCAAGTTCGTCTACGCCATCTAAGCATTTAGCGCTTGTTACACAGATTCCTACACGAAATCGAGGTGATGCACTTAGTGGTGGTCGTGGTGGTTTCTCTCGTGGTGGCCGTGGTGGTGGCCCTCGGGGTGGACGTAGTGGCCGTGGTCGTGACGCCTTTCGTCAGTGCTCCTTTTGTGGAAAGGAAAATCATACTTGAGAAACATGTTGGGATTTAGTTGGCCGTCCACCCAAATTCGCCAATGCAGTGACATCTGACCCAGCTAATCCTACTATTCCAGAATCTCAGGCAGCCAAGGAGATCTCTGATGAGGAATATGCTCAAGTCCTTCAGTATAGGGCATCTCAGCAGGCATCTCTTCCCATTGTTTCTTTAGCTCAACGAGGTACTTCTTTTGTTTGTCTTTCAATTCGCCCATCCCCTCCTACACCCTGGGTCATAGATTCTACTGCCACTGATCACATGTCAGGTACATCTTCCTTATTTACGCTTATTCAGTCATCTTCTTCGTTGTCTTCTGTTACAGTTGCTGATGGTTCCACTGTCCCTATCCGTGGCATTGGTACAGTGGAACCTTCACCCTCCTTATCTCTCTCCTCTGTCTTGTATATCCCTTCGTTTTCTTTTAATTTGATGTCAGTTAGTAAGCTCACCAAACATCTTAATTGTTCTGTCTCATTTTTTCCTGATTCTATCATTCTCCAGGATTTGAGGACGCGGAAGACGATTGGCACATGGCGTGAGGAAAATGGCCTTTATTACCTTGATCATGACAAGAGTCCTGCTCACCCACCTACTGCTTGTCCTGCTGTTGCATCCGCTCACCAGATCCATTGTCGTCTTGGTCATCCCTGCCTTGACAACCTCAAATTACTTGTTCCTAATTTAAGTCATTTGTCTTCATTAGAGTGTGAGTCTTGTCAATTGGGTAAGTATCATCGTATTTCATTTGCTTCCCCAGCTCATGTTCGAGCATCGAGTCCTTTTAGTTTAATTCATTTAGACGTTTGGGGTCCTTCTCGTGTTAATTCTACATTTGGTTTTCATTATTTTGTCATATTTGTTGATGATTTTTCCAGAGTTACTTGGTTTTATTTAATGAAAAATCGTTCAGAATTATTCTCTATTTTTCGTACGTTTTGTGTTGAAATTAAGACTCAGTTTAATGTACCAGTACGTTTTCTTCGTAGTGATAATGCTCGAGAATACTTTTCTCAGCCATTTACTTCTTTTATGTCGCACTCTGGTATCTTGCATCAGTCTTCTTGCCCTCACACACCATAGCAAAATGGAGTTGCTGAGCGTAAAAATCGACATCTGCTAGAAGTGGCCCGTACTCTTCTTTTTGAGATGAACGTTCCTAAACACTTCTGGGGTGATGCGGTTCTTACAACTTGCTTCCTAATCAACCGGATGCCGTCCTCTACCCTAAAAGGCAAAGTTCCCAATTCCATCATTTTTCCCCGTTCACCCTTGTTTAGTTTATCTCCTCAAATATTTGGGTGTCTGTTTTGTTCATCAGTTGACTCCCGGTAAGTACAAGTTAGATCCCCGTGTTTTAAAATGTGTCTTCCTCAGCTATTCTCGCACACAGAAGGGTTATCGATGTTATAGTCCATCATTACGTCGCTCATTTGTGTGTGCAGATGTTACATTCTTTGAGTCCACCCCTTACTTCTCTGCCCCATCCTCTTGAGATGATCTAGATGTTACACTTCCTTTGCCAATTGAACCAACCCCTACACTATCTTCCTCAACTCGTGATCCTATCCCCCCTAGTCGTTCTTTAGCCCCTTTGTAGGTATACTCTCGTCGCCAGAAGGAAGCCTCCGCTGTTGTGCCCATCAATTTTGTGCCCTCAGATTCTTCTCCAACAGACCCACCCATGTCTGACTTGGACATGCCCATTGCCATTCGGAAGGGTAAGCGCACCTGTTCTAACAATCCTATTTCTAACTTTGTCTCATATGCGCATCTATCTCATTCCTACTCCTCTTTTGTTGTTTCTCTGTCATCTATTTCTATTCTTAAGTCTGTTTCAGAGGCCCTCACTCACCCTGGTTGGGCAAAAGCAATGGAAGAAGAAATGTTTGCCTTACATTAGAATGACACTTGGGCTTTCGTCTCGCTTCCGCCTGTCAAAATTATAATTGGATGTAAATGGGTGTACACTGTCAAAGTTCATCTGGACGGTACCATTGATCGCCTCAAGGCTCGCTTAGTTGCTAAAGGCTATATTTAGGTCTACGGTCTTGATTACTATAAGACTTTTTCTCTCGTTGCCAAGCTCGTTTCTGTTCGTTTGTTCATCTCTCTGGCTGCCACTTTTCATTTGCCATTACATCAGCTCGATATCAAGAATGCTTTCTTAAATGGCGATCTAACTGAGGAAATATATATGGCGCAACCTCCTGGATTTGTTGCTCAAGGGGAGTCTGATTTGGTATGTCGTTTGAAGAAATCTATTTATGGCCTCAAGCAGTCTCCTAGAGCATGGTTTGAAAGATTTAGTGAAGTGGTCACTGAATTTGGTCTTCGGCGTTGTGGAGTCGATCATTCTGTCTTCTACAACCATAGTAAAGTCGGGAGAATATTGTTGATTGTTTATGTGGATGACATCGTGATTACTGGGGATGACCACAGTGGTATTCAAGAACTGAAAAAGTGTTTGCATAGTAAGTTCCAAACCAAAGATTTGGGGCACCTAAAATATTTCTTGGGGATTGAAGTTGCTCGATCAAGTCAAGGCATTTACCTGTCTCAGAGAAAATATGTCCTTGACCTATCGAGTGAAACATGAATGCTAGGAGCAAAACCAATTGACTCGCCTATGGATCCAAACACCAAATTATTGCCATATCAGGGTGTACCACTGACAGATTCAGCTCAATATAGACGGTTAGTTGGGAAGTTGAACTACTTGACAGTTACCAGACCAGATATCTCTTTTGCTGTTAGTGTTATCAGTCAGTTCTTGGATCATCCAATGGTTTGTCACTGGGATGCAGTGATTCGTATTCTCCGATATCTGAAAGGTGTTTCTGGTTGTGGTTTGCTATATCAAAATTTCAGTCATACTCAAATAAAGGGCTACACAGATGCAGATTGGGCTGGATCACCCTTAGATAAGAACTCTACTACTGGGTATTGTGTGTTTGTTGGTGGTAACCTTGTCTCTTGGAAGAGTAAAAAGTAGACGGTAGTGGCACGATCGAGTGCGGAATTAGAATACAGGGCAATGGCGCATACCACTTGTGAGTTGACGTGGTTGAAACATTTGTTGGAAGAACTTGGATTTGAACACACTTCACTGATGGACTTGGTATGTGATAATCAAGCAACACTTTACATTACATCCAACCCAGTCTTTCATGAGAGAACAAAGCACATTGAAGTTGATTGTCACTTTATTCGGAAAAAATTGTTGCAGAAGCAGATTGAGACTAAAACATGTAAACTCAGTTGATCAGTTAGCTGATGTATTTACTAAACCATTGAGGAGTTCAAGGATAAAGTACATTTGTAACAAGATAGGAGCATATAATATATATGCTCCATCTTGAGGGGGAGTGTTAAAGGGTAGTTAGGTATTTTTTGTATGAATTAGGGCTTCCTGTACGGTTTAGGTTTTACTGTATTGTTTCCTAATTCTTATTATAAATAGTGGAAGAGGTTAACACAATAAAGTGAGCCTTCTCGTTTTTTTCATATCACTTTTTTTACTCTATCAGAGGTTATGTGGATAGGAACAAAAAGCAGTATAGATTGTAGCTCTTTGCATGTAGCTTGTATGAAAATGTTATAATTGGATCTTCTCATGTGAATTAGTTGAGCTTTCAACTTGCGGTTCCAGGTTCCTGATCTTCCCTTTATTCCAGGTTCCTCGTGGAGCGGCAGCTTCAGTTTGTTTCAAAACTGGGCTTGCCCATCTTGAACAGAATCAACTTCCGGATGCATTATCTTGCTTTGATGAAGCTTTCTTGGCGCTGGCCAAGGATCAATCACGAGGAGCTGACATTAAGGCTCAAGCCACAATATGTGCTCAGTACAAGATTGCTGTCACTCTTCTTCGGGTACTTAGATTTAATTTGGTATCTACTGGTGTTTGATCCAATCCATAATCTTTTGCATGCACTTCTTGACTGTGGATAAGATGCTTGTCAGCATTTAAGTTACTCCTAGGTAGTGTTTGGTTTAATGGAATTGGGGGCTTGGAATTAGAATTAGATATGAAACATGCAAAATTTCTAAGGTGCTGTTTGGTTTAGTTTTTCAAAACAGTTTTTGGAAATTTTTAGAACAGCTTTTCGAAACAGTTTTGGAAACTTGTGAGATGTTATTTTTGTTTCATTTTGAAAAGTTATAAATAGTATATTTATCAATAATGTGTTTAAAATAAGAAAAAGGGGTTGAAATATAATGTGAAAAAGAGAGATAATGATGTTTGTCGGTTGTGTATATAGGGTAGAGAGAATGTGTAGAGAAATCTGAAATAAATCTATGGAGAAAAAATTAAAATTATACTTATTGAAAAATAAAAGTATAAAATTAAAAATAGGTGATGTGATATGTAGTAGATTAAGGATTGTGAAAATTATTTTGTAAAATTGTTTTTGAGTTGTGTTGTCAAAAGAGTAATGGTATCGACTTTTCTGTTTTCGAAAATAGAGAACAATTTTACAAAACAAATCCAAACATGCCCAAAATTTTTGCATATATTCATTTCTAATTCCAATTCCAAGGCTCCAATTTCGCATCTCCACGGGCTACCTTTTGGTATTCCTTTATTTTATGACTCACAGGAATCCATCCATTACTAAAAATGGTGTTTTGGGGGTATACAGGAAATAATGCGACTTCAGAGAGTTCAAGGGCGTAGTGCAATCAGCGCAAAAGACGAGATGGCAAGACTATCGCGCCACCTGGGTTCACTTCCTCTCCTTGCTAAACACCGTATAAATTGTGTCAGAACTGCCATCAAACGTAACATGGATGTTCAAAATTATGGTTATTCCAAGCAAATGCTCGAACTTCTTCTGTCCAAAGCTCCTCCTGGGAAGCAAGACGAGCTGAGAAGCCTCGTTGACATGTGTGTTCAGAGGGGTTTGTCCAATAAGTCCATTGATCCGATGGAAGACCCGTCTCAGTTCTGTGCCGCCACTCTCAGCCGATTGTCGACCATTGGGTACGATGTTTGTGATCTCTGTGGGGCCAAATTTTCTGCCCTTTCGACGCCTGGTTGCATTATCTGTGGTATGGGGAGCATCAAGAGATCTGATGCTCTTTCTGGTCCCGTTGCTTCCCCGTTTGGCTGAGAACGTTCCTATCGGTTTTGCTCGCTGCCATAGTGGCAATGTTTGACAACGAAATTCCCGGCGAAGTCGTATATAGTGAATGTTGTATAATTTGTTTTCCTTTGTCGTTTTTGGTTTGGGGGTTGGGGGAAGGGAAGAGGCATATAAATATTTTGGCGATTGTATTCTATTATTATTACATATGCATGCTTTTTTGCAGCTACTGTTGGAGTGAATGAAACATCGGGCTATTGTTGTTTCAGTGTTAATCAATCGGGAAACGTTCATGTCGACAAATGAACCTTCAAACTTTTGGGAGCTTGGTGTTTTTGGTGCTGGGTCCCCCCCCCCACCCCAAAGATGTCCACGCGGCATTTTGCCCGCTTTATTTCATTTGCATTTGCATGTTTTTGGAAATAAAATCAACAAGAAAATAAGATTCCAACAAAAAAAAAAAAAAAGGAAAAAAAAAAAAACCAGCGCAGAAGTTCTTATTTGTTTGGCCTTTTATTTATTTATTTATTTTTATTGTTTTTTTGTCTTTATTAGTTTTTATCGGTACTTTTTGTTAATATTAAGTAGGTTGAATAAACTAACTAAAAAATAGAGAGAATAGACGAGGATAAAATATTACAATTGGTTTACTTGAAGGAGAACTTAAAAAAAATTCAAAAAAAGAAAAGAAATATGAGAATAAAGGGATGGAAAAGAGAGGAGAAAAGATACAAAAAGAAAAAATGGGTGGTTTTCACGAGAGGGAGAAATGAACAACTTCGAAAATTTGGTGGACTTAATTAAATTTTGAAGATGAGTTCCTAATCTATATAATAAAACATGACAGTGTATATTTTGCCTGAGATATTTTATCGACACATTTTCATGCACGGATTGAGGCACATCAATTTTATTTCAGGCAATTCACCCCATTCCTCTCTCGTTCCACTGAAAATATTTATCTTCAATTTTCGGTTTTCTTTCCTAGACCCTGAAACCCTAACCCTCCTAGTTCACACGCCACTTCGTATTTCATCCTTAATTAGGGTTTTACCATAACTTTAGCCGCTGTCAGTCTCTCGCGTGCTCACAAGCCTTTGCTCCTCTTTCGCAGTTCTTTGCTTCAATCAAAGCTCATCCTCATGGCAATGATGATATCAATGCCATTGGTATAGCCACATACACCATCTTTTCTCTCTCAGATTCCGTCATGCCATCACCGCCAACGCCACGACACTTTCTTGAAGATTCTGTCACACCATCGTCGCGCCACAACGCTATCACCGCCATCTCCATGGTCACATTCACCATCTCTATCTTTCTAATTATTTTTCATCGCCATTGATCTATCTTCTCAGGTATTAGTATTCAATTGTTTCTTTATTTTTTCTCTCTCAAAGTGGTGGTGTCTCGCTAGCCCTCCACGAGACAATATCATTGGAGCCTTATCAAAATCATTGCCTACTGAAAAATTACAACCAATAATTTGAAATGCAATTTTACGATTTTTTATTTGACTATGCTATTTGATTATGTTCGAAGTCAAATTAAGATTAACAGTAAGAAAGAAAACTTTATCTCTTATTCTGTTCGTGGTCGTAGAATTTATGATGGCAGTGAATTTCATGGTGGCCATAGGATAAACATTGTTTCAATTTAAATATTGAGTTTTTATTTGAAATTTTTAATTATCGACATTTATACTTAGAGGGTTCTAAATTCTTAAATTAAGGGATTGATCCGTGAAATTTAATTGTTTTTCAATTACTTTCAGAAATTTGTGGATCAAATTTTTACTTTTAGATATGTTTTTTTATATCCCAATTTACATTTTGGATGATTTTAATCTTGATTTTTTTTTTCTTCAGTCAATTCGAATTTGGAGTGTGTTGATAAAAAATCTCTAGCACGTGCAAAAGATCTATCATGTGCCAAAGACCTCCATAATCTGCAAATAATGACTTGCAAAACCGATTAATTCAAAAGAGACACCGGTGTGGTGTCGGCCAAAAAACCTCCGGCGTGAGAATAAGTTAATATGTTTTTGAGTGAGATATCAAGTACTTGAGAATGTGTATAATATGTTGATACATTCCATTATATATAGATTTCTTAATTTGTGTCGTTTGTTGGTGAAGTTGCCCCATCCACAATCTTTTCCTATTTGCATGGGATTTTCCGACGATCTCGCCATAATTAGTGAGTTTGTTGCGATTTTCCTTATGCATGGGATCGTGGGGTTTTGGGCTCATCTTCTAATGGCCTTCCACTACGGACTTTATTTATTCCCAATTGGGCCTCTTTATAGGGCATTCTTCTATTCATGTATTGGGCTACTATTTTGAGTTGACCTCATTCTGGGTGGGCTGATGTGTTCAGCCCGGGGTGACCAGCGGTTCACTTTTTCTGGGTTGGATCATTAGCCCAATCTGACCTATCAAGGCCTTTCAAGCCTCTATTAGACGTTGGTGGGAATTTTTTTTCATATCATTTGGCCTCCTGACTTTCGTGACGATTCAAAGAAGTGAGACAAAAGATTACCTCACCATTCGCGTAAGTTATTGACTTCATCCAATTCCCTGATTGTATAGTTGTTTGCGCCCAATTTTTCATTTTGGTTATTCTGTTTTGAATTATGATGTTCGTCCATCAAACAGTTTGGCGGAGGTTGGTTCGTCATCGACTCCTCTTTTGGAGAAGATGATGTCTCCCAAAGCCCGTCCGTCCACTGATTCCCAAGTGAACTGGGGAAATCATGGTACTAGTACCATTAGAAAGGATTGGATTGAGTCATTCCGAGAACAATACAATATCCCTGTGTCGATTTCAATTAGGGTTCCATCTGAGAACGAACGTTCTTATAGCGCTAAAGATGATGAAATATGCCTCTTGTGTAGATGTTCGAATATGGCCTTAGGCTTTCCCTTACTCCTTTCTTCGCAACTTCTTTCATCAATTAGAGATTACTCCGGCCGAATTAGTACTTAATGGATTCCATTAAATCATGGGAGCTTTATATCTTTCTCGGGTGAACAATGTTCCCCTTACCATAGAAATGATTAGGAGCGTCTGTTCTCTTACATTTCTTCACAACACTGGGAGATACTACTATTCAACCATCAAGAACTACTCCTTCTTTACTGACCTTCCTGCTGCGGGGAAAGGTTGGAAGAGATGATACTTCTTCTTCAAGGGTAATTGGGAGTTCTCATTTGATGAGATAGGGTAGCCTCCAGTCGTACTAAGGCACTTTAACTTCCCGAGTAGCCCTCTTTTTCTTTGCCTCCTTTGATCTTAATTTGTGAATTTTGCTTTGGTGGTGTATTTATATTTCATGGGTTATTTTGTGTAGGCGGAGGTGCTTGCAAGAATTTTTTCCTTACAACTAAGGTTGAGGACGAATTGAAGAAGCTCCTAGTCCTAGAGAAAATATCTTGCAAAGTCCTCGCCTTCGAACCATTTGAACCGTCAAAGATAGACGCATCAAAAGTCAGCCACCTGCACGATTTGGCTTTAGGGAAGAGGAAGAGAGCACTCAAGAATACTTCTCGGCCATCTGAGCAACCTTTCGTTCCTTCACCAGCTTCTCAGCCAGTTGCAGCTCGTCCAATAGCTCTTTGGTCTCTAGTAGCTCGACTCATCTTTTCTACGTTGTCATACTCTGATGACTCACAACCGCTGAGCAAGTGATGGCGTGGGGTGGTTTTTGTACAAGTTCCCAACATGCAAGTTTTAGTTCCCATCGAAATTCGGGGGCTGGAGCTCGTTACTCGTGCGGTTGGGGCCCCCCCATAATTTGTGTCACAAAATCTACTACAACCAACATTTCTCCACTTCCTTCTGGTTCTACGGTATCCAATCAGGGCATGTCTGCTTGTCCTAGCAGTCATAGTATGTCTCGTGAGCAAATGTGCCATCTGTTGAATGATGTGGGCCCTTCAGTCCTAAATCTTCAAGAAATTTTTGACAATGCCATACGAACTTTGTTTGAGCAGTCCTGGGATAGGATTCGGGCCAACATCGAGAGTTACAACCATGCAAAGCTCTTCCGTACTCTCATTTGCACACTCCTTCAGGTAATTTCATATTTTTTTATCACGTGTGAATTATTTAGAGTTACATGGGGGATTTCAAATCGAAACCAAAATTGTTTTGTAGAGCATCCACTTATCTTTTACGCTGGCGGAAAGCTCAGATGACATAGCTGAGTTGGATACTTAGCTTATGCATCAGCTAACAAAGTCAAGCTAGCTGGAAGAGGACCTTCGCATTTTTCAGGAGAAGAAGGTTTCTCTTGAGATTGATTTGGCAGTGGAAAAGTCGTCCTGAGAGAAATCTGAGGCTAATTTGAATGCCACTAATGCTCAATGCCAGACTTTGCCGAAGAACAATCAATTACTGATCGTGAGAACAACAAGTTTCTTGCCGAGAGTTGTTTACGGAGAGAAAAGCTTAGCTTAATGAGGTCTGAAGTTAACTCACTAAGGGTTGATCTCCAGACAAAAGAGGATGACCTCTAGCATTTAGAGAATAAGAAAAGTCTGATCTCCACTAAGTTGAACATGAAAAAGCTCAGGTCTGCAGTATTAGAGGCTAGGTCAGCCAATCTTTAAAAGGTGATGGAAGAGCTATCTACAGAGATGGAGCGGAGGACAAAGAAGAACTAAAAGAAGATTGCTTAGCTTTGGGAGCAGCTTGATACTCTGAAAGAGTGCATCCAACTGGTTGGCTACGCTACAAGCACTGCCAGGGCTTGGTGGAAAGAGAACATCCAAAGCTCGACCTTTTCTTCTTAGAGAGAGAGTTGGAAAGTAAAGAGGAAGAGGGGGATGGTACCGTTGCAGAGGGTGAGGCATTGTCTACTGACTTAGCAATCCCTCTTGCCAAAACTCTCATGTTTGCTACTGAGGTATCCATTACGACCTCAGTCCCAAGTTTCTCAGGCTAGCTCATCGTTAATCCGACTCTTCCATCAGTAGCGCAATCTTCAACTCAACCTACAATAGACCAAGCTCAAGCTCTACCCAATGACCCAATCCTAGTTTCTTTTGGACTCCAGGTTGCTTGCCAATTAGACAATACAAACCAACGGTTGATGCCCTGATTTGACGATTGTCTTTTTAATTTTTAATGCTTGCTATTTTTTGTAATGATGACATTTTTGTAATTATGACCTGTTTAAACAGTCACCGTCCATATTAGTATTGGAAAAATGTTTTGTTAATTATCATACGTCTTTCATCACTTTACGTCACTTATTTGTCATAAATGCATATGCTCGACGATTTACTTTTATATTTTTTGTCATTTTTGCTTATCGGTTTGGCTATTTAATGCCAAATCGTGTGTTAAGATTTTGCACAACCATCACTTTCTTTCCTTTGTTTGAGATTTCAAATTGCCTTATCTTTTTCTTCTTTTCTTTCTATGGCTCTCTTCTGCCAAAATCATGTCACTGCCATCCTCATCTTCATCTTTTGATGTTGTCCGGAACGAGAGGAATGAGGAGGTCAAGATGGTCCAACACTTCCGTGGATACATGATGATGGAGAAAACCCTCTCAGAAAAGCACCTTCACCTTCGTTCTCTTGAAGACACTGTGCCGTCTTCTACTCCTTGGAAGCTGCCTACTTTCATGTAGTTTTTCAGCTTCAAGAACTCAGAGAACATCTGAGGAGGGCTGACACGGAGAATCGCAAGTTGATAGCCCACGTGCAGCTTTATACAGAGTACTGCAATTTGATAAAATATAGGAAGGATAATCCCTGGGAGAAGAATGAGGAGAAAAAGGAAAAGATCAGGGAGTTGGTTTGTGCGATCAACCAGTATAAGGAGCACGATTTCTATCCAACTCAGACTCAGAGGAGCTAGGTTTTTTTCCTTCTCCTGGGTCGAATAAGTTCCACCCATCTCAGCCCCAGATATACCAGAAGAAGTTTTAGACTTCTTAGTTGTTTTTCTCTTTTTATTTTGATATCGATGTACACCCCTATTTTTTGTTAATATAATGGGTTTGGTGTTTCTTCGGAGCGTCTCCACACAATGTTTGTGTTTTATTGCTGTTCGTGTATGTGTTTGTATGATTGTTTTTGTTCTTCCTTTGCTTGCCCTATTTCATAACGTATTAGTTTATCAAATTTGTTATTAATCAATGTAGGCTTTTGTTCGAATAAACAATAATTTGTATATGTAGACTGAACTCATCAGATTATTTACACATAGTAAACTCACTTATTCAAATGGTTTTCCTTTTGAACTATTTGAGTTCATTTCTCACTTTGATGGGCTTATCTTCTTTTCACAATTTTACACTTAGTAATCTTTATCACTAAGTGTTTTCTCTGTTCAGCTGATCTGCTTAGCTTGTTACGCCTTTTACACTTGGTGATTTTTATCACTAAGTGTTTCTTTGATGAGTTGATCTCCTTAGCTCACTTAATTTCTTATGGTTAGTATTTTTATCACTTAATGTTTCTTTGGTGAGTTAATCTCCTTAGCTCACTTAGGTGGCATTTGGTAACCGTTTCATTCCTATTCCATGCAGTGGGATGAGAATGAGATGGAATAGGATGGGTTGAAATGAGAATTTTGTTTCCTTCTTAGGTACAGAATTGCGTTTGATAACGACAATTTTTTTTTTATCCGGGAACAGAATCGCGTTTGGTAACAATTTTATCTAAGAAATCAAGAATGAACCCTAACCACAATCAAAAAATCATCATACAATCAAACCCTAAACCCCAATTGAAATCAAAATTCTAAAATTTAATCGAAATCAAAATTGAAATCCTAAACCCCAATCGAAATCGAAATCCTAAAATCCAATTGAAATCAAAACCATTTCGACAATCGAAATTCGATTTGGGTTTTGAAATGGATATCGAAATCCAAAATTGATTTCAATTTCGAAATAGAAATGGAAATCCGATTTCGAATTACAAATCAAACATGTTGTTCGATTAATGAGGAGGCCAAACAACAATTTCGAAACCTTGTTTCTTGTTTCGATTTTGAAATCAAAACCCTATAAGCATCGGATGAAGATGACGATGGACAATAACGGATGGACAGACGAAGACGACTGATAGGTGTGATCTACCTACATATTTCCAAACTGATTTTGTTAGTTTTAGAGTAGTTTTTATATTTATTTTATTATATTTTAATTAGTTTTTATAATTTTTGTATAAATTAGGTGTGTGGGGGCGAAAAGATAGGAAACTGGAGTGAAAACGATGAGATTGAATAAAAAATGATTGAAGAACGGTGGAAAAACGAGCAAGGCGACAATTTTTTGAAAGAAGCCCACTGCCGCGGCGTCCAGACCTCTGCCGCGGTGGTGAAAATGTAGAGAATGACTTATTCTTGCTGGACACTCATCACCTAGGCAGTGAAACTACAGGATGTCATCCTAATCCATCGCCTTCTTCACCGCCGCGGCGATCAGCTAACCGACCTATTCACCGTCGCGCCGATGGCCTCTGCAGCATATTAGATATTTTTTGAGATATTTTCTCTATTTAATCCCCTCTCCTCCTCTCTCATTTGGTTCTCTCCGGCCATTACAACCCTTAAGGCTTAGTTTATAGTAGAGATAGAGTATGGGGAGTGCTCAAACAAATCCGACGGAGAAGATTACTACGCGGAGAAGGAGAATCGATCGGTGGACGGTTTTAGTGGCTAATCTTCAGATATTGGCTAAGTTCATCCATTTTTCCTTTTATTTCTTAACTTTGATATTTGTTTGAGCATGTTTAGCTTTGTTTCAATTGTATAAACGGCTATGGCCATAGGCTAAATGTGGATTATGTATGAGATTAATATTATTTATAAAAACATAGTTTTGTTTGAGTTGTGTTTCTTTAGTGATTTTTCTTTGCTATTTCGATTGTGCATGCCGTATTGTTTGTTTATCATGCTTAGAATGATATTCGGAGAATACAGGGTTTGACAAACCTTGGATTCGGACTAGGATAAACAAATGTCACTATCCAATAACCCGGGAGGGAATTGGATTGTGGACAATCAATGACGTTGGGGCAAGACTCACGTGACCTAAGGTCGTTAAGATGTTGAGGGAGACTTATTCGTTGACTCGAAGTCATATATTCCCCCGTCTTACACTCGGGGAGAGGTGGCGGTGGAGTTTTAGAACTGAGATTGTTGATAGGGTAAACACAACACGATGATCTAATGACCCGGTCGAGAGTTGGATTGTGTGCAATCAATGACGTTGGGGCTAGACTCACATGACCTAGGGTCGTTAAGACATTGAGAGGGACTTCTTTGTTGACACGAAATCACGTTATATCCCTCGTCTTACACTCGGGAGAGGTGGCGGGGGAGTTTACGAATTGAGATTGTCGAATAGGTCGAACACCATTATTGTAAACTAAAGAAAATCAAATGCATTTAAGTAAATAAAGTTAATCCTTAGATAATCTATCCCCTAACTATCTCATATTAGTATAGATTAATTTAGGTTATATTAGTATTAGTATTAATTAATTAAAATACATTTGTTTTTATCCTAGATAAAATTAGGTCATGATAAACACGGTACTCGATAATAACGAACACCAATCCCTGTGGATACAGTACCCGATCTTAAATGATCACACTATACTAAAACTTTGACCTCGTACACTTGCGAGTAGTCAATACGCGAGGGTGTAACAAATGCTTTACCATACAAGTTTTTGGCGCCGTTGCTTGGGATTAGTTAAGAAAATTCAATTTTCGACAATCGTCACCAAGTTTTTGATGACATTGCCAAGAATTGTGTTTTTCGTTTATTATCGATATTGTGAGTAAATGACCTAATTTTACTTTAGGCATTTCTTTTGTGTATAATTTTTGTTTGTAATTTTGTTTTTGTTTCTTATGCAGGGTACTTGCCAATGTTAGATCGACAGGTATTGATGCATTTCTTTCGACGAGATTCCAAGCCGTTTTATTGTGCGTAGCCATGCACATAATCTGGTAAGACATGTCGTTGAAAGATCGAGTCGAACAAAGTAAAACCTTGCCAAGCTTGAGGGCATTATGAAAATGTAAGGCCGAGGACATTAAACCACGAGCTTCTTGGGAGGTAACCCAAGGTCAAATAAATTAAATCCGTCACAGTTGAATTTATTCGGAGGCGAGATTTTCTCGCCTCCCAGGTACGTGTTCTAAACCCCATTTGTCAGCATGCTTTAATTTCATATATTGAGAATGATGATTGGGCCACTGAGAACACTATTCGTTTTAAGTTCGGAAGTGATGTGTAGTATATTATGTTAAATGTGTTATTGTTTTTCCGTGTGCATGTGTGTTTAGGTTAGAATGTGTTTATGTTTTTGTGTTGTTGTTTGCATGCTGAGTTTTGCGTTCATTTGGGCCATTACTCGATGATGATATAACCCCCTGGTTGTTTTTGAGGTCAAGGGTAATACCCATGCATGTGTGTTCTATGTGTTTGACAATGCGTTTTGGTCAAAATTATTATAGATCCTAATTTGCACGAGCACATAGAGTCAATGTATTTCTATTAAATTAATTTGAGGACGATTATCGATTAGCCAAATTCATGAAAAATTAAGGATTCTAGAACCTGATTAAGGGAAAACTTGAGGCGAAATCCTAGGCGAGGTTGTTCAGGAGACGTGATTTAGACATTTTTTTTTGTCGCTTGAGCTTTTTTAAGCTTACCCTGTTAAATGTTTATCCTTTGTTACCTCGTCGAAGCCTAAAATGCCAATTCAATTCTGAACACATAAACAAATACCCTGGCCAGTTGATCTTTTTCCAAACCTATATCGCTAAATTGAAGGCACATTTGAGTGAATTAAGGTAGCAATTGCAAATGCTACTTGATGTGAGCGGTTGGGTTTAGGGCGAACTTCAGATTGGTTCGGTATTCGAGTACTAACTTGTCGTTTTTCTTTTGTTTTAACCACACCCGTGAAATCATACTAATCTTTTGGCGGTGTGGTTCGTTAAAAAAAAAAATTATGTTTCTTTTGATAAGTGAGTACATCGGTCTTAAACATTTGTTCGGGATTGTTTCCAATCTTTCTATGGGAGTTTGAGAGTGAATGTGCCAAGCGTTGAGCCTTGGGTAACGTTAAGTTAACAACATTAACCCGTTTTCAATTCCAAAATACCCTTGGCCAAATATTCATAAACCGAACCAAGTCCTTCTGATCTCTATGAACTACTAAACCTACATTAGTAGAGAGTGGACCCCAGTCAGGTATATGGAAATCCTAATATTTTACGGTCTAAGTTATGAGTTCAGTTGGTGGATGATCCAATCCGGTCATTGTATAGTTATATTATTGAGTCTTGCACTAACACGTTTACAGGATCTAGAATAGCGTTCACCATTATTGCATGTCAAAATTCTAGAACCACATGATGTGTTTTACCGCCTGAACTCGATATAACTGTCGGTTGTTGAGGGAAAAATAAATAGGTCGTTAGAAGAAGTAAAAACTCGCATATCTCTATGTTTAGATTGTTTTAGGTTGTTTGTTATTTCTTTTAGTTGTGTTTTTAATTTTCGTGTGTGTGTTTTGCTCGAGGACTAGCAAAATTTCAAGTTTGGGGGTAACAACGACGGAGGACGCAAAGAAGACGACAACGACGAACGTGATGGAGACAACGACAAACGATGATGACAAACTTGACTATTGAAGAAGACGATGAACCAAAGGAGAATGGTTGAAGAGGACGACGACGACGAAGGTGATGGCGAAGAACACGGTTGAGCAAGATCGTTGTTTTTTTTTTTTTTGGTTGGGAATGGGATGGGAATAGGTAGAAACAAAAAAAATTGTCTCTCATTTCTTTAAAAAAATTGGGAAGGATTCTAGGATAAGAATGGAATGGAAACGGAAATACAAAAATGGGATGGATTAACAAATGCTATACCCAAAAATAAATCCCAAAAAAGTAGGAATGGGATGAGAATTTTTGGGATAAGAGTGGTTACCAAATGGGGCCTTAATGTTTTTACACTTAGTGTTTTTATCACTAAATGTTTCTTTAGTGAGCTAATCTCCTCAGCCCACTCAACATTTTTACACTTAGTGTTTTTATCACTAAATGTTTATTTGCCGAGCTGATCTGCTCATCTCGTTACGTAATTTTACATCGAGTGATTTATCACTAAGTGTTTCTTTGGTGACCTGATCTCCTTAGGTCACTTAATGTTTTTAGACTCAGTGTTTTTATCACTAAATGTTTATTTGTCGAGCTTATCTTCTCAATTCACGTAACGTTTTTATACTTTATCGCTAAATGTTTCTTTGGTGAGCTGATTTCCTCCACTCACTTAATGTTTTTACACTTATTGTTTTTATCACTAAATGTTTCTTTGCTGAGCTGATCTGCTTAGCTTGTTACCTAATTTACACTCGGTGATTTATCACTACGTGTTTCTTTGGTGAGCTGATCTCCTCAGCTCACTTAATGTTTTTACTCTTCGTGTTTTTATCACTAAATGTTTCTTTTTCGAGCTGATCTCATAAGCTCACTTAATGTTTTTATACTTAGTGTTTTTATCACTAAATATTTGTTTGCTGAGCTGATCTGCTCAGCTCCTTACGCAATTTTACACTTGGTGATTTATCACGAAGTGTTTATTTGGCAAACCTATTTTGGTAGTTGTTTTTGGTCAGAAATTGATGAAATAATCATTTACTGCAAACTAATAGCTTTCAGAAAAAGACTTTTATTTATGCACTTCATTCAATGAAAAACTCACAATGAATGGAAAGAAAGAAGTCCAAATTTTGAAATTTAAAATGACAAGACACCTTAAACGAGATACTTTCATAAGTGTGAGATGTTCCATGGCTTCGGGATTGCTACTCCATCCAAGTCTTCTAACCAGTAAGTCCCTGACCTATTTATCTTCATGACTCGGTAGGGTCATTTCCAATTAGGGACTAGTTTTCTGAAGCGTGCCTTTGGGCGGTGTGGCATTACTCGTCAGAGTACAAGTTCCCCTACTACAAAATGTCTTCGATGTAATACATGGTTGAACATTCTTGCTACTCTTGACTTATATGCCACCATTCTTAATGTTGTCTTGTCTCGTTTGTCCTCTAGTTGGTCCAATTCTTGGCATATAGCATATTTGTTTCCACAAGATTTACCGTGATATCACGTCTTGTGGGTAACCTAATCTTTACTGGAACTATGGCTTCTGCCCCATACGTCATAGAGTATGGTGTTTTCCCCGTGATTGTTCTTGATATTGTTCTATATGACCACAAGATTCCTGGCAGTTCTTTCACCCATTTGCCTTTAGCATCATCCAGTCACCTCTTGAGTGATTCTTTGATGGACTGGTTCATTACCTCAGCTTGCCCATTTGCTTGGGGGTATGCTGGGCTTGACGTTCGGTGCTGAATCTTCAATTCTTTATACATCTGTGCAACCTTGCCTCCAGTAAATGGGGCTTCATTGTTTGATATCAGTATCACTGGAATGCCAAAGCGACAAATCACATCCTTCCAAATGAAGTTTTTTACTTTATTTTCGGCTACTGTCGCAAATCCTTCAGCCTCTACCTACTTTGTGAAATAATCGATTACCACCAAGTATTTCTTGTTCCTTAGTTCTAGGGTGAATGGCCCTAGGATATCCATTTTCCATTGAGAAAAAGACCATGGGCTGAGGATTGGTGTTTTCTCTTGAGTTGGAACTTTAATGTCGTTTGAGAACTATTGGCACTTGTTGCATTTTTTTTTTTACGTATTTGTGTGCATTGTTGCACATCGTTGGCCAATAGTAACCAATTCTGAGTGCCTTGTGTGCCAATATTCTTCATCTTTGATGATTTCCATAAACTCCCTCATAAATCTCTTGTAGGATGTACGTGACTTTCTTTGGTCCCAAACAGAGCAATAGTGACTGTGTAAAGGACCTCCTATATAGTTTGTTGTCGGTCATAACATACCTTGACACCTTATATAGGATCTTTTAAGCTGACTCTTTGTCATCTACTAGTGTTCCTTCCTTCAAGTATCGGACTAAAGGAGTTCTCCAGTCTTCTTCCTGGTCTAGTTTGCTTATGCAAGCAGAAAGGTTGGTTTGTGCTATTATGGAGGGTTGTTCAAGGAATTCTACCATTTTGGACCGTTGGTCTGGTCCGAAATATGATGTTAGCACAGAAAATGCATCAACTTTCTCATTTTTTAGTTCTTGGAATGGCTTCAAATCTGCAATTTTGAAGTGCTATTGTTAGCACTTTTACTTTTTCTACTTAAAGGCGTAACATTTCTTCATTCACCAAGTACACTCCATTTGTCTGGTTTACTACCAGTTGCGAGTCTGATCTTACTTCCAAATCATGAGCTCCTAACCCTTTTGCAAGGGTTAGTCTAAGGATCAATGCTTCGTATTCGACCTCATTATAGGAAGTCCAAAATCCAAGCTGCATAATTCTTTCGAGCTGATCGCCTTCTGGTGTTTCTAAGACTATGCCTACACTACACCTTTTCACATTCGAAGCACCATATTCTATCACCACTTCTCCTAGGGAAGTTAGTGTAGTGATGAAGTATGCCAGAGCTTATCCTTTGATTGTTGTTATGGGCTTGTATTTGATGAAGAACTCACCAACCTCTACTACCCATTTTATGAGATGTCTTGATGTTTCTGGTCGATGCATTACTGCTCTGAGGGGGTATGAAGTCAACACGTTGATCACATGTCCTTGGAAGTAAGGCCTTAGTTTTTGAGCTGAAGTTATCAAAGCCAAAGCGAGCTTTTCCAATTCGGTATAGCGTGTCTCAGTTCGAACCAGTGATTTATTAATGTAAAACACATGTCTCTTCCCTCTTGGATCTTCTTTTACCAATACAACACTGATTGCGACTGTGGTCACTGCCAAGTATAAGTATAGCTCATCTCCATAGGATACCTTGGCTAGCGTTTCAATTGAGCCAAGGTAGTCTTTTATGGACTGCAAAGCCTGTTCACTATCCTCATCCGACTGAAAGTTCTTACTCTCTCTCAAGATATTAAAGAAGGGAGCACATCTATCAGTGAATTTGGAGATAAATCTGTTTAAAACAACCAATCTCCCCATTAACACTTGAACTTGTCTTATGGTCATGGGGGACTTTGTGTTTCGGACAACTTCTATTTGTCTTGGGTCTACTATGATCCCTGACTGGTTTACCACAAAACCCAAGAACTTGCCCGATGTTACTCCAAATGTGCATTTTTCTGAATTCAACTTCATATTGAACTTTCATAGTATGGTGAATGCTTCCTCCAGATGGGTCAGGTAACACTACAAGTAAAATGGCCTATCGAGGCATAAAAAGGTGATGCGACAGAGCCCCTATTGCAACACTTGGGTTTTTTGGGACACTTGGACTGGTGCCCCCATAAAAAGCCGCCCCAATAGGTTATAAGGGCACTATATAGTGCCCTTTTTGTTTGAATTTGTTAAGGCAATAATAAGTATCCTATAAGATAGCTATTAGGACACCATATATTGCCTCTATAGCATTTTATATTTTTTAAATTATATATATTAAGACACTATAAAGTGTTGTAAAAAAATTCTATTAGGACACAAGAATATGTCGCAAAATTATCAAAGAGAGCCAACATATAAGGACACTATTTAGCGTCCCAAAAAGTATCTAACTTTTTTTTTTATAATTTAAAATTATTTTAAAATATCAAAATACTCTAAATCCAAACAATAAAAACTAAAAATTCCTTACAACACAAAATACATAAAGAACTCAAATTTTTTCATTAAAAATGGGAAATTAAAAATCCAAGAGATACACAAAATTATACACGTTATGAGTCACTACTTCCTTTCAACATCTATGCCACTATTCGTAAATAAAAACAAAGTTTAAGTACAAAAGTAATGTACATACTAAATATGTGTTAAACATGTTTTCCATTCAATACTCCGCCTCCTTTCTCGATTGATCCAACATAAAGTAAGTCAATCCTGTAATTTCCTACAAAACAAAACAAAGTTTGGATCTTACATTAATAAAACTAATGAAAAGAAATTATTACAATTCGATCAAATATGACATAAATTTGCATTAAGTCATATCCTATGTAGACTATGAAGAATACTTCTCCCCACAAACTGGCATCTCAATGCTTGTATAAACAGAAGACTAGTTCTTACCGTGGCAAATACTCATTTGATCATCTTATTGACTAGTGATTTTGATAATCTTAAATGACTGATATTAATCCCAAGATCTGTGAAACTAAAAGAAGCTCTGAACTTCTACAAATGAACTTATTGTACGGATAAAACATTTTTACTTAATTTATTCTCAACATCTTCACTACATGCATACGCATTCTTAAGCACGCTTAAGAACAAATGAACAATACAAGAATTAATGGTAAATATCCTTGGTGCTACATTGATTTGCTCATAATTGTTTCTCTTCATCTAATTCTAAGACTATGACTTGCATGATGATGGTCTGAACAACAAGATCATCAGTCCACAAATACTATTCTATAATTATCTAGAAAACAAAATCACTAGTCAATAAATAGTGGATGAAATATGTGTGTAATCAATCCAAATAATCAGAATAATCATGCCTCCCTTTTCTTATCACGTTTCTTTTTAACTTCATGAAATGGATCTGAGAAAGAACAAAAGAAAGACATGTTATCAAATGATGAAGAGACGAGGAAAAAGTGAGATCAAAGCATCAAACGAGCAAGCATCAGAAAGTCATTGGTCAAAGACTCGACACAAACACAAAGAAGACGTGTAACAACTATAGAACTACACCTACTTTATTAAAAAAATACACGAGCATGGTGTGGTTTTATTTCTGGAAACATAATAAGCAACTACTCAAATTCATATTTTAGGAAACCCATATTCAAAAATAACATACTCAAAGTAAAACAGAAGTGGAATTAATAAGTGTCATCTCTAATGGCAAGAATAATGAAGATCTTCTCTGGTGCTGTCAGATAAATGAGTGGCTGGAAGTCATTAATTTCCAGCTTAAATGACAGAAAACTGTAAAAAAAAATACAACCTTGAATCTATCGCAAACAAATTCATTTTTCTCAATGAGGATGCTCCAAATTTTGATGAGCATAAATGCTAAAGTTCATCAAGAACTCAACACCCTCAATGGTACCACCCTACACTTTTCGCTCTTCAAATATTAGATAGTATCATCCATTTAATCTCCTTGGAGATGGAGTTGTGGATAATATTATTTTCCATTTACAATATAACTTGAATGATGAAAAGTTCCACTCTCAATAGTGTTGAACTCTTATGAATTTACATCATATACATACAAGAGAACTTTATCATCAAACCCATAATTCAAGCAATATTTGGTAATATTGTCATTGATCAACGCTACTAATATTTTAGATGATCCCCAGATTTCAAACTTCATCCCCCCTTATGTAGGTTTCACCTCTAGATATGAACCGAAAACCATGAAAAATGAGGGCCTAATAATTCAACTTCTCAAGAGAAATTACTTGTAAAGTGTCAAAATACACCAAATACAATTTAAAAAATGCTCTAACTCATCCAATGACCAGGAATCAATTGAAGTCTAGCACGTTGGAGTATTAAGTAAAAATCAAATCAATAGCATCTACAGAACAATAACATACGAGTTGCAATAACTAATATGGCCCGTTGAAACTCGAACAACTGATAAAATCAACATTAAAATAAGGCAGTGAATAGAAAAACACATCATGATTCACAAGCATATCAGTACGTGAATGTAGACAAGTGTTTGTGAAAATACCTGGCTGAATTTGAGGGCGTGTTGTTCACCGGCGAGTTGAATAATGAGCAATGAGGCAGAGGTTGAAATTTGTCTGAATTTCAAACATTTCAAACAACTAGAAATGACAATTGCAGAGAACATAAACTGAACAAAAGAATAGAAACCATGAGAAAATGAAATAGAGAACACAAAACAAAAGGAACTATCGCCTTGAAACACGTTGATGATGAAGAAAACTTACCATTTTAGATAGGAAGTGAAATTTAGAAAACCAAAGAATAGAAAGGCTCGGGGAAGAAGAATGATGAACCATCTATCACCAACAAAACGACACAATTCATCCCTGAAAAAAAAAATTATTTCTATACATTTTCAAGAAGAAAAACGATGAACCATAAACCCTAGATTAACAATCCACACCCAATTCAGATTTGAGGAACCTTCAGTGGAGATTTGGGCTCCATCCATAGTCGGTTCAACTGCAGGCTAGGCGATGGAGCTTCGTCGTCGTCAGGTTGGTTGATTTGTTCCCGTTTTCCCTAATCGATTTGAAGATTTCTCGTTTTTGGTTTACTAGTTGGTTTCAGGTCGTCGATTAGGGGGTGGTTCGCCAGACTGGTGGTGGTTGTTTGGAATAGGAGCGATTTGGAAGCAAGAAATCGCTGAAGATTTCTAGTTCGAGAATTCGAGAGAGAGAGATGAGAGTTCTATACGGCTGACTGCTAGGAGATGGAAGCCCCAAAATCTTCAGCAAAGAGCGCAGGTGAGAGAGTGAGGATGAGGAGAGACCGAGAAAGTGAGATGGCAAAGAGAGAGAGGGTTGATGAGGAAGACGACTTACAGAAGCGGGAACACTAAAATTTTCCACCGCCCCTTTTTTTTAGTATGGGTTGAGCGCAATTCTCATTTTTTTTTTATTATTAAACATATTATTTTTTTAATTTATTTTAATATATGTATTAATACACTATTAAGTTACCTATAATTATATAATTAAATTATAATAGGACACAAGATTGTGCCCTAATATAATTTTGATTTTTAGGACACTATTTTCTGTCCTTTTACATTATATATAGATATTAATTTATTTAATTACTAATTAAATTCTATGGGGGCACTACTTTGTGTCCCGTTAAATATTTAATTATAGGGCACAATACATATAGTGTCCCAAAAAACACCTTTATAGAGCACAAGACATATAGTGTCCCAACAAATTGACTTTTATGCGACATTACCAATTTTGTGCCCCGAAAAGTACCTTTATAGGGCACAATACATATAGAGTCCCAACAGAAGTGCCCTTATAAGCAGTTTTTATTGTAGTGTAATCCTCTTTCTTGGTGCTTTTGACCAGCATATCATCCATGTAGACTTTCATGGTTCCAATGTTTTCTTGAAACATATGGTTCACCAGTCTTTGATAAGTTGCCCCTGCATTCCTCAAACTAAAAGGCATTACTTTGTAACAATACGTACCTCTTGGAGTGATGAACGCCGTTTCCTCTTCATCCTGCTTGTCCATCCAGATTTGGTTATAGCTTGAATAAGCATCTATCATGGTTAGCAGTTCGTGGCTTGCCACTGCATCCACCATTTGATCTATCCTTGGCATCGGATAACAATCTTTCAGGCATGCTTGGTTGAGGTCGATGAAGTTTATGCACATTCTCTACTTTCTGTTTTTTTTTATGAGCACATGGTTGGTTAACCATTTCAGGTAAATCATCTCCCTTATGTGCCCTATTCCGAGCAGCCTCTGTACTTCAGATTCAATTACTTGTTTCTTCTCTCGGCTGAATATCTTTCTCTTTTGCCTGACCGTTGGGTAAGACCTTGAGATGTTAAATCGATTGACAGCCGCATCAAGGCAGATCCCCTTCATATCTTTCGGAGTCCAGGAAAACACGTCTAGGATTTTCCCCAGTAATCTCTTGATTTTCTCTTCCTCGGTCTGGCTTAGAAATGTGCCTATCATCAACTTCTTCATTCCTTCCTCAAACATTATTCCTCGTACTTGCTTAGCAAGTTAGAGAACACTCGAGTGCTCTCTGAAGTCATCTATCTCTTGAGTTGAGTTGTTAAATAGAGCTCCTTTCTGCTCTAAGTTTAATTGCTATTAGGTCTTCTTCCTCCCCTTTATAGCTATTGCGAAGTACTGCCTGGATGCTATCTGGTCTCCACGTATAATTGCCACTGCGCCATCTTTTGCATATTTGATGCATTAGTAAGACGTAAACGCCACGGCTCCCATTGCATAAAGCCATGGTCATCCCAATATTTTATTATATGAGTATGTGGAATTCATTACCACGAACTCTGTGGATTTGGTGAACCCATTCTCTTTTTTATTCGCCATGACTGATAAGGTGATCTTTTATTTGGGAGAACTGAGGTCGCCGTTAAATCCTACCATTATAGTCTAGGTCGATCCAATATCTGAGCTGGGCGCCCCTATCTATTTCAGCGTGTTCACGAAGATGATATTGGCAAAACTACCTGTAGCAATCAAGATTCTCCTCATTTCGAAACTAGAGATCTAGAGTGTTATCACCAGGGCGTCTTCGTGCGGGTGCACGATTCTTTCACAATCTTCATCAGTGAAGGTAATGACCAGTCTTGACCTCATACTTACTGACATTGCTTCTCCATAACTCTGCTCCAATTCTGCTTCTCAAATTTTCCTTTTTCGCTTGTGGCTGGTTTTTCCAGTAGAGGGTCCAACAATATTTATCATGTAGATAACTTCATGATTGTTGTTAGGGCCATCGTCTTTTCATTCCTTATCACGATTTTCGTTACAACTCTCACTCCTGGATCTCTTTCTATCCATTGTTCATTCCTGCAAATAGCTATGTAACTAACCCATTGATATCCCAACAATCATCTCTGTCATGGCCATGATATTTGTGGAATTCACAATACTTTGATTTGTTCTTCCTGTTGGACTTTGCATGGATTTTGGGTGGCCACTGAACCACTTCGGATGAATGGATCTCATGCAAAATTCTGGAAATCGGCATCCATAGTCCTGGGAGGTTTGGTTCCTGATGAGCTTCAGGTCTCGATCCTGAGCTCCTTAGACGATCTTTCTACCTGTCCGAACTGCTACCCTTTGTTCTGTTGTTGTCTTTTTCGCTTTGCCTAGGGTTATCTTTGGATGACACCCTTTCTTCTCTCGCGAATTTGTCATCTTCTAGCTACATGTCGTGTTTGGCTCTTTCCATCAGTTTAGACATGCTTTTCAGATTGTGCTTGGTAAGGGAGTCTTGGAATCGTCCGTGACGTAATCCCAAAGTAGACGCATTTATAATGAGATTTATGTGGAATCCCTTATTGCATGTTAGTTCTTCGTTAAAGTGATTCATGTACTGGCACAAGGACTCACTCTTTTCCTGCTGCAGAGCTAGCAAGTAATCATCCCCCTTCATCAACCTTTGGCAGGTTATGAAGTGACTAGTGAATTGCTTCTGAAGTCTGTGAACAACGAGATGGAATTAGGTGGTATCTTGTGCAACCATTCCAAGGTAGTTTCCTTTAAAGTGGTAGCAAATGCTCTATATAGCACAGAGTTGCCCGCTCCACAAAGCGCCATGACATGTTTGCCCTAGTGAATATGGTCAGCCAAGTCTATCTTTCCAACGTATTTTTCGAACTTCGTCAGTTCGAACTTATCCGAAAGTGGCACCTCTAATTTGTCAGAGGTGAATGACATCTTAGTTCCTTTCAGCAACATTTCTAGTTCATCCAAGGGTAGAGCTCGCTCTTCTCTATTTTTGGGCTACTGATGAGAATCCACAGTCTTATTCGGGCTGGGCACTCTTCTTTCTACCAGGTGATCGCTGCCATTTCCCTGGGAAACCCGTTCTCCCTGTGCTAGTGGCTCCAAAGGTTCTGGGGATTTTGTCTCTTCTTCCAAACTGTTGTTAACAGGGGAGCTGTCGTGTATTGTTGGCGATGATAAGCTTTTTATTTAGTTTTCCACAGATGGCGCCAAATGATGTTCATAAAAAATCTCTAGCATATGCAAAAGATCTACCACATGCCAAAGACCTCCACTACCTGCAAATAAAGACTTGCAAAACCGATTAACTCAAAGTAGGCACTGGTGTGGTATCGGCCAAAAAACCTATGGCGTGAGAATATGTTAGTATGTGTTTTAGTGAGAGATCAAGTACTTGGGAATGTGTATAATATGTTAATACCTTTCCTTATATATAGACTTCTTAATTCGTGCCGTTTGTTGGTGAAGTCGTTCCCTTCGCAGATTCTCTCATATTTGCATGGGATTTTTCGACAATCTCTCCATAATCAATGAGTTTGTTGCAATTCTCTTCATGCATAGGATCGTGGGGTTTTGGCCTCATCTTCTAATGGCCTTCCATTGCGGGCTTTATTTATTCCCAATGGGGCCTCTTTATATGGCCTTCTTTTATTCATGTAATGGGTCGCTCTTATGAGCTTACCTCATTTCGGGTGGGCTGATGTGTTTAGTCCAGGGTGACCACCGAGTCAGTTCTTTCAGGTTGGATCATTAACCCTGTTTGACCCATCAAGGCCTTTCAAGCCTCTATTAGACGTGGGCGAGAATTTTTCCCATATCAGAGAATAATGATTAAGCGAGACCAAAAGTATGTACATATGCTAGATTGACTAATACCACTAATATGACATTCGTCCCTCTAAAGATTTCTCAGTAAGTTATCCATCTCATTTGACTTCCGGTTTCAATTTTTCTTTAGTTTTTTTTAGGGCAAACTATATTTTAAACCCTCTAACTATTGACATATCTGTCCAAAAAAATTATGACATTTTAATTTAAACCCTTTAGATATGTAGGCGGTTTTAATTGGTCATTCTGTTAATTTTTCATCCAAACTACAATTTTAGAGGTAAAATAGTATTTTTATATTTTTCTTTCTTTTTTCGTTTTCTTTTTCTTTTCTTTCCCCCCCTCTCTCTTTCTTTTTCTACGATCAGATCCATGGCATCGATGGAAAATTGCAGGGTCGCTTCTTCTTCATCGTAACCCCCACCTAGGGCTCTCCAAAAAGCCCAAAGCCCATGGGCGGCCCGAAGCCTACCCGAGCCCGAGCCCGAGCCCATAGGGCTTCCGGTCGGGCTCGGGCTTTGAATATTTTATAGGAGCCCCGCCCGGAGCCCGAGCCCAAAGCCCGATTTTCGGGCTAACTGAGGCCCGAGCCCGAAGCCCGAATCTAAGGCCCGTTAATTTTTTATATATATATATTTGAATTTTATATATTTGAATTATTGGATTTTTAAATAGTTAAAATATTTGTTTTACAAATAGTTGAGGGGGAAGAGATTTGAATACTAGATCTCTCATTAAAAAAATAATCTTACTAACCACTAGGCTACAAGTCTTAATTATATATTAGTATATTGTGGAAAGAGTTAAAGAGTAATATTTAATTGTCAAAATAATTTTAAGCTTTAAAACATTTGTTATCATTTTTTAAAAATATTTCTCATTTAACTAAATCTATTTTAAACTTAAAAATTATATATTTTTTGACTTTATTAATGTGAAACTTTATTTTTTTTACTTCATATATATATATATATATATATATATATATATTATTCACCTAATATCTAATATCATTCATTGTCTTCAATTATTTGCTCTGTTTCGGTATCATTAATCTAATTTCTTACTATTATATTATTGATTATTATTTTTTATTATTTTTTTATTTATATTTGATATTTGATAATTGCTAACATAAATTTCAATTTGTCTCATTATTTAAATGATGATTAATAGATTTAAGAATTTGAAGTTGGATCCTTATAGCCAATTCAATTATATCCAACTCATATATGACTTTATTTATATAAGACTTATTATTTTTTTTTTTACTTATATATATATATATATATATATATTTATTAATATTCACTTAATACCTAATATCTTTCATCGTCTTCAACTATTTACTCCATTTTTTGTAACATTAATTTGATTTTTTACTATTATATTATTGATTATTATTTTTAATTGTTTATTTATTCATATTTGATAATGACTGCATGAATTTCAATTTGTCTCATTTTTTAGATGAGGATCAAGAACTTCGTGAATTTGAAGTTTGATTCTCATCGTCAATTCAATTAAATCTAAATGATATAAGACTTTATCAATATAAGACTTAATATTTTTTTATTTTATGTATATAATATATACATACATACATATATATATATACACACACACACATATATATATATTTATGATTATTCATCGAAAATCCTTCACTCTTTTAAATTATTAGCTCCGTTTTCGATAACATTAATTTGATTTCCTACTATTATATTGTTGATTATTATTTTTAATTATTTATTTATTCATATTTGATATGGCTAACCTGAATTTCAATTTGTCTTATTATTTAGATGAGGTCCATGAGAGGATAAAAAATTTCATAAATTTGAACTTGGATTCTCATCGTCAATTTAATTAGATCCAATTTAAATACAATTAATACTCCAACTACTATAACATGTGTATCAAGTCTTATATTCAATTCTCAAATTTCATTTATTAAGTTTGAAATTTTTAATAGAATACCTATTCAAAAAAATTAAGTCTTATATTAATTTATATAAATTTAATTAAAAAATATTTAAAAAAAAAAAAGGATAACATGTTTTAAAACTTAAAATTATTTTGACAATTGAACATTACTCTTTAACTATTTTTACTTGATATGTATACATAACCAAGACTTGTAATCTATTGGTTTGTATGGTTGTCCTTCTTATAAGAGGTCTAGTATTCAAATCCCTTTTCCCTCAATCATTTGTAAAAAAAAAATATTTGAATTATTTTGAAAAATAAAAAAGCCCGAGTCTGTTCAAGCCCGAGCCCGAAGCCCATATATCCAAAATGTGTGGGCCTATTGGACGGGTTTGGACTTCCTCAATTCATGCCCGGCCCGGCCCCGGCCTGAGCCCGACAAAACCCGTTGACCAGTCAAAGCCAGTCGGGCTTGAGCCCGGGCCTAGTCGGGCTTCAGTTATTTCAGGCTGGGCAAGCCTGGCCCGGCCCATTACCGACCCCTACCCCCACCCAATCGAAGATCTATGGCGTCGATCAACCTCCCCATCGCGTGAAGACCCCAAACCCAATTGACAATCTCGTTGCTGTTGCCGTTGTTTTGACTCATTGATTTCATCTCTCTCTCTTTCTCTCTCCCCACCTTTTTCCAGTACAAGGTGGTAAAAAAAAATAAAAAATAGGGCTAGGGCTTTGAGTTCTCCATTCAGTGTTGGTTGGGTTAAATAAGGAGATTTCTTTGAATTTCCGTTGTGTGTACAAGAAATTCGAATTTATAAATTGAGGAGGAAGAAAATGAGTGCGGATCTGGTCATCTCGAACTCACTTGGCAACCTCGACGAACAAATTTTACAGCTCATGCAGTGCAAGCCCTTGTCCGAGCCTGAGGTTTCTCGCGCTTTCCAACCCCCCCTCTCTACAGTTCTATGTAGTATTTGTCTTCATTTTGCGTGTTTTTTTTTTCCTGCATTTTTACAAAATTGAAGATCTATCTCATTGAACCTCTTCAATTGCTTTATTTATGATAGTTCTGGCGATTTTGTCTCGTTATTTGCTTCACATTGGCAACGAAATTAAGTTCAGGATTTCTGAATTCTGATGGATCTGGCTGATCTAGCTCATGCAGTACAAGCCCTTGTTCGAGATTTTTGTTGAGTTCGTTTGCCCAAATGATGATGTCCGATAGATTTGGAAGTGTCCAAATTTCAATGGGGATTGAATTAGAAAGGCTATTAAAGTTGAAATCGAACGTGTTAAGGTTCTTGCAGTTTCCGAGGTTGGCTAGTATTGTCCCATTGAGGTAATTATCCGGTAAATGATTTGAGTTGAGGTTGAGAACTCGGAGTTAGGTACAATTGGTTAGAGAGAGAGGGGGACTTCCCTAGTTGGATTGTTGAATGGTACATTGAGAATCCTTGAACTAGTGAGTGAGTGAGAGAGAGAGAGAGAGAGAATTTGTTGCAGATAATATAGTGGGAGGGGAGTGAACAGAGTTGAATTTTAATGGAGAAATAGGGGAAGCCAAAGAACAAGCCAGTGAAGTTTTTAGCAAAAGTTGTTTCAGCTATAACGTTCCAAAACCCTTCCTCCGGTCCTGGTAGAGACAATAAGAGATCAGAAATCACAAACAAGAATAAGACCCATCTCATAAAAGAGTTTTTGGGTCCCTTCGTGTCAATAATTTTAGCAGAAGTCTGTCGGAAGTCCAAGAACTCGAGCTTCGAAACCTAAGAACCCACTTTGCCGAAGCTGTTGTAGATCGGGGAGGAAAAGAAAGGTAAGGAAGTGAGAGGTGGGTATGACGGAGAGAGAGAGAGAGGATGAAGAAGTGAAGAAGGAGATTCGGTGAAGAGAAAGGGAAAATAAAAGGAAAGAAAAAGAAAAAAAGAAAAAAGAAGAAAAAATATAAATATAAAAAGACTATTTACCCCCCCACCCCCCCCCCCCCCCCCCCACCCCCAAAAAAAAAAAAAAAAAAAAAAAAAAACGGATTTTCTTAGTTTGGATAGAAAAAGTAACAAAATGATCAATTAAATCCGCTTATATATTTATAGGGTTTAAACTGAAACGTCACAAATTTTTCGAATGATATAGAAATGTGTTAATAGTTAGAGTTTAATTTTATTTTATTTTTTTCTTTTCTTCTTTCTTCTTCATTATTTTTTTTTGAATTGTTGTGTGGTTGTGTGTGGATGATTTGGGTGTCCATAAAATTGGAAGTGAAGAGGGTGGTCAATACTTTAATTCCAGGCTAAAGTGGGTTAGGCTACTTTGTATCGTTCTCTACTTTTGAGAATCCTAATCTTTCCACCACTATAGTTTACTTAAACCCTTCTCTATGATCTATTTTATTTCTCACATTTCTCTACGTTTTACTTGCAGTCCTAGTGTCTCTGATGTGTTTTTCTTTCCAATTTTACTGCGTTTTTTCTTTTCTTATATGCTGAAACTTCATTGAAGTATGCCCTTCTATTTATTTTAATCTTTTCGAAATGTTTTTGTTGGCTCAAAGAGCTACCCAAGAGAGATGAGTGAATTGGGTAGTTATTAAATTTAGACAATTAAATTCTTCAACATAAATCATCAATTTTTCTAAATTAATTATTATCTTGTTAAATAGAGAAAATGTATTTAACTAAATGCACACTCAAACAAACTAAAAATAAAATAATGAAGCATACAATAATATATTCTGGTTCGGTAAGTTACTCTTATTTACATTCAGTCTACCGAGCCTTACGGAGATGTACAATCTATTAAACCCCTGATTCAGTTATAAGGTAGGAATCAAATCTTTACAATCTCAATTCTTTTCACAAGCTCAGAATCAACATTTACAATTATCCTTTTTACAGGCTTAGGAAGAATCTTTTATCTTTTTACTAGGCTCAAGTTTAACCTAATTCTATTACAGGAAGAATCAAAACCTAATCCTTTTAAGATGCTAAATATCAAACCTACCACTCCCTCGCACCTTACAGTTATTCTTTTCACAGGCTTAGGAAGAACTTTTATAATCACTCAATTCTATTACCGGAAGAATCAAAACCTAGTTCTTTTTAGGAAAAAAGAATAACCTAACCTTTTTACAGGACATAGTTCAAACACTAATCTCTTTCACAGGAAAAAAATCGAAACCTAACTATCCTGACTAGATATCGTCCCAAACGTATCTAATTTGCTCAAACTCACAAATACAAAAAATATAAGTTTCTTCCTACAAAGAGTTTCTACCACCTCAGTACATATATACTCAATTAATGACCCGACTCATTATTACGTGATAGATACGATGTGAAACAAATAAAATCTGATTAAATAATAAAGTAGATAGCACAAATTAAACACGTAATCAGATAATCAATCAAAAAAGTGTTTAAAAGATTTCAGGCTTTTAAATTCAAAACAATTTTTTAAATAATCCTAAACCAAGAAATTAGTATAAATATATCTTAGAAAGCAAATAACAAGACTTGGAAGGATCTCATCCGGAAACTCCGAAGGCAAGAAAAATTTTGCAATTAGAACTCAAACAGGTGACGCCAATACAAGCGCTTTAAATCAAGAACTTGAATAAAATCTCTCATAGAAATCCCAGTAATAATATCACTCTTATAAAAACTCAAAACTGATGTTCTTGATATATCTAATCTTATTCCCGCATGTCTTATTAAATAGACTTATAACTAACCTTCCAACGATTAGTTTTTCAAAGATATGCCAATAAATGACACATATGGACCTCATATATCATATAGATTTATAATGGTTATATTGGACTAATAATAAAATTTTTAAAGCTCTCAATTTAGTTCCAAAAATAATTTGATCTTAGTCAGTGAAAGTATAAAAAAAATTATATTTAAGTACATGGACTAAATCGTAAGGTCAAATAAAATCACATAATTCTCTCCCATATATTTGACCCCAAATATTCTCTACAAAAATAACAATATCTAAATTCAAGATTCGCAGGTTTAATAATAGATATTTGAAATATATCTTATAAAGACTACTTTTCAAATAATGTCATTAATTGGCACCTCAAGACCCCATATATCATATATGTTCAAAATAGATTTTTTTCATTTAAAAATATTCTTGAAAAATCTCATTTTTGTCCTTAAAATGTTTTTAAATCGAAATCTATTAAAATAGAAAGTATTAAGATACTTTAATTAAAATAATATTTAATTAAACAGACTAAATCAATAGGGATCACAAAATATATCAAGTATATCTGAATTTGACTGAAATCCCCCAAATACATGTCTTTGAATCAAGAAAATTTGATAGTTTTTGACCAAGAGATCAAATCAATCGAAATGTTGATTGATTTAGTCAGTTGACTAGCCCCTGCTCTCGGTTGACCGCCCTGTGCCAATAGATATTCCAACCGTTGGTCTTACAACTTGTCGGTTGACCAATAGGATCAATGGCTTTCCCAATTTTTCCAATTTAGCAACTGTTTCATTCGGTTGATCGACCCGAACTCGTTGGTTGACCAAATCGATTAGAGTTCTCACTCATTTTCACATTTCAGTAATTATTTCAATCAGTTGACCGATTCTTTTTGTTGGTTAACCGAATTGACCCGAAAACACAATATTTTATTCTTTAAAACACATTTTTCAACTATGTCATTTATCAAAACCATTTCACATAGGGAACATATAAAATATCTCGTTTTAGGATTTGAAACTTATAATATCAAGATACATATAAGATTAATTCATTTTGGGTGTCATGCGTGATCGTAATTTGGGTTGCATTAAGAGTATATAAGTAAATAGTTATTTTCACTTAGTTTTCTTCAGCTTCTTCAAATTTCTTTACGTCTTCATCATTCATCTTGTACCCTTTATATTTTCTTCAATGATTTTTTTTTAATAAAAAAACATGGAACTATAAATATAAAAACTTAATAAAATCATTAGTTCCACAAAAAAATATCAATATTTAATTGATCATCAAAATCTTGTATTCAACAATCTCCCCCTATTTTTTATGATGACAATTAACTTTGATATTTTCTTCGAAATATAATGTAATCACGCTCCCTTTAAATCTGAGGACGGGTACTTAAACTCATTTATGCATAATAATGAGAGCATAATTAAAATATTCAACATAAGCTCTAAAAAATTAAGATATTCAACAAAAGCTCTTAATAATTTCTCTCTTTAATTAATGTAATGCTTAGGCTAACAAATCTCTAAACATCAAGTTTTCATTAAATATCAACTTCTCCCTCTTTATCATATCAAAAAGTGGGGATGGAGAATCAAAAGATCACTCTAGGCATACATCGTTATGCCTAGTGTTGCCTAAAGCTCGAATGATTTTCACGAATTGATCTTCAACTAGAGATTTGGTGAAAATATCAGCAAGCTGCTTGGAGGTATCCACATATTCAATAGATACATTCAATTTTTCAATTTAAACACAGCATATTATTACTCTACCTATAAAAACTTCTCCCCTTATATTTTAATGATAATTTATGAAATTATTAAAGTAAACCTAATGCACGCCTTAAACATGGATAAGTGTATATTTATCACATAAAATTATAGCTCCCTTCTAGAATAATAATCATTTAAAAAACATGAGACATTAGATATATGCTAGACACTTGATGTCTATGATGATATCCACGTGCAATAGTATTAATACATTGAAATGTCATATATATTCAGAGATCATGTAGGTGGCATAAAAAAAAAATAACGTGATTTCATAAACCAATATCTACTGTGCAAGTTTTATCACGGTCATGAGCAATACTTAGAATTCAAATCATATAAATGCATCAATTAAATCATTCATTTATCATTTAAATAATCGTAATATTTCAAATAGATCTCGATATCATGCATTCTAACAAATCAACTTAATTAAATGATGATCAAGTTATGGATTGATATAACATGATTCACATATTTTTTTAAACATAGTGTTTAGCAAATCTCATATAATATAAGAAAATCACACACACATGAAATAATTCTAAGACAACTAAAGAACACATAATTTAGCACGTCTTATAAACCATTACCAACTTACCTAATCAGTATGCCGGACACCTCTGTCTTTAATAAATTTAATGAACTTAAACTGTGAAGGGTTAGGAGTACCTCTTGACCTGCTCATATCCTCTAAGTCTTTGATCGTTTCCATTTGATTTAATGATATTTCTATTTACATGTGTCATTTGTGACTTCCTGGTGATATCTCATCTTGACATTGATATATTTTTTTTATTTGCATGTGTCGCTTGTGGCTTCTTTGTAACCTCCCATCTTGACTTTGACACATCTATTTGGTTTGTAAGTATTGCTTGTGGATTCTTGGTGACTTCTCGTCTTAACTTTGATATAACATTTTTGTTTGTTCTTTTGGTTCTAGTCCCGACATTATGTAACTCTGCACAAGACATTTGCGTAACACTCTTTGGTATCCATTTTATTTTGGATCCATTCTTGTTAGAAATAAATTTAGGATTCCTAAATAGATGTGATACTTTAAAATGTCCAACCCTATTACAATAATTTCATTTTAACTTTGATTGATTATCATAAAGAGCACGAGAAGTAAAACATGAATCATTTATAACAATATCCAAAATTACAATCATTGGCTTATGATGAAGAATAAGATAATGAAACATATCCACTTTCATATATTGTTTTAAAAGATGACGCACTATTTTCAGAATCTCTTAAAATAAATTTGAAGTCGGATTTTTATTTTTCAAAATTTTTCTTAAGTAAATTAATATTTAATTCAAGATTTGACTTTTACTTGGAAATCACGTCAAAATCATTTTTTAAAACTCTGTTTTCATTTTCAAGAAAATCTATTATTATTTATTTAAAAAACAACATTCGAAAACTCTTTTGTTCTACAATAGTCATCCAGATGTATTTTAGATTTTCCAATACTTTTTTATTCTATTTTCAAAAGAATCAATTTTTTTTAAACTCCAGTTTTATTTAGCAAAAAGAAGTGTTAGAGCAAGTAATGTTTTTATGACAATATGAACATTTTCATTATCATCATCTCCATCACCACTACTAATGCCACAAGAATCATTAATAATATTATCATATATGGATCTATCACCATCAAGAGAGGATAAACAAAAACATTATCCATGGTCTGATCGGTTTAGCTAAGATGTTAAGTCTATCGAGCTAAAAGCAGCCTTAGTATCAATTGTTGGCCCAAAGAACTACCCAAGAGGGAGGAGATTGAGTAGTTACTAAATTTGGACAATTAAATTCTTAAATACAACTAATCAATTTTTCTAAATTAATTATTATCTTGTTAAGCAACTGAAATTGTTTAACTAAATATACATCCAAACAGACAAAAAATAAAATAATGCAGCACTCAACAATATATCCTGGTTCGGTAAGCTACTCTTACCTACATCTAATCTCTTGAGCTGTACGGAAATTCACAATCCATTAAACATCTGATTTCTTTACCAAGTAGAAACCAAAGCCTTAAAATCACGATTCTTTCAACAGACCCAGAATCAACCTTTACAATTATCCTTTTCACAGGCTCGAGAAAAATCCTATATTTTTACCGAGCTCAAAATTAACCAAATTCTAGTACATGAAGGATTAAAACCTTTTTTTAATAGGCTAAAGATCAAACTTACTGCTCCTTCATACTTTGGCATTTATCATTTTCGCAAGCTTAGGAATTTTTTTTACAATCACTCAATTTTATTACCGGAAAAATCAAAACTCATTTATTTTCAAGGGAAACCTTTTTGCAGGACAAAGATCAAACCCTAATTTTTTTCACAAGAAAAAAATCAAAACCTAGCCACCCTGATTAGACATCGTCCCAAATATGTCTAATCCGCTCAAACTCACAAATAAAAAAAAATTATAAGTTTCTTCCCACAAGGAGTTTCTACCAACTCAGTACAGATATATTCAATTAATGACCCAAATAATTACTACATGATAGATACAATGTGAGGCAAATAAAATCTGATTAAATAATAAAGTGAGTGGCACAAATTAAGCACGTAATTTGATAATTAAGCAAAAAACTGTTAAAAGATTTTCATATTTATAAGTTTAAAACGATTCTCTAAACAATCCTAAATCAAGCAATCAATATAAATTTATCTTAGAAAACAAATAACAAGACTTGGAAGGATCTCACCGGAAAACACCGAAGACAAAAAAAAATTTGCAATTAAAACTCAAACCGGTGACGCCAATAGTAAGCGCTTTAGATCAAGAACTTCAATAGAATCTCTCGTAGAAATATCAACAATAATATCATTATTATAAAAGCTCAAACATGATGTTATTGGTGTATCTAATCTTATTCCTGCAAGTCTTATTAAATAGACGTAGAACTAGCACTTCAAAAACTAGTTTTTCAAAGATATGTCAATAGATGACACATATGGACCTCATATATCATATAGATTTATAACGGCTATATTCGAAAAATAATATAACTTTTAAAACTCTTAATTTAGTCCCCAAAATAATTTGATTTTAGTCAATGAAAGTATAGAAATAATTATATTTAAGTATATGAACTAAATCATAAGATAAAATAAAATCCCAAAAATCTCTCACATATCTTTGACCCCAAATATTCTCCACAAAAATAGTAATATCTAAATTCAAAATTAGTAGGTTTAAAAATAGATATTTCAGAGATATCTTATAACAGTTACTTTTCATCCCAAAACCTCATATATCATATATGTTTAAAATAGATATTTTTTATTTAAAAATATTCTTGGAAAATATCATTTTGGTCCTTAAAATATTTTTAAATCAAAATCCATCAAAATAGAAAGTAATAAGTCATTTTAATAAAAATAATATTTAATTAAATAGACCAAATTAATAGGGATCACAAAATATATAAAATATATCTGAATTTGACTGAAATCCCCCAAATACCTCTCTTGAAATCATAAAAGTTGGATAGTTTTTTTACCAAGAGATTAAATCAGTCAAAATGTTGACTGATCGAATAGGTTGTGTCACACCCCACCCCGGACACCCGTCATGTGGGGCCGGCGTGACGTAGACATGATACTGCCCAACTGACTAGCCAACCTTAATACGTCCATAACAAAATTGTAAATCTATACAACACATATAATAGTCCCATCTGATAGGGATACACCGTCCCGAATATAAATACAATCAAACAAATCCCCTGAACCTCACTTAGATTTCATTTCTGATATCTCGTCTACAAAATTTGTCTCGAATGACTCCTTTGCGTGACTCGTATAACTCTATCTAACACCAGTAGGGGACCGACCGACTCCTAACTATTTTACCTGCGAGTGTATTGCTTCCTTAGTGAAAATATTTTTAAAATAATAATTCATTCTACAACATCTAAATGGATCAAGCGTGAGTATAGAAACAACACGTAACTAGTAAAATTCTCCATAATATAAGCAGTGAAAATAAAGTAATAAATATAAGTTCCATTCCAACCTATCTAGTAAAATAATACCAATCACCATAATAAATAATAAAATACCCAATATAAGTAAAACATCACATCTCAAACACACATCTCAAACCACCACTCCACCACAACACACACTGGCTAACCATAGTGATCGTTTTAACCTCACGATCGGGAGTTGCAACGATACCGTAACATCCGTAGGAATGCTTGCCTACGAAATATCCGCACCCCTTTTGGGGAAAAATATAATCCACACCCCTTACGGGGAGAAACATTCACATCCCATGGGAAGAATCCACACCCCTTACGGGGAGAAATAAAATTCACACCCCTTTCGGGGAGAAATCACACCCCTTGCGGGGAGAACAACTATGGCATCGTCAAAATCAACAATATAGTTAAAAATCCACATTCTTTATTGGAAAAAACATATTTTCACTCCATATCGTCAAAAATCCACACCCCTTATGGGAAAAATATAAACCACACCCTTTTTGGGGAGAATTTCCAAAATCACGTTTTTCACTCTCCTTTTTAAAAGTATCACCAATTTCTGTAAAACCCATTTTCCACCTTTGTACCACCGATTTTAGTAAAAAATATTTTTCCCACCTTAGTTTTTAGAAAACCAAACATTCTTAGAAAATCAGTTACTTTCCACTCTCTTTTAGAAACCAATACAATACCCCGAAAATTTATTTTACCAACTTACCCAAATACCTGCTTTATCCATATAATTTATAAAATTGTACGGTTTAAGTAAACCAATATTTCATCATATATATATATATATACAAAAATAATTTGGCAAGAAGACAGTACACTCACCTTGTTATCCGCTCTCCAAAACCTTCACTGACCACACTCTATCGGGACACCAGTGCCTACGAGCCTAATAGTGACAGAGCCTAAATTAATATCTTATCTAAAACATCCGAATCGTTACTATTTTATGTACCACGTAATTAAAATTAATTAATCATTACGGAATTATTACGATTTTAGGATTTGTAACGCTAAATAAAATTTAATTTAACGAAAATTAATAATCGATTGAAATTTCACCTGTTTCTTTTTCCCCTTCTTCTTTGTTTTTTTTCTTCTCTTTCTTTCCCGTTTCTGTTTTCCTGTTTGTACTCCTGGCCGACATCTCTCTCCTTCTCCTCCCAACTCCAACGATCTTACACACACACACCTCGCCGAACGACAACACCACTGGCTGAACAACACACGCACACACAGGTACACCCGACAACACACGTACATACTCCGGATGAGCAGAACACACACACGCCCGTTCCAAAACTGCCGGCAACACAAACACATATATGCACCGGCACCGGACAACGAACAGCAACACACACGGCCCACACACAACACATACACACGGCAACGCCACACCACCCGATCACCATCCCCGCCGATGACCCATACCGAAACACACCCACACACATATTAACCAAGGAAAAGAGATTGATAAGTGCTGAACAAAGAGAGAATGAGTGATGAGAACCTTGGAGTCTTGAAGATTTTGTTAACTTTGGCTTAAGAGGTATCCAAAAGCGTTTTAGGATTTGGAGTGCTGGTTTATGTCAATCATCAACAATATTTGATGATTGAGATCAAGAGAATAAATTAAATACGTTAAATCAAGGAGAAAATATTGGGTCATAGAGAATAAATCAAAATCAACCTTAAATCAAGGTGAAAATATTGGATATCTCAACTATATATATATATATATATATTCATTTGATGGATAAATTTTTTTCTTTCTTCAAATAACTTATTCTCAAGTAATTTCTTAAGTTTTAACAAAAAAATCAGGATACCAGTGATTTTTGCAACATCAATTTTAAAATTATTATTAGTTATTTATTTATTTTTCTAAACAAGAAAAATATTTAATTTAAAACTATTTTTTTGGCGTATATTTCTTTAAAAGCAAACGATAGTTTTTCTGTTTTTTTTGGAGGGCGATCAATTGATAAAACGCTCAAAAAATTTCAACTATCCATAAAATTCTTTTTGAATTTTTTTTTTTTTATTTAAAATAATACAAGTATCTCTATTGTGTCAAACATATTTTCTTGTTTAAGTAAAACTATGTTGTCAATTTTTATTTTTATTTTGCTTCTAAAAGTACTTAACAAGCCTTTACCAAACTTCATCACCTTTTGATAACATTATATTTATGGGAAAATAACGGAGGACCCATATTACACATTATATTATTGGCTAATTCCACTAATTAAGTAATAAACCAAGAAGTCCAAGAACACAAATTATATGCACAACTTAGTCCCTAATTTCAGATATGTACATTTTTTGGTGACAGATTTGCCCTCATTGGATTTGCAGGAGTGAAGATTCTATAATAGATCGTTAATCAGTTGCAAAAATATTCTATAAATAACTAATCATGCAGACTTTCCATTATACGTTTGATTTTGAAATTTCAAATTCAAGAATAGCATTATATGCATAGTGATAGGGATCAATCTGCGAGTATCTAACGAAACGATGAACACACTATTGATAAATCTTTCGGAGTCGAACAACTTCAGGTAACAATTATACATAATGATTTGCAACAATTGTATTGTTCCACACAGGTTTCGATCTCATAGTTAGGGTTTATACATTATAAAAGAGAGGAAAATCTTTTTAACGTACATAAAGATTGTGTTTTTGCGATGATTCAAACTTTTATCGCATTGTAGATGTACATACAAAACACAATCAACATGTCAATTGGAGCACATCTATGTATACATACAGAGCATACCATATAAATACAATCATCATTTACACGAGTCTTATAAACGATGCATATGGACGATACAGTATTTGATTTGAAGATTTAAAATGTTATATTCAACACGTTATTCACACACAACGTGTACGTTATAGTTGTTGTACAAAATATATAATGTTATATTCAACACATATTCTGGTGGTTAACAGTGAATCATTAGGCCATGTTACATTCAACATTCATTTATGTTACATTAGTAAATCATTAGGTCATGTTACATTCAACATATACACATTATGTTTATGTTACATTCAACATTCATTGTTAGTTGTTGGTACGTGAATATATTTGACATATACATGGTTTCTTGTTTTTCATACATTCGTCAGGATGCAATTTTCCATTGCATTGTTGTGCAAATACGAGGGGGTGATGACTATGCTGAGGGTGAGAAACGATAACAATATTAGTGAGCTATATAGGAAAATTGTCAACAAATGACTAGAGCCATCTAAATGCAAGTTTGATTTGTCATACGTGTCACACAGACACCCCAAATGTATGCTCGATGATTAAAATAATTTGGGTTAATTAAACTTTACCCCCTTGTGGTTTGAACAATTTGTACTTACCATCCTGTGGTTTGAAAATCGCCACTTACCCCCCTTGTAGTTAGATTTTCAAACCACTTACCCCCTTGATATAGGGGTAAGTGTAACAAATATCTAACCACAGGGGGATAAGTGACAATTTCCAAACCACATGGGCGTAAAGTGCAAATTGGTCAAACCACAGGGGGGTAAAGTGCTATTAACCCAAATAATTTTGAATAAATATTGTTGCTAATGGGACATATAAAGATTGAGTTCTTGGAGATATGCGTTCAAAAAAGACTGAACGATTCAAGTGGATCGAATGGTGCTTTGACAAGTGCCGTTGTTTTGGTTAACAGTAGTGGCTACAACAAGAATGAATTGGATTACATAGGTAGTTATGACAATATACTACATTGAAGCAACGACAAATTACTGTTGTCATCTTAGTGGGCTAACAATATTCAAGAAAAGGGACAAAAATTCAGGGATGGAACAATAGAGTTTCGAAACGTATTGAAGAAATTTTCAATTGAGGTGGGTTTCAACTTTTTTTACTTGAAAAATGACAAAGTATTTGTGACAAATGCGTGTGAATTAAGGGAGGAAATGAATTGCTCATGATTCGTGCATGGACAAGTGATGTGTAAAAATTGTATATTCTACATTCAGAGTTTGGTAAATCAACACACGTGCAGGGCTACTTTCAACATGAATGAGAACAAACAAATGAGTTCCAAGATCATATCCAACTGTTTGGTCGACGACGTGTGCACGAACCTGAAGATGTGCCCTATTGATTTTGTCGATAATTTCAGGAGACAATATGGTCTAGAGATTTCGTATTGTAACACGTGGCTTGCGGATGAAAAGACCCAGAATAACGTATTTGGGGGTTATTCATCATCATACGACCAACTACGGTGGTATGGTAATAAGTGTAGACAGACAAACCCAGGGAGCCACGTTGTGTTGGACTACGATGATGAAACGGGTTATTTTAGACGGATTCTTGTTGCATTTCAGGCATGCATTTATGGGTTTTTAGTCGACCAATGGTGTTCCTAGATAGAATATTTCTTACTAGCTGATACACAAGAAATCTTCTATACCTGCAATGGCAAAGGATGACAACCAAGGTATTTGTGTTTTCATACAACAAGTAAAAATAGATGTTATATGTAACATTGTTACATTCAACATGTGATCACATATGATGATTGTGTTTGGTGATTTTTGTAGGAATGTTTCGAGTTGCATTTGCAATCGTCGATGCAGAGAACGATTAGAATTGGGATTTATTTTTATCTGAGTTCAGAAAGATTGTTGAAGCAGAGCTTGTGATCACGTTTATATCTGATCGACACAATGGAATATTGGAAGGAGTACGGAATGTCTTCCCACATTGCCACCATGCATATTGTTTTTTTCACTTAAAGATGAATTTAAGGGCAGTAATGGTAGGAAGAAACAAGACATTCAAGGAATCGATGATTCAAAAACTGAATAGATTGGCTTATGCACACACACCGGAAGTGTATAAAATGTTTTACGATCAATTAATATATGAAAGTGAAGAAAAAGTTTAAGAATTCATGCAAGATTTATCAACAATGAAATTCAGTAATGCATTTTTAAGGAAAAACATGATGGTGAAATATCATCAAACTTGGCGGAATTCTTCAACTCATAGGTAAGAGAATATCGACATCTACCTGAAATATTATTGATTGATAAAATCAGAGTACAGTGGATGGATTTGATGCGCAAGAAGATAGAGGAATAAAACGATATGGATGGTGAGATCACCCCCATTTGAGAAAATAAGTTGTGTGAAATGATTAACGAATGAATGACATGGAACATTAGTGCATCCAACAATGGGATTTATGAGGTTCATTCGTCCTAGTCAGTATTCGTTGACACGGTGGGACTGACATGTTCGTGAAGACAATGACAGATAAAGGGATTCCCTTGTACCACAGGTGTGCAACTATAAACAAGAGCGGACTGTTGGCATATAACAATATGGTGGAATACCTTCGTGTTCAATTCTATCGTGAGACATAGTCAAGCAATATATATGCCATTTTGACAATGGAACGACCTATGCGAGTCGAGAGTGAAGCATTCATATTGCCACCTTTGTAAAAAAAGCAACCTGGTTGTCCGAAGAAAGAAAGAATACCATTAAGAGGTTATATTAAGGAAAAGAAATGCGGGAGATACGGGAAAATGGAAAATACAACAGGAAGTCGTGCAAAACACCATTGGTATAACATAGGGTTATACCATTGGGATTATTGATTTCAAATTTTGTCATTTGAATATTATTCTTAGATGCTTTTTTGAAATAAAAACATAATTTTTTTAGATGAATAAAGTGTTACATTCAACACGGTGAATGTAGTAGAGTTATATTCAACATAGTAAGTATTTATTACTAGGGTAAATATATTAGTGTTACATTCAAGATGAATTCAATAATGTTACATTCAACATGACAAGTATGAAGTTGTTACATTCCATATTTTTGAATAACATATAGGTTTAACAGTGTTACATTCAACATTCACACAACGAGGTGACATTAATAGTGTTACATTCAACACGATTTGAAGTAATGAGTACATTTTGGTCAAAGTCATGAAAAATACGTAATACAACGAACATGGTATGGTACAACACAAGTAATGTTACATTCAATACATATAATGTTACATTCAACAGAAATGGTAAGACAATGTTTTATTCAACGTTCAAAAAGTTAGGTGTATATACATGGGCCAAAACAATGTATATACCAACCACCATGCGTATCTACATAGTATAATATACCAATCACAAGAGGAAAAAAATTGTTCACGAAAAATCAAAAAATAAAGTTTATGTTGCAATATACAAATAAGAGGGAGATGTCAATATATGTTCAAAAACAACATGGAGGGATTTATGGTTTGGCATTGTGGATTGTTTGGATGGTGTACGATTCAAGGGTCCACGAACTGGGAGGATCATTAAGAAAGTTATGGATGATCATAGCTCGTTCTTTACAGAATTCGTTCAATCCCAAGTTAACGTCGATATCATCCACACCGTATCTTCGTTTTATAACATGAATTACTGCCACGCCACAGTCAATCGTGGCCAAGAGGAATAAATTGCATTAGTATATTTATTGATGATATGAATGGAGGGGACAAGATGATATATTTGATTGCAGGGGAGGAGTGTACTTACGTCGACACACCCTGGTCGGGTACTTTGTCCACATGTCTAAAACGATGTTCCTTAGCTTGTTTTGATAGCAAACCATCTAGGTATGTGACTTGTAAGTAAACAAATAATGTATAAGTGTATTTATATACACGACATCAAACAATTGTATTTGACAACTTCATCTCCTGGGTCGGCTTGAAATGCTCAGATTTGGCTTCAACGTTCCCCTTTTGTAACCATATAGCCAAGTGATTTTTCGGCTCCAACACCGAAGACGCATTTGCTCGGGTTCACTTTCACCCGGTACTTTTTTAGTACGTTAGGGCACTCCTGCAGTTTCATGAGACGATTGGTCGATGTCGCTCATATTCGATCCTTTGTCTTTTATCTGCAATTTCTAGCACCTTGTTGATGAGAGTCACAAAACTCTACGGAGCTATTGGCGGTAGTGGTAACGAGTTTTGACCAGTCAACTTTCGCATATTCTGCGTTAAGACACAAACTTCTATCATCAACTCCATTGGCAATGTCGATAATTTGCCCGAGGGTCAACCTCTGTCCTTCTATGCGTAGGGTTTGCTCTTCGTTCTCTTAATCATTCGTCATGACACCAAATTTCAAGGTAACCATATTTTTTTTTTGTCTAAAATACGAGAAAGACAATTAGTTGGTTGGCCAGATGGTGTAAATATAATGATGCAAAAAAATTAGATTGTCAAATATGATCCTTGAGATCTAGAACAAAGGTCCTCCAGTGGTTAGATTCCTATAGAACAATGCATTATGGTTTGGTCTACTGATATCACATTTCTGGTAGAAGAATTTATTGTCATTCTGTAGAGGGTTTACTAGAGTTTTTTCTAGGAGAATGCATGCGTGTATGTATCTGTATAAATATATACCTAGCCAGACCCACTTTGGTGTGTTTATATTAGTGGAATCCTTTTTCTATCAATCCGTGAATTATGAAAAATGCCCCCTTAATGCGAGGGATTAGGGGAGCGTGGGGGTCAATGGGCTCTGCCACGTGGACTGTTATTGTGTGCTTGAGGATTGACTAGTAGACCCAATCATGAGATACATTGTACTTGGTTCATCGGATCATCTCACCAAAGGTCACACGACTAGTGCGAGGACTAAACTCATGTGCCATTCACATGGGTGGTCCCTCCATTCGTCCATGGATGGCATTCGAGAAAACCCTTCATCACAAGTTAATCTGCATTATAACTTTTATTCTTAAAATATATAAAAAAAAATTAATTTTATATTTTTATAAGATTAATACATTATGTAGTTTTTATTCTTCTATTTTTATTTTGTGAAATTTTTGTCTTTTATTTTTAATTTAAAAAAATAAAATCATTTATATTTATTATATAAATATATTAAAAAATAGTTAAAATAAATAAATAAAAGAGAGAACTGAGACTTAAATAAATAAAAAAGAAACAAAAGGAAGAGAAATGAGACTATTGAACCTAGATGTTATGATAGACAAATTAACGTTAATGTTTTACGGAACTATTGTTTTTATTGAGTGATTTCAAAATTGAGTTATGTTTGAGCAAATGAGAAAAATATTGAATCTCAAAGATAATACTCGATAATGATTTTCAAAGATGACATTTGGCAAAGGATTTAAGATGGTTGCAAGTAAAGATGTTGATTTTTTATTTTTACTTTTGGAGCAGAAAATATTTTTTGTATTTCTAGGTAAAACAACTCAATATTTTTATACTCTTAATATAACCCGATTAAGATCACACATGACACTTAAAATTGATTATATTATGCATGTCAAGCTAAGAAATGATAAATTTAAGAGTCAAAATATTTTCCATAAAGCGTTGATCAAGGAAATATTTTATAAAATGAAAAAGTAAGGAATTTAAAGCTAGACGGTTGACCGACCAAATGGCCGATTGACTGAAAGAAACAGTAAGTTGAATGGTAAGCTTTTGGTCCAAACGGTTGACCGACAGAAGTGTCGGTTGACTGGCAAGATCGATAGGCAAAATTTTTAGCTTCTGCCCTGAACGATCGGTCGAGTAGGTAGCTGGTCGACTGGAAGTTGCAAAGGCGATTGACGTGCGGTTGATCGACCTGATTGCCAATGGTCAAAAAACAAACCATTACAAAGACAACCGGTTAATTGAGTATGTGAGCGATCGACCAATTGGACAGTTTTCAACATGTTTGACTGATTCATTTTTTGAGATCTTCAACCCAAATCTTATGATTTTGAATGTTATAAAATATTATTTCAAGGGAATTTGAGTATATGTCATATATCTCTTACATATTTTGAAGATCCTATTAATCAGTCCTTATATTAGTTGATTCTATGAGTTTAAAACTACTTTCTACATTTAAGGGTTTTGAATCAAAGAAGCTTTTAGGACTAAATTGATCTTTTCAAAGAGTATTTTTAAGTCCAATATTTTAGAATTTAAAGAGTATTTTATATGGGGTCTGTATGTGACTTCAATGATCTTATATTTTGAAAAATAGCCGTTATAGGCATAGTTTGATATCTATAAATATAGACCTGCAAATTTGAACTTAAAACAACAATCAAGAGCAAGAATTTAAATCAGCCATATTCATAAAGAGAGTATTATTTTGTTGAGAATATTTTTGAGTGAATAAATTTTTCTTTAAAGAAATCGTTGTTCTTACTATATTGGGTTTAAGTCTTACATCTAATCTTCTAAAAGAAATCCATGTGAGATTGTTCTTATATACTTGCTCAAAATTAAGTGTGTTTTAATTGAGTTATATATTTTAATTGAGTTTGTAGTATTTTTGTGTGAAAAACCATTTTCTATTTAGAATATCTTGAAAATATTGTGACACAATGTTTGCTTATGAAATCTGATTTATTTGATCTTTGTGCTATAGTCGAGTAAAATCATATTTATAGTTTTATCACATAGTTTATCGGGATATTAATTGAGCATACATTGTATTGAGATGGTATAAGCTCGTGTAGGAAGAAACACAACATGTTTTGTATTTGTGAGTGTGAGAGGATTATACACATTAGATCTGTGTCTAATCAAGGTTTTTGTTTGATTTTTAGCTTGTAAAAATATTAGGTTGGATAATGTCTGTACTCGAATTAGGTTAGTCATTAGTATTGTCAAAACATAGATAGGTTTGATATTTAACCTGTAAAAGAATTAGATTCTTCCTGAGTCTGGTAAGAGGAAAGTTGTAAAGTTTTGATTATGAGCCTGAAAAAAGAATTATGTTAGTCCTTTAACTTGTGAAAAAGACTGTAAGGGTTCGGTTCTTACTTGGAAAAGAAATTAGGGTTAGTGGATTGCGAAATCCCTGCAGTAACTTAAGAGACTAGACATAAATAAGAATAGCTTGTAGAACTAAGATAAATCTGCGTGTTCAAATCCATATATGTTTGGTTATGCATTTAGATGAACACATTTCCGCTATAAACTCAAGATAATAATTGGATAGGAAAATTTGGTTATTGTTTGTTTAGTAATTTAATTGTTTAAATTTTTATAACTATCAAATTCACCCCCTCTCCTCTAGGGTAGATCTGTGGGCCAACAGAGACCAAACATGTCATTTATAAAACCTCCATTTAAACATTATCAAACTCAAACAAATGGACAAAAGATACAAGTTTCCCTAAGTTTTTTTTTTCAAAATAATAAAAAAAATAAAATGATTGTATTTTTTTATCAACCAAATTCGAGTTGTTTACATAAAAAAATACCTGACACACGTCGGTTTTTAAATATTTACATAAAAAAGTAAATTGGCCAGGCCTGGACTAATTTTTTTCTCTTTCTTTTTATTGAGACAAAAATCAATTCCTAAGGAGCCAGTAGGCAAGCCTACTGGAGGGTACTTCTTGCAAGAAGCAAAGCCCCCATATCCCATGCCCTTGCCCTTTCTCTATAACCTCAGCCTTGAATCCAACACTTGCTTTAGTCACTGTTTGTGAAATACTACAAATTTTATCCCATTATTTTTTATTTTTTATTTTGACATCAACTTTTTGTTTTTGTTTTTTTTCACCCGACACCATCAAATACTACAAAACCAAAACACTTTTATCCCTTATTAATTGGGTTAATATTGTTGACACCGGGACCTTCTATTCAAGAAATTACGTTAGAAAAATGCAAAAAATGGTAGAAAACAATCGTACAAAAAATCTCAAGATCTTTTTTCGGCAGATCTAAAAGAATGGAAAAATAAGAAGACGAAGAATCAAATTGAAGAAGAAAAAGAAGAATCCAAGATCTTATTTATCCATATTTGAAAGATCGAAAATATTGAAAAAAATAATCTTATCTAGATCTAAAAGAATCGATAAAGATAGGTATGTGTTAGGTGTTTTTGGGAGAGAAGAGAGAGGATGAGGGAGCAAGAGAGGGGCCACGGCAGCAACCACCAAGCTTTGCATAGTAGCAATGGCTGGCTTAGGTGTGCTAAAAACTGGTAGGAGGCATGGAAATGGTAGTGTTGATGTTGGTGAGGTTTCTGAGGCTTGACAACGGTAATGGTGTTGGTGGCGCCAGCATTGGTGAAGCTACAAATTCTTAGAGAAAAAGACAAAATTGACTTAATTATATTTAATATTCAAGTTTTTATCATATTTCACTTTAGATCGTTATGTTGAATATGATGGTAATTTGGTATTTAACAAAAATATTATAATTAATTTAGAAAAATAAAATATAATTGACTTTCAATGGGTAAAATTGACCATTGAAATCTTCTTTTTGGTTAAAATGATATTAGTAGACATGAACACAATAGTATAGGGGATGTCCGAAGAGATTTTAATATTATAAGGGATTCCCGTTACATACTTTTCAGGGGATGTTATTGGTATTAATCCCTTATTAATTATACTTCAAATTTTCTCCTTTCAAATTTAGCAAGAAAAGAGTGAGTGAGAAAATGATGTCATGAAAGAGAGGGATAATAAGACTTCTACCCTTATTAATTGTACATTTTTTTTCTTGCAAAATTACCAAAGAAGATAGGGAGGAGAAAGAAGGTCAATTAAATTTGCATAGTGAGGGGATGTACGACCTATAAGAAGTAACCAACTGAGTAGGCTATGGCCTACCAAGAGAGCTGATTGTAACGCCCCTTACACATTAGCCTTCCTACTAGAGGAATTCTCTAAGTATGGAAGGTAAGTCTTGTATATATAGGGTAGGAGAAGAAGATACTCTTGGAGCCTTTCCATTTTTTAGAATATTCTAGGATATTGTAGAGAAATGTGGAGCATCCTAGACACCTCCTTCTCAAGAATTTTCTTATGTAAATATCTAGTAGAATTCTCTAGATGATTAATTGTAGACGTTAGATCGAAATGATCTCAACTGTCCATTGTAAGACCCTTGACCTATATAAAGGGGAGGAAACTCATTTTCTCCTCACCAAGTTGGGAATCAAGTAATACAAACTCTCATTCTCCCAAGCTCTCTCTTGCTCTCATACTCTTGTAAGCTCTCTAGCTTTCCTTCCTTTGTTCATTCTTAAAGTTTGTTTGGTAGTTTGTCTTGGTAAGGCTTACTTAGCACTTCCAAGAGGTTGGAATCGAGGCTAAGTGTCGTACGGTTACTTCGGGAAAGTAAGTCCGTGATAGCTGGTATCAGAGCTCGAGGCATCGAGCTTGGACTATGGAGATGGCGTCAACCGGAACATCAAGCTTGGAGGAACCTGTGATGGAACGTGTTTAGGAGCATAGCCATCCCATTACCCGCCAAGGTAAGAGAGGCAAGTCGAGAGACCTTATCTCAAGCCTTGACGAACGGATGGCTAGTTTGGAGGAGACGATGGCGAAAATGACATCCGACTTTGAGGACATGGGAAAACATCTTGATGGCTTCGAGGCCGAGGAACAAGCCATCATCGAATCTATGAAGGTGTACCTTCATGAACTTAGTGTATCCCTACGAGGTGAGGTACATGCTCTTCGAGACCAAGTCTTCTTAGAGCTAAATAACATAAAGAAATACTTCGAATGCGAAGTTTCCAACGTTCGGGTTGAGTTGGAGAAAAGCCTTAGAAGTTACTATAGAGGTGAACTCACCAAAATCCAGGTAGAACTGGAGGAGACCCAATCGGATTGGGCTCTGTGCAAGCGGGCAGTATCGTCAGGAATTAATGCCACTCACGAGGTCTCGGACATCGACATTCCGAAACCGAACACTTTCTTGGGCAAGAGAAATGCTCGAGAACTGGAAAACTTTCTTTGGGGACTGGAACGATACTTTGCGGCTAAGGGGATGGTATGCGAATCCTCAAAGATCAACAATGCGGTAACGTACATTACAGACGCAACACTACTATGGTGGTTCCGAAAGAAAGAAGAAATCTCTAGAGGTAGATGTGTGGTTAATACGTTTAATAATCTCAAAAGAGAAATCAAAAAGCAATTTTATCCTGAAAATGCAGAGGCGGAAGCGAGGGGTAAGCTACGCTGGCCAAAACAAATAGGGTCTATCTTGGACTACGTGAAAGAATTCACAATTTTAACACTAGAGATCCCTGATATGTCCGACAATGATAAATTGTTCTACTTCCTTGATGGGTTACAAAATTAGGCCAAGAGAGAATTGACACACCGAGGTGTACAAGACCTCTCTACTGCTATAGCTGTAGTCGAATCACTAATTGACTATAGTTTAAGGAGTGAAACCACTAAGGCGAAAGACAGGCCCAGAAGATACAATCAAGGCCAAGGTGAGGGAGAACACGAATCCTCCCAAAGTGGCCATGGAAATCAGAATGCTTGGGGTCACAAACCTTCGCCCTTGTCTTGGAAGGAGAGGTCATGGAATGCCAAGGATTGTTCATAACCCAATACCAATTGTTTTATTTGTGATAGACCACATTAGGCACGTGAATGTCCCAAACGAAAAGCGTTAAGCGCCATGACAACAGAGTAAGAGGAACAACACAAACAACAAAAGGACTAGGTACATACGGGCTCTCTTCGTGTGCTGAACGCTATTAAAGCAAAATGCTCTAAGCAAGAAGCTTCACAAAAGAGGCTAATGTTCGTCGAAGCCATGATTAATGGAGTGCTTACTAAGGCCCTTATCGATACCGGGGCAAGCCACAATTTCGTCTCATTCAATGAGGCAAGACGATTGAACCTTAAATTCGCCAAGGAAAGAGGAACATTGAAGGTTGTAAACTCAGCGACCCAACCGCTACATGGAGTGTCACGAGGCGTACATGCCAACATAGGACAATGGGAAGGAATGATAGATATGTCGGTGGTACCAATGGACGATTTCAAAGTCGTGATTGCCATGGAGTTCCTCGATAAGGTAAATTCTTTCCCTATTCCTTTTGCTAATTCAGTATGTATCATGGATAGTGGAAAGGATTGCATGGTCCCTGCGGAACATGTTGCCAAGATCGAGATGTCTGCTATGCAATTCAAGAAGGGGAAAGCCAATTACCTTGCGGTATTGAAAGAAATAGCAGACGATCTCATAGTACCCAACCTGCCCAACGTCCCAAGGAACATTAAAACAGTCCTTGAAGAGTTCAAGGATGTTAGGCTGAAGGAGCTACCGAAGAGGCTACCGCCTCGCAGAGAGATGGATCACAAAATCGAGCTGGAACCGGGTGTCAAACCTCTGGCCATGGCACCCTATCAAATGTCGCCTCCTGATCTTGAAGAATTGAGAAGACAATTAAAGGAATTATTGGATGTTGGACACTTGCAAGTGTCTAAAGCACCATACGGGGCACTAGTGTTGTTTCAAAAAAAGAAGAACGACTCATTACGTATGTGTATCGATTATCTGGCACTCAACAAGATCACGATCAATAACAAGTACCTAATTCCTTTAATCGTTGATCTCTTTGATCGGCTCGCCAAGGCCCAGTACTTCACAAAGTTAGACTTGCGCTCTGGATACTACCAAGTTCGGATCACCAAAGGAGACGAGTCTAAAACGACATGTGTAACAAGGTACGGTTCTTTTGAATTCCTGGTCATGCCCTTCAGTCTCACCAATGCTCCAGCCACATTCTGCACCTTAATGAACAATATTTTCCACCCGTTCCCTGATCGGTTCGTCGTAGTCTACTTGGATGATATCCTTATTTATAGCGAGACGCTGGATGAACATGTCCAACATCTCAAACAAGTTCTCCAAGTACTACGCGAAAATGAGCTTTACATTAATGCGGAAAAATGTTCCTTCTTTCCCTGGTCACAAGGTTCGATAAGGAAAGATCATGATGGAGACATGCAAGGTGAAGGCGATTCAAGACTGGGAACCGCCAACAAAAGTAATGGAGTTGCTTTCATTCTTGGGACTTGTCAATTATTACCGACGCTTCATCCAGAGTTATTCTACCCTAGCTGCCCCTCTTACCAACCTCTTAAAGAAACCCAAGGCATGGGAGTGGTCCGAGAAGTGCCAAAATGCCTTTGACGATTTGAAGAAGACTGTCTCAAAAGAACCCGTCTTATGTTTGACCGACTACTGCAAGCCATATGAGGTTCACACGGATGCCTCTAAATTTTCTATCGGAGGGGATTTTATGCAGGAGGGACATCCAGTGGTGTACGAAAGTTGAAAATTAAATGACACCGAGAGACGCCATACGGTCCAAGAGAAAGAAATAACGGTTGTGGTTCACTGCCTACGAACGTGGAGGCATTATCTCTTGGGGTCTCAATTTGTCATCATGACCGACAACGTTGCCACAAGCTATTTCTGAACACAGAAGAAGTTGAGTCCAAAGCAAGCACGATGGCAAGATATATTTGTTGAATTTGACTATCGGCTAGAGCATAAACCAGGGCGAGGGAACGTAGTAGAAGATGCCTTAAGTCGTAAGGCTGAACTAGCATCTATTAGTAGTCCTAAATGTCCATTGCTAGATCTCATCAAGGAGGGACAATAACATGATCCCCTAGCTAAAAGTCTTGTCAGCATGGCCAACGAGGGGAAGACGCGACGCTTTTGGCTAAAGGATGATCTTCTGTACACGAAAGGGGACAGGCTCTGCGTCCCTAAGTGGAAAAACCTTCGAAAAGAGTTAATAAAGGAGAGCCACGATTCAAAGTGGGCTGGACATCCTAGTATTAGGCGCACCATGGCATTAATGGAAGATGCTTACTACTGGCCTCGTATGCGGGACAACATAGAGGCCTACGTCAAGACTTGTTTTGTTTGTTAGCAAGACAAGGTGGAATAGAAACACCTAGCGGGATTGTTAGAACTACTGCCCATACTGAAGCAACCATAGGAGACGGTCTCTGTGGACTTCATATCAGCGCTACCGAAATCAAAAGGCTATGAGAGCATCGTGGTAGCAGTCGATTGATTCAGCAAGTATGCCACTTTCATTCCTGCACCAGCCGACTATACTGCAGAGGAGACAACCCGACTCTTCCTGAAAATGTGGTAAAACTATGGGGAGTCCCTTAACATATTGTTAGCGATCGAGATCCTCGATTCACTGGCTGATTTTGGACGGAGTTGTTCAAGCTACTAGGAACGGAATTGGACTTCTCAACAAGTTTTCATCCACAAACCGATGGGAAGACAGTGAGGATTAATGCCTTGCTGGAGCTATACTTATGATACTACGTGAGTGCCAACCAAATAGATTGGGCTAAACTGCTCGACGTGGCTCAATTCTCGTACAATTTGCAAAAGAGCGAGGTAACTAATCAAAGCCCTTTTGAGATTGTTACGGGAAGGCAACCTTTGACGCCCAACACCTTAACAACAAGTTATGATGGGAAGAGTTCAGTAGTGTACAAATTTGCTAAGGCATGGAACAAATAAACCGATTTGGCTAGGGCGTATCTAAACAAAGCAGCGAAGAAAATGAAGAAATGGGCAGACAACTCTAGACAGCCGTTGGAGTTCAATGAGGGGGACTTGGTTCTTGTGAAACTTCTGCCACAACAATTCAAATCTCTGAGGAAAGTTCACAAGTGCCTTGTTCGGCATTACGAGGGCATGTTCCCGATGATAAAATGTGTGGGGAATGTCTCCTACAAAGTCCTTTTCCCACCCAAGTTAAAGATACACCCTGTCTTCCATGTCAGTTTATTAAAGCCATATCACGAAGACACAGAAGAACCGGGATGGGGGGTATCAAAACGAGCACCAACTGTAATGGTCACCTCTTTCGACAAAGAGGTTGATTCCATATTAGCCGATCAGGTCATACGGAGAAGAGGCGTGCCAAACTACCATGAGTATTTGGTTAAGTAGAAGAACTTTCCGGATAGTAAAGCGAGCTAGGAACATGAAGACCAACTTTGGTAATTTGCAAATCATATCCAGAGGTTCAAGGATAAAGGCACGACAAGGGTGTTGCGAGAATAGGTGGGGGAGAATGTAACGCCCCTTACACATTAGTCTTCCTACTAGAGGAATTTTCTAAGTATGAAAGGTAAGTCTTGTATATATAGGGGAAGGGAAGAGGATACTCTTGGAGGCTTCCCATTTTCTAGAATATTCTAGGATATTGTAGAGAAATGTGGAGCATCCTAGACAGCTCCTTCTCAAGAATTTTCTTATGTAAATATCTAGTAGAATACTCTAGATGATTGATTGTAGACATTAGATCGAAATTATCTTGGTCGTCCATTGTAAGGCCCTTGGCCTATATAAAGAGGAGGAAACTCATTTGCTCCTCACCAAGTTGGGAATCAAGTAATACAAGCTCTCATTCTCCCAAGCTCTCTCTTGCTCTCTTACTCTTGTAAGCTCTCTAGATTTCCTTCCTTTGTTCTTTCTTAAAGTTTGTTTGGTAGTTTGTCTTGGTAAGGCTTACTTAGCACTTCCAAAAGGTTGGAATCGAGGCTAAGTGCAGCACGGTTACTTCGGGAAAGTAAGTCTGTGACACAATGCTTCGTTAAACTCACTGGCATAAAAATAGCTCCCTAGGAGCCGATTTTTGTGTCAGTTGCCCCAAAAAAATTGACACAAACACAACCAACTTCCCTAAGGTTTTGTTTGGGTAGAGGATTTCTAAAAGGAATTTCATTTAGTTAGAGGATTTTGAAATCCTCTTTTGGCAAATCCCTTATTTGGGTTTGTTTGAATTTTAGGAAGGAATGATTTGTCAAATCCTTTTAAGAGTGAAAGAAAGGATTTTGAAATCCTTTTGGGAGAGGCTGAATTTGCCAAATCAGTTCTTCCTCACGTTTGTCATCTTCGTCTGTCATCTCTCCTTCGTCGTCTTCGTCATTTTGTTCGTCGTTTTGTTATCTTCGTCTGCCGCCTCTTCTTCGTCGTCTTCGTCGCTTCGTTCGTCGTCGCCGAAATAGGGTTCGATTTCAAAAACGAAATCGACTTCGAATATGTTCTTGGATTTCAAAAACGAAGGGCTCATCATCATCGCGAAGGGTTCAATTTCAAAAAATGCCGAAATAGGGTTCGATTTCAATTGATTTCAAAAACAAAAACGCCGAAATAGGGTTCGAATTCAAAAACAAAATCGATTTCGATCCATGAATTTGTTCTTGGATTTGTTGAATTTCTTCAAATTTTTTCTTGGTCCTTTTCGTCTGTCTTAATCGTCTGGTGTTTGTTTTTTTTTTTTTCAAAAGTGGGATAAGAAATAAAACAAAACAAAAAAACACTTTAATTCAAACAATTATCCAAACAAGGGATTTGTGAAATGAAGGAATTTTAAAATTCCGTAAATTTCTACAAAGCAGCGTGTCAATTAATATTTTTAAAAACATTTTTCATATATATAACTCCCCAATTCCTTTATTTTTTCAATTGGTAAAAATTTTGTCCAACCTGCAATTGAATAATATGATTCAGTAATTTTTATTTTAATTATAATATCTAATTAATTATTTTTACACTTATTTAAATTATATCTAAAATTTGAAAATAATAAATCTTTTCAACATTTTGAAAACTCCATTTTTTTCTCTTTTACAAAATTTTAAATTCCACAAGAGATTTTAAGAAAGGACAAATTACAGTTTTTGTCCTCCTGATTGCATCATTTTTTTATGTGACACTCTAATTTAATTTTTTTCAATTAACCCCTTTTATTTGTAACCATTATTTTAAGTGACCTTAGAATTATTGTTAATTTTAAGTAAAAAAATTACACTTCACTTCCAAATTTTGACTCTAGGCATTACACTTCACCTCTATATACTTTAAAAAAATAACATTTTACTCTATGTAAAATCCCCCACTATTCCCCCCCCCCCCCCCCCCCCCCCCCCCTTTTTTTTTTTTTTCCGTTTTGTCTTTCAATATTTATTTTGTTCTTTTTTGTGTGTTTAGCCTCTCTTTTTTTTTTTTTTTCACAAAAATTTAAAATGTGTCACACTTATGAACTAAATTTAAGATTAATTAAATCTTTTTTGGTTGTTTTGTTTCACCTATCTCGTTTTTTTTTTTGTTTTTTTAACTTTTTGTTCTTTCTTTTTTCTTGTTTTTCTTTGCAATATTATTTTTTTCATTTTTTTTTTACTTTCCACATAAAATTAAAAAAAATATATAAATTTTGCCTGTTTTAATTTTAAATAGAGCGCAAAATAAAATTGACAATTTCTACATTTTATGCAAAACTAATGCAATTAACATCTGAAGGGCAATTTCATCCGTAGAGGGTTTAATTTTTACTAACAACTTTCATATTTTTCTTTGATCTTTCTAATTCTATTTGAAGGTTTTCTAATTCTTGAATTTAGACTAACAAATTTCATACTTTTTCTTCTATTTTTCCACTTCTATTTGAAGGTTTTCTAATTCTATTCAAAGCCAATTAAATAGTCGTATAAGCAAAATTTAGATTTTTTAATTTTATTTTAAAAAATTTATGAAAAATCTATTAATAAATCAGAACTCATTATGCTGACTAGGACATTGGAAGGGTCAAGATCAAATCTTATCTAATGGAACGCTTAGATAAATTCACACAACTCCCACCTCACTTCCCCTATTCAACCCCCCCATCACCGGCCTCTCGCTTCTCTCTCTCACTCCCAGGCTCCCAACCCCAGCCCTGTGTTGCTCTTTATCACTTTGCACCTCACCGTCTCACAAGTCGTCATGCCTTACACCACACCGCGTCGTCATCCATCGCGCCTCTTCGTCTCTCGTTTCTCTCTCCTATTCACAATCTCATCGTGCCATTACCACCACCAACGCCAGATCTCATCGTCTGCTCTTTGAAGGCCGCCGTTACAACCACCAACGCATGATCTCACCGCCCTAATCTTTCTACCTCGCTTCCTTCTTTCAAGGTCGAGTATCGTCACTGACCACAACTGACTATCGTCAAGAGCTACAGATCTGCGGAGGTTTTGAGGTATTGACATATCTTTCCCTTTTTCTCTCTTAATTTTTCTCCCTCTTGCAGGCTACCACCCACCACCGTTGCAATTATCATCTCTCTCTCTCACCGTCGCTTAGTTCTAATTGGCCAGATGTGGAGTTTAAGTTGGTTAGATCTCTCCTATCTATCAATCTCCAATTTAAACTTTGGCTCACAATTTTGTTAATCTTTTCACTTCTAGGGTTTCTCTACGGGTCAAGTTTTAGTAGAGTGGGAAGAGTTAGGGTTGTCGTATCTATAGAGATTGGATTAGATGGTCATTGATTACCGCGATTATCATAACTGAACTTTATTTAGGTGATAAAAATTGGGTTTTTGTTTTTATAAATAATATACTAATTTAACAATTAATTAAACTATAATACTAAATATATGTTATATAGGAATAGATTATCTAGGGATTAACTTCGTTTACGTATACGTGTTTGATCCAATCTAGTTTACATTAATAGTGTTCAACCTATCCGACAATCTAGGTATTGAAAATTCACTCACTACATCTCCCGAGTGTAAAGTGATGAATATGCGACTTCGCGTCAATGTCGAAATCCCCCTCAAGCGTCTATACGACACTTGGTCACATGAGTCTCGCCCCAACCTCATGCATTGCACACTTTCTAACGCCTTCCCGGGTCATTAGATCGTCGCATTGTGTTTAAATTCTAGTCTGAATTCGGGGTTATCTCTCCCGAGTGTCAAACCCCGTATCTTAATATATCTAAACAAGCATATAAAAGTAGAAGAACGATAAACACAATCGAATACAAATGAACAACCGATAACGAAATAAATATTTACTCAAACAATGTATATTAGTAAATTACATCAATCTCATAGATAATTAGTGCTTAGCTCTTGGCCATCACCATATATTCCACAATAAACAATATATATGTGTTCAAACAACCTAAAACAAGTTAAGAATAAAGAGATAAACAAGAGAGAATAATCGTTATTTGAAGGTGGCGTCCGTAAAAATCGCTTCAATCATGTTTCATTTCTCCAATTGAGTTCCTCCTCTTGGTTGGTTGAGAGCTTTTTATAAAACTCAAAAACACTCCCAATATGTTCTAAGATATTGTTCTCAAACATGGGGAATGGATGGAATAGGGAAAGAAACCAAAATATCTAAGAAAATATCAAAAAAATACTTTACAGTAGGGGCTTCACTGCTGCAGCGGTGGGTATGTCGACCGGTTCACCACTGCAGTGGTGGATAGTCAGTGGCTCTCTGTTGTTTCACCGCTGCAGCGGTGAATGATCAGAAACATTCTGAGTGATCAAAAACATTCTGAGCTCTCTGTTGTTTCACCACTGCAGCGGTGGATTTGCTGCTTTGAAACTTTGATCATTTTTATCGTTTTTCCACCACTTTTCTCATTTTTTGACCGTTTTAGCTCCTAACCCTTGATTTGAATAAAAATAAATAAAAACAAATTAAAATATTGCAAAAATACTCGAAAACTACTAAATTCGGTTTGGAATTAGATAGATAAATTTCACCTATCAAATACCCCCAAACTTGAAATTTTGCTAGTCCTAGAGAAAAATACTCACGCAATAAAATAAACTACTACAACTAATAATGAATTTAATTACTAAAAACGAAAAAACACAAACAAACTAAAAAAATAACAATGTGTAAGTTTTGAAATTCATCTAACGACCAAAAAGGTTTTCCTTATCAACCCCTAATCTTATCGTTTTCAAGAGTGAAACGCACTAGGTGGTGTTCTAGAATTTCAACATTCAATAGGAGTAAGCGTCATTCTAGATCTTGTTCAAGTGTGTGTGCAAAAACTCAATCATACAACCATCCATAGACTAGATTGGATTATCCACCAACAGAGTTCATGACTAAAACCAAAAAGGTATAGGAAATCCATATACCAGACTGGGTTCCACTCTCCACTAATGTAGGCCTAGAAATTCAAAACAATCAATAGGATTTGGTTCGATTTTTGGAAAATGGCCAAGGGTATATCAGGAATATAAAAATAGGTTAATGTTATTAACTTAATGATACCCGAGGCACAACGCTTGGCTCAATCACACTCGTAACTCCACACAGATCAATTCAAAACAACCCTGAACTTATATTTGAAAACGTAGTACTCACTTGTCAAGAAAAAACAAAAATAAAATTATATTTATTCTTTTTTTTTTTTTTTCAACAAACACACCCCCAAACTTATTTTATTTGTTATAATTTGACGAGTGTGGAAATATGATAGAAAAATGACAAGTGAGTACTCGAATATCGAACCAATCTATAGTTTGCCCAAAACACAACCGCTCACTTCAAGTAGTATAAACAAATGCTAACTTGATTTCACTCAAATTATGCCTTAGGTTTAGTGATAAAGGTTTAGAAAAGCTTTAATTGGCCAGGATATTTGTTACATGTTCATAATTGAAACGGCTTATAGGCTTCGATAGGGTAACGAAGGATAAACATATAACAAGGTAAGCTTTAAAGGCTCAAGTGATCAAAATGAATGCCTAAATCATATCTCCTTAACTACCTCGCCTAGGATTTCGCCTCGAATTTTCCCCAAATTGGGTTCTAGAATTCCTATTGTCATGAACTTGGCTAACAGATAATCGGTGTCAAATCAATTGGATAGCTAGTACATTGAGTTTAAGTGCTCGTGCATGTTAGGATCCACAATAACTTTTACCACAATGAAACGTTAATTACACAGAACACACATGAATGGGTATTACCCCTGACCTCGAAAAACAACTAGGGGATAATATCATCATCGGGTAATGGTCCAGATGAACTACAAAACTCAGCACATACAATAACTACTACAAACTATAACATACTTATTAAGCTAAACAAGCATGCATACAATTAAACAATAAATTAACTTAAACTATATAACTAACAACAATAAAACATACTAGCATACTATACATCACCCCCAAACTTAAAACGGGCAGTGTCCACAGTAAACCAATCATCGTTCTCAAAAATTGAAATATAGCATGCCGACGAAAGGGGTTTAGAACACGTACCTGGGAGGCGAGACAATCTCACCTTCGAGTGAAGTCGATGGTGATAGATCTAATTTATTTGAGACTTGGGTTGCTGTACGTCGAGGATTTAATTGCTCGCGTATATGACTACTCGCAAGTGTACGAGGTCAAAGTTTTAATATAGTGGATTATTTAAGATCAGATATCGTTCCACTAGGAATGGTGTAATTTAGTTGAATATTGTGATTGACATAGTCTCATATTATCCCGATTTTTCAAGAATTGTTTGTATTCTATTTAATCTACTAAGATAAATGACAACTATTAGGTTAATTCTAATTACACTAATTACTTAGGTATTGATTTCTTTCACATAATGCATACTTGACTTCATTTAGTTAGTTATAATGGTGTTTATCTATTCCGACAATCTCTGTATCTACAACTCCTCTGCTACCTCTCCCGAGTGTAAGATGGGGGATTACACGACTTCGTGTCAATGAAGAAGTCTTCCTCAATGCCTTAACGACCCTAGGTCACGTGAGTCTTGAGCCAACATCATGGATTGCATACGTTCTAATGCCCTCCTGGGTCGTTAGAACGTCATGTTGCGTTTACCCTAATCCGAATCCGGGGTTACCTCTCCCGAGTGTCAAACCCCGTATTCTCGGTTTATCAATACAAGCATAATATCAAGAATAACAGTAAACACAATCAGATTTAGAAAAACATCCATTAAAGTAACATTAATTCATTCAACTAGCATTTACATGATTTCAACAACACCTAAGTAACATTTAACTAATACTACATAATCTTAGCCATATACCATACAAAACAAGACTGGTTCAATATCATTAGATATGGAAAAGTAATTACAAAGATAAAAACAAGAGAAGAACGATCAAATCTGAAAGTGAAACGATCCACTGCCGCTAATGATCAATCCGCAAATGATTCCTCTTTACCCAAATGATGAATCTCCTCCTTGATCTCTCAAAGATAGCTTAAGAACACTATATTAGGGTTAGGAACCTTGAACAACCACTTTCAAATGTGGGAAAGGGATATTTATAGGCCTAAGGTTTCAAAAAGATCTAAAAAATATCTTTTTGTCTGAATAGAGAATTTCGCCTAGCCGGTAGTTTCTTTGCTTAGGTGAAGGTTAAGTCGGTTTGAAATCCACCTAGGCGGTGGTTTCTTCACGTAGACGGAGGGCTAGCATCATACATTCTGACTGATTTCCTCCTAGGTGATGGTTTCTTCGCTTAGGCGGATGGTTGCACTCCAACTCTCTGACGGTTCTCCGCCTAGGCGGTTGTTTTCTCGCCTAGGCGGAGTTTAAGCATTCCAATTCTCTGACTGAATTCTGCCTAGGCAATGGTTATTTTGCCTAGGCAGAATTTCAACATCCCAACTCTCTGACGGAACTTCACCTAGGCGGTGGTTACTTTGCCTAGGCAGAGGTTCTGTTGGTCTTGAAATCTCATTTTTTTCATCTTTTCTTTACCGTTTTCTCATCGTTTTGCTCGGTTTGTCAATTGTTCACGTCCCTACACCTGATTTAAATAAAAATAAATAAAACGCAATTAAAACATTAATAAAACACTCAAAAACTGACAAATTCGGCTTGAAAGTAGATAGGTATTTCAAACCTATCAGTTGCCTCCCAAGAAGCACTTGGTTTATTATCCTTGGCCTGACATAGAGAAGGGCTCATCAAAGAGTTGTTTCCGCCCATATTATGTGTAATACAATACCACATATGGGTCTTGATTCATAACACCCTCAAGATTGGCGATATTTGGCAATGTATGGCCCATACTCTCAACGTGACTCGTTGTCGACTCATGTGCTTGGTTGGCCAGAATGAACGGTACTGAAGGCGGTGGAGGACAAGTGAGCCACATCGGATCCTCCTAGATATGATCGTCTTGGATCGATAGTTGCATCACAATGTGGATCTCAAATGGTGAAGAATCAGAATCGTCGATCCACACTTGGGTTTTCGTCTCATTCAAATAATCATCATTGAATGCTCCCAAGCTCCTCCCGCTCGTATCCGATTCCTCCTAGTGGATTTCGATGAATGTGGCTTGTGTGTCTCTCAATGCCACCACTTCTGACTCGGCCTCAATAAAGCAGGTAAGCTGACCGATTTGCATCTGAAGAGACGTTATGGTAGTGTCAATTTCAGCGCAGGTCGTCTTAATATTATCAAGATAAACCTTATGCTCATTGAGACAGTCATATGTTTCCCTCCAGAAAGCTTAAGTCTTCCCCATAAATTCAGCCAACATTTTCTCCAGGGTAGGAGAAGACTTCTCATGTTGGTCCGGGGTGTCAATCCATAGCGTCGAAACGGTGGAATTACCCCTCAAGCTTTGGTAACCTGTTGAATAATTCTAACTTTGAAAATCAAGCTCCGCCATGTCTTCTAGTACCTAATAGGCTTCGTCTGCGGTTAGTTGGTCGAAAGAGGTGGTACCGTTTCCTTCTTCAACCCAATTTATTGTTGTGGCTAGTAACTAATTGAGGAAGTTCAGTAGTTGACACTCCCTCGGGAAACGATAATTTAGAAACTGAATAAGCAACTCCTTGTATCGATCCCAAGCACAATAAAACGACTCAGAATCATGTTGAAAGAAATGTAACAATACTTGTTGATCTAACATCTTCAAGTACCTTGCAGAAAAAATAAACTAAAAACAAAAATTATAAATAAAATAAATGCCTAAATTAAAATCAAGTTACTTACTCACAATATCAACAACAATCTAAAAACCAATCCCAAGTAATGGCGTCAAAAACTTGGTAGCGGAATATTACGTCGCTACTTTCACCGCAAGTGTACGGGTTAAGTTTTAGTAGAGTAGGAAGAGTTAGGATTGTTGTATCCACATGGATTGGATTAGATGGTTGTTGAGTACCACAATTATCATAACCGAACTTTATTTAGGCGGAAAAAATTAGGTTTTTCTTTTTATAAATAATATACTAAATTAACAATTAATTAAACTATAATACTAAATATATTATATGGGAATACATTATCTAGTGATTAATTTCGTTTACGTATACATGTTTGATCCAATCCAGCTTACATTAACGGTGTTCAACTTATCTGACAATCTAGGTATCGAAAACTCACTCACTACCTCTCCCGAGTGTAAAGTGAATGAATATGCAATTTCGCGTCAATGCCAAAGTCCCCCTTGAGTGTCTATACGACACTTGACCACATGAGTCTCGCCCCAACCTCATGGATTGCACACTTTCTAACGCTCTCTTGGGTCATTAGATCGTCGCGTTGTGTTTAAATCCTAATCCGAATTTGGGATTACCTCTCCCAAATGTCAAACTCCATATTCTTAATATATCTAGACAAGCATATAAAAGTAGAAGAACGGTAAACACAATCGAATAAAAATGAACAACCGATAACGAAACAAAGATTTCCTCAAACAACGTATATTAGTAAACTACATCAATCTTATTGATAATCAGTGTTTAGATCTTGGCCATAACCATATATTCAATGATAAACAATATAAACATGTTCAAACAACCAAAAATGAGTTAAGAATAAAGAGAGAAACAAGATAGAATAGCCATTATCTGAAGGTGGCGTCCATAAAAACCGCTCCAATCTTGTTTCCTCTTCTCCAATTGAGTTCCTCCTCTTGGTTGATTAAGAGCTTTTTAGAACACTCAAAAACACTCCCAATATATTCTAAGATATTGTTCTCAAACGTGGGGAATGGATGGAATAGGGAAAGAAACCAAAATATCTAAGAAAATATCTAAAAAACACTTTACAGTAGGGGCTTTACCACTGCAGCGGTGGGATTGACTGCTGCAGCGGTGGGTATGTCGGCAAACTCACTACAGTGGCAGTGGTGGGCTTGACCACTGCAGCGGTGGATAGTCAATGGCTCTTTATTGTTTCACTCACTGCAACGGTGAGCGATCAGAAACATTCTGAACTCTCTATGGTTTCACCGCTGCAGCGGAGGGCTGACCGTTGCAGCGATGGATTTGCTGCTTTGAAACTTTGATCATTTTTATCGTTTTTCTACCGCTTTCCTCGTTTTTCAACTATTTTCACTCCTAACTCCTGCTTTGAACAAAAATAAATAAAAACAAATAAAAATGAATTAAAATATTACAAGAATACTCAAAAACAATTAAATTCAATTTGGAAATAGATAGATAAATTTCACTTTTTAGTTTCCAAGCAACCGTACGAATGACAAATAAGAGAAAGCCAGAGTGACGGTGAAATCCATTTCCGAATCGGTAACCCTAATTTGTTGACTATTTATTGATTGGTCAATATTGTTTATTGATTGTTCATTGATTTCAAACAGGGTTACAATATTGTTCATTGATTGACTGTTTCCGAGTCTATTGTAACAGTTTATTAGTGTTTCTATTTTCATTACCTTCTTCTTTTGCATTTCTCTTTAGTGTTTATGTTTAGTGTTCCTGTTTATTGTTCATTTTCTACTTTTGTTTTCATTGTCTTCTTCCTTAGCGTTTGTTTAGTGTTTATTTAGTTAGCATTCGTTTATTGTTTATGTTTAGTGTTTCTCTTCTCGAAAAAACTTGGAACATGTTACAGATTGGTTTAGTGTTTCCGTTCTACTCATCTATTCTCTTTAATGGCTTTTGTTTAGTATTTATTTTGATGGCGTTTGTTTAGTGTTTCTGTTCGCAGAAAACTTAATGGGACTGTGGCATTTGTTTTAATTTTCTGCTTCTGTTTTTTGTTTTGTTTATGACCAAAATAATGAATTTGTTTGTTTAGTGTTTCTGTTCTCAGAAAATTTAATCAGACTATTTGGTTTTGGATTTTGATTAGTGTTTCTGTTTGTTTTAGTTTTCTGCTTCTATTTTTTGGTCCCTGCGACACCTCTTGGTTTCCCCTTGCAAGCTCAACAGGTCCAACAATCATTCTCTATAAACATTTTAGCTTTGTTGAATTGAGTGTTTTTGGCACATCATAGATTCAAGCTTTTTGAAATCTCAGGCTTAGGGTTCATGTTAATTATTTTTGCATCGTATCACTAATGATAGGTTGTTTTTCATTCACTTGAGTTGAATTTGAAAGTTTGTTATTATGTAGTAATTTGGGTATTCCATTATGCTTAATTTGTTACATTTTGGTGATATCTAGATCTCTCTTCGCCAGCCGTGGCCTTCGATCCATGTTATCTGTATCTTCTCTTCTCTATTTTGTTCAGTGTATGTGTGAATTCTCTTTCTATAATTTGATTAAATTTAGGGTTTCTTTTTTCTTCTATTCAGTTTGATTAGTGTTTTTGGTAAATTTGATTTCATTTGCTTACAATATTCTCAATTAGAAAATGATTTCATGAAAACTCTCCAAGATGAGGATTCTGATGGCAGTGAACTGGAGCCAATTAGACCATTGCCTAAATATCTTGATAATTTATCTTGGCATTCAAATATTTCACCATATTTTTATTGATTTGTTTGTCAATCTTATGTTTTGAAAGTGTTTTGTTCTTATTCCTAAAAACACCTAGCTGTGGCCTTTGATCCAGGTTATCTGTCTCTCTCTTCTCTATTCTATTCAATGTGTGTGTGAATTCTATTTCTATAATTTGATTAAATTTAGGTTTTTTTCTTCTATGTAGTTTGATTAGTGTTTTTGGTAATTTTGTTTGCATTTGCTTACAATATTCTCAATTAGAAAATGATTCCATGAAAACTCTCCAAGGTGAGGGTTCTGATGGCAGTGAGCTGGAGCCATTTAGACCATTGCCTTGGTATCCTGATATTTTCGCTTGGCATTCAAATATTTCCCCATATTTTTGTTGATTTATTTGTCAATCTTACGTTTTAAAAGTGTTTTGTTCTTATTCGTTTGATTGTTGATGATAAACAGAGGAGCGATCTTCATTTCTTTGGAGAACTAACTATTTTTGGCCAAGACTTTTTGATAAAGTTCTCTTCTTATATATACACACACATACTAGGTATTCCCTAGCACTATATTGGTTGTCTAATTTCTATTTGAGTAAAAAATATCAATTAATTATACATATAAAATTTTTGGGATCCACTTAGATGTTGAATTTGTATTCGATATCATTTCTTTGGAGAACTTTCTATTTTTCACCAAGACTTTTTCGATAAATTTTTTTTCTTATATATACACACATACACACTAGGTATTCTCCAGCACTATATTAGCTATCTAATTAATATGTGAGTAAAAAAAAACAATTAATTATACATATATAATTTTTGGGATCCACTTAGATGTTGAATTTGTATTCGATATCATAGTGAAAATCAAATAAAATATTTATATTAATATAGACAAAAATAAGTTGAAAAGGTATAAAAAAAAAATAAACGGGATGAAAAAAAAAGGACTAGAATGAAGTTTTTATTTTTTGGTTTTAGTTTATTTATATTGATTTTAGTTTTTTATTTATTTTTGCAGACATCTTTTCAACATCCACTAAAAAAGAAAGGGGCAAAAGATTAACTTGGGAATATCCATTTGCTATGATGGGTGTAAATATCACATTTATGATCATGCAAATGCCTGATCTACATGCCATAAGTAAAAAATAAATAAATAAGGTAGTATTTGGTTGCAAGGAATTGCAGCCTTGAAATTGGACTTGGAAAAAATGAAACCATTTTTAAACTTGGGAAAAAAAATTAGAGCTTTTTGCACTATGTTCTGAAAAAAAAATAAAAAAATTGATTGTTCTTTGCAGCTAAAAATTGATAATATCCTTCCTATCAACAAATACATTTAACTCTTAGGATTCTTTGATGAGGCCGAAAAGTTGATCTGCTACATTGGTTTGATTGTTTGGATCAAATTTAGAAGTTGATGTATCTTTTGATGAGTTTAACTCTGGGTAGACTTGCACTGCCTAAATTTTGTTTTAATTTTATTGAAGGAGATTTGAATTTTGGAATGTATACATAAAGGAACTGTCAAATTTTTTCATCGCCACATTTTTTCCGATGTAGTTTGTTTATTGATTGTGTACATTTTGTTGATTTTTTTTTTTCCGTTTTGTTCATTCTATATAATTATTTCTATTATTTTTTGTATTAAATTAATTATTAATTTAACAATGAAAAAATTTTAAATCCTTGCCTTTAGGCACGGGTATACGCTAGTTAATAGGTGTGATATACCTACATATTTCCAAACCGAATTGAGTTAGTTTTTGAGTGTTTATATAGTATTTTATTACGTTTTAATTAGTTTTACTACTTTTTGTATAAATTAGGTGTGTGGGGCAAAAAGATAGGAAACTGGAGCGAAAACAATGAGATCGAACCAAAAGCGATCGAAGAACAGTAGAAAACAAGCTTGGAGACAAAATTGTGAAACAAGCCCACCGCCACGGCGGTGAAGAAGCTGAGAAATAAAAAAGGCTACTGACAGCCCACCACCTAGGCAGAAATCCAGCAGAAACATTTTCTAAGCCATTGATGTCTTCATCGCCGCAGCGATTAGCCAAATCGACCTACCACCGCCGCAGTGGTGAATCCCACGGCCGCGACGATGATCCTCTGCACAGCCTAAGATATTTTTAGGATATTTTGTTTATAAATACCCACTCCTCTCCCCTCCTCTTGATCCCTCCGGCCATTTGGGCACTTAGGCCTTACTTAGGCTAGGGTTTAGGAGTTTTAGAGGTGGAGCTCACATCCTGAAGTGGAGAAGACGGCGAATCGATCGTTGAGCGTTCTTAGCGGTTTATCTTCGGACGAGGCTAAGTTCTTCAATTGTTTTTCCTTATTTATTTAACTTAGGATCATGTGAGCATGTTTAGCTTGTTATTTCATTGTAAATGTGGCTATGACCTTAGTTAAACATGGATTGTATAGGAATTAACGATATAATTTATAAATACGTTGTTTGGATGATTTTGGTGTTGCGTTTATGTTTGTTCTTCGTAGTTTGATTGTGTTTATCGTATTGTTTGTTTATCATGCTTAGTTAGATAAATGGAGAATACGGGATTTTGATAAACCCCGAATTCGGATTAGGGTAAACAAACACCACGATTCTATAACCTAGTCGGGGTTTAGATTGTGGACAATCGATGACGTTGGGGCAAGTCTCACGCGACCTAGGGTTATTAAGACGTTGAGGGGGACTTTTTCGTTGAAACGAAGTCGCGTTATATCCCTCGTCTTACACTCGAGAGAGGTGGCGATGGAGTTTTAGAACAGAAATTGTCGATAGGTTAAATACAACGCACGATCCAATTACCCGGTTGGGAGTTGGATTGTGTGCAATTAATGACATTGGGCGAGACTCACGTGTTCTAGGGTCATTAAGATATTGAGGGGGACTTCTTCATTGGCTCAAAATCATGTATTCCCCTATCTTATACTCGGGAGAGGTGGCGGTAAAGTTTACGTACTGAGATTGTCAAATAGGTCGAACATTGTAAACGTGAGTAAATCGAGATCGAACACGTATTTGTAAACACGTTAATCCCTAAGCAATTCTTTATCCTAAAACATATTAGTATATTAATGTAGTTAATTTAGGTTATATTAGTATTAGTTTAATTGATTAAATACGTTTGTTTTTAGCCTAGATAAAGTTAGGTCACGACAAACACAGTATTCGATAGTAACGACACCAATCCCTGTGGATATGATAACCCGATCTTTGACGATCACACTATACTAAAACTTTGACCTAGTACACTTGCGAGTAGTCACATACAAGTGAGGACGTTGAATCCTCGCCCGTACAAGTTTTTGGCGCCGTTGCTAGGGATTGTTTTGTTGGTTATTGCCGGAGAAATGCGGTAACGGCCGAGGACTTAAGTTTTAGATAGAAGAAGCAATTGTATCGTATTCTAGTCCCGTCAACGCCGTACAAGTTTTTGGTGCCGTTGCCGGAGACTGGTCGTTAAGGCGAATTCAATTTTTGGCGATCGCTACCAAGTTTTTGGTAACGATTGTCGGGAATTGTTTTGTTTGTTATTGTCGATATTGTGAGTAAATGACTTAATTTTACTATAGACATTTATTTTGTATATAATGTTTGTTTGTAGTTTTGTTTTTGTTTCTTATGTAGGGTACTTGGCGATATTAGATCGACAGGTATTGATGCATCCCTTTTGACAAGATTCCGAGTCGTTTTATGGTGCGGGGCCACGCACATAATCCGATGAGGTGTTTCATTGAAAGATTAAGCCAAACAAAGCGAAACATCTCCAAGCTTGAGGGCGTTCTGAAAATGTCGGACCGAGGACATTAAACCACGTGCTTCTTGGGAGACAACCCAAGATCAAATAAGTTAAATCCGTCACACCCGACTTGAATCGGAGGCGAGATCCTCTCGCCTCCCAAATAAGTGTTCTAACCCTTCGTCAACATGTTTTAAATTTCATATGTTGAGAATGATGATTGGGTTAACTAAGAACACTATCCGTTTTAAGTTCGGAAGTGATGTGTAGTATGTACTATGTTAGTTTATGTGTTATCGTTTTCTCATATTGCATGTGTGTTTAGGTTAGAATGTGTTTATTTGTTGTTATTGTGTTGCATGCTGAGTTTTAGGTTCATCTGGGCCGTTACCCAATGATGATAATTACCCCTGGTTGTTTTCGAAGTCAAGGGTAATACCCATGCATGTGTGTTCTGTGTGCTTGACCATGCTTTTTGGTAAAAATTATTGTAGATCCTAATTTGCACGAGCACATAGACTCAATGTATTTCTATTCAATTGACTTGAGGATGATTATCGATTAGCCAAATTCATGACACATTAAGGATTCTAGAACTTGATTGAGGGGAAGCTTGAGGCGAAATTCTAGGCGAGGTAGTTCAGGAGACGTGATTTAGGCATTCTCTTTGTCGCTTGAGCCTTTTTAAGCCTACCTTGATACATGTTTATCCCTCGTTACCCTGTCGAAGCCTAAATGCTAATTCTATTCTGAACACATAAACTAATACCCTAGCCAGTTGACCTTTTTCCAAACCTAAATCGCTGAATTTAAAGGCATATTAGAGTGAATCAAGTTAGCAATTGCAAATGCTACTTGATGTGAGCGGTTGGGTTTAGGGAGAACTTCTTATTGGTTCGGTATTCGAGTACTCACTTTGTCGTTTTTCTTTCATTTTAAAACCACACCCGTGAAATCATACTAATCAAATACGTTTGGGGCTGTGGTTAGTTAAAAACAAATTACGTTTCTTTTTAACAAGTGAGTACATCGGTCTTAAATTAATGTTCGGTAATGTTTCCAATCTAAGTATGGGGGTTCGAGAGTGAATGTGCCAAGCGTAAGTCTTGGGTAATGTTAAGTTAACAACGTTAGCCCGTTTTCAATTCCGAAATACCCTTGGCCAACTATTCTTTAACCGAACCAAATCATAATGATCTCTATGAACTTCCAAGCCTACAATAGTGGACGCCAATCAGACATATGGATATCCTAGTTCTTTAAGGTCTAAGTCATGAGTTTCGTTGGCAGATAATCCAATCCAGTCATTGTATAGTCATATTATTGAGTCACGCACTAACACGTATATGGGATCTAGAATAGCGTTCACCATTATTGCATGTCAAAATTCTTGAACCTCATGATGTGTTTTACCGCCTGAACTTGATATGACTGGTAGTTGTTGAGGGACAAAAATAAATAGGCCGTTAGAAGAAGTCAAAACTCGCATGTCTTTATGTTTAGATTGTTTTTAGGTTGTTTTTTATTTAATTCAGTTGTATTTTTCATTTTCGTTTGTATGTTTGGCTCGAGGACTAGCTAAATTCCAAGTTTGGGGATATTTGATAGGTGTGATATACCTACATATTTTCAAACCGAATTAAGTTAGTTTTCAAGCGTTTATATAGTATTTTATTACGTTTTAATTAGTTTTATTACTTTTTGTATAAATCAGGTGTGGGGGGCAAAAAGATAGAAAACTGGAGCGAAAACGATGAGATCGAACCAAAAGCGATCGAAGAACAGTGGAAAAATAAGCTCGGAAGCAAAATTGTTAAACAGGCCCACCGCCGCGGCGTCCAGACCACCGCCACAACGGTGAAGAAGCTGAGAAATACAAAAAGCTACTGACAGCCCACCGCCTAGGAGGAAATTTAACAGAAACATTTCCTAAGCCACCGCTGTCTTCATTGCCGCAGCGATCAGCCAAACTGACCTACCACCACCGCAGCGATGAATCTCACGGCCACGACGGTGACCTTCTTCATAGCCTAAGATATTTTTAGGATATTTTTTAGATATTTTGTCTATAAATACCCATTCCTCTCCCTCTTGATCCCCCCGGCCATTTGGGCACCTTAGGCCATACTTAGGCTAGGGTTTAGGAGTTTTAGAGGTAGAGCTCACATCCCAAAGTGGAGAAGACGGCGAATCGATCGTTGAGCATTCTTAGCGGTTTATCTTCGGACGAGGCTAAGTTCTTCGATTGTTTTTCCTTATTTCTTTAACTTAGGATCATGTGAGCATGGTTAGCTTGTTATTTCATTGTAAATGTGGCTATGACCTTAGTTAAACATAGATTGTATAGGGATTAACGATATAATTTATAAATACGTTGTTTGGATGATTTCGGTGTTGCGTTTGTATTTGTTCTTTGTAGTTTGATTGTATTTATCGTATTGTTTGTTTATCATACTTAGTTAGATAAATGGAGAATACCGGGTTTTGACAAACCCCGAATTCATATTAGGGTAAACAAACATCACGATTCTATAACCCGATCGGGGTTTAGATTGTGGACAATCGATGACGTTGGGGCCAGACTCCCGCGACCTAGGGTCGTTAAGATGTTAAGGGGGACTTATTCGTTGATATGAAGTCGCGTTATATCCCTCGTCTTACACTCGGGAGAGGTGGCGAGGGAGTTTTAGAACGGAGATTGTCGATAGGGTAAATACAACGCACGATCCAATGACCCGGTTGGGAGTTGGATTGTGTGCAATCAATGACGCTGGGCGAGACTCACGTGACCTAGGGTCGTTAAGACGTTGAGGGGGACTTCTTCGTTGACTCGAAGTCATGTATTCCCCCGTCTTACACTCGGGAGAGGTGGCGATGGAGTTTACGTACCGAGATTGTCAAATAGGTCAAACACCGTAAACGTGATTAAATCGAGATCGAACACGTATTTGTAAACAAGTTAATCCCTAGGCAATTATTTACCCTAAAACATATTAGTATATTAATGTAGTTAATTTAGGTTATATTAGTATTAGTTTAATTAATTAAATACATCTGTTTTTAGCCTAGATAAAGTTAGGTCACGACAAACGCGGTATTCGATAGTAACGACACCAATCCCTGTGGATACGATAACCCGATCTTTCACGATCACACTATACTAAAATTTTGACCTCGTACACTTGCGAGTAGTCACATACAGGTGAGGACGCTGAATCTTCGCCCGTACACTAATATAAAAAAAATGAAAAACAAAAAGCACAAAACAAGAAAAAGAAAAAAAAAAAAGAAAAAGAGAAAAAAAAAAATATGAAAGAATACAATAAGATATTTTTTTCATTCTGTCCCAAATAATATTTCACAATTCTATAGTTTTTCAATTCAATTTTGAAAATATAAAAAAAAAAAAATAAGATCAAATAATATTATAGAAAACAAGAAATTCATATAATATATATATATATATATATATATATATATATATATATATATATATATATATAATAAAATAGGATGGTTTTTTGGCTGACTAGGACAAACTTATGACTAGGACAAACAAAATATAACTAAGACAAAAAAAATATTGACGAGGACAAACAAATGTTGACTAGGACAAATATAAAAAAAATCAATTTTGGTAAAAGGTTGACTCAATTTTCCTTAATTAATTTAATTACATAATTGAACAATTATACAATTCCTTAATTAGATATAACAATTAGTGAGAATATAAAAAGCACATTAATTAGTGAGAATTGATTAATTAATATAAAAAAGGAATGGTTTATTTAGTTAAAAAAAAAAAACATGTATTTTTTTATATATTCCATAATTCTTTAAATATCTATATAATAAAATAGGATGACTTTTTGGCTGACTAGGACAAACTTATGACTAGGACAAATAAAATATGACTAGGACAAAAAAAAATATTGACGAGGACAAACAAATGCTGACTAGGACAAATATAAAAAAAATCAATTTTGGTAAAAGATTGACTCAATTTTTCTTAATTAATTTAATTACATAATTAAACAATTATACAATTCCTTAATTAGATATAACAATTAGTGAGAATATAAAAAGCACATTAATTAGTGAGAATTGATTAATTAATATAAAAAAGGAATGGTTTATTTAGTTAAAAAAAAAACATGTATTTTTTTATATATTCTATAATTCTTTAAATATCTATATAATAAATCAGAACGGGTATATTCACGGCTGTCGGATGAGAGACAAAACTCTTGACATTTTAAGGCCATATGATCTTTTCATTTTTATTTTTTTTTAGATTAGGGCCATAAAAGAAAACTGGGTTTATTGAAATGAAAATAATTATATATCATTAATTGATTTTTGACTGAGTAAGACAAATTTATGATTAGGACAAATAAAATATGACTAGGACAAAAAAAATACTGACGAGGACAAACAAATGCTGCTAAAAAAAAAAAAAATCAATTTTGGTAAAAGGTTGACTCAATTTTCCTTAATTAATTTAATTACATAATTGAACAATTATACAATTCCTTAATTAGATATAACAATTAGTGAGAATATAAAAAGCACATTAATTAGTGAGAATTAATTAATTAATATAAAAAAGGAATGGTTTATTTAGTTACAAAAAAAGAAACATGTATTTTTTTATATATTCCTTAATTTTTTAAATATCTATATAATAAATCAAACGGGTATATTCACGACCGTCGGATGAGAGACAAAACTATTGACATTTTAAGGCCGTATGATCTTTTCATTTTTTTTTTTAAATTAGGACCATAAAAGGAAACTAGGTTTGTTGAAATGAAAATAATTGTATATCATTAATTGATAGGATTTGTCACCTATAACTAATCATGTTAATTCCTAATCGTGTATCACTTTTATGGAAACAAATGGCTAATTAATTCTTAATCCTTAATTGCCTCTCAATTTTATGGAAACAACAATGCTTAATTCCCGTAATCCTCTCATTGTCTTTTTCTCTCCCTAATTGTAAAAACATAACACCGAGATTTCCAAATTTGAGAGTCCAATTGAGTAATAGTTGCATTTGTGAGGAATCAAAAGAGTTATTAGCCTGAATAGATAGCTTGAATAGAAAAGAGAATTTATGAAAAACTCTATATAGTATATAAATAGTATGAATTAGTAAAGAATGTATAATCTTCTTATTTTACATCGATACATTTTTTAATTTTAATTATTGGTTATTAGTGATGTTCAACTGTTAGTTATTATTGATATTCAAATTAAATAGGTGCATTATATTAATATCGGTTGTTATTTATTGTTAATGTTTAAATAAAATAGGTCAATTCTTTATTTTATTTTTGTTGTTTTACACCCGTGCCTTCAGGCACGGGTTATACGCTAGTATATATATAAATGAAAATGAACAAAAACAACAATAAAAATTTAATTAATATTGGTATATTCATGGCCGTCAGATGAGAGACAAAACTCTAGATATTTTAAGGCCGCTGGATCAAAATTAAAACGATAGGATAGATCTTGAGGGTTACAGTCGCTTTGCTGCTTCTACCCCTCTCTTGGTCGATTCTCTCTCTCATCCCCGTTGCTCGGTGATCTTTCTCTGATCACCGCTCATCATCACCGCGATCATCGCTTCCATTCCTTGTCGGCTTCATCTTCTCTCTATCTCCGTCACGATCAATGCTCCCCGATCTAGCATCTTGAAGACCCAACTTCATCATCGCTTTTATCCAGATCGGAGAGCTAATCTCCATCTTCTATTTTGCCTATCTCCGCTGTGATCGATGCTCCCCGATCTCACAGAGCGTCAACGCCTTCACCATCGCTTTCATCTAGATCGGAGATACTAACCTCCATTTTCTTTTCTGCCTCCCTAATCTCTAATTAGACCTCCCTAATCTCCGCCTCCCTAATCATACCTATCAATCTTTGCCCTAATTTGTGAAAATAATCCGTGCCCAAATGGAATCCCTCCCTCTCACAACTCTCTCTCCATCGCTTATAAGAGACCCTCACATCAGACGATATCCTCACAACAGTCAGTACTCGCTTCAAACAATCAGTCGCTAAGGTAATTTTCAATTCCATTTCTATTCTTATTTCATATGGCGATGACACATTCGTACTGCTACTGCCTTCAGGAACCAAAAAATCATACGTGTATTTGTATACTAATTTCATATTCTGATTACACATTCTTATTGCAATTAAATAAAAAACTGAACCATATTCTGATTACACATTTTAGATTATGATTTCATATTTTAATTGTATTGTATTCTGTCTGTATTCTGTCTAATTTCATATTGTGAACTATTTGTATTATGTCCGTATATTTGTCTTTTCAACTTGAGCACCACATGTGTGTGTTTGTATACTGATTTCATATTCTGATTAGATATTTCATATTCTGATTTCATAGTTTCATTGTGTTGTATTCTGTCTGATTTCATATATTGCACCACATCGTTGAATTCAACATTTTGTTTGATGTCATATTTGTATTCTAAAACATTAATTCAGATATGGTTGAATTTTGCTTCTGCCAAATATAATTGAAGTTTGTTGCCAAATATAATTAAAGTGTATGCATGTTCTATTTCCATTCAATAAGTGTCTAACTCTATGTGTTTTCTTCAATAAGCTTGATTTTCAATTATCTTAAGTGTATGATATCTTTTGATAGAATTTACAATAAACTGATTTTAGGTGTAAAAAATTATTAAATCAAGTTATGAATTTAGACTATTATTAAATCAGGTTAAATTTGGTCTGAATTGGCCAGATCTGGCAGAGCTTCCAAGGTAATAGGCAATTTCACATTTTGTTCATATTTGGATATGTTTGATTTTTTTCTTTTTCTTTTTCCTTTTTTTTTTTTTTTTTTTTTTTGCACTATTTATTCATGTAATTGAGTTTAACAATTGCAAAATTAATCCTTTTTTTTTTCTAATTAATTACATCATTTTTTTATCTATAGCAATTGCAGTTTTCTCAGCATCCGAATAGGGGCTTATGCTTGAGTTATGATCAAACTCCGATTTCAGAACGAATTCATGTGTATTCCTTCTGAAACAATTATTAAAATCACTGTAAATTTTAGAATGCAGTCCTGAAAAACAGGTATGAAAAACTCTTCTAGATTTTGTTTAATTTCAACTAGATATTCTGCTTGATTTGTGATGGTTATGGTATTAAATGAGGTTTAGTTGCTCAATAGCTTTTGAAATCTCTCTATAGATTTTGTTTACTTTCAACAAGTAATAGTATTATTGCTTGACATTGTGCTCGATTTGTAATGTTTGTTATTAGAAGTTCAATTGATCAATAGTTTTTGAAATTCTCTCTATAAATTGTATTTAGTTTTAAAAGGAAATCTGGTATGTTTTTTAATTTATGATGCTTATGTTTTATGAAGTTTAGTCAATTATTAGTTTTAGAAATTCTCTATTTTCTTCGGAGATGTAGATTTTGTTTAGTTTCTATTATAGTTGTTGTTGCTTAAGTTGTAATGGTTATGGTATGAGTATAGGTTTAATTGATTAATATTTTTCGATGTTGTCTCGCTTTCTCGCTCTGCGTCTCTCTAGTTTCAACATAACTATTGTTATTTGATTTAATTTATAAAACTCCATCTATGATCGATTGTGTCTTGGTTCAATTGGTTCTAAGTGTTTCTCAATTTGTAATATGCTTACAAGGTTGTAATGTCTCAAATATAGTGTTTTTGTTATTATTTCATGTGTTCTAAAAAATAATTTTTTATTTGGTATTTTTTACATTTGTAATGTTCTTCTTGGTGAAATAATGTTAAGTTTCACATTTATGGAGTTTTCAATTTACTCTGTCTCTTCAACATGTTTAAGCTATTTTTATTTTTATTGTGGCAACACCTTTTTTTTTCTTTTTTTTTTTTCTTTTTTTTTTTTTTTTTTTTTAAATAATAGCATTCTATAACTAAAAATATTATATAGTAGTTTTTGTTTCTCCAATAATGAGGAATATAAATTATTTTGTGGACACTAATAAATACTTACCACTCTTGTTAATTTATTTATTTTTTATTTTTTATTTTTTTGTATTTTAATCTCAATTACATGTATGAACGACTTTCATTGATTTAGATTATTTGTTTCGTTCAATTCACTATAGGAACCTCTCTTCATTGACTGAACAGTCGAAGCAATTTCACTGCCTCCACCAGTGATAAACGGTGTACATGATTGTTGTGGTTCGATTATTGCCCTAAGCGGTGTGTAATTTCTCTTGAGCTTCTTAATTTGATTTTTATTCTCATTTTGTTAGCTGCATTTTATACTTTTTTTGAATATTTTAATTCGTTTTGCGGGTAGTTTCTTCACATTTATTTGAATTAATTTAGGGATATTTTCAATTAGTTTTATATTTCAATTACTTAGAATCTTTAACGGAATACTTTGATAACATTGAATTGGATCAATTTAAATGATTTTTTTTCTGTCAAAAATTAATTTTTAATATTATAGTTTGAAGCTTTTTTTTTTTTTTTTTTTTTTTCAAAAATATCAAAAAAAAATTAAAAAAAATCCCTATTCATTATTTGTCGTTATTAGGTGCAAGTGTAAGAGATTACTCTCTTTTATGAAACCAAATAACCTATGCGCTGCCTGAAGGTTCGTGCACTCATTAATATTTTTTGAGTTTTTGGGAAAATGTAATTTTTTGACGAATTTATTTTATTTTTCATCCCAGTGTAAATAGTGAGTATACACTTTTTTTTTGGTAAGTTGTACTTTGATTCTATCCCCATAAAATAAGGTAAAGTCATATTATTATCGGTTTTCCCTATGTTATTGTAAGAATGTATATATTATCCACACAGAAAAAGTTAAGGTCATATTATTATTAATTTTCCCTGTAATGTTGTAAGAACATGTATGTTTATGTGAGATTCATTTTAAGACATAAATTATTGTCGTAAGATATTTATTTAATGCGTCTTATGGGAGTTTCTATTTGGCAAGATTTTTATTGAAGTATTTGTATGTGTATATTTATAATGAGTGTTGCTTAATGAAACAAAATAGTGCTTTTAAGCACATATGATGCACTAATAGTTTGGTGACAATATTTGGATTGTACAGTTTCTTTATTGTAGATATATATATTTTTTAATTTTTTTTGTAATTTATTGTGCAGATTAAATTATAGATAAAATTATAGAATATTATTTGATTTTTTATATTATATTATTTTTTTTCGTGTAATTTGTTTATGACCAAATTTGTTTTTTATTTTTATTTTTTGAAATTTTTTTCAAAGTGTAGATGAAACTGAAAAGGAAATCTATTGGAATCTCTATGTTGTTATATAAATAGTATATATTCTTAAAGAATATATAATCTTTATGTTTCTTAGTAGGACTTGATAATATGGGTAAAATGGTATTTATATTTATTTATTATTTGCATATAATATATTCTATGTCCATTATTTTATACCTATATAAATTTATCTCGATTGTTAATTATTATTAATATTCAATTGTTAATCACTATTGTTATTCAAATGAAATAGGTACATAATGTTAATCTCGATTGTTAGTTATTATTGATGTTCAAATTAAATAGGTATAAAATATTGAAATAGATAAGTTTAATACAATTTTTAAAAAAAAAAAATTGTTGTTTTACACCCGTGCCGAAAAGTTATAGCCTAGTTTATATATATACTAGCGTATAACCCGTGCCTGAAGGCACGGGCGAAAAAGAAATCTGTGCCTGAAACAATAATGAATTTAAAACAAATAACGATAACTTAATTACCTTATAATATCTCCAACAATGTAGAACTTTTTCACCCAATTCGTACAACAATCAACGAAATTAATGAATGCCTTTATACATTAAGATAGCGTTTCACTTACCCATGGCTCTTCCCCAATATTTTCTTAACCTCTTCGGTAGTATCATTATGTAAAAAACATTCAACTCACTATTAATTTGTCGATTGGGAATTAAACAATTTCGCACCAAATCAAGTTAGTATTTTTGCTACAAATTGTGATATGAAATAATTATTGTACAAATTCAGAAACCGAAACAGAAAACTCAGAAACAAAAACAAAAACAGAAATTCAGAACAGTATTTCGGGAACATACCTGGAGAATTGGGAAATTTTCTAGTTCAAAAAACCAAACTAATTCTCACAACGTATTGATTCTTTATTCTGAAAATCGTGAACAGAAACAAAAACAGAAAACTCAGAAACAGTATTTTGGGCAAATACCTGGAGAATTGGGAATTTATCCATTTAAAATATATGAGAATCATGTCTAATATCATGACCGAACAATAAACCATAGAATTTTCATACGAAAATGCTGAAGAGAAGTTCTATTTTTTTTGCGAAATGAAAACAGAGCCATATTTTTATTTTATTTTTGAAAAAAAAAACAAAAAAAAAAAAAAAACAGTTCTTTAGGTACAGAAAATTTAAACAGAAACAGAACATCAATTTATGAACCCAAATTTTCTTTGGGTGCAGAAAACAGAAACAAAAACAGTTTTTTGGGAACAGAAAACAGAAACATTTTTTTGGGGGTGTAAAGAAAACAGAAACAGTAACAGAGTATCAAATTGTGTAACTTTTTTCACAAACAAAAACAGAATCAGAAATAGGGAGCAGGAACAGAAACAGAAACATAGAACAGAAACAGAAACATGGAACAGAAAGTTAAAGTTCATATCAATTCACTTAAAGTCCTGTTTGGAAACACCTAATTTGACCCCAAAACAAAGTATTTCAAAAATGAATCTATATAAACAGAAAAAACAGGGCAAAACACATACTCTTTCAGCCAAACTATGGCTGTCCGTGGCTTGTCCCCGGCGTGCTCGAACGTGAATGTAGTCGTGTTTTTTGAACTTCAGAAACCTTTGAATTCTCCTTCGAAGTATCGCCGCTGCCGCTGTTATTATTATTATTGCTGTTCTGTTCTGTGATTTTGGAATCGTCCACCTCTTGAATACTGCATCCTTTGACCCTCTTTTCTTTAGATTCTTCTTCTTCAACTACCTGAAATTAGACATTAAATTCACCTCAATTTCCAATGAAATTAGCCGATAAAATAAAAAATAAAATGAATTAATTACCTTTAGGTTCTGGGTCTGGTCGTTTTTTCTCTTCTTGGTGCCCTCTCTCTCTCCCCCCACGGCGGAGTGCAAATTTCTGGTATTAGTTGCCAGCTCCACCATGGTGGCGGCAACCACCGGAGGGCAGCTAGCTGTCCTCGAAATAGCGAAATTCAACTCAAACCCAGTTGCGCCGGCATAACCCAAGCCTTCCTCACCGGCGTTAAGGTTTCCGAATTCCGACCACCCGTTTTCCTAACCCGGATCCGGTTTCACAGCCCGGTTCAGAAGCTCCCCTAGACCCATGTCGCCGTTAGCTGTTAACGGTAACAAACCGAGCTCATTTCCATTAAAATAGCTGCTCTGGTTATGGTGACTTTGTTCCTGTTGCCAAGAGATAATCAAAACAGAAAATTGGTAGCAAAGAGATAAACTACATATCGAAGAAATTGCAAAATTGAAATCGTAAGCCAAAATCGCCAAAATCGCAAACTACATGTCAAAAAATCAAGCGAAGAAATCTCTTTATATCTGGCAATAGCCTGTGCCTCTATATCTATATGCTTCAATCCCCTTATGCAATCAAATGAAAATTCAAGAATAAACACTCAATATGTAGATCAAAATTAAAAACAATGACACCTAATTGTTGCAAGCTCCAAAGGCCTGCTACTTTCAGCAGCATCAGCAGAAGCCCAAAAAAGACAGGCTTTAGCAGTATCAAATGCGACATCATAATGCCATTCCCAATTCTTCCCTAAACAATAACAGCAGCAACGAATAGAGCACATACCTGGGAATGTCTTTCATAATGCCATTTATGTCTCACTTATTCACTGAAAGGAACTAAATTTGGTTTAAATAAACAAAAACAGCAGCAACGAATAGAGCACATACCTGAGGTTTTGATCAACAACGAACTGGAGTAGAGCAACGAACTGGCTGGATTCTAGAGCAGCAGCAACAAACTGGTGGAGTAAAGGAATGAAGAATCTGGAGCAGCAGCATCAAACAGAGCAGCTGAAGAACCTGCGTGAACAAATGGAGAAGGACTGAAGGAGTGTACTTGGAATGTGTGAAAGGAGAGTGAGAGAGAAGAGAGAGATCGTACCTGAAAGCAGCGGCGTTTGCTGAGGGAAATCGGAATGTTGGTGCGAGAGGGAGAAAAAAAATCGATTTGCGGTGATTGACGGTCGTCGAGAGTGCGAGGCAGGAGGCGGAGGTACCCAATCGAATGAGGGTTTTTGAAACCAACGCCACCATCAGTGTCCCTACTCAGATCAACGCCACAATCGGTGTCCCAACTCAGATCAACTCAAATCGAGTGAGGGTTTTGAAAATTGAACAAACTGAAAAACGAAAAGCAGAGACGGAGAAAGAGAGAGAGAAAGACGAACCTGGAAAAACTGAAAAACGATAGGAGCGTATGCCATTGATGAAGGTGACCTGATTGCGATGATGGTGGTGATTTCTTACAGGCAGCACGACCGAGATAGAGAGAGCGCTTCAATTTTAAGGGTTTCGAAACCCCTAATTTCAGAAACCCCTAATTTCAGAAACCCTTAAAAAAAATCAAATTCAAACCAATGAATTTCAAAACAAAGATTTTTAGTTTGAACTACTGCAAAATCGAATCAAGAGCTGTGAATCGTGGTGGTTGAGAGAGAGAAAAAGAGGCTTACCGTCGTCGTCTGGAGAAAGCGCGAGGAAGGATGACGGAGGAGGCAATGACATCGCGGCGAAATGGAGCGGAGACGGCAGTGGCGGTGGCGAGGGGATGGCGGAGGAGGCTGAGAGGGAGTGGATGGTGATGGCTATCGTCGGAAGTGGAGAGGGAGCGCGAGGGAGGAAGAGAGAGAGACGAACCTAATTTCTGGTTCAGTGGAGAAGAAGAGAAATGGAGCGGAGGTGGCAGTGGCGGTGGCGAGGGGATGGCGGAGGAGGCTGAGAGGGAGTGGACGGTGATGGCTATCATCGGAAGTGGAGAGGGAGCGCGAGGGAGGAAGAGAGAGAGACGAACCTAATTTCTGGTTCAGTGGAGAAGAAGGCTCGGTGGTTCAGTGGTTCAGGCCAGGCAAGGACAGGACTGTAGATGATGGTAAGTGTTAAAAAGTTTGATGGTAAGTGTTGAATAGTATATTATTATTATAGATAGATATATTATATAGATATGTGTTGTATATAGATGTTGTATATATCAAAAGACATCCAACGGTTACGATTATCCAGAGACATCGGACGGCTTCGGACGGCTGTGAATGTAAATGAGCTGATTTATTATATAGATATATATATATATATATATATATATATAAAGATAAAAAAAAAAAAAATAGAAGGCATAAAAAATAAAATAAAAAAGGGAAAATGAAGAAAAACAACAATAAAATTTAATTAATGCTAAATTTTAGTTCGTAAATCTAACTCATTTTAGAATTTTGTAAACAAAAAAAAAAAAACCAAAAAAAGGGCAAAATACACAAATCAAACAAAAAATTATTGAAAGACAAAACTAAAAGAAAAAAACCAACATTAAGAAATACAAAAAATTACATTGTGTTCAGTGTAAAATTTCATAGTACATTATATAATTGTTATTTCTTTAAAATATGTAAATGAAGTGTAATTCCTACCATCAAAATTTAAGAGTGAAGTATAATTTTTAGGATGAAATCCCGAATTACGAACAATATATTTCCACAAATCCAGAGTTTCATCAGCTTTTTCGATCTCAAGGCGTTCCGATTAACGCTTCACGGCCAATTCAATTATAGAAAATGCATCCAAAAATGGAAAAATTCAATCTATCCATAAGAGAGATTGTAACAAAAGGAGGAACATTTTCGCTCTCAGTCTAAGGCCAAAGTTTTTCCACATGAGGGCCAGTGTTTGGGAGGGAAATAGACCGCAGATATTAGGGCTTGCCGGAGCCTTCGTCTTCGCTATATAAGCTACAGGAACGCTTAGGCAATCCATCGAATCAGCCGATATAGCAGAGACTCACGAGGCATCACCAAGCACAACCAAAATCCATGGCGATTTTTCAACCAAACAATCGCTCGCTTCGGTGTGGTTAAAGCAAATAGATCATCACAGAGCAAAATCAGACACAAGAAAAATTGAATTTAACGAATGTGGAACCTACGAGAAAATGCGTGAAACACTAGAGAAAAAGAATGAATCCGCATGTCCAAGAGGCACCGCGAATTTGATTTCGCATCTCTTCGTATTTCACCTGTCGTTGAATGAATTGAAACAGATGATCATGAAATCATTTTGAGATGCCTTGCGATTAAAAAAAAAATATATATGAAGAAACTTCAATGAATCATAGAAACAAATATTAGCATCGGAAGAGAAAACGTAGACCGATTCGAGATCAGCCGAGACGACGGATATTTCGAGAGCAAAGGTGAGGTTTTTATAGTGGGACAAGAAGATTAGGGTTTGGGAGGTTTCATGGGCCGGTCCTCTTGAGGTCAACTTAATAGAGTGCCGGAGGTTGGGCTATTCATACCAAGTCCAATTATCTAATTTAGAGTGAACGTTATTATGGTAAAATCGGTGAGCTATTTTAAAAAAATATTTTATTTTATTTATATTAAAATTTAAAACAAAAATTAATTTAGAATCAACTATAGTTTTTAAATATATTTTGTATTAAAATTAAAAGTAAAATTAACTTAAAAATATTTAATATTATGTATTTTTTTATTTTTTTTTATGTAGTTTGATTTTTTTCTTTTAAATAAAGTAATAATAATTAAATTTAAATTTAAAATAAAATTAAAACCTTAAAATAACTCAAGGTTAATCCAACCCTAATTAAATATTATCCTAATTAATTCATCATCTAAATATGGCACAAAAAACTATCTGTGTCAAATATGGGACGTGCAAGGTACCTTTGACAAAATGACACAAATGATGATCGAGCTGTTGGAGCTTATTCTGGCATCAAAATTTAAGATGGTGTAGAGGATGGGCGAACTGTTAGAGTTGCTTTGAACGAGTTCCAACTTCTAGTGAGAATTTGGAAGATTTACATGTTCTACCCCACAAATCCCCGGGCATTATCTTTGAGTACAATCCCAATTAAAAAAAAAAAACATGAGATTAATGTTGATCCGAAGTCCGATCCCAAAATCCTTTACAATATAAATTAATCATTTAGAATAAAAATTTCAGTCCCAAGGTTTGTAACCGAGTAAATATGTAACTAGTTTCCTTTGTAGTTGCTCGTCGGCCTCCGCATTGCAAGGGATTTCAATGTCAAAGCTTTCCTGGTCTTCTGCGATTCGCAGTTCATGGTCAATTAAGTAAACAGAGAATACATGGCTAAAGACCCGAGCAAGATAGCATATCTAGAACGGGTAAGGGCGCTTATGGAGAACTTTAAAAAAATCCAAGTGATCCACATTTCCCAGGAAGAAAACAAACATGCCGATGCACTAGAAAATGTCGTCTCGACAGTGGAATAGACCCTGAAGAAGAGTGTGCCGGTCAAATACCTAGACGCCCCTAGTACGACGACCTCAGACCTAGTAGCCACAATCTGTAAGCTCACAAACCAACCAACTTGGATGGACCCAATCATGTAATACTTGCAGCATGGAACTCTTCCAGAGAATTACGCAAACGCCAGAAGGATGTGCTATCAGTCAGTGAGGTACACACTTGTCGATGAAGTTCTGTATCGAAAATCGTTCTTAAGCCTATACTCCAGGTGTCTCTGACTCGAAAAAGGCTGAATATGTGCTAAGGGAGATGCATGAAGGTGTATGTGGAAACCACTTGGGGTGCAGGTCTTTGACCTGCAAAGTTCTACGTCACGGTTATTTTTGGACGAAGATGCTCGAGGATGCCACCGAGTTTGTCAAAAAAAATACAACAAGTGTCAAAGATTTGCATCACACCCTCATGTCACTCCAACAGTCATGGTCCTCATGATTAGCCTTTTGTCGTTCACCTAGAGTGGTATTAACTTACTTAGTCCCTTCCCCCAAGCCACCGAGCAGAGAAAATTCTTGATCGTCGCAATCGACTATTTCACAAAGTGGGTAGAGGCTGAGCCCCTAGCTTGCATCACTAAGGAAAAAATATGTGGACTTCGTGTGGAAGAGCATGATTTGCTGTCTCGGGATACCCAAGGCCATCATGTCAGATAATGACACACAATTTGACAATGACCTCTTCGCTAAGTTCTATTCTAGGCTGGGAATCCGAACACACTTCTCATCTTTAAGCCACTCCCAAGTAAATAGGTAAATAGAGGTCACGAATCGAATGATTCAACACGACCTAAAGATTATACTTGAGAAATCAAAAGAAAGATGGGTGTAAGACTTGTACTCGGTTCTCAAGGTGTATTAGAAGATGTGAAGGAACCCTACCGAAGAGGCACCATTTGTAATAACGGTCAACTCTAAGTCCGTCTTCTCTGCAAAGATTGGCATACCTTCGCACAGAACTGCGGTAGTCTTCAACCAAGCAAAGAATAATGTACAATTATCTCTGAAGCTCTATCTTCTTAAGGAGAGAAGATGGTGAGCCTGAATGCGGCAAGACACCTATTAGCAAAGGGCGACTAGGTACTATGGCAGACGAGTTCGTTTACGATTTTTCGACGTCGACGACCTTGTCATAAGAAAATTCACTCTGGCCACCAAATACCAAAATACTGGAAATCTAGCCCCTAATTGGGTGCGGCCATATCGAATCACTAGAATTGCACGCCTGGGCACTTACGAGCTTGAGACGGAAGGCGGAATGCTACTGAGACACCAATGGAACGCCGAACATCTTAAGCGCTACTTTTTTTAGGAAAGAACCACTTTTGTAAAAGTTTCAAAATTCTACAAGTGTAAAAAATTTCCCTATTAATGAAAAAGTGTTCAGTGCAATGTGTTCATGACACATACGTTCATCTATAAGAAGTGGCACCCTGAAGCACAACGTCGAGGGTGATAACTGGATCCTCTACACATACCTGGGAAAAAACTAAGATCATCCACCAAGGGCGGGACATCGATTATGCCTGAGGGAATGCGGCTAAGTATTTATCCCATTACAACAGACCAAGGTCAGGCAATATAGAGGGGAAGATGGTTTTGCATGGACCAAATTGGGATAACCTGAAAAGGGTCAAAGATGAACCCGACTAGGGAGAACCCATCGATGACTAGCTACGAAAGTCCGACCACAGCATCGTACCCTTGGAGACCGAGAGGACCAGATGCTATAGAGAACCCATTGCCTCAAACCCACGACACGAATCCAACTTTATCAACTCGTGTCCTAGACTAGGTGGTAGGAGGGCCATGTCCCTGGGAGGAAACAAGAAAAGATGAAGTTTCAAAAAAAAATTAGAAAAAAATACCAACACTAGGAAATATTCTATCCGAAAATTGGCCATGTCCGACAGAGCGTTTAGAGGAAAAGATGAGACCGAAAAGGTGAATGTGAGTTCTGTGCTTCCATTCTACCTCTGGCCGACGACTTTAAGGGAATAACCCTTGGGAAATACGCTAACAAGAGGTCCAGACGTTTAGCGCCCTGGACTGCTCATTGTCTCTCCCTCAGAATTCACCCGTTAGGAAGATAGAAGCGAAAATGATGCAAGTCTCATGATTATGCCATTCAGACTAACAAGTGCATTCAGAAGAAAGAGGACAAAAATATGCATAAAAAAAAAAATGCATGTGTATTGATATGTTAAAAAAGAAGTTGTACAACTTGGGGTTCCAAGCCGACTATAGTTCATCTCACCGAAAATACAATGGAAAATGCATAAAAAAAAATAATAAATAAATAAATGATTTACAAAAAAATCCCAAAAATCTGTAATTGCTAAGATGACGCCGAGCCATGGATCATTCCTCTCCCCTTGTGTTTCCAACAGGGTCCTCATGAGGAGAGCAACCTGTGACCTCGCCCTCTTCAACACCTCTTTACTCGGCACCTCCTACGTGATCGTCTCCTCCCCTGCCGGCCACAACACTATTCTCTTAATCGGAGAACTCTATATTGATGTGCTCGGTGGGAATTTCCAGGTAGAGGCAGTGGATGGCCTTCACTGTGGCCTGGTTCCCTACATTCCGAAAGTCGAAGCCAATCTTCATCTGGAACTCCATGTAGTCGGGCCCCTGTTTCCACTCCTCAACGTCTTCTACCTTGGTAGTTGCCTCTACAGCCCAAGCCCACTCCACAGCTCCCCGACATCTCTGGTCAAACCAATTTAGGCGCTGCCTGTAGTTGTTGAGCTTAGACTCGAGTATCTCGACCTGGGTGGAGAGATATTTATTCTCTGAGTGCAGACCCGGGTTATCTGTCCACGAGGTAGACAAGTCGAAAAAATTACCGTTTGATCATAATTATGCGAAATTGAAAAATCACGTTCTTAACATGATCACAAGGTGCATTATGTTTTTGGATCATAAGAACATCATGAATATCATTTCCACGTATTTTAAAAGTGTTTAGAATGATAAACGGTCATGAACCAAGACCAAAAACTCAAAATTGACGTCATCCCGTTTCACTTCAAACACCTGATTTATACAAAAACACATAAAAACATATTAAAACATACTAAACATACTCGAAAACTAACAATGTTCGGATTGAAAATAGATAGGTAATTTACTCATGTTAGTAGCCGGTTTCAGTATCTTCTTGTAAAGAGATTGAGCTAGTAATTCTTCCTGAATAGAATTGATTTGTGTGAATTTTGTAACGATTCAATCCTTACCGGGTAAAAGGATATTTGGAGTATTGGTGAGGTTTTGATTCTTTTGCCTTTGTGTTAAACGGAATTATGTTATTCTTTAGCCTGTAAAAAGTAGAAGTTCTTCCTTAACCTGTGAAATAATCGTTATGAAGGTTTGGTTCCTACCTTTAAATGGATCTTGAGTATTAGTGGGTGCGACTCTCCTTGAGGCTCGGAGGACTAAATTGAGTAACTTGGTGAACTAGTATAAATTTCTATTGTGCTGCAATCTTTATTTTATTATTGTTGTTTGATGTGCACTTAATTGATTTGATAATTCCGCTGTAATATAAAAATAATAATTAATTTATGATTAAAATTAATTATTTGATTTATTGAAGTATTTTCTCTCTAATATTTTTAATTACCTAATTTACCCACCCTCTTGGATATTCCACTGGACCAATAATATGGATGTAGATGATCTCCATAAATTAATTGTTTCTCGATTTCCAAAAAAAAAAAAAAAATAGAGGGGAGACAATCGTTGGGGGTAAAAATCAGGTAGAAAAATACTTGGTCAAAAATCCCGATGTAGGTTCTGAATGTTGTCTCAATTAGCTAGGGATGTGTTGACCTTACTAGTTTCTATTGTTGCTTCGGAATCAACATTTAGTACTAAGGAGCGTGTGCTTAATCCTTTTCGTAGTTCTTTATCTCCAATGATGGTAGAAGTTTTTATTTGTTGTCAAAATTGACTTCAAGCTTCTGTGCCGATTTCACTTCGAAAGGTGATGGATGATGTTAAGGAGATGCAAGGAGATTTAGATAATTTAAATTATTTTGTTTGTTCACTGTTTTTTTTTTTTAATTAGATATTTCATAAGATTAATATTAGATTAATTTGTTTTTTTATTTTTGTAAAGAATTTAGATTTGGATTTGATGTCAAGTTATTCGCAAGGCTTAACTTCAACTTAGGTTATTTATTTAATTATTTGTTTTTATTGTTTTCTCTTATTTTAATTCTAATTTATTTTTTTAGGTAATTTCTTGAAATTCCATCTACAATTTGAATGCCAGAAAATTGAAAAACAAATGAGAAAAAATTGAAAAACTCATCATTTTTGTTTGTTATGAACTTTTATTTTACAATTTTTACTTTATTGTAGAGTTAAGACTAATTATTATTTTTAATTGAATTGTATTAGTAATTTAGTGGTTACAGTAGTTTTAGTTTTAGATGTTTTTTTTTTTTTTAAGGTTTGATTTTTATTTTTTATTTTTTTAAATGGTTTGTTAAAATGAGATATTGTTAAAATTTCGACTAGTTTTTTTATTGGTTTGTTAAAAAATAAGAGTTTTGTGCTCAAATCAAAAGTGTGGATCCGAATTGTTTGGATCCATTTTACCCAACCCGAACCTCACCGGAACCAACCAAACCCACCCGTTATCTGACAAACCCACCCGATACTGGTTTCCAACAACCAATCGATCGAAATTGGGCCACTAATTCCTCATCCGAATACTGTTCGGGTTGGGTGTGATGTGACCCAAATTTTTATCCCACCAGACTCATTCACACCCCCTACGTGAAACTAATTTCCTTATCGTATGAAGCTAAATTCATTATAAGAATAGGATTTTTTTACCGTAGACCTCAATTAAGTGGATTTATTATTCATCTCACTAACTCGCTGCCACAAATTTCTATTAAATATTCAAGTCCATCAATAATACATTTATTTTCATGTAGTACAAAAACTTCAAACCTCTTACAGAATTAATGAACTTCTCACAACATTCTCGTAGTAAGTTCACCAAGAACCCCATGAAAATAAGGAAAGTAACCCTCGTCTGTTCAATACACAGCATAAAATGTGTCAATTAAAACATTTACGCCAAATACTGTTGTAGCCTGCCAACTCTCAAACCAAAATTCACCCAGAAATTGTTATTGAAACCATTTTCGCTCATTTTTTCCGGATTTTGACATTCAGAGTCCACTGAACCTTACCTTGAGGCAAAGGTATGGATCTAGGTAACCGAAGAGGCACCTCATACTCCCCCAAAGATGATAATGGAGTTGGTAGGTGCAGGTTCTCTGGCTCAATGCGTACACACAGTTGCCGTGCCACCTGATCCAAAAAATAACAAAAATATGTCAAAACTCGAGATTTACTAGAAATTTATATAAATTAGAGGGGTCTTATACGAAATTTTTAAGTTTTTAATTATAATTTTTTTTCCCTCAAATTAAAGTGTAACTTTAAAAAAACTAAGGGGGTCTTGAATCTCTCCTTGACACAAGGTGGCTCCGCAAGAGTGACGCTGCACTGGAGGGGATGAAGAAATGCAACTGGAGAATAAGATCACAGATTGTTCCCAAAGAATGAAAAAAACCGAAGTCGATAAAATTGGCAATTCTATATGGAATGTCTTTTAACCTGACAAATATATGTATGGAATACATAATGGGCGAGCGCAGGTAATGCATCCCCTAGTCAGATTGTTCCCAAATATGATTTTTGTTTTTTTAAATGTCTTTTCATTAAGGGCTTGAATTAATTTAAGGAGAATGCATGGTTAGGATGAATTTTTGGGAGGAAAAATTTCCACCTAAAAATTTCACACACTCACTTCCAAAACGGTTGAGTTTTTGCACCCTTTAAGTTTCATATTATACAATCAACAAGCATAGGAAATTCATGTTTCGAACACATGCACCCTAAGAAAATTAGAGTAGAGCAGGCGAAGACAATTAACATGAACAATAGGAATAATAAAATGTAATAATAGCTAGCAAAACAGTAAACCTGTTATCGTACATCAAGAAACAAGGTCTTCTCTTCTATTTTTCCCAAACGATTAAGCAATTCCAACATTGAAAATAAAAAATGAAACATAAATACCTCTGCTACAATTTCTTCTTTTGTCACAGGTTCACGTAATTCATTATCGATCTTGAAGTGCCTCTTCAAAACCTTTAGGAAATCCGAAAGAGTAAGAAGTTGCATAGATTAAAAAAATATATAGGAAGAATGCTTTGCATTTTGCGCAACTTCAGAAAAAATGGGAAGATCTAGTTTTTTTTCTTGATGAGCGAGACACCAACATATGAATAATTCATTTTATAACAAAAATAATGAAAGTTAATGGCATGTATCATCCCCAACCCCAAACAAAATCAAAGTTCCATTCGAAGGTTGGAGAAACAAAATAGATAAACAGAAGAGGAGAAAAGAAAAGAATGTAAAAACAAAAATATATATTGGAAATCAAAAGAAATCTCAACTACCATTTCAAAGTGGCAAACAAGAGCTTTAAAATAGGATACCGACCAACTTAGAATTCTCCAAACGTCTTGCCGCGGTTTGGTATTCTTTAATCTCATCTTCCTCAGTCTTGTGAACCACTATGACCTCTTCAACTTCCTTAGGTTGGTAAATCTGGTCAAAATATTAAAAAAAGGGATAATTGGTGATTAGTCTCAAATAACGGGTGTAATCTGTTATTAGTCTCATTTAAAGTATAATTCATTTAGTCCCTTAAATTAGTTTTTAATTACGTATTTAGTCCCGCATGTGCTCATGCCTGTGTAATATTAGTTAGATGAACCTATGTAATATTAGTTATAGGTTACCAATTACATGTAACTATATTACATGTACTTATGCAATATTCGTTATATCTAACAAATATTTTACAAACAAGTTAGATATATATAACTGCGAGAGTGCAGCGCGTGTAATTGATCTTCCGCCTTTTTTTTAATGCATGGGACTAAAACACAAATTACAACTACGTTGGGACTTTTTAAAATTAAGGATAAAATAAGAGACTTGCCACAAAAACACCCTTAAAACAATTATAAACACATTCAAGAAAATACCATTATAAAAAAGAAACATCTTTTGGTGCTTTGGAAGTATTGAGTCCGTAACGCTACGTTCTAAGTTTCTTATAAGCCTAGTATACAAAGAGTTGTATAAGAAGGAAAAACAAAAGAAGGGAAAGAGAGAGCAGAGGCAACTACCATCTTGTATTGAATTTGTGGTCAGAAAACCCCAGTTAATAAAGCGACAGAGCATAGATAAATACTTGACAGTGTTCTGGAAGGCACGGACGCAAGGCGGGGCGTTTTAACATGTCCCAGGCAGGGCGGAAGCCCCATGAAATGCGAATTTTTAATATTTTTAAGATATATAAGAATTGGAATATACGTAAAAATAATTGTAGAAAAAATATAAGATGGCAAAAGAAAAATAATGGACATGTATAAAAAATTTATGCTAAGTTATTAACGAAGTAAAACAACGAAAACTTCTATAGGATAGTCAACTGGAAATAAGAAAAGATGCAAATTCAATCCTCGCTAGAAATATTTATTTAATCACCCAATCAGAAAATAATGAAAAACGAGCACTTTTAATTATATATTAGGGTTATTTTCTAATAGTAACTTGAGTTATGTTAAATGCTAACCATAGTTAAAACCATAAAATAACTTAATTTTAATCAACAAATAATTTATTGAAATAAAAAAATGAAAAAACACATTGGGCTTACGTCCCAAACCCTGGGTTTCACCCAATTTTTATGCCCAGGGCTCCACCCAAAAGTCTGGGACGTATGCCCAAGGAACATTTTGCTTCTAGCCATAGCCCAGAGGCATTTCTATTATGCCCCGCCTCTCAGCTCGTCTAGAAAACCCCTTTTGCAACACATACTTAAAAAGTCCATCTAGTCAGGGCGAAATTCAAGTATTTGATGCACTGATGTGAAAGTACTCTCGATTGAGATACTTATTCTTGCATTGTGTGCATGTGTTTGTGAATCCATCTCCGTAACTAGCGTGTCCAACTCTATATCCCTGTGTTCATGCATCTATTGAATGTGGCGTTTTTTGCTGTGCAAGATAAAGATGAGAGAAAAGAAATTTACTAAACATCACAATTGGGGCAGAGCTACATCAGGCTTATGAAGAAGCAAGAACAAGCTATATTTGTTACCTTATATGGAAACCATTACAAGTGTAAAGGGGCATACCTCGGACTTCAAAATATAAAAACAATACACTGCAGATACTTAAATCCCTACAGGCATCATTTTTGAACCATCTTCACAGGAAGTTCAGAACTACATTTCAAAGCGATCATTCATAATCTGAGACTAGTAAACCTCTCTTTCAACTGTCAAGTTACTATTCTAAACTTGCTCCAAAATTTTGCAATTTCTCTACTTCCATACAAAGTAAATAGTGTATCTATGACATGGTTTTTGGCAGGTCAGAAACGTTCTTAGCTATATCAATGGAGAGTTTGTGTTGGAAACATGTCTGGACACAGATACTTTGCCTACCTAGAGAATCAACAATGCGTGTCGATGCTTCCTAGAGCATCAAAAATGCTAAAAAGGGCTAGAGGATGATCATACATACTCGAATAAATAATATGAGCATAGGAAAGTTGAAATTCCATCAAATCTTGCTCACCTTATTCAAGGACTTTCTTTGCATTCATAGATTGTTCGAAGACATTACCAACTTTTGCCTTATGAAGCTTCTTAAGTTCAACCATTCATACTTAAAGCTTCTTTACAAGTTCAAACATTTAAGATCCCCTAACTTGCTTTTGCAAACTTCAGATTCCAAAGGAAAAAAAACTCATCCATACTAGCCATAAAGTTGGAAAACATAAATACACATTCCCTTTCAACTAACATCACCAAGGAACACTGACATGGTTATGGAAGTAGATATGGCATATTCTACCTCTTTATTTTCTGAAATGTGTAATTTTAGTTGGTATGGGTTTTGTTCCTTAGGGCCCATTTTAATATGTTCGGCAAAAATGGGTGTTAACCTAAAAAATCCTTTTTTTTTTAAAAATAATCTGAACACTATAAAAAATGTCTCTCACCGCAACCCGAAGTAACCCCATGTATCCTATCCCTATTTGACCAATTATTCTTTTAAGAAAAAAATATTACGACATGCATTTTGGCATGTCAAAAACATTCTTAGCCATATCCATGACATCCGTGTCAGAAATGTGCCCGAAGCAGGCACTTTGCCTACCTACGTGAGTCAGTGTTTCCTAGAACATCAACAACGCTAACAAGGGTTAGATAATGATTCGATATACTCATAAAGAAAATCAGCATAAGCAAATTGAAATTCAAATATCAATTTCTCATAGATAATGTCTCTATTAATCTTCCTTCTAGTATGGGTTATGTTATCCCTCATATTGACCAAGTAAGGAAATGACCTCGGTACCCAAGACTAGACAATTCACATCATCAGAAAATTCCAACATTCCCCGATTGTTTCATTAAAGCTAATTATAGAATATTATCACTTAACCAATCCAAGGCAGATAGGTGTAAAGAAAGGCCCGAATTTGTAGATCTTGCCACAATCCCCTTTTTTCTTCATTATGTAAACCATAAAAAAATGTTGTCCTGACTTTAGAATTATTGTGGGTAGAACTTGCCAAACACATCACATACTGATGAACATGGTTTAAAACACAATTCTATTGAAGAGCTACTTTATTAGTGACAACTTCCATATTAGGGGATTCAATTCTAGTTTCCACAAACCCATAATATCTACTATATTTTCAAAAATAAAACTTTTAATAGCTACTATATGATTCAGAATGTAGGGTAACAAAAACAAAGCATGTCCACAAAATTGGTATGACATAACTGAAGATACTAAAGCGGATGAGTGGGAAGACAAGAATAATTAAAATTAAGTATGAAATTATTATAGAGAATTAATTAATAGCACTCATCGAAGAGAAGATGAGAAAAAATCATTTACGGTGGTCTAGACTGGTGCATCGAAGACCTATAGAAGACCCAGTGAGAAAATGCGATTTAGTTCAAGTGCGGAGGGCTTCTAGACGGAGAGAGAGGCTTGAGGAGACTTGGGACAAGACTATTAGAATTGATTTGATGACATTAAACCTAATTGAAGGGTTGGCCCATGATCGATCATTATGACGTAAATGAATTCATGTAGCCGACCCCACTTACTTGGGACAAAGGCTTAATTATTGTTGTTGTACTTGTTTAGTAGGGGTTATTTAAACCCCTTATATTCCAAGAGGCTATAAAACTCATCAAAATAGCTTTTAATGACAAGTATCTCTAGGCGTACTCCTTTCCCCATTACCCTTAGCATTTCCGGCTTTCCTATCAGGCTTAGTTTTAGGAATAGACTCACAAATTTGATCAACAAGGGTATCCTCAATCAAATGCTTAAACACATCACCGATAGTAATCGTTATATTATACTCTGCTTCGACATTAGCCTCAGGAATAACAGAATCAGTTACTTTATCTTCAGCAAATCAAGGTCCAATAGTTGAAACCATAGATTCTGTCATAAGAGTTAAGACTCATAATTTCAGCCTTCTGGTGTGAGAATTTGCCTTTGCCCTAACTGATGCCCTCTCCCCAGCAACATCCTCCTTGAGAATTTCACCGGAGTCATTTCGATTCATTATACAAACTTAAGTAGAATTCACGCACATCTTACTTATACAAGATCCTTCGACACGCTTTGCGAATCTTCCTTATCCATCATTGATCCAATGGAGCTATCGAGACCGATCAACGCATTTTGATTCACTTCGAGGTCCCTTGTTTTTGTAGTTTGTCATTGCTAACCAACAAAATCCTACAAAAACAGGTCTTTGAAGGTCGATGGACCGTAATTGATCTACAAAAGTCCTCCATAACTTCTTCATGAAGAAAAATGGAAACAAATCAGGAAGATGAAGCACACACCATAAGAGCTAAGACTCATAATTTCAGCCTTCTGATGTGAGAATTTGCCTTTGCCCTAACTGATGCCCTCTCCCCAGCAATATCCTCCTTGAGAATGTCACTGGAGTCATTTCGATTCATTATACAAACTGAAGTACAATGCACGCACATCTTACTTATACAAGATCCTTCGACAGACTTTGCAAATCTTCCTTATCCATCATTGATCCAATGGAGCTATCGAGACCGATCAACGCATTTTGATTCACTTCGAGGCCCCTTGTTTTTGTAGTCTGTCATTGCTAACCAATAAAATCCTACAAAAACAGGTCTTTTGAAGGTCGATGGACTGAAATTGATCTACAAAAGTCCTCCATAACTTCTTCATGAAGAAAAATGGAAACAAATCAGGAAGATGAAGCACACACCATCTCAAACAAGTTAACGTGCACCATGGGAAAAGGAAGTAGTTATCCTATGCTTGAAGTAAAACATATAAGCAGGAAAAAACAAATGAAACTAACTGCACGCGTTAGTGAAACATATGCTTAAAGAAAAAAACTGCCTTCCACACCAAAGCATATGGCCATAACCAACAAAAAAAGGCTCCTATATTACCATTCAAAAGTCGGTCAATTTTACCAGAAAATTACTCATGTATATACTTTAGAATATGAATATAGAAATAACCTTGCGCTGCTCGCTGATTAGATGAGCAAACTTGTCAATGTTTGGGACCGCAAGCAACTTTGGCATCAAGTGATTGCGGAAATATCCAGGAGCAACTTTTACTGTATCCCCCGCTTTGCCCAGTTTGTCTATGGTCTGAATGTATATATCAGTAAAAATGAAGTCAGGATTTTTCGAATCCCATGAAACGATCAGAACAAAAGTGAAGTTCATTGCTAAAAATTTACTTACTGTGGTTAGAATGACTTCCAACTTTCTGTATCGAACACCTTGGCAAGCGTATAGCAGCGGATGATGCAATACATATTCGGAGCCCTGGAGTCCTTTCCGGAAGAGGATACTTCTACTATATTGTATGTAAGACATATATTTGCGTATTCAATATTTTTCCAGAAAAAGAGACTTTCTGCGACAGAAATTGTGGACATGAGAGAAAATCAAATACAGAAAAAATATCTAAGAAAAGGAGAAGAAGAAAGAGAAACCACAGTGCTTACGGTAACCCTTACGCAGAATCACACTCTGCTGCAGATCAAATAGAAATCTAAATTATCAAAATGTTGAGCAATGATCCATACTTGGTTTATAGAATATACTGATTCAGCACAATTAAAAGATCAAGAAGCCCACAACGAGGGCACCAAATGAGATGTACAGCTTATGGCTGAGTGCTGGCAACAGCAGCACCCAAGGTGGAGGCGGCGACAAAAAGGGCAAGAACCAGAAGCCTAGGGTTGTTGGCGCTTGGTAACCGTTTCTTTCCATCCCAGTGGGAGGGGATGGGATGGGATGAGAATTCTGTTTCCTTTTTGGAAGCAGAATCGCATTTGGTAACGAATAATTTTGTTTTGATTTGGGAACAGAATTGCATTTGGTAACGACAAAGTCTATTTTGTTCTAGGAACAGAATAACATTTGGTAAAGACATAATTTGTTTCATTCTGAGAATAGAATTACGTTTGATAATGAATTATTTATTTCAATTTTTTTTTTAAGTGTAGAATTGTTAGTGTAAAATCATTTTTATTACTTTTTTTTTTATGTATGATAATAAATATAAAATTACACCCAATTCAAGCAAATCACACGGGATGCAATTAAACATAGATGTTAAAATTATGTACGTACATACAAATTGTTTTGTTCTACAATACATGTTCATTTTCACCTTTTCACATACTTAGATACAACAACTAGCTCAATGATGAGATGTACAAGCAATATCATTAGAATTAGAATCATATTACATCCCAAAAAAAATGAAAACAAAATTCTTGTCAAATTTTAATGTCGAGGAGGGTTATAGTTTTTTACCGGACTCATCTCTACAAATAAAAAATAATTGAAATAGTTAGTGAAAAATTGATATATTATTGGTGTGATATTTATATAGAAAATCAACCTTCAGTTTTGAGGTTCCCTCCGAAATAAGGACAACATTTTCTTCATCATCAATGGTGGCCATCTACAATATAAAGTGTTTACTATGCGAAAAACTTAGAACATAGAATACATATAGTGCACAACATAAAACAATTGAAACAATAACCACCAAAAACCACTACCATTTGAAAATATGACAAAGTAATATGAATAAATTCATAGGTAAGATGAAGAACTAAATAGAGAAAATTGAAACAGATTTTAGCAACATAACAGAATTGTTCCCAGATGTCTGTCTGTGTTCCAAACTTTTTGGGTAACAGAAAACTGGGAACAAAAACACCAAAATTGGAACTGGGATTATACAATTATACAAGGGTTTAATTCAGGTTTCACAAGAATCGCAACAGAACAGAAGCATTCCCAAGAATCGTAACAGAACAGAACAGTAGATGTATGACAAACACATCTAGAATCGCAAACACAAACCCTAGAAATCGCAAACAGAGAAATCGCAAACCAAGCAGAGAAATCGCAAACACAAACCCTAGAATTGCAACAGAACAGAACCATAGATGTATGACAAACACACCTAGAATCGCAAACACAAACCCTAGAAATCGCAAACAGAGAAATCGCAAATCAAACAGAGAAATCGCAAACACAAACCCAAGAATCGCAAACCAAACTGACCCAAAACCCTACATCTAGGGGAAATTATTGCAGATTTGTACAAACACAGTAGATGTGTGACAAAATTTTGTTGAACGAACCCAAAACCCTAGATCTAGGGTTTGATTCTCATCAAACTCGACAGACATTGCACACAAAAACAGGGAGAGAGAGGGAGGGAGAGATAGAAGATTACCTGGTACCCCTAATTTCCTATGTGACGACGGATTGCAAAGCTTCAAATAGCGACGAACGAGCAACGACAAGCGACGAACAAGGGAAGAGGAGCCGACGAAGAAGTAGAGCAGCTTCGAAGAACAATCGGGAGTTAGGAGCTTCGAACAATCGATCGATCGTAGAAGTGAGAGGAGAAGATCGCAGAAGATCGAAGGAGAAGATGGAGGAGAAATCGCAGGAGTGAGGAGGAGAATGACGATCGGGAATAAAAGAGGAAGAACATACCAAGCGTATCCTTTTTGTTTTGGGATGGGATGGGTTTGAAACCATTTTTTTCTTTTATTCCAATTTCCTATATAATGAAATTGGCACACTTCCCATATTGAAATGGGATGAAAATAGAAATAGGTTTACCGAACACTATTTTCAAACAGAACTTAAAAATGGGATGGGATGAGTTACCAAACAGAGCCTTCCCCATTTGGTAATCCATTCATTCCTAGAATTTTCTATTTCATTTCCAGATTTTTGGGAATTCCATTTGGGAATAACGTTTGGTAATTTTTGTTTTCGTTTCCATTCTATTTCCATTTGAGAATTGTGCAAATGAGAAACAAGAAAAGTGTTGTTTCTCATAATTCTCATTCCATTCCCAAAATCACTGGGCACTGTTCATACGCCGGCCGCCGTTGGCGACCTTCGGCTACCGTCGCCAGCCACCTCCAGGAACCTCCGGCGACCGTCGCCGTCCATCTTCGGGAAACTCCGACGGCGGTCGCCGGCCATCTCCGGCAACGGTCACCGGCCACCGTCGCCGCCGCCAAATAAAAAAAACTCACAAAAAAAAATAAAATTGGTTTTAGGATAAAATCGTTACCAAACGCAATTCTATTCCCAAAACAAAAAAAAAAAAAAATATCATTACCAAACGCGATTCTACTCCCAAGAAGAAAACAAAATTATTATCTCATCCCATCCCATTCATATCCCACTGCTGGAATGGAAACAGAAAAGGTTACCAAAATTAATTTTTTCGGTCAAACGCTAGCAAAATGGCTTATTTGTCACTTACCTCCCAGTCATTTTACCCAAAACACAAATTTCCCAAATCTAAAATACCGTCAACCGCTTATCATTTTTTTATCAAACACCATGTAAAAATTATTAAAATTTTAATTGCAAAATCAATTTTACCTGAACAATTTAAAAATAATTAAATAATAAAAAATTAAAATACATAAATATCTCTTTAAAAAATTTCTTTTAATATTTTTCTCTTTATTTTTACATTAACATCCTTATTTAAAAAATATATATCTTTTGCCCATTTCTTTTTTCAAAATTAAAAAAAATAAATAAATAACCCTCGCCCTTTGCCGACACAACCACCCCCTTCTCGTTTTTTTCTCTCTCTTTTTTTCTTCTTTTTTCTTGTTTCACCGGCCAGACAGATCCGAGCACGGCAGCATTAGATTTGTAGAGATCCGGCCACACCACTTGAATTTGCACACTGCTTGGATCTATACAGATTTGCATTGCTCAGATCTTTCTCTATCCTTGCGAGTGTCAGGCAAATCGGTGGGAGTGGAGTGCAGAAGAAGAAAAAGAAGAGAGTGAGAGAGAGAGAGAGACGTGTTGAGAGGGTGGGTGGCGGGGGGTTGTAGATGGTTTTGGGGGTAACAATAATTTTTTAAATATATATATATATAAATCACAACATATTTACATTTTGAGACATTTTGAGCCGTCGGATCGAATATCGTACGGTTGAGATTACACCTGGAGACATTTTATATTTGAGACATTTTAAACCCTTATATCGATATCCAACGGTTGAGATTGACTATTATTAAGAGATATTTCCAACCGTCGGATTGAATTAGATCTAAGGGTCACGATTAAAATTTACCCAACTTCCCCAAAATCTCACCATTTGTTTTATAATTTTTACCCAAAATCTCGCCACTCTACCCAACAGCCCCCAAAATCTCGTCGTTCACTCCCCGTTCTCAGATTATACCTATTTCTTCTTCTACATACTCTCTCGCTCAGCCTTCACTCTTGCTTCTGGCTCTCTCACTCCCTCTCTCGCCATGGCTCTCTCGACGACCACCAATCGTCGCCGATCAATTGCGCCTCAATGACCACCATAGTGCTCGCGCCGACCTCAAAAGTTCAGCCATGCCCTCTACCACTACGACAAGTTGATCGGAGTGCGGCGATGCCGTTCCAGCGATGGTCATCGTCCACCAAATCTTTGCCACTGCCGTCAACCTTGCGCACCCACACCGCCACGTCCTCCCAGATCTGTCACACAGCCACCACCGTGTGTATCAACGGAAGTCTCTCTCTCACTCTCACGGCCATCAGCAGGGCAACCTCCCTTTGTTGTCGAATCCGGTGCCACCAAATCTTGCCACTATCGTCTTCTTTCCGTTGAAACTAAAGTAGAACTTTCTTTCTCCATCTCTATAACTCTCCTCCCAGTGTCTCCATCGAAACCCTAACGCTATTTTTCTTGAAATTGATCTTTGTTTTGAGTTGAAGTAAAGGGGAAACAATCCATTTTAACAGTGACCATTTGTGAATTCGATTCTCTCTCTCTCTCTCTCTGTCTGATCGGTTAAACGGCCTCTTTCGCTTCGTTTCCTTCAATTGTAAGTTCATTTCCTTTTTGTTTAATTCTTCGTTTGCTTGTGTATGTGTATATAATTGCTTGGTCTGTACAGATTTGTGTTGATTTATGGAAATGTGTTCAATTTTCCAACGCATAATTGGTTAAAATTGCTAGGACTATTGCAATTTTGCTTAGATTTTTGGATCATCGACTGTCATAAGTTTATCTTTCTCCCGGCCGAACGCTGTGGTGAAATGGATGATTTGGATACGATAATCTCTCTCATTGATCTAATGGATTGATATGTGATAGGTAAAGTAGATGGCCAGATCTGGAGAAAGCTATTCATTTGGGGAATCTCTTAAAAAAAAAAGAAAAAAATGGGAAAGTGCACTTGAGATCATAATTAAGTATTCATGAAAGGAAATATAAGACATGATGGCTTACATTGAATCAATTTGTACATAAGAAATAGTCTGTTTGGTTTAGGTTTTAATAAAGTCCATAAAGCCATGTGAAACAAAACTAGATTAAATGATGTTAGCAGTCACTAAGATTGTAAAATTTAGCTATAGTTGTTCTTGATGGTTTGGTCATTTATTACGCAATGGACAATGTAGAATTATTCGCCTATGCATATGTGTCATTTACTCCTGTGATTAAGCTTTTTCATTCATGCTGATTAGATATAGATGAGTTTACATCGTAATGGTTTTAGTCATGGATAGAAGCAAATAATATTCATTTGTTTATAAAATTTTAGAAACAGATGTCGCGGGAATTTTTTCGGAGCTAAATATTTACTTATAAACATTTGCCCGACATCACGTACACTGATAAATAACTTGGTATTTATCTCATCATCTTTGTAACATTTCTGAAGGGATAAATTATTTTTATCATGTAATTTTTTTCCCCCGTGGTGGTAAAGTTTTGAGTTGGTGATTCTTATGTTGCATGTGTAAAACGTAGTGTTGAAATAATAAGATTCGAATAGGTGGTAAATATTTTTTAATTTTAATGACATTTGAAAGTTGTTTCTGACAGTGCCACTCCAGATTTGATTTCTCGCTTAAATTTTGTTTCACGATGTGTAATTATGGTATTATTTAACAGTTTAATATCGTCGTTATTGGGTATTTATAATACACATTGTTAATTGATGGTGTTTAATTGTTAATTGTTATTATGTTCAAATAAAATAAGTGTAGAATGTTGTATAAATAGAGGAGATTATGTTAAAAAAAAAAAAATCAAAGATATTATTATTATAACCATAAGTTGTATCTTATTATGAGTTATCCATATTTCAGAATTATTTGAGATATTTTCAATTCATATCTAAATTTGTTTCATTTGTATTTTATACTTTTTTTATTTGAGACATGAATTTTTTTTTGTTGGGATTTGTGATTAAGTACATACTAATCATTTGTTTAGTTTTTTTTTTGTCACATGAAATTGGAGAACTAAATTTTTTTATCGAATCTTCTTTGCCAATCATTTATTGTATATTATGTTTTAAAATATTATGTTAAAGACTAACTACAATTTAAGTTACTTCAACATTTAAATAAATAGTTGTATATATGTGTTATTGATTTATCTTATTTCTATTATATATTTTGATAGGTTGGCAAAAACAAATATCGAGATAAATAACATGACATAAATTGATGAGGGTACAATCATGAGGTAATTGCATTATCTTTATTGTTTCAGTTTAATTTAATTCAAATCAATGTCCCATGTTTATTTGTAAAATTGAAGTTCATTGTGTTTGTCTTTCATTAGCCAACATACATACGTGTGACATTCCAAACATTTCAACATCTAATGGAGTTAATCTATATTTTTAAAATATATGTTTAAGTTAAGTTTCAGTAGCCCTGGGTGGTAGGCTTAAGTGTTTTGGGTGGTGGTGTTATTTTTCTAAGTTTATATTTATTCACTATTAGTTGTTTTTATTATTAGTTGTGTTTGTCAAGTTCATATCACGAAGTATGTATTATTTTTCATTTGTAATGTTCGTGTGTTAGTGTTCATTCGAAACTTTTGTTATGATTACTTTGTTAGTTATGGCTGTATTGGTTAATATCGTATTTGGAGGCTATTGGTTGTGTTATTGTTGTATTTATTTAAAAACAAGAGTTTAGAATTTGAAAATGTCGCATAAGCAAAGGGGTTATGTCAAATTTTTTATTAAATTATTGGTTGTGTGGTTATTTTTGTGTTCCTTTGGAAATAAGAGTGAAATTTTTGAAATTAAAGTAGGGACTATGTTAAAATAATAATAATAATAATAATAATAATAATAATAATAATAATAATTGAACTTATATTAGTATGTGGATTATATTGTGTTCAATTTAAAATAAGTGTTTATAATTTTGTTATTGATTATGATTGTTTGACGGTCACTAGACAATAAGAATTAAGAATTCTAAAATATTGTATAAACGATTAAATTTTGTTATTTTTCTTTTAATTTTTTAGAGTCGTTTAAGTGAAGCTGTATTCATTTGAAAATATATCTAATTATTGGTTTCAATGTTAATTGTTTTTTATGGTAGATTTATTAAGTTGATATGATTGATTACTGTTGATTTCACTTGAAAGTAAGAGTTGAGTTTAATAATATTAGTAATTTTGTTTCAAATTGTGCATGATGCGGATTAAACTAATTCTTCAAATCTCTGTAAAAAAATAAATTGGAATAAAACTTAAATCCAGGTAAGTCTCTCACATCCCTTTCTTTTCAAATTTGTTTAGCAAATCATTAGGGTTAGTGATTATAGCTAGATTAGATCCATGTTATCGAATGATTTCAGTAAAAAGTTAGTGATTATGGCTTGAATGGATTTAATCCTTGCTGCTACAACTACAATTTCCAAGTCTGAATCTAAAGTTAAACACTTAAATTAACACTTGAATGCGTGAATCTTTATGGATACAGCTATAACTACAGCTACAACTAAAATTTCCAAGCCTGAATCTAAAGTTATGGCTTAAAGTTAGTGCTTGGTATTTCTTATCTCAAATAGAGATTGAGCTATATTTTTTCAGTGCTTTTGTTCCTAGATTTTTGTCTGTTCCCAATTTCTGCGTATATTTCAACTTTCTATTACTAGATATATAGATTCTAGATTTCTCATGTGATGTCTTTTGTTTGGTGTTTCTATTACATTTTTCCCTTCTTTGTTCCAACAAAAATTGGAACGAAAATATAAATATAAGGAAAAAAATGGTTCTATTCCATTTTCACAAAATTTTGAACAAATTTCAGGGAACAACACAGAAATCGATTTATGTTTTCTCTAATCAACTTAAATATACACAACAAAACCATGGTGAAAGCATATCACATATTTGAAAGACAGCTGAGCAGTGTCTCACAAATGATTACTTGGTGAGCTGACTTAGTTAATATAAACATGGATTTTCTCTATTTTTGGTTGAGCTGCTCAATAAGGCGTTGTTTGGTTAGTGTTTCTGTTCCCAAAAATAGGTACAAAAAAATTGTATGAACTCCCAGATTTTTAAAACAAATTTATGGGAATAGAACAAAATTCTTCCCAGATTTTTATTTCATTGAAAAATGAATTCTGAAACAAAAACACAAGGCCATAATACGAGACAAAATTGCCAATACTATTAAAAATCCCATGTTCATATGGGTTGCAATCCATACTTCATTATTGATTATGTCCTGTACTTCCTTATTTTGGTATAGGACGGGAGTCATTTATGTTTAGTCTCTATGCTTCATTATTTTGGTAATCATTCTTTGATTATATCTGCGTTTTAATGAATTTCACAATGTATTCTTTTGAATGATTCTATGAAATCATATTTCTTTTGCCAAATTATTTTGTTTTTTGAATTTCTAAAAACATGGATTTTGTTTGAATTTGGTATTTGAGGAATCCTATTTTATGATTTGGAGAATTTTTTTGTTAATATGTCAATAAATGTGCTTAGGTGGGAGTAACATAGTTCTTCTTATTATATTTATTGTGTTCTAATTTTTAATTTGTAGCAAAAGTAACTTTTTTTTTTTGTTTTTTTGTTTTAATTATTTATTATCCAAATATTATGTAGGCAATGAGATGTGTTTGATTATGATGACGAGAAATCAGAACTTATCATTTTGGATAAGGTAAACTAAAATATTGTAGTTTATTTTCATGTTCATTGTTAGTTCTCTATAATTTTAATCATGTTTGTTGTTGATTTTTTTTTTCGGTTTTCCTTTCTATTTGGACTTCTTTATTTGTTTCTACTATCTTGTACTAATAGGTTTTTCACTTCCAATTCAATTTTACGTATTTCTGATATATTCTTTTTTTATTTAGGTTTGGTATTTGAGAATTTATGTTTATAATTTAGTTTTGTTGAAAAATTATTTTTATTTATATGAATTCTTTATATCCAAATTGACCCTTCTTTTTCATTTTGATTATTTCATTAGCAAAAATGAATTTCATAATATTAATTCCTAAATAGTTATTTTTATCAATTATTATGTAATTTACGATATGTATTCGATTGCCATAGGAAAAAAAACACCACTACCCTTCAATCTGAGGTAAAACTAAGATATTGTTAGTATTTTTATTATCATTTAAAATAATGTATCAATTTTGTAAGGACTATGGAATTATGGTTTATCTATATTTTGTTTAATTTAGGTTATTTGATATGAGAGATGATTTTTTTGGTTGGGATTTGTGATTAAGTACGTACTAATCATTCGTTTAGTTTTTTTTTTCTTCGTTACATGAAATTGGAGAGTTAAAAAATTTTATTGAATCCTTTTTGTCAATCATTTATTGTAAATTTTGTTTTAAAATTTTATTCTTAGACTAATTATGATTTAAAAATACTTCCAACATTTAAATAGATAGTGGTATATATATAACTAAATTATCTTATTTCTATTATGTATTTAGGTAGGTTCACAAAAAAAAAAAAAAATTATTAGGGTAAATAAGATGACTCTAAATTGGTGGGGGTACAATCATGAGGTAATTACATTGTCTTTATTGCTTCAGGTTAATTTAATTCAAGTTGTCCACAATTTTATAGTAACTTATTTATTTATAAAATTGATGTTCATTATGTTTGTCTCACATTGGCCAATATACATACGTGTGATATTCCAAACATTTCAATTATTAGGTAAGTTCCAGTAGCTCTGAGTGGTGGGCTTATATGTCTTGGGTGGTAGTGTTATTTTACTAAGTTTATTTTTATTCGTTATTGGTTGTTTTAATTATTAGTTGTGTTTGTCAAGTTCATATCAAGAAGTATGTATTCTTGCTCATTCGTAATTTTAGTGTGTTGTCCATTCGAAACATTGGCGTTAATTACTTTATTAGTTATGGTTATGTTGGTTAATATCGTATTTCGAGGTTATTGGTTGTATTATTGTCATGTTTATTTTAAAGCAATTCAGAATTTGAATATGTTGCATAAACAAAAGGGGTTATGTCAAATTATTTATATATAAGTTATTGGTTGTGGTTGTGTTGATTAATATCGTGTTTGGAGGTTATTAGTTGTGTCTATTTGAATCAAGAGCTCAGAATTTGAAAATATTGTATAAACAAAGGGGTTTATATTAATTTTTTTTTATATATAAGTAATTGGTGTTGTGTCTATTTTTCTGTTCATTTGGAAACAAAAGTTCAAATTTTTTAAATGTTGCCCCCCCAAAGGGTGGACTATGTTAAAATAATAATAAAATGTTACATAAATAAAGGGGTTTATATCAATTTTTTTATATATAAGTAATTGGTATTGTGGCTATTTCTGTATATAAGTAATTGGTGTTGTGGCTATTTTTGTGTTCATTTGGAAACAAAAGTTAGAAATTTTGAAATGGTCCTCCTCACCCCCCAAGGGGACTATATTAAAATAATAATAATAATAATAATAATAATAATAATAATAATAATAATAATAATAATAAAAGAAATTGAACCTATATTATTATGTGGATTATGTTGTGTTCAATTAGAACTTTGTTATTGATTGTGATTGTTTCATTTATTGTTTAGTTATTTGAAAATAAAAATCAAGAATTCAAGAATATTGTATAAACGAATAAATTTTTGTTGATTTTTATTTTATTTTTTTATTTTTAAGGGTCGGTTTAGTGAAACTGTATTGTTCATTTGAAAACATATATTAATTGTTGGTTATTGTTGGGTTCATTTGAATTGTACATGGCGTGGATAAGACTAATTTCTCAAATCTTTGTAAAAATTAAATAGGAATAAAAGTTAATCATTTTCTCACTATCACTCCCTTATAATATTTATGGTAGAATTATTTTACTATTTATTTGTAATTCATTTTATCCAATTATTTATTTTTAAATTTCTTTGGCAAAGAAAAAGATCAAATTGAAACAAAAAATAAAATACATATTACAAAAATAGTCAAATTATACATATTATAATTTGAGAATATTATAAAAACAAAGGGGATTATGCAATGTTTTTTTTCTTTTATTGCTAAATTGTGTCATTTTCATATTAAATTAATTATAAATTTCATAATAAAAAAATTAAGACCCGTGCCTTCAGGTATGCGTTATACCCTAGTCTATTTATAAATCACAACATATTTATATTTTGAGACATTTTGAGCCGTCGGATCGAATATCGTACGGTTAAAATTGAATATGGACAAATTATATATTTGAGACATTTTAGACCGTTGGATCGAATATCCAACGATCGAGATTGAATAATATTAAGAGATATTATTGACTGTTTAATCAGTTTTCATTGGATGGTTAAAATCAAATCGATTTTTAAAAATACCTAAAAATTATCTCCAAATCCCTAAAAATTATCCGCAAATTTCTCAATATCCCTACCAAATCTCCATATTCTCTCCTGAGCTAATCATTTTCCATATCCATTGTCGTATCTAACTATCCCCTTCACAATCCTCCGGCTTCTCTTCTCAATCCCTCCTCTCAGCCTTTGATCTCGCTCGCCCTCATTCTCCTTCCTTCTTCCTCGCTCTGCTATCCCCTCGCCACCGCCACCTCCACTCCACGCCGTTGCATCGCCATAGCCGACATTGTCGCCTCTCCATTCTTGCGTTTGATCTCTCACTGCTCCGCCATCTCCATCGTCTCCTCTCTATCCCCGCATCACAGAAATTAAGGTGGAGTCGTTGTTTTTGTCAATTTTTAGCAATTGTATAGCAACCAAGAAGGTACTGATTTTTAGATGCTAGATTAAGGAAAAATGCTTTTCTAGCATCCATGAATGTACTGATTTTTCTTTTTCTTTTTAATTTATCTTGGATGTGCAAGTTTTTTTTATTTAGTTTTATCAAATATGTTATTTCCCAGCCGATTCAGAAAATTTCTCAAGCTTCTTTTTCTCATCTTCATTGGCACAGGTGAGATTTCTCAAGCTTCGCTTTTTGATTTGATTTTTCACTTCGAATCTTCGTATCGACTCCATCTCTTCATTGATGATGATCCATCCGACAATAGCCTCCACCCTCCCAACCCACGTCGCTGTTACAGCCGGAGCAACACAATGACCACTTCGGTATTACCCTTTTTTTACTATCATTTTATTTGGTTTAACTATGTGTGTTCCCCGCCTTTTTGTTCGCTTCTAGGACATTTTTATTTATTTTTAGGGCTAATAATTTGTATATTAGACTCAAATTTTTGGGGAAATCATCACACGGCTTGGACTTCAATGTATGTGCCTGGAATTAGCCCTACTGCTGTGGATAGGTAAAACTAATTGCATATGTTACATTTGTTCATCATTCGTCACTATTTAATCGCAACAATTGATTTTGTTTTAAGGTTTTTTGTTTCATTTGTTTAGGGATATTAAATTTGATTTGTTTGATTCGATTAGGTATTAGGTATTTTGATTTGATTTTTTTATTATAGGGATTTTCATTTGTTTTCTTGATTGTAGGGATTTGATTCATTTTAGGGATTTTGCCCCCATTCTTGAATTTATTTGTTTTAGTGATTTTTATTTGATTTTTCGTTTAGGTATTTTGATTTGATTTCTTTGTCTTCAGATATCCAGGTAAAACGTCTTCTATGGACAACATAATAGCAAGAGGTGAGTCAATTAGCCTAAACCTCTATTTTTTGGGGGATTTCTTTTTCTAATTTGACTAATCCTATTTGAGGTTTCAATATTTTGCTCCAATTGAAATTATATCACATGTTAGATGTGTATCCATGTACAATCATCATTACATGTTAAGTAGCCTAGACCTCTATTTTTTGGATTTCTCTTGCCTTACCTCTAAAATTAGCTGTCTAGATTGTGATTTCAAGAATAATTTTGACAATGATTTGTGAATTTTGAAGGAGCAAATATGATAAAATTTGTTTTGAGAAAGTGATGTTGTTTAAATTGTGATTACTAAAACAAGATTAACAATGATTGGTGAATTGAAGCAACACGAGTTTTTTGCAATTGGGGTTTTTTCTCTTTGCATATTATGAGCATAATGCACATTGACATTATTTATTAGCTGTTGCCGGCTATAATTGGGGACTCATATGGAATTTGTTAAGATCAATGTGAGATTTTAATTACTATTAGTTTCTTTATTGCAGGTTCATCTGATGCGCCATCTATAGGCACCACTGTCAAGCCAGTTGTTGTTTCGACTCAAAAAAGTGTCAAAGTCATCCCGAAAGCTCCATCTTCTAATGCCTATACTCCATACTTTCAATTCTAATACCAAGGCCCCCACAACCCCTTCAAAGGGAATGCTTTGATCATTGTATATTAAGCGGTTGGTATTTTTTACTTCGTCGAATTTCTAATCTGGGATGTTTTGACATAAGTAATTGGATTTAATAAGATTATTCTTACTTTGATTTTATGTTTCATACTCCAAGAGATGCATCTAGGTCATTGTTATTTTATGTTTTTTAAAATTCTTCGGTTTCTAAATTAATGTTCATTGAGCCATATTTTAGATCCAACTGACAGTGTCAAAAGGTTTAACCTCCTGTTTGGTTCTTATTTTACAGGCGTTAAATAATAGGGCACATGTTGTGTTCAAATTTCAAACATTCCTTCGTTGATGTGAAGATCTGCCACCACAATGCCTACTGTCAGCGTCAGTCAAGACCACCTATGTCACACCCTACCCCGGACACCCGTCAAGTAGGGCCGGCGTGACGCAGACATGACATCGCCTAACTGACTAGCCAACCTCAATACGTCAATAACAAAATTGTAAATCTATACAACACATATAATAATCCCATCTAATAGGAATACACCGTCCCGAATATAAATACAATCAAATAAATCCCCTGAACCTCACTTAGATTTCATTTCTGGTATCTCGTCTCCAAAATTTTCCTCTAATGACTCATTTGCGTGACCCGCATAACTCTATCTAGCGCCAGTAGGGGACTGATCGACTCCTAGCTATTTTACCTGCGAGTGTACTACCTTCTTAGTAAAAATATTTTTAAAATAATAATTAATTCTACAACATCTAAATAGATCAAGCGTGAGTATAGAAACAACACGTAACTAGTAAAATTCTCCATAATATAAGCAGTGAAAATAAAGTAATAAATATAAGTTCCGTTCAAACTCATCTAGTAAAATAATACCAATCACCATAATAAATAATAAATCACCCAATATAAGTAAAAACATCACATCTCAAACACCACTCCACCACAACACACATTGGCTAGCCATAGTGATCGTTTTAACCTTACGATCGGGAGTTTGCAACGGTACCATAACATCCGTAGGAATGCCATTCTACGAAATATCCACACCCCTTCTGGGGATAAATATAATCTACACTCCTTATGGGGAGAAACATTCACATCTCATGGGAAAATCCACACCCTCTTACGGGAAAAAATATAATCCACACCCCTTTCGGGGAGAACAACTATGGCATCGTCAAAATCATCAGTATAGTTAAAAATTCACATCCCTTATGGGGAGAATATAAACCACACCCCTTTTTGGGGAGAATTTCCAAAATCGTGTTTTTCCCTCTCCTTTTTAAAAGTACCACCAATTTCAGTAAAAGAACCAGTTTTCCACCTTTGTACCACCGATTTCAGTAAAAACTGTTTTTCCACCTTTGTTTTTAGAAAACCAAATATTTTTAGAAAACCATATATTTTCCACTCTCTTTTCAAAACCACCCATATCCAACGAAAATTATTTTTAATCCTTCTTTTTAGAAACCAACACAATTCCCCGAAAATTCATTTTACCAACTCACCCCAAAAACCTGCTTGATCCATATCATTTTGAAATCATTTAATTTAACTACAATCATTTTCTATCATATATATATATATATAAATAATTTGGCAAGAAGACAGTACACTCACCTCGATTCCCGCGTTGCAAAACTATTACCGTTCAAATCCTATCGGGACGCTGGCGCCTGTGAACTTAATAGCGATAGGACCTAAATTAATATTTTATTTTAAATAACCCAACATGTAATGTAGACCCTAAATTTCATAATTCCCTATTTTCCAGATTTTATTATGAAAAATTATTATTTTGTCCGTTTCGTTACGTTCATATTCATCGCACCAATTTATTTAGATTGGCGATTAACAAAATATTAATATGATTTTGAAATTTCTTTCATGATTACGAAATGTTTAATACTAACAATTTAATTTAACAAAAAAATAATACCTGGTTAAAATTTTATCTGATTCCGAATCCCCCGCCAGCCACGAATTGGGTTTTTAGATTCTACTGGGGTAGTTCATGTATTTTTTTCTTTTTTTCCCCTTTTCTTCTTTTCTTTTCTACTTGCATTTACTGTTTCTGTTTCCCGTTTAGTCGCCGCCGGCCACCCCTCTCTCTTTCTACTATTACCATCCACTAGAGGCCTTCCACGCCTCACCGCTCTCACCGCCGGCCCTACTCCATCCCCCACTACCGATCACCAACCACCACCGGCCACCCTATCACCATTCACACCTACCCACAAAATTACCGCCACCACTGTTGACGGCCAAACTCACGTTGCCCCCACATACCCACACGGTCACACACGATGATAGGAACACATACACACAACAAACATAATACTCACAGTCACACACACCCTCGCCGGACGACCTGTACACCCCCCCACACACACGTACGCACAACTCTCTCTCTCTAACTCACTGCCGGTGAACTCCGGCGACAGCGGCGACCACACCAACACCTTCATCTGACCAAACGGAACACACCCACAACCTGTTCTCATACCCACACGCAACCCACATGCACATACATACACACATACACACAGTCGGTACAAAAATAGACCATCCACACACAACGACGGAATGGAACAGAACACACACACACCTCAGGCTGAATGATGGTCTGAACGATGGATAAACCACACACATACACAAATCCGACCGAATGGAGGGCCACCACCCACGCCGGACTGTACCCCATCACCGGCGAACCTTTCTCTCTCTCTGTTTCTGTTTAGAATCCACCAGTACACACACACCCTTAGTTGATCTCTCACACACAATGGAACACCCTTACCCACGATATCGATCGCCGGTTGATCAATGACAACGACATGCACAGCACCCACGCCGGAGCAACGACGACGATCCGAACCCATCATCCCGAACCTTCTCCTCTCTCTCTCAGTTTTTTTGATTTCTCCTTTTGAGGTGCTCCCCTAATGAATTTCATTCATGTACATATATATATGCATGATAATAGTTGATGGGTTTTGTTCTCTTCACGCCACGTTGCCCACTTCCCATTTCCCTTGTCTCCGGCTGATTTTCACGGCACAGCACACATAGTTTGTTATGTTATATATATAAAATCTTTTTGTCTAATTGCTCTTTTCTCCCCTCATTTTCTTAAAATCTTCATTTTAATCAATTTAGCTTTTACAAGTTTCAAAAATTATAATTTCACCCTAAATATGTAATTTTTTTTTATTTTTTTTAATTGTCAATTTGAATCTCAAGTTTAAATTTAATGTTTTTAAATTTCCAATTTTTGCCCCTAAACTTTTGATTTGAATTTTTAATTAACAAAAATTTACCCCAAGTTTTTCCAATGCTCTAGAATGTAATTAAAATGACGTACGTGGTAAATCGGGGTCTTACAACCTATTCAAGGCCCTATGTCGCACTTACAGTGAGTTCTCTATTCTCTTTCTCTTTCCAATTGTCTTCATTCCCAAACACAACGTCTGTTTGGTTGTAAATTCTCACCATCTTCATTTAGCACAAGAAGAATTTTGTTTTTGGGCTTCAGCTTCGGTATTGAGCTCGATGACTTTGTAAGCGCTCACGCAACCCATTTCTACTATTTTATTTTCTTTCTAACTTTTTCATTGATATCGTGTGTTGGCATATTTCAGCATATATTTGTGTTTATATATTGTTTGTTGTAATTATGTCCTCTATTTTGAATGCAAACTACAGAGAAAACAATTATTAGAAATGAACAACATTTGGAAGAAGGCTCCGAAGACGAAGAAGTTATACACAAATCAAAGTCTTGATGAACAAGTATTTTTAACAGTAAATTGAAGTTTTAACGAACATGCATTCTTAACAATGTTATCATTTTGTAATGCTTAAAATGGATACCTAAGATTAGTTGTTTGTTATTTTTTTTCTTTTAATATAATAATATAGCAATTATTGTTGGTCTTAATTGATGTATAGATTTTGTGTTTGTTTAAAAATTAATGTTTTCTAGAGAGTGAAAAAAATTATAATAAGGTGTTCCTCAATGATGATGAAAAATGTTGAAATTCTTATTTTTAACCATTATATTGAATATTGTTTTCTTAACTATAATTTCTCAAATAATTGGGTATCACATGACATAAGAGCCGGAATTATAATAATGTGTTCCTCAATGATGATAGAAAAAAAATGTTTTCTTTTTGGGTTTAAAATTAAAAAGTGTATAGTGGAAGTCATCTCCATGTTGAATTTTCTTTTCATTTGTTGTTAAGTTTATTGTTGTTGGTGTTGAATTTTCTTTTCATTTGTTGTTCAGTTTATTGTTGTTGATTAGGTTTAGACCCTATTAGAAGGAAAGGAGTTAGAATTTTACAGATGGGAAGGAGATGCAGAATATATGTTGAAAATTGTGCGTGAAAAAATCAACCAGCTTGGAGAGGTTAAAGCATGAGCTTATAGTATATTCATATTTTTGTCCTTTTATGGGTAAATAATTAATTGTTTGATTATGATTTTGATTGCAATATTGTTCTCGAAATCAGAAAAACAGTGCTCTGTATCACTTTTTTGGTCTATGTACTTAATTTTTTTTTTTTTTTTAATATCTTATGTTCTAACGATTTGAGTTTCTTCATGCATGTTTATGATTTTATATAATTGTTTTTTTCTTACAAATTGTGTTGCTTCTATTATTGGCAGTGGTGCGGTGGTTGCTGTGTTACTCTAATACTGTTTCTTCTTCTAATAATTGGGAAATCGTAGATTTTCATTGCAGTACTCTAAATTTTTTTTTTAAGTAGTGTTCATTTGAAATCTGGGTTGTATAAGTTAATTTTTTTTTACTTTTTTTTATTTTTTTTTTATGATTTTCAAGCCTCCTAATATGAAAAATGATTTTATTGGTTAATTTGTTCATTGCTCGGTATATTTAATTGTCGTATAAATTTTTTATAGTTAGTTTTTGTTTGGATACATAATCTGTAAATATATTAGTATTTATCTTTAGTTACATATCTTTATTGGTCGTTATCATTAGTTACATATTTTTTTATTTGTTCTATGTGATCGATTCACTTAGAGTGTTTTTTTAACTAGATAGATGGATGTTTTTTTAACTAGATAGATGGATAAAAAGTAAAATATTTCTTTTGATACTGGCTATGTACAAATACAGGTTTAATATTATGTTTTCAATGTTGGCTAGGGTGCTGTTTATATTTGATCCGAATGAAAATAATGGTGTATTATTTAATTTGATGCTAGTAATTTCTTGGACTATTGTTATATGTTGGTATGGGGAAGCACAACTTCATGAATGAAACCATATGTTATTTGGATTCTACTCCCTATAATTTATAGGGAAATTCTTTGAAAAGTCTCATTAATAAAGAACACTACTTTGTAGAGGACCATCCAAAATATTTTTTTTTTTGTCTTGGGATGATCCTTAGAAAGTGATTTTTTCCACTTGTGGACCTCCCAACAAGATGCCCTAATTTTTATTTGTGCTTTTGTTGACTTTTTTGTTTTTGATGTTGATATGATAGTTTATTTATTTTGCACTCTCTTTAAATTATTTATGGATGTGTAATTGTTAATTATTATTAATGTTCAAATGAAATAGGTGTAGAATATTTTATAAATAGATGAGCTTATATAAAAGAAAAAATCAAAATATGTTATTTTTGTAATATTCATGCCTTTAGGCACGGGTTATACAAAGGAGGTTATTATTGATGTTCAAACGATACAAGTGCGAGTCTTGATTGTTAGTTTTCATTATTGTTGTTAATTATCATTATTGATTATTGATGCTCGACGATTAGTTATTATTCATGTTATTAAAAAATATGTTCAAAATGTTATATATGCAGTGGAGGTTATGTCAATCTTTATTTGGTTTTACACCCATGCCTAATACAAATTAACGTGACAAGATTTTATTAATCAGATAATAAATAAAATTTTAAATTTTCCACTATCCATATAATATCAATAATCAAATTAACAATCAAACTAAAAATGTTATATAAATTATTTGTAAATTATTTTGTGATGACAATTATGGTCTTTAAATTTGTGTTATTTAAAATATGGATAAGGTAATTTAATTAATTTTAAATATATAAAAAATTAAAACCTGTGTTTTCAGGCACGGCTTATGCCCTCGTATATATATATATATATATATATATAAGAGAGTGAGTTGCTTGAGAAGCTTAATTGGCTGGTAATTTCGTAAATAGCTTTCCAATTTTGGCCATTTCTGTTCGGCCTTTCTATAATTTTCACCACAGGCTGGATGTTATGGTAATTTCGCAGAGCTGATGGCAACTTCGTAATTCTTTTTAATATTTGTCCTCATGCGTCATTTACTATAGAAGTTCCAAGTCCTTGTGATTTCGCCTGCTAACCTGAGCTACATCCTAATTATTGAGAGGAATTTCTTCATTTCCCTCTAATTTGTTCATCCCATTTACCGCCTCCTATATCTCAAACCCTATCACAAGCCTAAGCAGTCATTGCTGGTCTCCATCTCGTGTATTGTTGATCTCCAAAATCCCACGACATCGTCGACGGTTACTTGCACCCCATCATTCGTTGGTGACGGAAGATAGAGAGAGAGATGCAGAACGGCATAAAAGAGAGAGAGAGAGAGAAAGAAAGAAAGCACGACAAACGTACAAAGAGAGCGATGAGCATTAGGGATGGTCATGGGCCTGGGGGCCTGGCTGGCCCGAACGGCCCAACCCCAATTTTTTTAGGGCTTGGGTTTAGAATTTGAGCCCACGGACAGGGCATGGGCCTAGATAGTAGGGCCCGACCAAATTTAGGGCCGAGCTTGGGCAAGGTTCAAATATTTTAGGACTGGGCCGAAGAAATTTAAAATAATATATATATATATATATATATATAATTGTCAACAACCCTAAACCATTCTCATTTCCAATTAGCGCCGCTGCGCCACAGGAGAGAGAGAAATAACTGAAATCTCAGATTTGTGAGAAGTGAGGGAGAAAGAGAGAAATCTCACTACCTTCAACCCTAAACCGCTGCCGTTTTATTTTCTGAGAGAGAAAGAGAGAAATCTGACCGACCTAAATCGCTGCCGTTTCTCTCTCGTCGTTTAACGCCGCCGCCACCGCTACAATAACATGGTAACGCGTCAGGTAAACAAAACCCTAGTTAGCTTCTCTTCTATGTCTAATTAATTTTAGCTAATTGCATTATCAATCTACTTTGTTTCAGACTCTATGTCCGAGGAACCATTCTCGGTTATAAGAGGTAATTCCTGAAATTATTGAAATCTGCTTTTTTGATGCTTGCTTTACTTTCTCGTATGGAGTTTTAATGCTTGAATCGTTATGTGAATAGGTTGAAGTCGAATCAGTACCCGAACACTGCGGATTTCAGGTAACATCGCCGCTACGGATCTAAACTACTGTTCGTTTTTTTATTTATTTTTGTGTTCGATACAAATTGTGTTTAGTTTCAGTTTTATTCCTAGATTTTTACCGTTTCTGTTACCGTTTCAATACAAATTGTGTTTAGTTTGTTTGGAGTATTCTACCGTTTCTGTTTGGAGTGTTCTGTTCATTTTTGTTTGGTGTTTCCGTTCCAAAAAAATGGGGAACAAAAACATTTAATTTCAGTTTTGTTCCTAGATTTTTATAACAAAAAAATGGGGAACAAAAACAATCACCTTTAGATCTATTGTTTGGAATATTAGTTTGCCTTTAGAAATTGTAATTTTAATATTTTTTATTGATTTAGTTTGTTTGGAATATTGGTTTGCCGTTAGAAATTATAATTTTAATATTTGTTGGTTTGGTGTTGAATTTTTTGTATTTATTTTTGAATTTAATCTAATGATTATGTTTTTGTTTAATTTTTAAATTAAAAAAAAAAAATTATAGGGCCGGGTCGGCCCGAGGGTTGGGGTAAGGCCCTAATTATTTTGATAGGGCCGGACTTGGGAATAAAAACAAGGCCCGAACTTAGGGCCAGGCCGGGCTAGGGCCTTGTACTTTTTTGTAATATCTTACCTAAAGCCCGGCCCGAACCCTGCTCGGCCCGGCCCATGACCAACCCTAATAAGCATGCGTGGCCTTCTTTTTCTCACTTCCGAATACAGGTATTTTTAGATTCGAATTGATAAAAAAAAATCATGAAATTTATACTTCTCTCACAAGGCTGTGGCTGCTCTAATGGCTGATGATGAAGTCAAAGTTTCATCTGAGTCATTAAATGGCAATCAACATGAGATATGATGATAAGTTGAATGATCTCGCAATGCCGGCTCTGGTTTCTGCCGCCCCATTCGTACCACCTCATTCGTGAATGATGCTCTCGTATATAACATTTTTTTTTTTTTTTGCTTGTGTTTCAGAAAAGCAAGTTTTTTTATAGGTGAATGCGACTGAGGTAGTGTTCGCCGATAAGGGGGGTGTGTTGGGATAGCCTGAGTATTTTTGTACAGATTTCTCCTCTCCTGTTTCTTTTTTACCCTTGCCCCTTAGTTTTTAGTTCATGGAATTGGAGGAGCAATGATCGGGAATAATATAATACGTCTTTGAAATCAAATTTGGAAATTCTTTTACGGTAAAAAACAAAGGATTTAGAAATATTATTTTTATTTTTATTCTTTTTAATTCCTTTTACCTTCTAGACATGTTTCAATTCATCTCCAAACGAAAGCTCATGATCTGATAATTTTTCCTATATGACAACACACATTTACTGTTCAAATTGCAGACATCTATGGGCCTGGTTCTCATACCTAATAAAACACACACAAGGTGAACGAATTAGTTGTTTGAATACTGAAGACCTTTAGCCTATATATCCTTCCCAAAAAGTGTTCGACGAACATGTAATTCTTACCTTGATGGAACATAAATGTCAATATAATTTTTTAACTAAGTTTCTTTATAATTGTGTAAATTATCTTCTTCGATGGGTACGCGTGACGCTCGTGCCATTCACTAGTGTCAACAAAAAGTGTATCGATATTTTCAATTTCGTCAAATTTAAAATTAAAAAAAAAAAAAAATTCTATTTAATTGTGCATTAAAAAGCTAGATGAAAAAAAAGAAATGCATTTTTATGTTCGTCTAATCGAGATGGTCAAATTGAAATTTACATTTTTATTTTTTGAAATTAATTTGTAGCTTTTTTAACTTCAAAAATATTGTATTTGATTTTCAATGTAGTGCTTTCAAGTTAAAATCAACTACATTGTATTTAAAATTAATTAGATTTTATTGAAAGTAAAATTTTAATCAAATATACCATATTCAATGTTACATTGTGTTTGGAAGTCAAGTTAAAATGAAATCAACTATACTACTTTAAAAATTTAAATTAAGTACATTATGTTGAAAATCAACTACATTATAGTCAAAGTTGAAATCAACTATAATACTTTGAAAATCAATTACATTAAAATGAAAAAGTTGAAATCAACTACATTATTTTAAGAGCTTTTTGCACTTTGTACCCCTAAAGTTTGACCTAAATCATGCATTGGTTGCTATGCTTTCAATTTGAACACACAACAACCTAAAATCTGTCAATCGTTTCAATGAATGATGAAATCAACAATGTTAGAAAATTAACCGAATTTTGTCATGTACCAGGCACATGACCAATTCATTAAGTTAAGATTATAATTTTCTTTAAAATTAAGGGTAATCTCATATTTTTCTTCCAAATAATTCAACAGGTTTTATTTTAAAAAGACATTCTAATTTTAAGGACATAAATTATATATATATATATATATATATATTTTCTATTCTTCATTTTCTTCCTTCTACAACTCCAACAAAGACTTCCGTCCCTACCTCAAACCCAACCCCATCGGTCACTCCAACCCATTGTCGACCCCTCCTACTCTCTTTCTCTCTTCTTCGTCTTCCTTTTTTTTTTTTTTTTTTTTTTTTTTCTCTCTCTCTCTCTTCCCCCCCCCCCCCCCCTCTCTTGCAAGCTAAATCTGCCGCGAGCTACGACGGATTTATAAATCCGTTGCGAGCAGCGGGGGATCTAAACATATCCGTTGCAGCTCGCTGGTAGATATGTTCAAATTCATCGTGAACATGCGGTAGATTTATAGATCCGCCACATCTCGCAGAAGAATTTAGCCTATAAGAGAGAAAGAGGAAAAAAAAAAATCGAGAAGTCATCAAGCCCGGATTTTGAAAGCTTACTAGAGGAAAAAGAAGAAAAATAAGGATTTATGCTTAGGAGGCTTACTAGGCGGGAGTTTCACCCCTATTATTTACCCCATAAATCTTGGCTATTTTCGAGAAGAAAGGCGATGAGTCATCGGACTTGAATTTTGAAGAAAACATTAGTAAGTTTTCTTGATCTTGCTTCCTGCGTTCGTGCTTTGTCTCTTTGTTTCATCTCCAAATCTTTATTTCTAGGTAGCTTTAGTGTTTTCTGAATTCACTAGTTCCTATGGATTTTCTCTCTATAAGTAGTTTCGATAGTAGTATCGCAGAGGTTAGTTCCTCGCCTGATTTGGTCTTTAAAAACCTTAGCCAATCTGAAAATTCTCCCCAAACTAATTTTTCGTACTGGTGAGATAACCAGGGCCCTTTCAAATTCCAAGATCTATTAATCCCCAAACTTAAGAGTCAGTATGGAACCCCTGATTTTGTCACCATTAGGGTTCCTAGTGAATCTGAGCGCTCCTTCAACCTCAGGGAAGATGAAACCTGTTTTTACCATTGGATGTTTGAGTACGACCTTCACCTTCTGTTCACTCATTTTCTTCACAACCTTTCCAAGTTATTAGAGATTAGTCCTGCCCAATTAGGCATGACTAGTTTTCACCACATCATGTGTGCAATAGCCCTTTCTCGAATCAACAATATTTCCCAAACCCCTAAGATGGTGAGGTGCATGTGTTCCATGATATTTAAAAAAGATTCAAGAAGGTTTTACCTATCCATCCCGTCTGATTGCTGATTTCTTACCGACCTTCCTCCCTCAGTCAAAAAATTGGAAGAACTGTTACTTATTTTTAAGTGGAGCTTAGGAGTTTTTCCCTGACAAGATGAGGACAGACACTGTTGTTCTAAAGGATTTCTGTAATCCAAGTAATCCCATTCTGATATCTTGTTTATTAAAAAATTACCTTATTGTTGAATTCTGACCATCGTATTTTTTCCTTTTCAGGTAAAGAAGCTCTCAAGAGCCTTCCACCTACTCAACCCGACTATCGCTACAAAGTTTACCATAAAGAGGTCTGATCTCATAAAGAGCTGACCCTGGTTCCCTTAAAAGCCAAAGCTAAAAGGATGTCTCAAAACGATAGAGGCTACTTGTTGTTCCTTTCCTTGAAGAATATAAAGAGTAATACAAAATCTACCTTCAGTCTGAGCCTCGTCATGGCGTCATGGTTCCTCCAGTCTCTCTGCCATAATCAACTCTTATCAAGGGTAGTTTAACGTCACCCTTTTTCTGTTGATTCAGGATAGGAGCATCTTCTCTCTCATTGGAGACAAAGTGAAACAGTCATATCCCAGTTCTCAACGTTCAGCCTCGGTCCCCCCCACAGAGATCTGTGGCTTGGAATCGCCTCTTGGGAGGTCGACATGGTCATACCTACTCAAAGGAAAAGCATTGATCCTCAGCCTTTTGGGGGAACTAGGGATGGTCCCTTTAGTATGAGAGTGTCACCTTGTGCTTCTATGTACCAAAGCTTGTTCGAGTTGAGCTCGTCAATTTCCGAGACTCAACAGAAGTTTGACGAAGCTATAAGGGCCCTAATGGAGTAATCTTAGGATAAAGGTCATGTTTGGATCGGATCTTAAACTCGGATAAAGCTATTTTAGCTAGACATTTGTGCCAGCCAACAGGTACTTTGTTTCTCTTTACATTCTTCGATTGTAGACATGACATTTTGACCGTCCCTGCAAATTTTTTTATTTTTTTTACCATTTACTTTATTTTTAATTTATGAAAAATACAAAAAAAAATAGAAAAATAGAAAAAAAAAAAAAAGAAAAAAAAATGAATAAAAGGAAAGAGAGAGAGAGAAAGGGAAGAAAGAGAGAGAGAGAGAGAGAAGAGAGAGGAGAAAAAAACTGATAGTGAGAGAGAAAGAGAGAAAGAGAAAAAAATGGGTAAAGAGAAGAAAGAGAATAAAAAGAGATAAATAAAGAGAGAGAGAGAGAAAGAGAGAGAAGTGAGAAGGAGGCGCCCCACCTTCGGTCAACAAGTCAAAAAGGGCAAAGCAACAAACGTGTGGCAGCTTCTCATGCTACCACGTGTCCAATTCATGCCACGTCTACCTCCAGCCTTTTAGAAATTCTTCTCCGCAACTTTTCCTTTTCCTAGTCAAACTAGGTTTAGGATTTGGCGGTTAGGGCTAGTTTTTTAGGGTTTTTTCAGTCTCCATCTTTACTTATAAATAGGACTATCCCCCTCATAGTTAAGGCACTCCAAAATTCAGAGAGAAACCCTCTTAAGGAGTCATTCTCAACGAAAGCTTATTCGAGATGCCATCTTTGAGAGAATAAAAATCCGTACGTCAGGGATTTTTGTCAGGGAAGGTATGATTTTTCACCCTTAATTCTTTTCTTTGTTTATTTTTATTATTACAATTTAAATTCCTATAACTTTATTTCCGTTACAATTATCCGATGACTCGATGACGAAGTTTTTCATTCTCAAGTCTAACTTCCGAGCATTAGACAAGGATATTTATTTATTTATTTTTATTATATATTATTATCTTTTATTAAGTTGTTGTTATTTATAAAAGAAAATATAAAAAAATAAAAATCGTCCAAGGATTTGATGAAAACGCCAAGACGAGACTTTCTTTTTGGGCTTAGCCTTCGAGCGTGAAATGAGGTTGTTTTTTTATTTCTTATTTTACTGATTTATTATTATTGCTTTTATTTAAATTGTTGTGATACCTAAATTCATAAAAATTAAAAAAACAATAATAAGTTGTTTTGTAAGAATTAATTCTTAGAAGTCTTAGGGCGAATTCAAAGATTCCTTCAGAAAGTTGTTTCATTGGATCCCGCTTAAGGTTTGGAGGAATTAATTTTGACAAAACTCGATTCCGTAATGTTTCCTTGATTCTTCTCTCCATATAATTTAAGAGAATGTCAAAATCGTAACTTCTTTAAATTAATTGGGCAAATTTGAAAAATAGGCATTTCATGACATCGCATTTATATAGAAAATAATGTAATATTTTATGCCACTTTGCATGTTACTTTTTGCATCACTTAGAAGACACTTAGATGTATTTGCCCACTTAAATTAAAGAATTTCGTCAGAAACATATATAAAACTACCCCTCGGGGATCATCCTTGTCAATTCTCTTAATATTTGATAAGAGGTCATGCCGGGAGAACATTTTCAAAAATATAAAAATTTGTTCCATGCTAATTTGGAAAATACCAAAAAGAGTTTTATCAGGAGAAAAATATTTTCAAAATAAAATAAAATATTCAGACTTAAACTAATTGGACTTGATTGGATATAAGGAACCGTTTTCGAACGGACGTCTTAGGATGTCTAACACCTTCCCCGAGCGTAACCTACCCCCAAGCACTTTAAATGAATCTTTGGTTTGACTAGGTTTTTGGAATCAGTTTTACTTAAGCCTTTTAAATTATTTTCTAAAAATTCGATGACCTTGCATACTATTTAAACCTAATGCTAGGTGACGACTCTTTATTTTGAAAATGGCCTAAGTACTTTTTGAGAAAATCAGTGCTTTTAAAAACTCCTTCTCTTTTACGCTTTAATATTTCAGATTCTATTTCTTTCAGAAAATCATTGCACATTAGTTAGCAAATCTATTAGGGATAGCTAGAGGGTCAAACCTAATATGTCTAAATAAGTCAAATTAATCCAAGTCCAAATGTTATAATTTATTTTATTATCTTTTTCTTTTATTTTGTAAATAGGCTGAGAGGTATTTTTATGGAATATGACTTTAAATTTGATGGATTGATGATTGCTTAGGGATCTTAAAAACCAAATAAATTCAAAGTTTTTAATACCGATGAAAGTTAAGTAACAAAAGAATTTCCATGAATCTCAAAAATATTATTTGTTTGATTGGTCATCATCGGAATTCAAAACTTTGAACTTGAATGGGTTTTAAGGCTACCTAAGATCCATGTGCATTAACAAATGAGACTTGTCTTAGAGCAAACAGGACAAAACGTTAAAATTGGTCCAAGAAAAGTTATTCCAGTTCTCCCCATATGAAGTCCGGTCTTCACTTGTAGTCGGGCTGAGAATCATTCCAAGATGGCATCTGAAGACAATCATGTATCTCCCCGCATAGCCCAGATGGCTCGGATACAAGAGACTATCGACATGCTGATGCAAAAGATTAACGAACTAAGCTAATGATCTCAAATAGTGCCTATTCCTCCGCTCAATGAAACCTCTAGGACTCTGGCTAATTTTTAATCGCCTAATGAAAATCCTCTAAATTCTAAGATGGAAAACTCGGTGCCGAATCTTAACCATATTGGCCCAAACTTCTCGGTGTTGGTTTATTATAGACCTTAGATATGCCCTTATCCATTCATATCTTAGCTAGGGGCATGTCTATCAGGTCTCACCCGAAGACCTAACCGCTTCTTCATCGCAGATCCTCATTCACCCAAAGAAGATTGTTGTTCCACCCAACTATCCTAATGCCAGTCAACCAGCCCCAGCTATTGAAACCGAAAACAGGAATAAAGATAATTGATAGGTGTAAAATACCTATCTAATTCTAAACCGAATTTGCCAGTTTTTGAGTAATTTATTGAAGTTTAAATATCTTTTTAGCTATTTTTATTAGTCAAGAGTAGGGACGTAAACAATCGGCAAACCGAGCGAATTGGTGGAGAAAATGGTAGCCAAAAAGATAAAAAAAATGAGGTTTCAAAGAACAGCGCAATTCCGCCTAGGCGAAGTTTCCACCGCCTATGCTGAAATTCATCAGAAAGTTGCGAATGCTGAAAAGTTAAAATCTGCCTAGGTGAAGTTTCCACCGCCTAGGCGGAAATTCATCAGAAAGTTGCGAATGCTGAAAAGTTGAAATCTGCCTAGGCGAAGTTTCCACCACCTAGGCGGAAATCCGTCAGAAGGTTGATAGCGCGGAGAAGTTAAAATCCGCCTAGGCGAAGTTTCCACCGCCTAGGCAGAAATCCGTCAGAAGGTTGCAAGGGCTAAAGTATTGAAATTCGCCTAGGCGAAGTTTCCACCGCTTAGGCGGAATTCCATCAGAACGCTGGAAGTGCTGAACTGTTGGAAGAGCTGAACTGCTGTAAATCCGCCTAGGCGAAGTTTCTACTACCTAGGCAAAATTCCATCAGAAAGAAAGAGGAAAAAGCTACCGCTATGGCCGGAGGATGTGAAAATGTTCCACAACCACCGGAGCCGCACGCACTTCAGCCTCCGGAGCAAGAGAGGACACAATGAGTCCTTAGGGACTATTATCGGCCACTCATGTTGGATAACTATTCAGGGATCCAGAGGCAGCCGATCCAAGCAAATAACTTCGAATTGAAGCCCGCCTTAATTAATATGGTTCAACAAAACCAATATGGCGGGAATCTTCACGAAGACCCCAACGTCCACTTGGCAACCTTTCTCGAGATCGGTGACACTGTCAAGATAAATGAAGTTACTGAAGATATCACACGGTTGAGGTTATTTCCATTTTCTTTACGAGATAGAGCAAGGGGTTGGTTTCAGTCGATTCAACCGGGGAGCATTAATACTTGGGAGGACCTTGCACAAAGGTTCCTCACTAAGTTCTTTCCACCTTCGAAGACTTCTCAACTCCGAGGCGAGATTGCGCAGTTTCGCCATAGAGACTTTGAGCCGTTGTTTGAGGCATGAGAGAGATTCAAAGACCTATTGAGAAGGTGCCCCCAACACGGGTATCAAGATTGGTTTCAAACCCAATTATTTTACAATGGGTTGGATGGCCAGACTAAAATGATAGTTGATGCAGCCTCAGGGGGATCGTTGTTGTCCAAAACCCCTACCGAAGCAAATGCATTATTGGAAGAAATGATGGCTAACAATTATCAATGGCTGAATGAGAGGAACACGGGAAGACGGGTCTCTTCTATCCAAGAATCTAACCATATTGCAACGTTATCGGCCCAAGTGTCCAAGCTCTCGGATCAATTGGTCGCCATGTCTACAAAATGAGCATTGTCGAGTCAAGGGGAGGAGATAGCAGCAAGTTGTTCTCAATCTAGATTGGATAATGAGTTCGAGAAATGTCATTTTCTAAACAATCGTGCCTACACTTTCAGGCCCGCTACCAACATTCCGACTCATTACAATCCCGGACTTCGTAACCATGAGAACTTCTCATATGGGAACAATCAAAACACTTTGCGGCCACCTCTGGGTTATGGAAATCAAGTTTCGGGATATATGGTGAAGGCTTTAGAGACTCAAATCGCGCAGCTTGCTAGGGCCATCAAAGAGCAACAAAAGGGAAAGTGTCCAAGCAACACGGAAACCAACCCTAGGGAATGCAAGACGATTAAGTTGAGGAGAGGAAGAGACGTAGAAGTGAGCAGGCCTATGGAAACCGAGTCGGGAATGAGTCGTGAGTTTCCTCATGATAAACCAAGAACAAGTACGGAGGAGGAAGTTGAAGTAAAAACCGATGAAAGAAAGGAGAAGCCGAGTGATGACTTGAATGGAGATAAAAACTAAGAGAAAGTCGAGGAGAGAATAAGAGATTAAAGGGTAATACCAGGACGAGTAACATTTTCAGAGAATCCACCGATTCTAGTAACTCCATTGCCATATCCTCAAAGATTTCAAAAGAGGAAGTTGGATGCCCAATTTGAGAAATTTCTCAAAATTTTCAAGAAAATCCACATCAACATACCTTTTGCGGATGAATTGGAACAAATGCCCAATTATGGAAAGTTCTTAAAAGACATCATGACGAAGAAGAGGAAGTTAGAGTATTACGAAACAGTGAAGCTAACGGAGGAGTGTAGTGCAATACTACAAAGAAAGTTACCTACTAAATTGAAGGATCCCGGTAGTTTCACAATTCCGTGTACTATCGAGAAATCTCATTTTGATAAGGCGCTTTGTGATCTTGGGGAAAGTATTAATTTGATGCCTTCTACCGTTTATCAGAAGTTAAGACTTGGGAGTGCAAAGCCGACAATGATCTCTCTTCAAATGGCGGATCGTTCGTTAACCTATCCAAAAGGTATCATTGACGATGTTCTAGTGAAGGTAGACGAATTCATATTTCCGGTGGATTTCGTTGTGCTTGAAATGGAAGAAGATAGAGAAATCCCGATCATCCTAGGAAAACATTTCCTTGCAACGGGAAAGGCCTTGATTGATGTGCATAACAGAAATCTGACGTTAAGAGTCAATGATGAAGAGATAAGGTTCAACATTTTTAGAACTATGAACTTTCTGGATGAACCTCTCAATTGCAATCGAGTTGACGTTGTGGACTCTTACGTGAGAGAGTTTTTTCTTACAAATATGGAGATGGATTCATTAGAGCATACACTCACAAATTCCTTATCAATGGGGGATCTTGGTGAGGAAGGCTCTACCACGGAACTCCAGGTTGTGGACTACGTGCTGACTTTGGATGCTCAATCTAAAGACGTAGAAGATCCTATTCATGTGGCGGAGATTGAAGAAGTTGAAAACTCTCCCGAGGAATCAAATTCGCCTCACGGTGGATTATTACTCAAGCAATTACCAGAACACCTTCGGTATATCTTTTTGGGAGAGAATTCAACCGATCCGGTTATAATTTCATCAACTTTGACGGAAGAAGAGGAGAGTAAGTTGCTGAGAATCTTGAAGAGACACCGATCTGCTTTTGCTTGGTTTATTTCGAATATCAAAGGAATTAGCCCCTCGGTTTGCATGCATAAGATTTTGATGGAGGATGAGTTCAAACCCTCCATTGAACATCAACGGCTGCTAAATCTGGCTATGAAGGAAGTGGTGAGAGCGGAGGTGTTGAAGCTCTTGAATGAGATAATTATATATGCTATATCCGATAGTGAGTGGGTTAGCCCGGTGTAAGTGGTGCCCAAGAAAGGAGGTATGACGGTGGTGAAGAATGATAAGGACGACCTTATTCCTACATGGACCATCACGGGATTGCGTGTATGCAATGATTATAGAAGATTGAATAAGGCGATGAGGAATGATCATTTTCCTCTTCCTTTCATTGACCAAATGCTAGATCGATTAGCCAGATATGAGTACTATTACTTTCTTGACGGCTATTCAGGTTATAATCAAATAGCCATTGCACCGGAAGACTATGCCGTTGGCGCGGTGTTAGGCCAATAGAAGGAGAAGATCTTCCGATCAATCTATTATGCAAGTAAGACATTGAATGATACCTAGGAGAATTACACCACAACTGAGAAAGAAATGCTAGCGGTGTTCTTTGCTTGTGACAAGTTCTGGTCTTATATCATTGGGTCAAAAGTGATCGTCTACACGGATCACGCGGCTATCCGGTACTTATTTGTAAAGAAAGATGCCAAGCCGAGATTGATAAGGTGGATTCTTTTATTGCAAGAGTTTAATGCTGAAATAAGGGATAAAAAGGGAAGTGAGAACATTGTTGCCGACCATTTGTCGAGGTTGATTTAAGAAGACGTTGGTGAGGAGTCTAGCATCATGGAAGTGCTCCCTGACGAACAACTATTTTCAGTGGAAAATGCACTTCCTTGGTATGTGGACATTGTGAATTATCTTGCATGTAACGTGTTACTACCTGAGTTGACAGGAGCCCAAAGGAAGAATTTTTTTTTTGATGCAAAGTATTATTTGTGGGATAAGCCATTGCTATTCAAGAAATGTGCTGATAAGGTGATCCGGAGATGTGTTCCGGAGGAAGAAATGGCTAGTATTCTCTACCATTGCCATTCATCACCTTGGGGCAGCCATTTTGGTGCAACTCGGACAACATCGAAAGTACTTCAATCAGGTTTTTACTGGCCTTCTTTGTTTAAAGATTCATATACGTTTGTGAAATCTTGTGATAGATGTTAAAGGGTGGGTAACATATTGAGAAGGCATGAATTGCCATTGACGTCAATTCCTGAGCTTGAGTTATTTGATGTGTGGGGCGTAGATTTCATAGGGTCATTTCCGTCGTCATTTGGCAAGGAGTATATTCTGTTAGCGGTGAATTATGTGTCTAAATGGGTCAAAGCCGTAACAACACCTACCAATGATGCCAAAGTGGTTTTGAAGTTCCTTTAACAAAATGTCATGACACAGTTTGGGACACCTCGAGCTTTAATCAATGATGAGGGAACCCACTTTTGTAACAAAATGCTAAGTACTTTGTTGGCAAAGTATGGGGTTAGACACAAGGTGGCGCTCCATACCACCCACAGACAAATAGCCAAGTTGAGGTTTCAAACCGAGAAATCAAGCTAATTCTAGAGAAAATGGTTCATACTAATCGCAAGCATTGGGCGGTGAAGCTTGATGATGCTTTATGGGCTTATCGCACGGCTTTTAAGACACCGATCGGCATGTCGCCGTATCAATTGGTGTTTGGGAAAGCGTGTCATTTGCCCATTGAATTGGAGCACCGTGTATTCTAGGCGATTAAGAAACTCAACTTTGTCATAAAAGCTTCTGGTGCGCAACGTCTCTTCCAATTGAATGAAATGGAGGAATTCCGGCACGAGACTTATGAGAATGCCAAGCTTTACAAAGATAAAACGAAGAGGTGGCATGATAAAATGATAGTCCGGAGGGAGTTCAGTCCAGGCTAACAAGTTTTATTGTTTAACTCAAGGCTGAGACTCCTTCCCGGAGTTGAAGTCCCGGTGGTCTGGACCATTCCGAATCAAACATATTTATCCATTTGGTGCTATCGAGCTAGGAGGCAAAGACGGACGAACTTTCCGAGTCAACGGGGAGCGGATCAAGTACTACTTCAAGGATGAAGAGCGAGTTGTGGAGAACATCTCCCTCGTTGAAGGATAGAGCCAGAATTCATAAACGTCCATGCTAGGGATGTAAAACCAAGCAACAATAATGGACCTCCCCCTGCTTGGGTTCTGAAAATGGAAGAATTGCAGAGAATAGTAGAAGAGTTGAAAAGAGAAAAACCCGCCCGAAAAGCGACGTATAATGAGTTGTTAGCAACACGCCTGGTGGTATACCCGGAAAACTTCGTAGTTCCAAAGTTCACGAAATATGATGGTACTGCCCCCTTCTCCCAGAATGGCACGTCAGTATTTACAAGGAGCAATTGAGAGTTCATGCTTGGAATAAATATCTCTACTTGAAGATGTTTCATCGATCGTTGAAGGGACCAACCCTTAACTGGTCCATGACTCTAGACCTGGCACAGATTAAAACCTTTGAAGATCTCGTAGAGGCCTTTTCTAAGCGGTACATGAACAACAAAGATGTCATTCCAGATCGTAGTACCTTGTACCAAATATTGAAGAGCAATTATGAGAGCTTGCAGAGGTACACCACCCGTAGGAAAAAATAAGCTGCCAAAGTCGTCCCCAGACTAAGCGTGGAAGCTCAGTTAGAAATATTCAAATCAATCCAAAAGTTGTTGTTCTGTCAAGGTCTATCAAGCATAGCAGTGACCTCATTCAATAATGCGATCAAGCAAGTCGAGGTGATAGAAGAAGAAATAAGAATGGAAAAATTGAAGGAGCCTCTCCCGATTCGACAAAAAGGTCAGTTCCACCAAAGAAAAAAAGAGAATGAGATAGCCGTCATTGCTTCCCTCCAGCAAATTCCTCGCCAATATAATACTCAAGCTTCCTATCCCCAAAATTATCCAAACCAAAGTACCCAATACCGTAACCATCCCACTCAAAATTGACAAAACTAAAATTACCCCCAAAACTCACCATATGCCCAAAGCTGTCCACACTACTCCCAATACCAGAATTTGCCTTCCCCTAACTACAACGACACTCCTTATTACTATCCTCAATACCAAGCACCTCCATATCAACTAAATAAAAACCCCTCACTACAAATCCCTAACCATACCCTAAAGCCAGGTACCCAATACCATCATGATTATCCACCTTGCGTTACTGGGGAGTATTTTCAAAATGATGAAAATGAACCACTATACCTTCCAGTCTCCATTACAGAGTTATACCGAAACTATTTGAAATAAAGGATTCTAACGTCTCTGCCTTTTTATGAGCCTAAGCCAGGAAGTAAGACAACTACTTTAAATGCTTTTTGTGAGTACCATTCGGGAACTAGGGGACATACGATTGAGTAGTATTTCGAACTGAAAGACAAGATTCGAGAGTTTATTCGAATGAGAGCTATTACATTCCCTAAAATGCTTGTGACTGCTATGCCAAATTGCCAGCTGAATCTGTGGCCTGAGCATACACCTTTAGGCGGTGATGAAGTCGATCTTTACTAAAACGTTGGTATAAATGGGAGCAAGTCATATGCTTAAGGCTTGAGTTGAAAATCTAAAGGCTGCAAAATTGAGATCCTTGTTCACTCCTAGTTTGCTAGGTGTTTTGATAAAATTGGGACATATTTGTGTGCTCACCTTTCTATCCCGTTGGTTTTTTAAATGAAAAAGATTTTCTCTATAATGACTTTTTAAATTTCAATAAATGCAATGTTGTTTTTATCCAAATTATGATCTAATGTTTGAATTTTATTATTTCAGGTACCCAAAATTGTCTGCATATATTGTATGTGATGTGGCTGAGCGAGAAGGTGAGGTGTATGATTTCCATACAGAGCTAGACCATGATCTAATGAGAATAATAATAAAGGAAGATTATGTTCTACCAAACGATGGTAAGATCCAAAAGGCCTTTGACTGAATCTGAGAACAATTCAAGAGTACCGGAGGATTCGAAAGTCAAGATTGGCATCCTTGCCCTTGAAGATGTTTTGATATATTGTTGCAAGCTGATCAACACTAGTTATTTAATGATCTGATAAAAACATGAGTAAATATCCTAACTCGACCGCTGTCAAATCCAATGGTGAAAAGGGAATACAACTATCTAAATCAATAATCTTAATAAAAGGGCTCTCAAATGTAATACTGATACTCAACCCTTCAATGAAGATCCAAGCTAGAATGGATAGAGCAAAAAAATGAGGATTTGTCACCATCAACCAACACTATTGAACACCAGATTTACTCCTTCATTGATGGATCCTCGGGTTGTAAAAAGGTATCGATTCGCAAAGAAGACTAAGTTGCTCAGCTGCTTCTGAACTATTGCAAGCTCAATCTTCTATTTCTCTAAAAGAAAAAAAATGAAAAAAAAAAAAAAAAAAAAAGTAAAGTTGGCAAACCACTAATTGGACAAGAAGCGCTGGTGCAAAATATGGAAGAAATTTGAAAAGAAAATAAAGGGATAAATAGATTGGCTCAAGGTTTTCGCTTCGGGCAAATTTAGTACATAAATTACAGTTCTTCGGATCAGAACTTAATGGATTTAAATGGAATTAAAATTTGTGGAAAGAAACATTGGACGTGATCTAAGACACTATTGGAATCGTATTCTTCTGCAATCAGGCTCAAAATCTCACAAAAATTATATATAGCATTGAAGGTACTTGTTTTAGTAATTTTCAATATTTTGCCCTTTTTTGGACTAAATAGAAAACACAGAGCATGCAAGAGTATTAACACCCCAAATATCGAAGCACCTAGAAATTTAGAAAGATAGGAGTCTAGTCGGGCATGCCAAGGAGACCTTGATAAGGTATGGTGGGCCCTACCTTTGAGTTGAGAAGCGAAGTCTCTAGATTCAAATAAAGGAGTCTCATTGAATCATTTCGAGGCATATTAAGCCTTGTTCCTGAGTTGGAAAGCGGAGTCTTTGAATTCAAATAAAGGAATCTCATCGAATCATACCGAGACAAATTCAAGCGCCATTAGTCGAGTGACTACGATGGAAGAAGGGGAATGGAATTGTGAGTCATCAAAGGTAACCAATTTTTCTTAGACTAAGATTTTATTTTGGAAGTGCTATCTTTTCCACTTGCAAGGATCTCAAAAGAGTCGGAAGCATGGATTTCTTTATTACTAGATCTTCTCATCTTTCTGTCGACTCAAATTAGAAACTCTTATTGCCAAAACTCAAAAGCTCTAAGGAGCATCCTGGTGTGTATCTTGCTTGAAAGGGGCGTCCATTGAACTATGCTAAACCTGATCCTGGGCGTGATAAGGTATGCAGGTAACCTATTAAGGTTCAATCATCTGAGATTCAGCCCCAACTGTAAGCTGGGGCACATTTTATATCTTTGATCTCTCATTTTTTCCCTAGCCACAGGCTGGGGCATATTATGTGGTGTTTGTCCATCCTTGGGTTTAGAGAATATGAGTTGTTAGCCCCAACCATAGGCTATGGCAAATTTTATACTTTGCTCAGTCATCCCCGCCCCAGCTACAAACTGGGGCACATTTTATATCTTGTCATTATTTTTCATTTGCTTCTCTGTGATGGTTTTTTTTTATTTTTACATTCTGCCTCTCTGTGATGACTTTTTATTTTGCATTTTGTCTCTCTATGATACCTTTTCATTCTGTATTTGCCTCTCTGTGATGCCCTTTAATTTTGAATTTTGCCTCTACGTGATGGCTTTTCATTTTGTATTTACCTCTCCATGATGACCTTTTATTTTGCATTTGCCTCTTGTGATGGCCTTTTATTTTACATTTATCTCTTCTTGATAGCTTTTTATTTTGCATTCTGCCTCTCTATGATGGCTTTTCATTCTATATTTTGCCTTTTCATAATGGCTTTTCATTCTGCATTTTGTCTTTCTGTTATGGCCTTTCATTTTGTATTTGCCTCTCCGTAATGACCTTTTATTTTGCATTGTTTTTCCATGAGAGTCTTTCATTTTGCATTGCCTCTTTGTGAGTTCCATTTATTTTGCATTTGACTCTCTGTGAGTGCCTTCCATTTTACATGGCCTCCTCGTGAGTGCCTTCTATTTTGCATGTCCTCCTCGTGAGTGCCTTCATCATTACTCTAAATGATCCTCTAAATAGACATTTGTTTGTCATAAGTCATTTTTTATTACTCTAAACGATACCCGAAACGGACATTTATTCGTCATGAATAATTTTCCATCACTCTAAACGATCCTCTAAACGAGCACTTATTCGTCTTGAGTCTTTTTTTTTTCACTCTAAACGATCCTTTAAACGGACACTTGTTCGTCATGAGTATTGACATAAGTCATTTTTTCATTACTTTAAACGATCTTCTAAACCGACACTTGTTTGTCATGAGTTCGTTATGAGTCATTTTTTTTTTCATTACTCTAAATGATCCTCTAAAAAGACATTTGTTCGTAATGAGTTTTTTTTTTATTGCTCTAAACGATCCTCTAAATAAACACTTATTTGTCGTGAGTTCGTTATAGGTCATTTTTTTATTTGATCTGTTATAAATTAATACTTTTAAAAAATTTAGAAAATAGGATGATCAAAATTACGTTCTCCTATCTTTGTCAAGTAAGTAAAACTTGCATGAAAAAGAGGGACAACTGTAGACACGGTATTTTGACCGTCCCTGCAAATTTTTTATTTTATTTTACAATTTATTTTATTTTATTTTATGAAAAATAAAAAAAAATAGAGAAAAAAATAAAAATAAAAATAAAATATAAAAAGTAGAAAAATAAAAGAAAAAAAAATAGAAAAAAAAAAAAAGAAAAAATAGGAAATAAATAAAAAGAAAAAAGAGAAAGAAAAAGAGAGATGAGAGAGATAGAGAGAGAGGAGAGAGAAACTGATAGTAAGAGAGAGAGAAAGAAGAGAGAGAGAGAAAAATTGGTAGAGAGAATAAAGAGAAAACAAGAGAAAAGTGAGAAAGGAGGCCCTACTTTTTGTCAACAAGTCAAAAAGGGCAAAGCAACGGACATGTGGCAACTTCTCACGCTACCACATGTCCAATTCACACTACGTCAGCCTCCAACCTTCTAGAAAGTCTTCTCCACGACTTTTTCCTTTTCCTAGTCAAATTAGGGTTAGGATTTGGCGGTCAGGGCTAATTTTTTAAGGTTTTTTCATTCCCCAACTTTCCCTATAAATAAGACTATCTCCCTCATAGTTTAGGCACTCCAAAATTCATAGAGAAATCCTCCTAAAAAGCGATTCTCAATGAAAACCTATTTGAGAACCCGTCTTTGAGATTATAAAAAGCCATACATTGGGGATCTTTGTCAGGGCAAGTATGATTTTTCTCCCTTAATTCTTTTCATTGTTTTTTTTTTTAATTATTATAATCGCAATTTAAATTCCTGCAACTTTAGTTTCGTTAGAATTATCCGATGACTCGATGAAAATACCGAGACAAGGTTTTTCGTTCTCAAGTCTAATCTCAGAGCGTTAGATGACGATATTTATTTCTTTTTTATTTTGCTATTTTTTTTTATTATTTATTATTATTATCTTTTATTAAGTTGCTGTTATTTATAAAATAAAATCTAAAAAAATAAAAATCATCCAAGAATTCGATGAAAACGTCGAGACGAGGCTTTCCTTTTGTCCTTAGCCTTTGAGCGTGAGATGATGTTGATTTTTTTATTTTTTATTTGATTGATTTTTTTATTATAATTTTTTATTTAAGTTGTTTCTATACCTAAATTCATAATAATAATAATAATAATAATAATAATAATAATAAGTTGTTTTGTAAGAATTAATTCATACAAATCTTAGGGAGAATTCAACGATTTCTTTGGTAAGTTATTTCATTGGATCCTGCTTAAGTTTTGGAGGAATTAATTTCGATAAAACTCATTTCCGTGATTCCCATCTCCATAGAATTTAAGGGAATGTTAAATCAGATCTTCTTTAAATTAATTGGACAAATTACGAAAATAGGCATTTCATGACATCACATTTATATGAAAAAATAATGTAATATTTTATGTCGCTTTGCATGTTTTAATTAAAGAAGTTTATCTGAAACATACATACATACATATATATATATATATATATATATATATATATATATATATATATGTATATAACTACCCTCGGGGATCATCATTGTCAAATCTCTTAATATTTGATAAGAGGTCATACCGAGAGAACATTCCAAAAAATACAAAAACTTATCCCAGCCTAATTTGGAAAATACCAAAAAGAGTTTTATAAGGAGGAAAATATTTTCTAAATAAAATAAAACATTCGGACTTAAACTAATTGGATTTCATTGGATATAAGATACCGTTTTCGGACAAGCGTCTTGGAGTGCCTAACACTTTCGCCGAGCGCAACCGACCCCCTGAACTCTTCAAATAAATATTTGGTTTGACCGGGTTTTTGGAATCAATTTTACTTCGGCCTTTTAAATTATTTTCAAAAAATTCAGTGATCTAGCACACCATTTAAACCTAATACTAGGTGTCGGCTCCTTAAGTACTTTTTGAGAAAACTAGCGCTTTTAAAAATCCTTTCTTTTTCATGCTTTATTATTTTATATTTTTTTTCTTTCAAAAAATTAGGGTGCGTCATCAATCATCTTACTAATTCACTCTCGTATTACCTAGTTCATACACATTTTCCCTACGCTCGCTAGGAGTTCCGATTCAGTGAAAAAGTTGGATAGTCAACTTGTCTTCTAGGAAGGAGAATCGGGCTAGCTCAAAGAAGAGCTAAGAGTGGCCCTGTCGAAAAGAGAGTATTGGAAACCAACCTGGTAGTTGAGAAATTATCGAGAGATAAGGTAGAAGCTGATCTGGTTGCCAAGTGATCGACTCGCACAAATTTCATTAAAGAGGTTGAAGAGCTAAGGTGTGAGTTAGCCACAAATGAGATAATATTTGCACCGGCCCTGGTGGAGATAGTAAGAGAGAAATAGGTTGCTTTGTCCATCTTGAGTAGCAAAAAAGATGTCATGATTGGGGACCTGTCCTCCAGAATTTATGATCTCAGGAAGGAAGAATTAGAGTTAAATAAGAAGACATTTGAACTGACTACCAAGATCGACGAACTCAATAACGATCTTCAAAAGAAGGATGAAGAGTTTTCTCTATAGAAAATGGAAGATTGGTAGTTATTTAACGACCTCAAGAAGAACATCCAGATCGTTGGATTATAGGGTGTTTTCGTTTATAGGTGACTAATAGAAGTTCAAAGTGTTATTTTGTTAATCTAGCAAACTAAAAGTGAACTTATGAGGGTGTGAACCTGTTGCTTAAACCATGGTGTTGGTTTAAGTGAGAGAATTATGAGAGTGAAAATATAAAGAGGACCTTACCTTGGTTGTGTTGATTTGGTCTTCACCAGGAAAGAATATTAGGGATTAGCGCATTAAAAATCTTTGAAGGAGCTCGGAGGAGTAGTCGTAGGCAAGGAGGGACCATAGCAATCATTGTGTCATTTTCTGTACCCCAATATCTATTTGTGTACTTGTGCTTATATTGCTTAATTATTTATGCCACAACACTATGTTTATACTTACATTCATTAAATTAAACACACCCAAGTGTCTGATTAAGAAAGAGTTAAAAATAAGTAAAATATGAACAAGTTATTTGTACTAGCCACTTCACCCCCTTCTTGGGTAGACTTCAACCTTAAAAAACCACCAAGAATTGTTAGTATCTCTCCACAAACGTCAGGTCTATCCTGACCATCTTCTGTTTATCGCTCACCATGTTTTCTTACAATTGTGAACCATTTCAAGGACCTCTTTAGATGAGCTCTTCAATCTCAATTTTTAGCTCATAGTAGTTATCAGTGGTATGTCCATGATCTTGATGGAAATCAGACCACTTATCAGAATTGTTAAGGTTGAGGCCATCTTACTAGCTTCTTATCTCCGATCTACATCAATATCATGCCCAATGGTTTTAGAGGGGTGAAGTTGGTGTAATATCATGCCCAGGCTTCCTATATAATACCCCGAAAATCTATATTTTGGAAATATTATTAATATTTTTGGGATTGTTTGTGTATTTTGATATATTAATAAAAAAAAATTAAGGTATAAATGTATTTGTGATAACTTTTGGGGTTACAAATGTAATTTTTGAGACTAACCATAATATTATATAACTTATAGGGTAGTTGATGTAATTTGAAAAAATATCATGAATAGTAAATTACGGATAAGATTAAGAGATAAAAACAAAAATAGTAAATTTTATTATTATTATTATTATTATTATTATTATTATTATTATTATTATTATTATATAATATATATTAAGACTAGCGTATAACTCATGTCTAAAGGCACGCGTGTAAAACAACAACAAAGAAAAAAATTGTCATAAGCTTATCTATGATAACATTTCGCACCTATTTTATTTGAATATCAATAACAACTAACAATCGAGATTAACATTATGTACCTATTTTATTTGAACAACAATAATGACTAACAATTAAAAATCAATAATAATTAACAATCGAGACAAACTTATACAAGTATAAAATAATGGACATAGCACAGATTATATGCAAATAATAAATAAATATAAATATCATTTTACCCATATTATCAATTCCTATTAAGAAACATAAAGATTATATATTCTTTACAAATATATACTATTTATATACCAACATGGAGATTCCAATAGATTCTCTTTTTTGTTTCATCTACACCCTGAAAAAATCCAGAATAAACAAAAAACAAATTTGAACATAAAAAAATTACACAAAAAAAATAATATAAAAAAAAAATCAATAATATAAAAAAATCCAATAATATTCTACAGTTTTATCTATAATTTAATCTGCACAATAAATTACAAAAAAAATAAAAAATATATATATCAACAATAAAGAAACTATACAATCCAAATATTGTTACCAAAATATTAGTGCATCACATGTGCCTAAAAGTACTATTTTGCTTCATTAAGAAACACTTATTACAAATATACACTTACAAAATACTTTAAGAAAATATGCTTCAAGAAAAATATAGCCAAATCGAAACTCCCATAAGGCGCATTAAATAAATATCTTACGGCAATAATTCATGTCTTAAAATGAATCTCACATGAGCATACACATTCTTACAACATTGCAGGGAAAATCAATAATAATATGACCTTATCTTCTTCATGCGGATAACATACACATTCTTATAACAACATAGGGAAAACTCATAATAATATGACCTTACCTTCTTTTATGTGGATAGAATCAAAGTACAACTTACCAAAAAAAAATGTATACATCGAACAGACTATTTACACTGGGATGGAAAATAAAATAAACTCGTCAAAAATTTACATTTTCCTAAAAACTCAAAATATATAAATGAGTGCACGAACCTTCAGGCAGTGCATAGGTTATTTGGTTTCGAAAAAGTGAATAATCTCTTGTACCTGCACCTAATAACGATAGACAATGAATAAGGAAAAATTTAGAATTGAACCAACACTATGAAACACAAACACACACACACAAGGAAAAAAAAAAAAAAAAAAAAAACTTCAAACTATGATATTAAAAATTAGATTTTGACAGAAAAAAAATTTAAATCATTTCAATTGATCCAATTCAATGTTATCAAAGTATTTCGTTAAAGATTCCAAGTAATTGAAGTATGAAACTAACTAAAAATATCCCTAAATTAATTCAAATAAATGTGAAGAAACTACCTGCAAAATCAATTGAATGGAAAACAAAAATTCAAGCTATTATTACGAAATGAATTAAAGTATTCAGAAAAAACATAAAATACAGCTAAAAAATGAGAATAAAAATCAAATTGATAAGCTCAGGAGAAATTATACACCGTTTAGGGTAAGAATCGAACCACGGTAATCGTGTACACCGTTTATCACTAGTGGTGGTAGTGAAATTGCTCTGACAGTCCAGTCAATGAAGAGAGGTTCTTGTAGTGAATGGAACGAAACAAATAATCTAAATCAATGAAAGTAGTTCATACATGTGGTTGAGATTAAAATACAAAAAAAAGTTATTTTTAAAAAAAGTTGTAAGCATTTATTAGTGTCCACAAAATGATTTATATTCCTCATTATAGGAGAAACAAAATCTACTATATAATACTTTTAGTTAAAAAATGCTATTATTTAAAAAATAAAATAATAAAGTGTTGCCACAATAAAAATAAAAATAATTTAAACAGTTTGAAGAGACAGAGCAAATTGAAAACTCCATGAATGTGAAAATTAACATTATTTTACCAAGAAAAACATTACAAATGTAAAAAATACCAAATAAAAAATTATTTTTTACAACACTTAAAACCAATTGAACCAAGATACAATCTATCATAGATGGAACTTTATAAATTAAATCAAATAACAATAGTTATGTTGAAACCAGAGAAACGCAGAGCGAGAGAGCGAGACGACATCGAAAAATATTAATCAATTAAACCTATACTCATACCATAATGATTACAACTTAAGCAACAACAACTATAATAGAAATTAAACAAAATCTACATCTATGAAGAAAAGAAAGAATTTTTAAAACAAATAATTGCCTAAACTTCATAAAACATATGCATCATAAATAAATAAAAAAACATACCAAATTTCCTTTTGAAACCAAATACAATTTATAGAGAGAATTTCAAAAACCATTGATCAATTGAACTTCTTCTAATAACTAACATTACAAATTGAGCACAATGTCAAGCAATAAGACTATTACTTGCTGAAAGTAAACAAAATCTATAGAGAGAGATTTTCAAAAACTGTTGGTCAACTAAACCTCATTTAATACCATAACCATCACAAATCAAGCAGAATATCTAGTTGAAACTAAACAAAATCTAGGAGAGTTTTTCGTACCTGTTTTTCAGTATTGCAATCTATAATTTCCAATGATTTTAACCGTTGTTTCAGAAGGAATTCGTTTTGAAATCGAACTTTGACCATAACTCAAGCATAAGCCCCTGTTCGGATGCCGAGAAAACTGCAATTGATAAAAAAAAAATGGATTAATTTTGCAATTGTTAAACTCAATTACATAAATAAATAGTGTAAAACATAAAATAAAATCAAACATATCCAAATATATGCAAAATGAAATGTGAAACTGCTGATTACCTTGGAAGCTCTGCTAGATCTGGCCAATTCAAACCAAATCAAACTGAGATTTGGCCAAACCGACTACCACCACCGCAATACTTCACTTTCCTAATCGCCAAGCCACCATTGACACACCAAACCAAAGACGTTGCCCCATCTACCATATCAAACCTACACTTCCGCTGCCTATGCTTTGCCAAACCAACGCCACTATCGGTGTCCCAACTTAGATCCAAATAAAAATCTATTTCAAAATCCAAAATTGAATAAAAAAACCTAAACTAATCAAAACTAATATAAACTTAAATGAAATTGAGAATCAAAACATAGATAATCAACCCCTCTATAGGTTGTGAAATTTGATCAAACCAAAAAATATAAAACTGAGAGGGAGAGAAAAGAGAGAGAATGATGGGTGAAGAGTGATGCACCTTGATTACCTGAGAGTAAGAAAATCGAGTGAATGAAAGAGCTTGACGCCAATAGGGTGGTGAGGATGGCTTTGCTACAACAATGGCTAATGACGATGGATCTGTGATGAAGATGGTGCAGTGATAGGTGTAATTTACCTATCTATTTTTAAACTGAACTTGTTAGTTTTCGAGTATGTTTATTACATTTTATTATGTTTTAATACATTTTTATTCTTTTTGTATAAATCAGGTGTGTGGGCTGAAAACGGATCAATAACAATCAAATCGGATCAAGAACGGTGGAAGAACGGTGGGAAAACAAGAAAAAAATACAAAATTCATAACCTGCACCTACCGCCGTAGCTGTGAAACCACCACCGTGGCGGTCAAGATGCAGAGAAGACCCTAAAGTTGTTGAAAACCCACTGCCGCAGTGGTAAGATCCACCGCCACGGCGGTGAAAGAACTGGAGGTCTCTGCTCCTACCATCGCGTCCACCGCCAAAGCCGTGACCTAAACCGACATACCCACCGCCGCGACGGTCACTCTGCACACATTTTAGATATTTATTTTAGATATTTTGAGCCCTATATCTTCTCCTCTCCTCTCCTCCAGGCCACAAGAGACCCCTTAGGGTTTATATTATTTTAAGAGTGTTTTGGGGAGTGCTCAACCAATTCCGAATGAGAAGACCAAGTTGCGAAGAAGGAGAAGCAATCGTTGAACAGTTTTAGCGCCAAATCTTTGGACTACGGCTAAGTTTCTTTCGTTTCTCTCTTTATTTTCTTAACTTCGGTAGTTTGTTAAGCATATTTAACTTATTTTTCATTGTATAAACGGTTATGACCATGAGCTAAACAAATTTTATCTAGGGATTAATAATATTTATGAAAATGTTGTTTGTCTTAGTTGTGTTCGTTACTGGTTGTTCTTCGTTATTCGATTGTGTTTATCGTTATTCTTTGATTATATGCTTGTTTAGATATATAGAGAATACGGGGTTTGACACTCGGGAGATGTAACTGATAGGTGTAATTTACCTATCTATTTCCAATTCGAAATTTTTAGTTTTCGAGTATGTTTATTACGGTTTATTATATTTTAATACATTTTTATGTATTTTTGTATAAATCAGGTATGTGGGGTGAAAATACATGAAAACGGATCATAAACGATCAAATCAGACCAAGAATTGTGGAATAACGGTGGGAAAACAAGCATAGAGGCATAATTTTGAAAACTAGCCCACCTCTACGGCGATCAATATGCAGGGAAGGACCAAAACGTTACTGACATCCTACTTCCAAGGCGATGACTTCACCGCCGAGGCAGTGAAAAAACAGGATGGTCCCTGATTCCACCACCGAGTCCACCGCCTAAGCCTTGACTTAACCAACATATTCACCGCCGCGGTGGTCACTCTGCACAACTGTTAGATATTTTTTTAGATATTTTGCTCTCTATTTAAACCCTTCTCTTTTCTTCCTCTTTGACCTCCCTTCTCCCCAGCCATAGGAGACCCCTCAGGGTTCCTAATATTTTGAGAGTGTTTAGGGGTGTGCTCAACCAATTCCAAAGAAGAAGAATACATTGCAATAAAGGAGAAGCAATCGTTGGACGGTTTTAGCAACAAATCTTCGAACTACGGCTAAGTTCTTCCATTCTCTCTTGATTTTCTTAACTTTGGTAGATTGTTGAGCATGTTTAGCTTAGTTTTCATTATATAAATGGTTATGGTAATGAGTTAAATGGATTTTGTTTAGGTATTAATATATTTTATGAAATCGTTGTTTGTTTGAGTTGTGTTTCGTTAATGGTTGTTCTTAGCTATTTTGATTGTATTTACTATTATTCTTTGATATTATACTTGTTTAGATAATTAGAGAATATGAGGTTTGACACTCAAGAGAGGTAACCCTGAATTCGGACTAGGGTAAATACAACGCGACGATCTAATAACCGGGGAGGGAGTTAGATAGTGTGCAATCAATGACGTTGGGGTAAGACTTATGTGATCTAGTGTCGTTAAGACGTTGAGGGGGACTTCTTCGTTGACGCGAAGTCGCACATTCACTCATCTTATATTGGAGAGAGGTAGCGAGTGAGTTTACGATACATATATTGTCGGATACGTTGAACGCCGTTATTGTAAATTAAACGAGACCAAACACATTTTTGTAAATAAAGTTAATCCTTAGGCAATCTTTTCCCTAAACATCTCAATATACTAATATTAGTATAATTAGTATTTTAGTATTAGTATTAATTAATTATAAACTCCATTTTTATCGCTTAGATAAAGTTAGGTTATGACAATCGCAGTACTCGATAATAATCTCAACCAATCCTTGTGGATACGACAACCCTTACTCCTTCCCATCTATACTAAAACTTGACCCTTACACTTGCAGTGAAAGTGACAATGTAATATTCCGCCACCAAATTTTTGGCGCCGTTGCCGGAGATTGTGTTTTAGATTATTGTTGATATTGTGAGTAAATGATCTAATTTTAATTTAGGCATTTCTTTTGTGTATAATTTTTCTTTGTAGTTTTTATTTTTGTTTTTGTTTTCCTGCAAGGTACTTGAAGATGTTAGATCGACACGTACTTTTGCGTTTCTTTCAACAAGATTTCGAGTCGTTTTATAGTGCTTGGGATCAATATAAGGAATTGCTATTCTAGTATCCAAATCATGGTTTCCCAAGAGAATATAAACTGCTGATTTTCCTTAATGGTTTACAGGCCGCAACCAGAATGTGGGTTAAAGGAAGAAATCATGCGACCTATTTCGACCAATTATCCGCAGGTGAAGCCTATCAGTTGTTAGAAGACAGGGCCGAGTTCGAATTTCAGTATTGGAATTATTCACCGAGTTATCAAAGCTTGGGGAATAGTTTCAACCTTTCGACGCCATGGATTAACACACCGAGGAAATATCAGGAGTCTTCCCCCAATCTGGAAGACATCTTTGCTACTGTTATGGGAAAAACTCAGAGAATCTTGAGGGAAAAAAATGACTGGATCAACAAGCACGGGGATCGTCTTGATTTTATTGAGACAGTCTGCGCCGAAATTGATATGACTATAACGTCTTTGCAGATGCAAATCGGTCGACTACTTTTCTTGATTGAAGTTGAGTAGAGATGGTAGAACTGAGAGATGAACAATTCGTATTTGAATATGAAAGCCACCAGGAGGAACTGGAAACAAAAGGAATGAGCTTGCTACCATCGATCCCAAATGATCACATCTCTGAGGATTCGATGTGGCTCACTTATCCTTCATCGCCAGTAGCAACATCCTTTCATGCCCACCAAGCACATAAACTGGTGAGGCATGTTGTTGAAAGATCGAGTCATTCAGAGAAATATTTTTCCAAGCTTGAGGGCGTACTGAATCAAGACCCGTACGTAGTGTTGTATGACACTTACTACGGGCGGAAGCCTCTCTTTGACGAGCACTTCGGCGTGTCAGGTTGACTACCATAAACCAAGCGCTTCTTGGGAGGTAACCCAAGGTCAAAAATAAATTAAATCCATCACATCTGACTTGATTCGGAGGCGAGAGAATCTCGCCTCCCAGGTATGTGTTCTAAATCCTCTTCGTCAGCATGCTTTAATTTCAAATATTAAGATTGATGGTTGGGCCGCTGAGGACACTGTCTGTTTTAAGTTCGGAAGTATTGTGTAGTATTATAGTATTGTTAGTTTATGTTGTTTTGTTTTTATTGTATGCATGTTTGTTTAGGTTATTTATTTTTATGTGTTGAGTTTTGACTTCATCAAGGTCATTACCTGATGATGAGTCTGTCCCCTGGTTGTTTATTGAGGTCGAGCTTAAAGCTCATTCATGTGTGTTCTGTGTGCTGAACGTATCGTTTTAGTAAAAGTTATTGTAGATCCTAAATGCACGAGCAAGTAAACTCATTGTATAACTATCTATTTGATTTGAAAACGATTATTTGTCAACCAAATTCCTAACGATAGGGATTTTAGAACCTGATTTGGGAGAAATTTGAGGCAAAATCCTAGGCGAGGTAGTTCAAGAGATATGATTTAGGCATTCGTTTTTATCGCTTGAGCCTTTGAAGCCTACATTGTTATATCATTATCCTTCGTTACCTTATCGAAGCTTAAAAACCGTTTCAATTCTGAACACTTAAACAAATACCCTGGCTGATAAAATCTTTTTCCAAACCTATATCGCTGAGCCGAAGGCACAATTTGAGTGAATCAAGCTAGCAGTTGCAAATGCTACTTGAAGTGAGCAATTGGGTTAAGGGTGAACTTTTAATTGGTTCGATATTCGAGTACTCACTTGTTGCTCTTCTTTCATTTTAACCACACCGGTGAAATTCTACTAATTAAATAAATTTGGGGGTGTGGTATTTGAAAAAAAAAAACATATGTAAATATTAGTTAAATTTTCCGTTTCTTTTGACAAGTGAGTACGTTAATTGTAAATGAATGTTTAGGGTTATTTCAATTTATTTGTAGGGTTTCAAGTGTGAGAGTGCCAAGCATGTGCCTCGGGTATCGTCAAGTTAACGACGTTAACCTATTTTCTATTTCGATGTACCCTTGGCCATATTCCTAAATCGAACCAAGTCCTAATGATCTTCTTGGATTTCTCCGAGCCTACATTAGTGGAGAATATATCCCAGGTCAGGCTTATGGATTCCCTATACCTAAAAGGTTTTAGTCATGAACTTTATTGAGGGATAATCCCATCTAATCAACGAATAGTTGTATATTTGAGTTTAATCACACACACTTTAACATGATCTAGAATGATGCTTACTATTATTGAATGTTAAAATTCTAAAACACCACATGTATGATTTATTCTTGAACTTGATGGATTGGGGGCCGATGAGGGAGAAAACCATTTGGCTAATGGATGATATTCAATTCTTGCACATAATTGTTTTTAGTTTTTCATTTTTAGTTTTCAATTTCTTAATTAGTTTTTATATTTTCTTGTATTGTGTGGATGTTTTGGTCGAGAACTAGCAAAATTTCGAGTTTTGGGGTATTTGATAGGTGTAATTTACCTATCTATTTCCAATATGAAATTTTTAGTTTTCGAGTACGTTTATTACGTTTTATTATATTTTAATATATTTTTATGTATTTTTGTATAAATCAAGTATGTGGGGGTGAAAATAGATGAAAATGGATCATAAACGATCAAATCGGACCAAGAACGGTGGGAAAACAAGCAGAGATGCATAATTCTGAAAACCAGCAAACCGCCGCAGCGGTCAATATGCAGAGAATGACCAAAATGTTACTGACATCCCACCGCCGAGACGGTGAAAGAACAGAATGGTCCCTGATTCCACCGCCTAAGTCGTGACTTAATCGACATACCCACCACTGCGGCGGTGATCCCACCGCCGTGGCGGTCACTCTGTACAGCTGTTAGATATTTTTTAAATATTTTGCTCCCTATTTAAACCCTTTTCCTCTCTTCCTCTTTGCCCCCCCCTTACCTGGCCATAGGAGACCCCTTAGAGTTCCTAATATTTTGAGAGTGTTTAGGGGTGTGCTCAACTAATTCCTAAGGAGAAGAACACGTTGCAATAAACAAGAAGCGATCGTTGGATGATTTTAGCAGCAAATCTTCGGACTATGGCTAAGTTCTTCCATTTCTCTCTTTATTTTCTTAACTTTGGTAGATTGTTGAGCATGTTTATCTCGATTTTCTTTGTATAAATGGTTATGGCCATGAGTTCAACGGATTTTGTTTAGGGATTAATATATTTTATGAAATCGTTGTTTGTTTGAATTGTGTTTTGTTAATGGTTGTTCTTCACTATTTTGATTGTGTTTACTGTTATTCTTTGATATTATGCTTGTTTAGATAATTAGAGAATACGGGGTTTGACACTCGTGAGAGGTAACCCCAAATTTGGACTAGAGTAAACACAACGTGACGATCTAATAACTCGGGAGGGAGTTAGATAGTGTGCAATCAATGACGTTGGGGTAAGACTTATGTGACCTAGTGTCGTTAATACATTGAAGGGGACTTCTTCGTTGACGCGAAGTCGCATATTCACTCGTTTTATACTTAGGAGAGATGGCGAGTGAGTTTATGATACAGAGATTATCGGATACGTTGAATACCGTTATTGTAAACTAAACGAGACCAAACACATTTTTGTAAACGAAGTTAATCCATAGGCAATCTTTTCCCTAAATATCTCGATATAATAATATTAGTATAATTAGTATTTTAGTATTAGTATTAATTAATTATAAACTCCATTTTTATCGCTTAGATAAAGTTTGGTTATGACAATCGCGGTACTCGATAATAATCTCAACCAATTTCTATGGATACAACAACCCTTACTCTTTTCTATCTATACTAAAACTTGACCCATACACTTGCGGTAAAAGTAGCGATATAATATTCCACCACTAGTAACCCCCGAATTCGGACTTGGGTAAACACAACGTGACGATCTAATAACCTAGAGGGAGTTAGAAAGTGTGCAATCAAATGACGTTGGGGTGAGATTCATGTGACGTAGTGTCGTTAAGATGTTGAGGGGGATTTCTTCGTTGATGCGAAGTCGCATATTTACTCATCTTACACTCGGGAGAGTTGTTGAGTGAGTTTATGATACAGAAATTGTTGGATAGGTCGAATACCGTTATTGTAAACTAAACGAAATCAAACGCATTTAAGTTAATGACGTTAATCCCTAGATAATATTTTCCCCTAACATCTCATATTAGTATTAGTATAACTAGATTAATTAACTTAGTATTAGTATTTATTAATTATAAATTTTATTTTTTATTGCCTAGATAAAATTAGGTGATGATAATTATGGTACTCGATAATAATCTCAACCAATCCCTATGAACACGATAACCCTTACTCTCCCCATCTATACTAAAACTTAACCCATACACTTGCGGTGAAAGTGACGACGTAATATTCCGCCACCACGTGGTGATTATGGCTCTGTAATGATGGTGTTCATGGTGTGCAATGGTCTTGTTTGGAAGTGTACAATAGCGTGTTGGTACGTATGTGTATAGAGAGAACAGTGAGGGGGATCGATCGGTTATGGTGGTGTTGACCGCCTACTAGAAGAGAGAGGTTTAGAAAGCGAAAGAGAGAGAATAAATAAGGGACCTAAGAGTCAGAGAGGAACAAGAGGAATCGATGTAGGCAACACGTGAGAGAGGAGGCAGCGGTGTAACCCTAAACCCTAATCGTATTACTTTTAATTTTGATTGAAGTTGAAAAATGTCTAGAATTTTGTCTCTTATTCGACGGGCGTGAATATACCAGTCCTGATTTATTATATAGATATTATATATAAATGAGTGGACCCTATGTATTATTAATATATATAATATATTTTATATAAAGAAATAGGTCCCATGAATTATTATAGATATAAAAACACACAACACATTTCAAATTTATCTTTGAAGGAGAAGTAGAGAGGCCAGAAGGCCAGAGAAACAAAGAGAAGATAAGGAGAATAAGAAAAGACCGGAATATGATGAAGGAAATAGGAGAAAAATAGTTTTCTCCTACTGATTATAATTTTTGGTTTCAGATAGGGCTTTTGATCCCTTTAATATAGGTGTTTAACCTCTCTTTTTAATGTGTGATATATGTTGTAAATATTGTTTAATTATAACTATTGATTTGTATGGATTATTTATGAATATGCATTATATGCCAATTATGTGAAATATATGCCTACATGCTACGTGTTGGATTTGTTGGATACACATGCTAAAGGGGTTAAAATCCTACTGAGCGATGCTCACCCTTCTACAGTATTTATTGCAGAATTTAAGAAAATGGAGCTACGCAGAAATTATATTTGAATTTGTATTTAATTATGTAGAATTGTATTTATTTTTGAGTGTGGTAAAATTAGTCCAATTATTTAGTATTAAGTATTATCGGCATATTTTGTAAGAATTTATCATTTTTTTTATAGATGAGGAATTATTTGATAGTGTGTGTACAATATTTGTGAATAATAACTGTACGTATACATAGTGATTTTGTGAATAGTGTAAATTTTGAAATATTCCTAAATATTATAATAATAAAGTGGGGCTAGATTGGTTAATATTTTACCTTTATTTGTCTGTAATAAAAGGAGAAACTGGGTGGTAGCCCTGAAAAATCGGGTCGTTACATCTTATCAAGCCCTCACTATTTTATTTTATTTTTTCTTCTTAGACCTGGTCTCCTCCAAACCAGGTTTGTTGTAGCTTGAGCGTTGGCTTTCTTTTTACCCTTGCAAACTTCTTCTTCTTCTTCTTCTTTATTTTCCTGTGTTTGATAAACATCTTTGGTGGTGCATAGGCTAACTCGTAGAGGAAAGGGCCTTTATTTCTCCTACCAGTGTTGCAACTACCATGGCTCGAGCCTCTCATCTTTTCTTTGCCTAACGGAAAGAATGTGGGACGTATTATTTGCTTATCATTTGTTATTGACGAAATGATGGATAAATATTGTGCTCAATGGCAAAAGAATTGAAGGCACAGGGTTTAGGGTATTGTAGCATTTTCTAGAAGTCCTCAATAAAGTTACTTGGAAGGATTGACACTTTATAGGATCTGATACTCCTTGTAGATCCATATGCACATGATAGAAATTCAAGTACTCGATAAGGTTGATGTCCTCTTAGTATGTCTTGAATAGAGATGACAACTTCAAATTTAGGGGCAGCTTCTCTCCCAACACTAGAGCAGTGAATGGTAGGGTACTAATCTTTACTATCTCATGGACGTTGGGTTCCCTTTTCTTGATCTGTCCGAACTTCTCGTTAATTCCATTGACCTGATCTCGGAGGTCACTAATTACTTGAGTGAATGTCTCAGTCTGATCAGTGGGTCTTGAACGTGTTTCCAAGGATGCTCCCATAAAGTACGAAATATCATCGAGAGACAAGTCTGTAGCTCTATTGCTTGCTCGAGTGTATTATTTTGGGCAAGCAATCAATTCATTCTCTTAACTGACTGAGCAGGTTGCACCTTAGAACTGAGCCTGGAATTGACATTCGTTCCCCATTCAAGAGTAGGATTACTTGTCCTACTTGAGGTACTACTTCTGTTTGGCGAAGTTATTCTATTTCTCTCATTCTAACTCACGTTGGAATTCTTGTTGCTTCCTTTGTAGATCTTCTTCCCAATGACGCTCTGGTGTGGCTCTTTATTTTTCATCCACAATGGCTTGGGTCTCACTGTAGGGGGGCACATAACCTTGCGGAGTTGGTGGCGGCAGTAGAGCTAGTTCTAGGTAGCCATCCTCTACACGTTCTAAGAGAGGTCATGTACCTTATTCATCAATTCCATTAATAGTGAAGGGGATTTGCCGAATAGACCAACCCCATATTCGCTATGTGAATGGTTGTCTCTCATTCTCTTGTTCACTAGTCATGATTCTGGATTTCAAAGTAACCATGAAGTAATTCTCAAGAGTGGAAAAGATAGTTGTTTCTCACAAACAATGACAATATAATCTTGCCAAAAACTAAATCGTCAGATATTGTTGCTTTGGATTCTAAATATTAATGTTCACTTAACTTTGATTCCCACGAAACAATGCATACACGAGTAGGTCTGCTGGCTACTTCCTGTGTGAGAATCAATAGTGTATGAGAATATTTTAGTAGAGTGACGATTAGGAGAAGTGAACATACATTGACTAGACCCCCAACTCTCTTGTAGTATTTATAAGAGATAGAAGACTTGTTTGACAAGTCTTCTTTAATTTCGGTCAGTTCCCATTAATATCCCGAATTTGTGAGATTAGGAAGTAATGAACTGTTTATATCAGAATCATAATCGCTCATTCCCTTTTCAGCAGGTTATTGGTAACGGATCTCGAGTAGGAATTAGTGACTGAGCATAAGTCAAGGTCCATTAGACACAGCTAGCCAACTACTCAAATGGAGATGTAACCGGTAACGGCGTCGGGTTTCGGGCAGACCCCTTAAGTAACCATGTGCTTATTTGGGCTTTACTTGCTTTGCATGTGATTGTGGAAGAGTTGTGCTTGGGAACTCAAGTGCCGCCTTCGCGACTTTGATTCCTACACATGACAAGATTTTGGATTTTCCAAAATGCCCCAATGAGCTTACATAATATGTATATATAAATAAATGAACAATTTTTGAAAGTTACGGATAATAAAATAATTTCACTTAACCAAAATAGATAGTAGGCACACCTTTTCTTATATTACAGAAGAAAATATACTTACAAGAAAATGAAAAGTTGAAATCAAATTTCAACATTGCCATAAGCTGAATAAATCATCATATGTGGTTCGAATAACTAATCCCACCAAAGAATGAAGAGCAAAAAAGAAATGCAAAATAATGCCTCAAGTCCGATTTCTTTTTGTACATAAACTAAAAACCAATCTGATCATCAGCTTCTGCGCATAGCTCCTGATCACAGTCAGCTAGCTCGGCCTATAGTAGCTATAATCAGCCCTCAATGGTACTCTACTATTTTGCCACCACTTACAAATGCAAAATGCTCTCCTAAATCACAACCAAAACTCATCTCCAACAATTGTACAAGGCTGCAATGGAATGGCCGAAAAATGAAAGAACTGGTAGACACCAGTTTTTGCTCAATAATTTTGAAGTTCCATACCATGTAATTAACAAGCTTATTATAGCTACAATAGAAGCAATCCCCAACTAAACATTCCAAGAACAGTAAAAAACGAGTATGGAAGAGAAGAAGAAGAGGCTGAGCTTCTTGAATCCATAGCCGGACCTGTGCTGTTCAGAAATGATCCATTCCTGCCACCCCCACTGCAGAATTAACATATATAAAAAAAAAAAAAGAAAAAAGAACGGTTAATGTAAGAAAATAACAAGAATTTACAACCTAAAATCAATGTTTAGATGATGGGTTAACTACCTTCCACTAAATATACAAGAACCATGACCTGCAATATTGCCAAAAAAAGAAAGAAAAGAAAAAAAAAAAATCATTAATCAATCAATAATAGAAACCCAAAAACTCGGGAACAAAATTGCATGCGTGAGTTTGCCAAGGCACCGATTAGTAGGCTCTTTTAAGTACTTTTTTGCTTGTATTGACAAAAAAGTATTTAATTTCAAAAGTGTCTTGTTTTGCACCGTAAAAAGTATTTTAAACCAAATAAAGATGATTTTAAATATATTTTTTTTAAAATCAAAATAGAGTTTAAAAAACAGGTCCATTCATATTAATTTTTTTTGTTTGTTTGTTTTTATATATGAATTTTTTTTTTTATAAAATTAAAATGTTATTCAGAAAAATAGTTGATATAGCTATTGAAATTTTTTATTTTATTTAATACGACATTAATAAAAAAATATATAAAAGTAAATTTGAAGATGTCCCAAAAGTTGGGGCGCCTAAGCGTCCGTTTTGGGGGACCAGATCTCTCCTCTGAATTCCTCTCGACCATTATAATTATTTTAGATTAAAAGATTCTCTATGTGGGCTCTTTGCCACCTAGGGCTGTAGTATATTCCAAGAGTTAGATACCCCTTTCAAAACTATCAAAAACACTTTCAAATTTTTCTTTTTCTTTTTTCAATTTTTTTCTTTATTTTCACATTTTCACAAATACTTAAAGAAAGAGGTTAGAAAATGATTGGTTGCTGAAGCTTACTTGGATTTGTGGTAGTGATTGCAGCCACCCCATTGAAGTCACAGCTTCCAGAAGCCTTGCCCATACTATGATAATAAGTATCAAAAGCATATGTTGCGTGCGCCGTCACCGTATCGGGCTCATAGCACGGCCGCCCCTGCTGCAATGGAGAACAATCCACTTTTCCAGGACCACAGGCCCAATCCAAAGCAGCCTGCAACATCTTCCCATCGGCCCCATCTTTTGCCGCACAATAAGTCTGATTCGCCGTGTCATTTGCCAAAACCGCCCCTGACCCCGTCAAATGCAGTATATATACCGGATTTCCGTTCGTGTCGAATAATCCCCAGTTCTTCTCTGATACCGGCCCAGGTTTCAGATCCTCGTTGTAGAGCTCGTAAATGTAAGTGGAAACCACGATTCCGGGGTGTTTGGGCGTTCCAGTTTTGTTCAGAACGTGCTTTATTAAATTGCTGTTGTAGGTGTTGGCGTTTTCCAAAGTTGCATCGGGCTCGCCGGAATCGCTTTTTGACGGCCAACCTGATTCCGTGACGATGACCGGCACGTTTGTGAAGTTGAGATACGACATTGCATAGTAAACGGCGTCAATCATGGCGTCGAAGACATTTGAGTAATGTAGGAGGGTATTTGCGTCGACTGCTTCTTTATTCGGTGGGAGGGGATTGAAAAGCGCGTAATCCAACGGAATAACGCCGTTGGAATTCATGTAGTCGTAGTAAGGGTATACGTTGAGCATGAAGAACGAGCCGGTGGACTGTAAGAAATCGAGGACAGGGACTAAAACAGAATTCCAAGTATGATTGAAGAAGGCTTGAGAAGGGGGAAATGAATCGAGGATGATTGATGACGCGAAGGGGGTGGAGACTTTGATTTGACGGTCGAGATTGGATGCGACGAGGGCGGAGTGGATGTATTTGAGGGCGTTGATGAGGACGGGGGCGGCGTTCGGGAGGGCAGTGGGGATTTCGGAACCAACGCAGATGGTGGTGATGTTGGTGGAAGGGTAGTGGGAGACGATGTTTTGGGAGACCCAATTGGCGGCGGTGGAATTTGATTGACCGACGGCGAGAAGCTGCTCATTGGGGACGGAGACGGCGACTTTGATGCCGGTGTTAGCGAGGGCGAGGAGCATTCCGCGGTCGGCATTGTAGAGGCGGACGTGTCGGATTTGCTGGGCTTTGAGTAGGGCTACCACTTGAGTTGGGTGAGGCATGTCTGATAGATCCGTCCCTATGTTCACGCCGATAAAGGCTTCTGCAAGTGGAAAAATTCATGATTTTCGAATCATACAAACAAGTTAGCTGGAAAAGGACATGCTAAAATGATGCAAAATATTGGTAATTGATAAGTTCAGAAGGGAGGGAAAATTTCACTTTTTGAACCTTACAGTTACAGTTTGAGATGAATGTCTAGTAAGAACCGTTATCAAACATCACTTTTATATTCTTAAAATAGTGACAATTTTTTTGATACATCGTTGATAGATTTTATTATAGATATATGATCCAAGGGTAATGACTTTTTAATTTGCTGTATAATTTAATACTTGTTAAACTCAACACAATAATGAATTTTGTGTTGAATTCAATATGATGCTGTATTTAACAACCTACATCACTTTTTAATTTATTTTTCATTTAATTATAATTACATTTTCTAAAGTAACAATATAGTGCATTTATAAAATTTTGTTGAAATAAATGCTGAATTCACACGAAGGTGAAAAACTATAAAAGTTTGGAAGTAACATGTTGAATTTAACATGAATGTGAAAATTTGATCAAAAAATGATAAAAATAAATTCATTGACTAATATACATTTTTATATCTAATTTCATATTTTTTGAATTTAACAAGATGATGAATTGCATGATGAATTCAACAACATGCGTCATTGTCCAATCTAATTTTTTTTATTTAATTACATTCAATATTTTTTACGTAACATAATAAATTTATAAAATTTTGTTTAAATAACATGTTGAATTCAACACAAATTTGAGAAATTATAAAAATTCGGGAAGTACTATGTTGGATCCAACATGAATATAAAAATTAAGAAAAATAAAATTAAAATAAATGAGATATTATTTTGAATATCTTATTAAGATAAATCTAAATATATAATTAAATAATGAAAAAAATATATATATAAAACAATAGGAGTAACTTTGACACTTAATAGGAAGATATGTATAAGTAAGTGGTTATATGGACAAATTTAATAAAATAATCACAAATGACTGCTTGGGAATTTGCTTAAAAAAATTTATTCAATAATTTTGACTTTTTAATAAGACTCGCTTTGACTTCTTAATAGGACCCGCCAGTAACCGCTCAAATAACAAATTAACTTAAGTATTATAAGACGTAGCATTGTTCTTAAAATTGTATCCCTCCATAATGGTTACTTGGCATTATTACAGCTCTGCAGTAGTCAAGTCGAAGTAAAACAATAAACTAGTAACTTCTTGGAATACCTACCTACTACAACATTTATTCTTTTGATATTAAAAGCCAACTATCTATAACCCTTTAAGACAAATCATGAGAAATAAGGGACGAGCACTGTGTAAAAAACTTTACTCTTTCAACACTCTATCAAATACCTAGCCAAAAATCTCCTTAAACCCATTAACGATCAGTATTTTTTATTCAAGACACAAGTCCATCATGGTAACGATTTCTGCTTTAATGTGAGAGAAATGGGTGGGAAAAAGACTTTAAAATGCACATGCATATGTTGAATGTAACTCATCTTCTTCCCCCAAATGAACAACAGAAAAATCGAAAATAATTTAACCCAGAAGAATACAACCATAACCCACCAAACGAAACTTAATAAATTTACCGAACAACACCCAATATAATAATGGTAGAAATTAAAACAGAAGTACAAATGCTTAAAAGAAAGCAAGTAGAAAGCTTGGCTCACCTTCATCGGCAGAAACAGCAGAGAATAATGGTATGAGCAAAAGAAGAAGAAGCAATCCCATTCGATTAATCAGCGCAAACCCAACTCAAGCAGAACTACAAGGATTAACAAAACCAGAAGAGAGAGACAACTAAAGAGAGAGAAGAGAGGGGGGCAATGGAGGGGACGGGTGTGGTATTTATGAGAAGGATTAATAGGTGTGCATCAATCACGTAGACGTTCTGTCAGATGATCCAACGGCGAAGGAATCATCTTTCAAAATCCACAGTAATATGCTTACAATTTTTCCTTTTGGGCAAATTACATTTTTATCCTCCTATTTATAGCATATTTTTTATGTGACCTTTCAATTTATGTTTTTTTCTAATGTGGTTCTTTTTTTGCATTTTTTTTTGTGTAGCCCATCAAATTTGGGGTTAGCTTGGAATGAATTTGATCACGTGAGATGCAAATGCCATAATTTAGAAATAAAAAAATTATTTTTCTTTTATTTTGTTCTCTTTCTTCTTTTTTTTTCTCTCACTCACTCAGCAACCTATCACCCCTCTTTTTCTATAACCCTGATGAACCCCACCCCATCCCCTCTTACCATACCACTAGCCAACCACCACCACCACCACTTTAAAAACCTCTTTAGTCTTTAATTGAATCAAGACAGTCATATTAATGGCGAACATTCAAGACCAGAATGCCCTGAAACAACTCAAGGTGGCAGTTGTCATAGTGCTATCGGCTCAAGGCCACCTCAACCAACTCCTCCAGCTCTCTCGCATCACCTCTTCATACAACCTACCGGTTCACTACGTCAACACCCCCGTCCACACCAGGCAAACCATGGCATGAATCTATGGTTGGGACCAAATTCCACCACCAACATCCATTTCCACCAATTCTCAATCTATAATTTCCTCTCCCTATCTCCCACTCCAAACACCTCCAACAAATTCCCCTTCCAGCTTATCCCGTCAATTTACGCATCATCACACCTCTAAGAACCCGTTAGAGAACTTCTCCATTCATTGTCGACGACCCATAGAAGAGTGACCGTCATTCATGACTCTCTGATAGGTCCTGTTGTTCAGGACATACCCAGTTTACACAACATGGAGTTGTGTTGCTTTAAAAACAAGTCAACTTTTGCTGTTATCGCGTTCCATAGGCTATTCCATCTGCTGCCGGCGAAAATTAATTCCGAAAAAGAAGACTCAATCACTTTGGGACGATTGCGTGACGCAGGAATTTCTCGAATTCATGGAAACGCAACCCAACTTCCGGGGGTTTAACTTTGGCCATCTTTCGAACACAAGCAAAGCAATAGAAGGTTGATACCTTGAATTGTTGGCGAACGATCCGATTGACAGAGTTGAGAAGCAATGGGCTATTGGACTATTTAACCCATTAATGATTCATTGAGGTTGGAGATAAAGAGGAAAGAGGGGCAGTGAATTGTTGAGTGAGAGAAAGAGAAGAAGACAGAGAGTAAAATAAACGAAAAAAAAAAAAAGAAAAAAAAAAGTAAAATGATATTTTTACCCTAAATTATGACATATACATCTCACGTGTTCAAGTTCCATCTAATTTAACTTTAATATTTGATAGAAGGACTACATAAAAAGTCAATTGCAAAAAAATGACTACATTGAAAAAAAATAAATTAGAGGACCACATAAAAAAGATATTATAAATAGGAGGATTAAAAATATAATTTGCCCTTTTTCTTTGGGAGGGTGCTCTTGAAACGAACAAAGCCACTTTGTTGGTAGCCGTTACAGGCTTTCTCTGAAGTTTGTCTGTTTTCGTGTGGATCTATGTAGTAAATATAGACAGAGGCAAAAGAACATGGTTGGGCCAAATGACTGAGGACGCTGTTCGCTGGGCTCGTTGCAAGAAACAGCTGGTTTCAACGGTCACATTTTTTAATACTTGTTTTTTATGCCTCTTTTGTTTGCTTTCTTGGATTTTTATTTTGGTTTTCCAATGACTACAGTTCTCTTTGGGAGCCTAATTAGACTAAATAAAAACTCTCTTATTATAATCTGATAAAAATTCTTATTATAATTTGATAACCCTGAAAATTCCTCAATGATTTCACTTCTCAATTTCCTGATCAACACCTATTAAATTTATAAAAGAAATTAGGGATATCAATGAGATATTAATCATGCCTTCCGACGTAATGACAAGTTAATCAGAAATTGAGTGATATCAAAATTATTTTACATAACTTATAGACTACCATATTTATAGAGTAGAATTTACTCGACTTCTTTATTCTCGCAAAATCCTAATTGATCCTTCAATGTTTATCATGCATATCTTTAACGTTCAACTCAATTATTTCAATATTTTGGACCTCATTAATTATTTCAAATCTTTTTTAGACTTTTTCAACATAAGTCCAGGTGTAACTTTTCTTATTCTCCAAGATGGGCATATGTGTTAGGCTCATTGTCTCACATCTTCTTTAATAACCAAGGGCCCATCGAGTTTAGGCCCATTACTATTCAACCGTTATATTTTCGGTGTGGGTAGTGGGGGAAAACTACCCTCATCATAATCTAATTTCACTATTCACCCAAAAACACAGACACAAATACAAATATAATATACTGGCATCAACTTATACTAAATTAAATGATTTTTTTTCAAAGGTCATAAAAGTCTAAAAAATATTTTTTTAAAGACTATTGAAATTAAACTTATTCAAAAGTACTACCATATTTATCATTCCAATATTACTCCTCCTTTATATACACAAAATCCACTAAATTTTTAAAATTTCACTTAATTTATGAAAATTCTACTTAATTTTTAAAATTTCACTGAATTTTTATTTTAATAAATTTTTTAATTAATTTTATTTTCTTTGTTAAATATATATACTTTCTTTTAAAACATCACAAAATGTCACAAATACCCTTATGTATGTTTTACTTAATTTTTTTGTGATATTTACTGAATTTTATCTTTTATTCAAAATATATAATTTTTTTAAAATACCTAAATACCCGTAAAAATCACTTACATAAATCTACTTAATAATTAAGTAAAAATTCACTAAACAAATCAAGTAGAAATATACTAAGGTTGTGTTTGGATAAGGTATTTGTAGGAGGGATTTCATTTGAGGGAGGGATTTCAAAATTCTCTTTATAAATTACTTGTTTGGGCAAGGGAGGAAGGGATTTGTCAAATCCTTTTAGGAGTGAATGGAAGGATTTGGAAATCCTTTTGAGAGAGGCTGAATTTGTCAAATCCATTCGTTCTTCCCTCTTCGTTTTCTCTTCGCTCTTCACTTCGCTCTATCGCAGATGACCTTCGTCCGTCGTCGTCTTCTTTTAGGTTGTCGCTGCCGTCGTCATCTTCTTCTTCTTGGTCGTCTCCGTCATCGTCGTCTTCTTCGTCTCCACCGTCATCGAAATCGAACCCTATTTAGGACCTAGTTGTCGATTTCGAAATTGAAATTGACTCCTATTTAGGGTTCGAAATCGAAATTGATTTCCAAATCGAACTCTATTTAGTGTTCGAAATCGAAATCGATTTGACGAAAATCGTTTTTCGAAATCGAATTGAATCGAAATCGAACCCTATTTAGGGTTCGAAATCGATTTTGATTTTGTTTTTCGAAATCAATTTCGAATATGTTCTTGGATTTCGAAAATGAAATCGATTTCGAGTGCAGTTGTTGGATTTGTTTTTGGATTTCGTCGCCGACGTGCTGTTCGTCGCCCTGTTTTTTTTTTTTTTTTTTTTTTTTCAGACAGAGGTGGGATAAAAAAAAATAGAACATTTTTTTTTTCCAAATAATTCAGTTCAAACAATTATCCAAATAACAGATTTGTGAAATGAAGAGATTTTAAAATTCAGGATTTTGAAATCCCTTCATTTTACAAATCCTTTGGATTTATCAAATCCCTTACCCAAACGCAACCTAAAAATTATAAAACCCAAAAATTTAAAATTATAAATTGACAACAAAAAATACAAAAAAATCTACTGAAGAACATGAACATATATCAAAATATATCCAAACTCTTGACGATAAAATCCCGTCTTCAGCCTCTGAATGATATTCTGCTCAATGAATCCTCAAATGAAGAACACTGAAAATAAACTAATCCCAACAATTCAACAAAATAATGTATAAAAATACACAACACATTTCAAATTTATCCACATAAATCAACAATCCAAAATATGAAGCATTTCTTTAAAAAATTTACCCAATCAAAGTGAAAATCCATTTAAACATGAGCGAAATATACTAAACCTACGCAAAATTTTAAATTCCATTTAAAATTACACAAGTAGTGGACATTCACTAAAAATTAATAAATGGATATCCACTAAAAAACAATTAGTGGATATCCACTGAACTTTATTAGTTAGCTTTAACGTAATGGATAAAACGACAAATAAATATGCTAAATGAAATAGTTAGAACTTATTTGAATCTAATTGGATATCTTGAACCATAGTAAAATTCCAATTCAATTTCATTTCTCTTCCGTTGCCTCTTAAGCAACCAAAATAGTGAAATGCATAATTATCACATCTGTCGAAATTCAAAGCAAAAAAAGAAAAGAAAAAAGATACTTAAAATCGATGGAAAATGAATTAGTATAATTGACTTGGAAGAATTGAATCAATATAGCTGACTTAGAATAAATGTATTGCATACCTATCAAACCGCTTCATACCAATAGCATCAATTTCATTTATGAAAATGATACAAGAAGATTTTTCTTTAGCAAGCTGAAAAGCATCACGAACAAGTTTTGCACCATCACCAATCAACATTTGCCTTCAGAGCATGTTTGATTGACATACTAGTTGTGCACAATTAACAACACCTCACTCAAAATTTAGAACAATAAACCGGTTCACTAAGCATATTCCATATTGTTTTATAGTAACATTAGAAGCAATTACTAAAATTATACATTTGGAAGAAGCCACTAATCAAAAGTAGATTCATAGCCAACTAAATAGCAAAAAGCTATAAGGCAAGTATGGACAAGATTTGAGTTAGACATATCAAAATTCAAAGCAAAAAAAAGAAAAAAATACCTAAAATTGCTCAAGCAGTGATGGCCGTAGGGGAGACGATGGCGACAACGGCTGGTGCTCTTCCTCTTCGACAATTCTTCCTATGGCCAGATGTAACCTAGATCTGGCAAGATCTAAACAAGAAAAGCGAAACCTAGATTTGGCCAGATCTAAGCAACGAGGACGATGACCACGACGAGTGACGATAATGGATGAAGAGACGACGATACCTTGAGTAAACGAGGACGACGATAGCGGTGACGATGAGAGAGGAATAAAGAGAGAAAGAAGTCAATGAGATGAATGGAGAAAGAGAGACCAGAGAGTCTTAGGTGGTGAACGAGTGAAATGTGGGAGAGAGAGAGAGAGAGAGAAACCAACCAAAAGTAGGGACTAAAATATGATCGGTAATTTTGTCATTAAAAATTATTATTAGGGGTCTGTGTGTAATATTTTTTTAAAGTGGGATTTTTGAACAAAGTTTAATGTGTGGGGGTCGAAAATTGTTTTCATTTTTTATTTTTTTAATAGGAGTTTTAGAAGAAAATTCCTAAATTAGAACGCTTCAAAATTTGATGGTGGGTCCATGTCGAAAATATAAGTGCTTAACAAAATAATTACAAGAAAATGCCATTCAATACTACTATCTAAGAGGCATTTTAAAAAAATGTCACAAAATTAATTTTAGAGTCATTTGGAAGGAAAATGACAGTAAATGTGAAAATTACCTTATTTGCCCCTATTTATTGATAGAAGTTAATGAAAAATTAGTCATAGTAATGGTGGTGGACATAACTTCATGGTGGTGGATTGTACGTCAACCTACAACACAATCAAGCCAATCAAGCCGTGGGGTGACGCACCCCGTATTTTTTATTTTTATTTTTGAATTGTTGTTTGATGTAGGAAAAAATATGTTTCCGCTCTTGTTCTTGGCTGAAATCCTTTTGGAAAGAATTTTTTTGAAATAGCACATTGATTTTTGAAATTGAGTGAGGAGGATTGTTTGAAATAAAACATTTGATGTCTCTTTTTAGGAAATCATAGTGATATTGTTGCTCGCCAGTTTTAGAAAAAAATAATCTTTACGAGTCGCCAACTAACATTAGATTTCATTAGTGTGTTATGTCACTGGATTTGACGAAAATCAATTTTTGGCCCTTTTAAAAAAAAATGCTCTTTTTGAAAGAGGGTTTTCAGAGATTCTATAGAAAGGACTCAGAAGTCAATTATGGTCGAGGAAGGTGTTAGGCACCACAAGACGCTCGTCGCAAAAGACGGTACCTACGTTCATCTTAGTCCAATGTTAAATTCATTCCTAAATGCTTTAATTAGACTTCTTTTAAAAATACTTTTTTATTGAGTAAGGGTGAGTTTTGACTCTGTATCTATATGTATATGACTTGCAAGATGTAACACATATGTATGTGACATGTATAGGATGAAATGCATGTGTATGATATGCATAAGTGCCTTCTAAAATTATGCCATGTACGTATATGACATACATGATAAAACACGTAGCATTCAGATTATGAAGTAAACCAATGCAAACAAGTGGAGTAAAATCGATTTGTGATTTTTGAAAATGGGGTTACGGGGAGTGAAACCCTAGTGGGCTTATGTGCAACAAGTGTGGAGTAAGCCAAAATGACACATAAACTACATGAATTTGACATGACAATGACATGCAAAGTTTGGGCTTAAAATGATTTTTACACATTAATGAAGCATGTGAAGGATTAAGCATGAATTTTGCATTTTAAAATATCATGGGTTTACCTTAACTGGAATTTGACATTGCTAAGACTATGGAAGCATATACCATCACATATTGATGAAAAATGAAAGGAATTTAACATGAATTTTACGCGTTGACATGTGCGGTGACATTAATCTATGTGACACTTATTTAACATGAGACATTTCAAATATTCCTAACCTAGAGGATGCTCTAATGAAATTTTATGAATTAATTGTGAAAACAAAACATTGATTTTTTTTGGTTTGTTTACTTGAAAACCTTAAATGTTTGAAGTATAAATATACTTTAACCTATATGAGATTAAAAGATTTATAAATTGATTTGGTTTATTTATTTTTTATGGTTAGAATCTTTGAAATAGAACTTGGACCTAATTTGAGGAAAAAAATTAACAAAATTTTAGTGTTATCGGCAATTTTGATAAGTCATTTTCAAAATTTTGGGATGCAATAAAAAATTCTCGCCATTCTCCATCTTTTTCTAAAATCTCAACGTGTGGGTTTGGCACCCTCATCACAAATTTTATTTGGCTTATCTTAAAAGGATTCCAAACAGACAAAGAATAGAATGTTTTGTGCTTTCTTAGTTATAGGAAGTTGTACGGTAGTGCAACGAGGGGTATCCTCATCTCATCTTTCTTAATTATAAGTTGTGTGATAGTTATAGGAAATTGTGCAGCATTGCAATGATGAAAAGAATATATATTTGTTTGGAAAAAAAAATTACAAAGGTTGTTTCGAATAATTTTTGAGTTGGGATCGTATTGATTATGAAAATTTTGATTTTATTTTTCTGAGAGCACAAAAGTTCTAGAACATGGTAACCAGACTTCAATTGGAAAAACTCAAAACATTAAATCTTTTCATTATTATAATGCATACAAACTTCATGTTTTGTAAAAAACAATTTGAGGCAGTTTGGGTGGTGCAAGGAGAGGTTAAAATTACAAAATATCAGAAGTTCCAGAATGTAGCGTTTGTTGAAATCCATCAAGAACTTGGTCATAATGACCTTTAATGGAGAAGTACAAAACACGAAACTTACGCACTATTGAGAGAAGTTTATATTATTTCTTTAGCAAAACATGATTTAAAATAATTTAGCTGGTGAAAAAGTGACTTGAAATTCTAGGAAGTAGAAATTTTCAGAATATAGTGTTTTACCAAAAATCGTTAAAAAACTTTATTCTCTTGACCTTAGATTGGAAAACTTAGGATTAGAAAAATGTTTGTTAATCTTAAATATACAAGTTCAATTTTAGGCGAGAATCATTTTGAAATCATTTTATTTGAGAAAATAGGCTGAAATTTCTGAAAATAGAATATTTTCAGGATTTTTTTTATCGGAAAACCGTTAAAATTTGATTTAAACAGCTTCACGTGCAAACACTCAAAATACTAATTCATTTGTTATCCTAATAACTACAATTCTTGTTTTAGGCAGAATTTGATTTACCGTTTCTTGATTAGAGAAAAATCAGATCTAAGTTTTTTGGGAACATGGATTTTCCAAAACACTGTCTTCATCGAAATGAGCCACGACGTTGGTTAAAACGACTTGAAATGAGAAAACTAAAAACACAAAGTTTAATCATTATCTTGAGATTTTCGCTTTTCATATTTTAAGAAAAATAATTTGAACTTGTTAAGATGCTTAAAAATAACACATAAGTTCATGGGAATAGAAAGGAGTTCTGAAAAATAGTGTCATAAAAAGTATACTGAATAAATTGTTTTAAGGCCTTATTTTCACAAAATAAAAACATGGAAAATTTCTCTTATTCCGAGGCTACAACTTCTGTTTTATGTGTGAAAGCAAATTCATAATACAGAAACACCTAAATTAGACATGCAACATGTAGCATTTTGCTGCAAATGATGTATGTAGAGTGCGAGTTTATGAACAAGACTTCTTAATCTTTTTGGAAATGTATTGTCTAGTAAAAATGATTGGCGTAGATTTGTTTAAATCACGTCGGAACACGTATGCCTAGGAAGAATCCTGGGCTTTACCATTTATGATTTCTACCATCGATGGGAAACAAAAATGACAAGCTAAAATATCTGTCCGGGGTTTCAAATTTTGGACGGTTTAACTAAATCCACGAAGATATTTATCACTTAAAACAATTTGATTTTTATTGTTATTTTTACTCCAAAATTTAGCGAAATAACCATCTGTTTTAGGCCTTTTTTTCTTATACAAATTTGGCATAGTAACGACTATATTTTAACCATTTTTAGTCAGAATTTCGGCAGAGTAACGCTAGCGTATAAATATTTATGTATGTAAAAACCCGAGAAACATAAGTAGAGATAAAATGAAAAATGAATCTTATATCATAAAAATATGTGTTGGGACGTTCCTAGCCTTCAGTTGTCAACATCACCAACATTGTCTAAGAAACAAGTACAGTAATCTTGTCACATATTCGTATGTGTAAGACTTTTAGTGCAAGAATGGAAATATACGGTAAATAAATATTAAATACAAACAAAAAACCTTGAAATGAGATTAAGGATCGTCGGTATACCTAGCATTAAATTTCAAAGCGTTCCTAATTTGGATAGAGGTTCGGTAGTGGCCGGTAAAAGTTCCTGGTCTATTTTTTTACGAGTCTAACCCTCGAGAATTCTATCAATCACCTAAAATATCAATACACCCTGTAATGACTCTACTAGGTTGTAACGACCCAATTGCCAAGGTTCGCCACACAATTTCTCCCGAAAAGAATTAATACTAAAACTGAATAGCCAATATTTTATTTTATAAAAATTTGAGAAATTTTACAAACTATGTCGAAAATTATATTTATCAATTAATCGAGGAATCAATTTTCCAATAGTAAACAATAAATATAGATATTACAAATTTAATCCAAATTCAATTATAATTTCAGGTGCTTCTCCATTTTTCGTTGACCCTGCAACAAATACTGTAGGGTTGTGAGCCAAAATTCAGTAGAATTTTAACTCCTTTAGTATATGTATTTAATCAATACAACAAATAAACATACAAACATGTATCTCACATAATTACCACATAGTACATAGTAAAAAATATTTCATGAAAACCAACAATTATAATAGTAATAACATAAATCGCATAATATATAAAGGGATTAAATACATATATTAAAAGAGTTAGAAATTCTACTTGAAATCCAAAATTGATAATAATTCGCCGAAGAAATTATTTTTCTCATTCTTCCTATTATTTTTATTTTTCTTATTTATTTGTAGTGAAAAGCATCAACAAATTTCCTTCTTTATTTCCTCCTCTTGATTCCCAGTATATCGCTCATATATGATCCATATATACATAAAGAGAGGGAAAAGTAAAACACCTAACAAGTAATCACTTATTCCAATACAACATATGTGGCAAAGTCTTAACATAAAGATTGGTTGTAACAACGCGTGGAAAGCAAATAAAGGTTATATGATGACTATGAAATAAATATGAATAATTGATGTTGTCAAAAAATTCCTGATATGTGTAACAACTCTTCATGTGCCAGAAACCTCCACAACCTGCAAACCAACTTGCAAAACCAGTTAGTTCTAAGGGGGGACACTAGTGTGGTGTTGGCTAAAGAACTTCTGACGTGAGAATAAGTTAAACCGCTCTATGAATGAGTGCTTAAAACTGTATTATGAATGTAATATTGAGAGTTGTTTGTATGATACCCATTTTCCCTGCATATATTCGTGCCAGTTTTCCTCATAACCGCCCTTCTTATGATTCTCTCCACGTTCCATATTTAGAAGTAGTGAAAGCTATCCATGCTCCCATTATGGGTCGTCGCAATGATTATGCCAATGAGTATAGGGGGAGGTAGGTAAGGTAACGGTTATCGTTGACCTACCATTCTTAGATTTGATAATTAGGCCTCCATTAGAAGGCTTTATTTTGTACCGGATCAGCCCATACGTGGCTGGGCTTCCTAGATAGGCCAGGTGTATTTATGTTTGGGCTGTTAACACGGTTGGCCCAAGATCAATTCTCGGACCACTTCAGCCGAGTTGGATTTTATCGACTGATTCGACCTGACTTCTCTACCCCGGTTTCTACAATTTTTAGAGTGGGAATTTCTCCAACATTATTTGTCCTCCTGACTTTCGTGGCGATTCATCGAAGTAAGATGAAAGATCATTCTTCTTCTATTTTAGTAATGTCCTCGTCTTTAGTGTGATTTTTTTTGAAGTTACAATTTTGACTTGGTTCAACCAGAACTCTATGCCTATTGATTGAGTTCTATTTGGTGAAGACTGAGCTAGACACGAAGGTTGAGGCTATACTAGTCGAGCCAACGTAATAACAAGTAATGTCAGCAGCTGTGTGCAGGACTCTTGGGGTTTTCTGGTTATGCTCAACTCGCTCCTAATTAGGCTTAGCTCAACTCCGACTAGATTTAGCTTAACTTTGACTAAGTCAACTCGTTCTACACAGTGCATATCGGTTGAGCATCATTTGACTAATTAACCATCTTTTCCATCTTTAGTCTTATCAGTCTTGTAATGATGATACTTGGTAATTATGACTGGATTTAGGCATCTCCCGTATTTGATCTCGAAAACCATCGCTTTTTCCTCGATATTTGCTATCGCTGTTTCGCTCCATACGTCATAAATATTTCAACGATTGAGTTTCACTTTTCCTGTCATTTCATAATCACCAGTTTGTCTATTTAAAGCCAAGCCACATCGAGACTTTTTCCCAATTTTTTTTTTCTAATTTTCTTTCTTTTTCTTCCTTCTATCTCCTTTTATATTAGTTCAAATATGGCTTCATTATCATTTGCTTCTGACATTTTTGACGCCGTTTAGGTGGAAAGAAAGAAGGAAGTAAGACTAGGGTATCGCTTTCGTGAACTCATGATGATGGCGAAGACCCTTGACGAAAGGCACCCTAGGCTTTGGGCTATTGTGGATGCTAGTGCCCTCTTTAATTCCTTCGATCTCGCCTATTTCTGCTCGATATCCCAACTCCACCAACTTCATGGTCAGTTGCGGGTGGTAGAGAAACAAATTGAAGAGTTGCGAGCCCAAGTATATCTCTATAAAACTCACAATGGCATGCTGAAGGCAGAGAGGGAGAAGCTTCTGGACAAGAACGAGGAGAAAAATGAAAAAATACGCTCCTTGGTTCTAGCACTCAGCTAATATATAGCGGGTGACTTCTACCGTTCGAGTTCGGAATCTGAAGACTTAGGCTCTTTGCCTTCACCTAGATTGGAGTAGTGTTTTTTTTTTTTTTTTTGAAAAAAGCCTCAAGAGCATTTTTTTGAACAATACAGGCTTATTAGTCACCAAATAAGCCCTTACATATATAATTCCCTTTTCCAATCCGAACTCCATGGTAAGAAGCGATAAGTTCAAGACTGGAAAAAAAAACAATATCTTGAGTAGGATTACTGTGATGGTAAAATCTGATTCATGTAATTACGTCTTATTTTGTATTGACTCCGTAGTAAGAAGTAATAATTTTAATACTTTTGTTTTTCTTTTAGATTGTAATGACATATCCATTGTTTATAAGAAACTATCGAATTTCATATGTCGTGTGTTGGATAAAATTACAAAATAGTACTTGGACTAGAATGGATCATTCATCGTTCGGGCATAAAGTATGAATTCTCAACCGTCACGTTTAACAATATTCAAAGTTTGGATAATAGGAGTAAATCTTCCAATCATGACTTTAATGAAGGTAAGTCCTCGCCCCGTGAAGGTGATTAATCGGGAAAGAGTAAGAAGTATATTCCTATTTCTCAATAAATATATTTTTATCCTCCTTTACCCTCTTCCACATCAAGTTTAACTAATAAACATGATGTGGATTGTATGTGTCTTGACAGGCTAATATAAATAATGTACTTACTGACCTGAAATTGTCACACATTAGTTCTTGAGAGAGTTGTTGCAAATGGCTCAACGTTTTTGCCAAGTCAATTTGAGCAGCTTGGTATTGGCTTTGCCATTAAGCATTTACTGAGTGGACTGATTAGAGCAGCTCGGTTAGTGTGTTGGGCTGATCTGGATAGTTTGATAAACTGATGAGCTAATCTTTGTAGCTTAGTTTGATTGGCGAACTGATCTAGGTAGTTTATTTGGTCAAGGAGCGGATCTTGGTAGCTCAGTTTATAAACCGATAAGCTAATGAACTGATCTAGGTAATTCAGTTTGATTAATGAACTATCATTGGCAGCTTAGTTTATGAATAAACTGATGAGCTGATCTTGGCAGCTCAGTTTATGAATGAGTTGATCTTGGCAGCTCATTTACGAATGAACTGATCTAGGCAGTTCAATTTGATTAATTAGTTGGCCTTTGCGATCCAGACGAATAAAATGATCTAGGCAATTCAGTTTGATTAATGAGCTGGCCTTGGCAACTCAGTTTAGGAATAAATTGATAAGCTGATCTTGACAGCTCAATTTATGGATAAACTGATCTAGGTAATTTAGTTTGATTGATGAATTGGCCTTGGTAGCTCAGATAAATTAACTGATCTAGGATGTTCGGTTTGATTAATGAGCTAGCCTTGGAAATTCAGACGAATGAACTGATCTAGGCAGTTCAATTTGATTAATGAGCTGACCTTGGCAACTCAGTTTAGGAGTAAACTGATGAGCTAATATTGCCATCTCAGTTTATGGACAGGCTGATCTAGGTAGAAGCATAGGAGTGGTTATTATTTGAAATTCCTTTATGAGAGTAAATGGATTTGACTACTTATTCAAAAATTAATGATCGAAAATGTAAACAATTCTTCTCCAAATCCTTAATGAAAAACCACATAACAGATAATAAGAGACTCACACAAAGTATTTTCATAAGTGCGCAATGTTCCATGGTCGAGGAATTGGCACACCATCCAGGTCTTCCAACTAGTACGTCCTCATCTTGTTCACCTTAACTACCTTGTATGGTCTTTCCCAGGTAGGAGCTAGTTTTCCTAACCTAGCTTCTGGGTAGTATGGCATTACCCTCTAAAACACCAACTCTCCTACTATGAAGTGCCTTGGGCGGACTGCATGGTTGAACATCCTTACCATCTTTAATTTGTAAGCTGCCATCCTCAAGTTGCTTGGTCTCGTTTCTCTTCCAGTTGATCTAACTCTTGGCGTATAACAACCTTATTTTCTATGATATTAACTGTTTTATCTCACCTATAAGGTAAAATAATCTCCACTAGGACCACTGCTTCTGTCCCGTATGTCATAGAATAAGGTGTTTCCCCGGTGGTTGTTCTTGGAGTCGTACAGTAGGCCCATAAGATTACTGAATGTTCTTCTACCCATTTACATTTGGCATAATCCAACCGCTTTTTGAGTGCTTCTTTGATTAACCTATTCGTTACCTCTACTTTCCCGTTTTCCTATGGATAAGCAGGGCTTGATATCCGATGTTGTATCTTCAAATCATTATACATCCAAGTAACCTTCTCCCCAGTAAAAGGGGTTCCATTGTCTGATATCAAAACTACTGGAATACCGAAATAACATATTACTTGCTTCCAAAGGAAATTCTCGACTTCATTTTTGCCCACTGACACAAATGCATCAGCGTCCACCCATTTGGCGAAGTAATCAATCACTACCAGTAAATATTTCTTATTTCCAAGCACCAACATGAATGACCATAGGATATCCATCCCCCATTGAGAAAAAAACCATGGGTTGTAGATGGGTGTTTGTGCTTGAGAGAGAAACTGGATGTCATTAGAAAATCGTTGCCATTTGTCGCACTTCTTGACATACTCCTTCACATCGTTGCGCATCATTTGCCAATAATACCCAATCGTAAGTTTTTTGTGTGCCAAGGTTTTCCTCCCTAATGGTTTCCATAAACTCCTTCGTGGATTTCTTGTAATACATAGCTGGCTTCTTTTGGTCCTAAGCACAGTAACAAAGGTTGCGTGAAAGACCTTCGGTACAACTTGCCATCCATCATGATATACCTTGATACTTTATACAAGATTTTCCTAGCCAATTATTTGTTGTCTAGTAGTGTTCTTTCACTTAAGTAACGTACCGAATGAGTTCTCCAATCATTTTCTTGTTGCAACTATCCGATGCAAGCATAGGATTCAGTTTGAGTTGATACAGATGGCTGTTCTGAATAATCCACCACCTTGGATTGTTGATCTGGACCAAAGGATGATTCCAACATTGATAGCGCATTTGTTTTTTCATTTTTAGCCCTTGGGATAGCTTCAATCTTATAGCTGTCAAAGGCTTTCATCAATTCTTTTACTTTATCAACGTAGAAGCTCAACATCTCTTCGTTGACCACGTACCCACTATTTATTTGATTTACCATGAGCTGTGAATTTGACCTAACCTCCACATTAAGGGCTTCCCAACTCTTTTGTTAAGGTTAGGTCCAGAATTATAGATTCGTACTCTATCTCGTTGTTAGACGCTTTGAATCCGAGTTGTATAGCCCTCTTGAGCTCATTACCTTCTGGGGTTTCCAGAATTATGCCAATTCCAAATCATCTTGAGTTTGATACTCCATCAACCCATAATTTCCAAGGTCCTATTGGTGTTAATGAACATTCGCTATCCTCTTTGGTCATTCCTTTTGGAGGTTTTAGCTCCGTAATGAAGTCAACCAACACTTGGCCTTTGATTACTGTCATGGGCTTAAAGGTCACACATAACTCTCCTATCTCCACCACCTACTTCATAAGGTAGCCCAAAGCCTCTGGCCTATGCATTTGCATTAGTGCCCTAATGGGGTACGAGGTCAACATATTGATTGCATGCGCTTGGAAGTAAGGTTTGAGCTTTCAATGAGCAGTTACCAGGGTCAAAGTGAGTTTCTCAAGCTCTATATAACAGGTTTCTACTCGGACCAATGATTTACTTACATGAAATGCTGGCCTCTTCCATCTTGTGCATTCCGTCACCAGTACTGGACTAATCACAACTAGGGTAACTTTCAAATACAGGTACAACTCATCCCCAGGGTCAATCCTGGCTAAATTTTCAACAGTACCCAAGTAATCTTTGATGGACTGCAAAACACATTCGCTGTCTTTGTCCCATAAAAAATTCTTACTTTCTTTCAAAATCTTGAAGATGAGAGCACATCTGTCTATAAATTTGGAGATATACCTGTTCAGGGTAGCCAATCTTCCAGTCAGCACCTGGACTTCACATATCGTTGTGGGGGACTTCATATTTTGAACGACTTCTATTTACCCAGTATTAACCGTGATGCCCGTCTTGTTCACCACAAAACCAAGGAACTTGCTCGACGTCACCCCGAATGCGTATTTTTTAGGGTTCAACTTCATATTGTACTTTCGCAATATTGCAAAAGTTTTCTCCAGATGCTCTAAATGATCTTTCTCCTTAGTACTCTTAACCAACATATCATCTATATAAACCTCCATAGTTGTTTTAATTTTTTCTTGGAACATGTGGTTCACCAGTCGTTGGTATGTCTCCCCTGTATTCCTCAAACCGAAGGGCATCACTCTATAGCAGTACGTACCAATAGGGGTGATGAAAGATATTGATTCTTCGTCCTGATGATTCATCCAGATCTGATTGTACCCCGAGTAGGCATCCATTATGGATAATAGTTCTTGCCCAACAGTTGCGTCTACCATTTGGTCTATTCTAGGCATCGGATAACAATCTTTAGGGCATGCCTGGTTAAGATTGGTAAAATCCACGCACATCCTCCATTTTCCATTCTTCTTCTTGACCAGCACTGGATTGGCTAGCCACTTTGGGTAGATTACTTCTCTTATATGCCCTATTCTGAGCTGTCTCTGTACTTCAGACATTATCACTTCACTTTTCTTTAGATTGAACATCCTTATCTTCTGTCTTACTAGAGGGTAGGACCTCTAGATATCAAGTCAATGAACCATCACCTTGGGGTTGATCCCTTTCATATCTTTAGGAGCCTAAGTGAACACGTCCAAATTTTTCCCTAATAGTTGCATGAGCTTTTCGTCCTCAAATTTGCACAGTGACACACCAATCAATAGCTTCTTGGCCCCTTAACTGAAATTGACCTCTCTGACCTTTTTTATCTTGGTGAAGGACTACAGGATGCTCCTTGAAATCATCGATCTCTTGTGCCAAACTACTGGTCTAAACTCCGACGTTCTCCTGAGTTGGGCTACTGAACTGAGCTCTAACGAGCTCCTGAGCTAGGCTATTGACGAGCTCTGGCAAGCCACTACTTCTGAACTGGGATGCTGATTTGAGCTATATTGAATCCTTACTCCTATGAACATTTGGTTATCTTCTTCCTCTTCCTAGTTATTGCTAAACACTACTTGGATGCCACTTGGTTTCCTCGGATGACAGCCATCTTGCTATCCTTTACGTATTTTACACATTGATGGAGTGTTAATGCTACAACCCCCATCACATGAAGCTAGGGTCATCTTAGGATAACATTGTAAAGGGATGTTGAATTCATTATATTGAACTCTATAGCCTTGGTCAATCAATCCCCATCTTTGCTCACTACGACAGGTAATATGACCTTCCCCGTTGGAAAGCTTAGGTCTTCATTAAAACTTACCATCAGCATTTGGGTTCTCCTAATGTTTGAGCTGCGTACACCCGTATGATTGAGGGTGTAAACAAAAATGATGTTGATTAAACTGCCTGTGTTGACCAGAATTCTTCGTACCTCGAAGCTAGAGATCCAAAGCATTATTACTAAGGCATCATCGTAAGGATGAGCCACTTCCCCATAGTCCTCTTTGCCAAATATGATCTCCAATCTAGTTCCACTCGTCGGAGTCATTACTTCTCTGCTGCCCAATTTCTTTTTTGCTTCACAGACCATTCTCTTTCGCTTGTTGTCCGCTTTCTCGGTATAGAGATCAGTTGCATTTATCACGAAGTTGGCCTCAGGAACGCTACTAGGGTTATTATCCCGCGTCTCAAAGGATGCAGTAGTATGAACTCTACTTGAAGCCTCCACATATGTTTTCGTATTGATAGGTGGAATTTGTCTATATATATTCCCAAGTCGATTTTGGTAGTTTTCGACTGTTATTGTAGTGTTTTAATATGTCTTAATATGTTTTTATTTGTTTTGTTATAAATCAGGTGTTTGGGACAAAAAGGGATGAAAACGGTCCATAAACGAGCAAATCGGTGGAACGTCAGTGGAAGAATGGTGGAAAAAGAGTAAAGAAGAAAAGTGCAGGATTGTAGGCCCACTGCTGTAGTGGTGAAACCACCGCTGCAACAGTCAATAGAATAGGACCTTTCTACTTGCCCACCGCTGCAGGGGTGATTCCCACCGTTGCAGCGGTCCAACATCAGATCTTTTATATATTTTTAGGATATTTTTTGATATTTTAGATCCCATAAGTATGTCCCTTCTTCCCAACACTTGGAGGACATTTTTGGGAAGGTTTTGAGAGCTCCAAACCATATCAACCAATAGAAGATCACAAAGCCAAGAAGAGGGCTATGGCCATGTGTAGTTAAACATATATTATTTAGGGCTTGATGTAGTTCATGAAAACATGCTTGGAATAAATCGATATTTTGTTAACAATTGTTTATATTTATCCGATTGTGTTAACCATTCTTCCACTTCCATTATATGTTTGTTATGATATATTGAGAATACAAGGTTTGACACTTAGGAGAAGTAACCCCGGATTCAGATTAGGGTTTAAACACAATGTGATAATCTAATGACCTGGGAGGGTATTAGAAAGTGTGCAATCCATGAGGTTGGGGCGAGACTCATGTGACCAAGTGTCGTATAGAGGCTAGACGGGGATGTTGGTGTAGACGCTAAGCCACATATTCATTCACTTTACACTTGGGAGAGGTAGTGAGTAAGATTTCGATACCTAGATTATCGAATAGTGTGAATGCCATTAATGTAAACTAGATTGAATCGAACGCATTTAAATGAACGAAGTTAATCTCTAGACAATTTACTCACATTAACGTCAATATTAGCATAATTAGTTTAATTTAGTTTAGTATATTTTATTAACAAAAACTAAATTTGAATCGCCTAGATAAAGTTAGGTTATGACAATTGCGGTACTTGACGACAGTTTAATCCAATCCCTGTAGATACCAAAACCCTTACTCTTCCCATTATACTAAAACTTGACTCGTACACTTGCGGTGAAAGTAGCGACGTAATATTCCGTTACTAAATTTTTGGCGCTGTTACCGGGGATTGGTTTTTAGATTGTTGTTGATATTGTGAGTAAGTAACTTGATTTTAATTTATGCATTTATTTTATTTTTAATTTTTGTTTGTAGTTTTGTTTATCTTGCGAGGTACTTGAAGATGTTAGATCAATAAGTGCTATTGCATTTCTTTCAACGAGATTTCGAGCTGTTTTATTGTACTTAGAATAAATACAAGGAGTTTCTATTCCGGTTCCCCAATCATCATTTCCAGAGAGAGTGTCAATTACTAAACTTCCTCGACGGGTTATTGTCCGCAACAAGAACTTGGGTGGACAGAGGAAACGGTACTACTTCTTTCGACCAACTAACCGCGGATGAAGCCTATAAGTTGTTGGAAGCCATAGCCGAGTTTGATTTTCGGAGTTGGAATTATTTAACAAGCAACTAAAGCTTGGGGGATAGTTTCACCATTTCGGCGCCATGGATTGACACATCGGACCAACATGTAGAGTCTTCTCCTACCCTGGAAGAAATATTCGCTGAATTTATGGGGGAGACTCAGGCGTTCTGGAGGAAAACGAATGACCGACTCAATGAGTATGAGGACTGTCTTGACAAAATTGAGATGATCTGCACTGAAATTGATGAGACTGTAAAGTCTCTTGAGAATCAAATCGGTCAGCTTATCTGTTTTATTGAGGCCAAGGCAGAAATGGTGGCATTAAGACACACACAAGTCATATCTGAATGTGAAAGCCACTGTGAGAAACCAAATACGAGTGGGAGGAACTTGGGTTCATGATATGACGATGATTCGAATGAGATGAAAACCCAAGCATGGATTGACGATTGAGATTCTTCACCATTTGAGATTTAACTATTGATGCCTCCACCGATCCAAGATGATCATATCTATGAGGATCCAATGTGGCTCAATTATCGTCCACCACCTTTAGCAACGTTAGTTCAGGCCAACCGAGCACATGAGACGGAGATGGAGACGAGTCTTGTTGAGAGTTCGAGCCAAGCAATGCCAAATCTCACCAAGCTTGAGAGCGTTCAAAATCATGACCCATATGTGGTGTTGTACGATACTTACTATGGGCGGAAGTTGCTCTTTGACGAGCACTTCTCGATGTCAAGTCAAAGACTATATACCAAACGCTTCTTGGGAAACAACCTAAGTTTTCAAAATAAATTAGATCATTACCACCGACTTCATTCAGAGGCGATATTGTCTCGCCTCCTAGGTACGTGTTCTAAACCCCCTTCGTCGACATGCTTTATTTCAAATGTTGAGATTGATAATTGGGTCATTGTGGACACTGACCGTTTTAAGTTTGGGGGTGATGTTTAGTATGTTTTATTGTTGTTAGTTATGTTGTATTGTTTTTAATGTTTCCATGTTTGTTAGTTTAGTGTAAATGTGTTTATTTTTGATGGATGTGTTGCTATGTGCTGAGTTTTGTAGTTCATCTGGGCCATTACCTGATGATGATATTATCCCTTAGTTGTATATTGAGGTCAAGGGTAATACCCATTCATGTGTGTTCTGTGTGCTTGGCATGTCGTTTTGGTAAAAATTATTGTGGATTCTAATTTGCACGAGCACGTAGACTCAATTTATAGTTATCCAATTGATTAGACGTCAATTATTCATTTGCCAAGTTCATGATAATTTAAGGATTCTAAAACCTGATTAGGGGAAACTTGAGGTGAAATCTTAGGTGAGGTAGTTCAGGAGACATGGTTTAGGCATTTATTTTGAAAGCTTGAGCCTTTAAAACTTACTTTTTAATATGTTTATCCCTCGTTACTATGTCGAAGCCTATAAGCTGTTTCAGTTATGAACACGCAACAAATACCCTGGCCGATAAAACGTTTTCCAAACCTAAGTCCCTATACCAAAGACACAATTTGAGTGAAATCAAGTTAGCATTCGTTTATGCTACTTGAAGTGAGCGATTGGATTTTGGATGAAGTTTTCATTGGTTCGGTATTTGAGTAACCACTTGTCATTTTTCTTTCGTTTTAACCATACTTGTGAAATTGTAATAATCGAATAAGTTTGAGGGTGTGGTTTGTTAAAAAAAAAAAACATATGTTAATATAGTTCTATTATAGTTTCTTTTGACAAGTGAGTACGGAGTTCTTAATGTATGTTCAAGGTTGTTTCGAATTAATCTGTGGGGGTTCGAGAGTGATTGTGTTCCAAATGTTGTGCTTTGGGTATCGTTAAGTTAATAACATTAACCTGCTTTATATTCCTGATATACCCCTAGCCAAATGTTCCAAACCGAACCAAGTCCTATTGATCTTTTTGAACTTCCAAACCTACATTAGTAGAGAGTGGAACTCAGTTAGGCATATGGATATCCTAATCTTTTATGGTATAAGTGGTGAGCTTCGTTGGTGGATAATCCAATCCGGTCTTTGAATAGTTATATAATTGAGTTTTCACACACACACTTGAGCAAGATCTAGAATGGCATTTACCATTATCGAATGTTGAAATTCTAGAATACCACATGATGCGTTTTACTCCTGAACTCGATATAATTGGGGAACGTTGAAGGAAAACCTTTTGGTCGATTAGTTGAATTCAAAACACGCATATCGTTATGTTTAGGTTGTTTGTGTTTTTATTCGCTGTTTAGTATTTGTGTTAGTTAATTTCGTTGTTTGTTTTTTTTTTATTTTAGTATGAGTGTTTTGTTCGAGTACTAGCAAAATTCTAAGTTTGAGGGTATTTGATAGGTGGAATTTGTCTATATATTCCCAAGCCGATTTTGATAGTTTTTGAGTGTTATTATAGTGTTTTAATATATGTTAATACGTTTTTATTTGTTTTGTTATAAATTAGGTATTTGGGATGAAAAAGGATGAAAACGGTATATAAACGAGCAAATCGGTGGAACATCGATTGAAGAACGGTGGAAAAAGAGCAAAAAAGGAAAGTGCAGGATTGCAGGCCCACCGCTACAGTGGTCAATAGAATAGGACCATTTTGCTTTCCCACCATTGCAACGGTCATCCGTCAGTGACCTTACTGACTTCCCACCGCTGCAGCGGTCCGACACCAGATCTTTTAGATATTTTTGGGATATTTTTTATATTTTGGATCCCTTAAGTATGGACCTTCTTCCCAACACTTGGAGGACGTTTTTGGGAAGGTTTTGAGGTCTCCAAACCATATCAACCAAGAGAAGATCACAAAGCCAAGAAGAGGAAACGATCTCGGAGCGGTTTTAGTGTCGGATATTCGGATAACAACTAGTCTCCTTGTTTCTCTCTTTATTTCTTAGTTTTGGTTGATAGTTTTGTTTATGTTTAGCATGTGTATTGTTGTATATGTGGTTATGTCCATGAGTAGCTAAACATATATTGTTTAGGGCTTGATGTAGTTCATGAAAACGTGCTTTGAATAAATCAACGTTTCTTTAACGATTGTTTGTCTAAATCTGATTGTGTTTACCATTTTATTACAATCTTGATATGCTTGTTATGGTATTAGGGTTGGTTTTGAGAATATGGGGTTTGACACTCGGGAGAGGTAACCACGGATTCAGACTAGGGTTTAAATACAACGTTACGATCTAATGACCAGGAGAGTATTAGAAAGTGTGCAATCCGTGAGGTTGGGGCGAGACTCATGTAAATAAGTGTCATATAGACACTAGACGGGGACGTCGGCATTGATGTGAAGTCACATATTCATTCAATTTACACTCAGGAAAGGTAGTGAGTGAGATTTCAATACCTAGATTGTCGGATAGTGTGAATGACGTTAATGTAAACTAGATTGAATTGAACGCGTTTAAATGAACGAAGTTAATCCCTAGACAATTTACTCCCATCAACATCAATATTAGTATAATTAGTTTAATTTAGTTTAGTATATTTCATTAACAAAAACTAAATTTGAATCGCCTAGGTAAAGTTAGGTTATGATAATTGCGGTACTTGACGACAGTTGAATTCAATCCCTGTGGATATGACAACCTTTACTCTTCCCATTATACTAAAACTTGACCCGTACACTTGCGGTGAAAGTAGCGACGTAATATTCCGCTACCATGTATCCACAAGCCATGGGATTTCTCCTTTCTAACTCAGACGTGTTGCACTTAACTGTAATTGTCTCATCTCGTTAGTGAACATTTTGTTCTTCTTCCCATAGACGGCGCCAAATAATGTTGCCAAAAAATCGCTGGTATATGTAACAACTTCTCACGTACCAGAAACCTTCACAACCTGCTATCCAACCTGCAAAACTAGTTAGTTCTAAGTGGGGACACCGGTGTGGTGTCAGATAAAGAACCTCCGGCGTGAGAATAAATTAGACCGCTCTATGAATGAATGCTTAAGACTGTATTATGAATGTAATATTGAGAGTTGTCCATATGATACATGTTTTCCCAGTATATATTCGTGTCAGTTTTTCTCGTAACCTCTCTTTCCATAATTCTTTCCACGTTTCATATTTTGTAGTAGTGAAAGCTATCCATTCTCCCATTATGTGTTGTTAAGATGATTATGCCAGTGAGTGTAGGAGGGAGGTAGGTGAGGTAACGATTATCGTTAACTTACCTTAGATCTGATAATCAGGCCTCCATTAGGAGGCTTCATTTTGTACTAGATCAGCCCATGCGTGGTTGGGCTTCCTAGGTAGGTGATGAGTGGTTTATTTATCAACAACTCAAGTATTTTTAGGTTCAAATATTTGTGTGTTTTTAAGCATTTTTGTTAGTTTAATAGGTTTTTATGTTATTTTGTAGGTTTATAAATAAATGGGAAACAAGATACAAAATTGGTTCAGGTGTAGTAACTTCAAGACTATTTTTTTACAATGATTCAATTGTATTTTGGAAACTCTCAAAACATGAAAGTTCTATATCTATGTCTTAAAGTTTTATAGGTTTTTGAATCACCTCAATTGGAGTTCGGACGAGGAAGTTACGGCCAAATTACGAAATAGATGTAAGTTCTGGCAAATGTGCACTGTAGCGAGAATTTGATCACTGCAGTGAGATCCCGTCAGTAAGTTTACCAACTTCTGCTCGCTGCAGTGACCAGACACCAGCTGGTAATGATATTTTCAGATATTTTATAATATTTTGGTGTTCTAATTGATATCTACTCATTCCCACTCATACCTAGAACATTTTTGGGAGTTTTTGGGAGCTCCAAGATCAGACCAACAAGAGGAGAACACCATTGGAGAAGAGGAAACAAGATCGGAGCGGATTTTACGGACGTGGAATCATCCATTCTTCAGATATCGGCTATTCTCTCTTATTTCTCTCTTTATTGCTTAAATCTTGTTGGTTGTTTGATAATGTATAACTCATTTTTAGTTGAATATTTGGTTATGACCATGAGTTAAACGTTTATTATTTAGGGATTGATGTAGTTCACGAGTATGTTATTTGAGTAAATCTTTGTTTCGTTAGCAGTTATTCATCCTTATTCGATTGTGTTTACCATTCTATTACTTCCATTTTATGCTTGTTATGATATTGTGGTTGATTTAAGAATACAGGGTTTGATACTCGGGAGAGGTAATCCTGGATTCAGACTAGGGTTTAAACACAACACGACGTTCTAATGTTTCGGGAGATTATTAGAACGTGTGTAATCTGTGAGGTTGGGGAAAGACTCATGTAATCATTTAGATGCTAGATAGGGATATCGGTGTTGATGTGATTGCATATTCACCCACTTTACACTCGGGAGAGGTAGTGAGTGAGTTTTAGACACCTAAATTATCAGATAAATTAATGACCGTTAGTGTAAACTAGGTTAAATCAAACATGTATAAGTGAACAAATTTAATCCATAGATAATCTATTTCCATATAATTAATTCCAAGTATTGTAGTTTAATTAGTTATTATTTTAATTTAGTTTAGTTATTTTATTTTATTTTTATAAAAAACCTAAAATTCGATCACTTAAATAAAGTTAGGTTACGATAATCATGGTACTTAATGATGATTTAAACTAATTCCTATGGATATGATAACCCTACTCACTTTTTATACTATTAAAACTTGACCCGTACACTTGTGGTAATGTAGTGACGAAATAAATTATTCGCTACCAAGTTTTTGGCGCTGTTGGTTTTTAAATTGTTGTTGATATTGTAAATAAGTAACTTGATTTTAATTTAGGCATTTATTTTATTTTTAATTTGTGTTTTTAGTTTTGTTTCTTTTACGAGGTGCTTGAAGATTTCTCATTAACAAGTCCTCTTGAGTTTTTCTCAACGTGATTCCGAGCCGTTCTATTATGCTTGGGAATGATACAATGAGTTGCTATTTTAGTTCCCCAATCATTGTTTCCCGAGGGAGTGTCAACTACTGAACTTCCTCGAAGGGTTACAAGCCGTAACAAGAACTTGGGTGGAAGGAGGAAACAGTACCACCTCATTCTACCAACTAACTGCAGACGAAGTCTATTGGTTGTTGGAAGACATGGAGGAGTTTGATTATCAAAGTTGGAATTATTCAACAAGCTATGAAAGCTTGGGCGATAGTTCTAACATTTCGGTGCCATGGATTGACATCCCAGACCAACATGTGGAGTCTTCCTCCACCCTAGAAGAGATGTTCGCTGCATTTATGGGGGAGACTCAAGCTTTCTGGAGGGTAATTCATGACCGTCTCAATGAGCATGAGGACCGTATTAACAATATTGAGACGACTTGCACTGAAATTGATGTGACCGTAAAGTCCCCCGAGACGCAAATTGGTCAACTTATTTGCTTTATTTTGGCCGAGTTAGAAGTGGTGGCACTAAGAGATGCGCAAGTATCATCTATATGTGAAAGCCACTATGAGGAACCAAATACGAGTAGGAGAAAATTGGGAGCATTCAACGACAATTATTCAAATGAGAAGAAAACTCAAGAATGGATTGACAATGAAGAATCACATGATGACAATTGTGATTCTTTACAATTTGTGATCTAAATTTTGATGCCACTACTAATCCAAGACGATCATATCTATGAGGATCCGATGTGGCTCACTTGTTCTCCACCCCTTCTATTACCGTTTATTCAAGCCCACCAAGCACATGAGCCAGAGAAGAATCAAGTTGAGAGCACACGTCAATCATTTCCAAATCTCGCCAAGCTTGAAGGTGTTGAGAATCAAGATCCGTATGTTGTATTGTATGACATATACTATGGGTGGAAATAACTCTTTAACGAGCCTTTCTTTGTGTCAAGTCGAGGACATTAAACCAAACGCTTTTTGGGAGGCAATGCAAGTTTTCAAATAAATCAATCCATCACCGCCGACCACACTTGGAGGTGAGATTGTCTCGCCTCCCAGGTACGTGTTCAAAACCCCCTTCGTCACTATAACGTATGCCATTTGTTGGGTTCGATGTTGGGTCACTGTGGACACTGCCCTTTCTAAGTTTGGGGGGGTATTTTGTATATTTTCTTGTTTGATGTCTTTTTGTTAGTTATGTAGTCAAGTTTAATAGTTTTTAAATGTTATGCAGTTTAAGTTAAATTGTTTTCATGCATGTTAGTTTAGTATAATTATGTTTGTGTTTGTAGCTGTTGTTATTGTGTGTTGAGTTTTGTAGTTCTTCTAGACCATCACTCGATAATGATATTATCCCCTAGTTTTTTTTATTGAGGTCAAGGGTAATGCCCATTTATGTGTGTTCTATGTGTTTGACATCTCGTTTTGGTAAAAGTCATTGTGGATCCTAATTTGCATGAGCACTTAGACTCAATGTACTAGCTATCCAATCGATTTGGCGCCGATTATCTGTTAGCCAAGTTCATGACAAAATTAAGGGATTCTAGAACCTAATTGGGAGAAACTTGAGGCAAAATCCTAAGCAAGGTAGTTCAGGAGATATGATTTAGGCATTCATTTTGATCGCTTGAACTGTTGAAGCCTTTCATGTATAATGTTTTACTCTTCGTTACCTTGTTGAAGCCTGTTAGCCGTTTCAATTCTGAACACGTAACATATACCTTGGCTAATTAAATTATTTCCAAACCACTGTCGCTAAACCTAAGGCACGATTTGAGTTGAAATCAAGTTAGCATTTACTCGAAATGAGCGATGGGGTTTTGGGCGAACTTTTGATTGGTTCGGTATTCGAGTACTCACTTGCTATCTTTCTATCATAGTTCCATACCCGTGAAATTATACAAATCAAATAAGTTTGGGGGTGTGAGTAAAAAAAATGTGTAAATATGATTTTGTTTTTTGTGTATTTAGATAAGTGAGTACTACGTTTTAAAAAGTAAATTCGGGATTGTTTCGGATTGATCTTCGTGGGTATGAGTGAGAATGAGAGCCAAGCGTTGTGCCTTGGGTATTATTGATCTAAAGATGTTATCCTATTGTATATTCCCATTTTACCCTTGTCCAGTTGATAAAAATCGAACCAAGTCATTTTGATCTTTTAGAATTGCTTAGCCTACATTAGTGGAGAGTGGAACCCAGTCTGGCTTATGGAAATACTATACCCCTTTGGTTTAAGTCATAACTTTGTTGGTGGATAATCCAATCCGGTCTTTGGATGGTTGTGTAATGAGAGTTTTGCACATACACTTTTAAATTCTAGAACACCACATGGTGCAGTTTTATTCTTGAATTCGATATGATTGAGGGCCGTTGAGGGAAATGTTTTTGGTTGATTAGTTTGAATTCAAAACTTACATGTTTATTTCGTTAGTCTCTTTCATTTTTAGTAACTTGTGTTCGTTATTTCGTTGTAGTAGTTTGTTTTCTTGTGTGGGTGTTTTTGCTTGAGGACAAATAAACATTTGAGTTTAGGGGTATTTAATGAGTGGTTTATTTACCAACAAATCAAGTATTTTTAGGTTCAAATATGTGTGTATTTTAAGCATTTTAGTTAGTTTAATATGTTTTTGTATTATTTTGTAGGTTTATAAATAAATGGGAAATAAGATGCAAAATTGGTTCAGGTGCAGTCACTTCAAGGACATTTTTGACAATAATGCAATCTGATTTTGGAAAATCTTAAAACATGGAAGTTGTATATATATGTCTTATATTTCCATAGGTGTTTGAATCACCTCTATCAGAGTTTGGACGGGGAAGTTATGGCCAAATTACAAAATAGATGTCAGTGCTGGCCAACGCGCGCTATAGCAAGAATTTGCTCGCTGCAATGAGATCTCGTCAGTAAGTTTACTACCTTCCACTCGTTGCAGCGACCAGACACCAGTTGACAATGATGATTTCAGATATTTTAATATATTTTGGTGTTCTAATTGATATTCACTCATTCCCACTCATACCTAGAACATTTTTGGGAGTTTTTGGGAACTCCTAGATCAGACCAAGAAGAGGAGAACACCATTGGAGAAGAGGAAACAAGATAGGAGCGGATTTTAAGGATGTTGAATCATCCATTCTTTAGATATCGGCTATTCTCCCTCATTTCTCTCTTTATTTCTTAAATCTTGTTGGTTGTTTGATCATGTATAACTCGTTTTTAGTTGAATATTTGGTTATGGCCATGAGCTAAACGTTATTATTTAGGGATTGGTGTCGTTCACGAGTATGTTGTTTGAGTAAATATTTGTTTCGTTAACGGTTGTTCATCCCTATTCGATTGTGTTTACCGTTCTATCACTTCCATTTTATATTTGTTATTATATTGAGGTTGATTTGAGAATACGGGATTTGACACTCGGGAGAGGTAACCCTGGATTTGGACTCGGGTTTAAACGCAACACGACGTTCTAATGTTTCGGGAGATTATTAGAACGTGTGCAATCCGTGGGGTTGGGGCAAGACTCATATAATCATTTAGACTCTAGATAGGGATATCAGTATTGACGTGATTGCATATTCACCCACTTTACACTCAGGAGGGGTAGTGAGTGAGTTTCAGACACCTAGATTGTCGGATAGATTAATGATCATTAATGTAAACTAGATTAAATCAAGCACATATAAGTGAACGAATTTAATCCTTAGATAATCTATTTCCATATAATTAATTCCTAGTATTGTAGTTTAATTAGTTGTTATTTTAGTTTAGCTTAATTATTTTTATAAAAAACCTAAAATTCGATCGCCTAAATAAAGTTAGGTTTGGATAATCGCAGTACTTAATGATGATTTAAACCAATCCCTATGGATACGACAACCCTACTCACTTTATATACTATTAAAACTTAACCCCTACACTTGTGATAACGTAGCGACGAAATAAATTATTTGCTACCAGTAGGCTAGGTGTATTTACGTTTGGGCTGTTAACACGGTCGGCCTAAGATCGGTTCTCAGACCACTTCAGTCGGGTTGGATTTTATCGACTGATCCGATCCGACTTCTCTACGTCGGTTTCCATAATTTCTCGAGTGGGAATTTCTCCCACATCAATAATCAACATATTTAACCCTTAGTTTTCTTCAAATTATGTTTTAACCTCACAACTTTATGATAAAAGCTACTTAACTCTGAAAGATAAGAACATATACAAGTCGACTGCATATGAAATAATTACTTTGCCATCTATATACGTTTATAAACAAACAATATATAATATCCTAATTTGTTTAATACTTTTTACCCTTTAAAATTTAACTAGTATTCATGTACGCCCAAAACTTTGATGACATACAAAAGTAATCCCAAACAAATATAACTCATTTTAAATAAAAATATTATTTCTAAAAAAAATATTATTTTACGGGGTATTACATAGGTACTTATAGAAATGCACGTACAATGATATGTCAATTAAAACACTTACACATGTAATCACGTACAATAGGTGTATGTAATCAATGAAGTTCACGTGATATAAAAGAATCAAATAATATTAAATAAGTACAAGTATGATAGTATGATTCTTTTTTAACTTTAAGCTAAGACAATTTTGAGGAAGATATATTTTTCTAAGAAATCACAGTGAAAATGTCCAAATAGCCCACCTCTTATTGGATCGGTACGTGGAGAATTTAAGATCTTGATGAGTAACTTAATCTCACCGACAATGTGAGTTCTTAGTGTTTCCAATATACCAAATCTAATGAATTCGTGATTATGAACCCTTTTTTATTTATCTCAGAAAGCTTTTTTCAGTTTTCTCAAAACGTTGGGTTTCAAATATAATCAAAGTTACTCTTATAAAGCACAACTTGAAATACCAATATGTTTATAATGATATCAAGTAATGTAATCTAGAATCAAGATGCACAAGTACAACAAATCTAGATATATTTAATTTATACACACAAGATCAAATATTTACAATCAAAATAAAATACAACTTCAAACGAACTCATTGGTGTTAATGGAGATATATTTGATTGAAGTTGTTCCTAAGCTCAATTCATTAATGGAGATATATTTGATTGAAGTTGTTCCTAAGCTCAATTCCTCGAAGATTTTACCAATTGAATTATATTGATCTCTAAGAAGCATTCACTATGGTGAATCTCACATGTTATATCTGTTTTTGAAAATGTAGTGTTATTGCAACACTATTTCATTCTATTAAGGACAAAGAGTGTTATACAGACTACAATAAGTATCTTAAGAATTTACAAGGTATCATATAGTGGAGGAATATTTTGGATTTTCTCGTGTTGTTCATCTGTTTCTTCTCTGTGAACAGAGAAGTACACTACTCTCTTATATAGTTCACTAATCTGAGCAATTTGAAATAAATCCGTTGCAAATTAATAATATGAACGTTATAATCAATCAATCAAATTATATATAAGGTTTACAATATTCCAATTCATCCTAATTAGAGCAATTTACCACTGGGAGACATGTAACAAATAAAAAGGCTCTATTTTAGGGCTAAAAATAACAAGTTTAAGATTTGTGATTTAGCCCCTTAATCTTGTTTCATAAAACAAAATAAATTTAAATTAAAGATAAAATATTTAATTAAAAATCTAAACTTAATTGAACCAATAAGATGTTCTATGCAAGCTCAAATTCAAGTTTTTGTTGAGTATATTGAACCAGACCCATAAATTGGTTGACTGATTGTATAGATCGGTTGACAGATGTTCTTTGTATGGTGTTCTGTATAGTCTTTGTATGGTGTTCTGTATAACCTACAGGTGCAATCGATTAACTACTTATAGGGATCGGTTGAACAATTGTTAAGAACATTTTAGTTTAATAGTTACTGCCATAATTAGTTGATCGGTATGCACCTATCGGTTGATTGATTTAAATGTTTTCTTAATATTTTAGCCTACTGGTGAGATCGGTTGACCGAGTCATGGTTTTAGTTAATTGGTTAATATTAATTCTATGTCATTCTAGGCTACTGGTCTATTTGGTTGACCGGCTAATGAGTTTGGTCGACTGATTCTAGTTGTCTTTCATTTGTAAGCCTATTTTCTAACTATTTTCAATCTGTTTTTGAATTTTATGATATAAACTAAATTATACACATTATAAAGGCCTTATTACATAATTTAAGATTCCACAAAATAATACAATTGATATGTGTTTTGTCCTAGTAGAGTTAATATGTATTAAGAGAGTAGGGAAAGAGTTTACCGTATCTTTGATATACAAGTCGTTTATTTTAAATCCTCCCAAACCTCTTGAGTCTTCAACAACTTGTATCTTCATTTTGAGTCTTCAACAACTTGATCATTCATTATCTGTTTTTTCATTCATCATTCTTCAATTCATCTCATTCATCATGATTTTATCATTCTTTGACTTTTTATTATTCTTTGATAATTCTTTGTGGTGTCTCCAATTTGATTTTTACCTACGTTGACACACTCAACAACCACATTAAATACAAATTCTCAAATATATTGTTATCATAAAAAACCACTTTTAAGGATTCACAACCTTAGGGTCAATAGACACACCTTTTTTTTTTCAATAATAACGACCATTATTTTTGTTTTTTATAACGATGTAATATAAATATACGTAATGTAGATGATATTAAAGTAAAGGCATAAAACTATTTCTTTTTTGTCATCTAACACTTTGAGGGTAAAATAGAAGGGGTACCCTCTTCCCTGTGTGTCAGAATCTAGGGAAGATTTTGATAGTAATTAAATTAAAAAAAATGTAGATTAAATTAAATTAAACATACTGAATATAAATATTTTCTCATCTAACGCTCCAAGGAGAAAGTAGAAGGGGTACCTGTAGGCACCGTATTTTGTACCACCGAGTCAATGTCAGATCAAGTATAAGTTCAGATAAACTTTAAACTCAGGTTTAAAGGGAAGGAATTTCTACATGATATCACACCATACAATATACAAAAATAACAAAAACATGACAAAAACGCAAAAATGTTGAGTTTGACAAAATACAGCTAAGTAAAAGTTTAAAGTCAAAATCGAAATTCTCATGATTTAAGGAGGCCTAAAATTACTTTACTAAGGTTTGATTTTCATCAAATAATCTTTAGTATAGATAAATATTAGTCACTACCTTTAAATCATAGGACATTTCAAACAATTAACTCAATTACCCCACCCCGACTTTGAAACATTTACTTTTCACCGAATCTTGTCAAATTTAACACTAAAAACAATTCTTTCTCTCATGCAAACCACATCGCACACTACCAAGAAACAAACTAAGTCTTATAATGACTGAGGAACCTTCCTAGAAGTTGCCTACCAAATGGCAAAGGAAGGGAACCAAGACACTTAGGGTACAACCAATCATTATCGAAACTAAACCGATTCGGTTTTCCACTTAAGTAAGGAATTCAATGAGCATTGAATGCCCATCCCATAAAGTATTAAATGCTTGGGATGACATGTCAATACCATATTCAAGGTATCTAGATATTTTAAGCAAAATATCTTGGAAACCAACCGAAAGTCTTGAATTGTGACGACCCGTTACCAAAACCAAATTAGATGATTAGCCTCTAAGCAATGCATTAAGTGCACATACCATCAAGAAATAAATGTTTGGGATGACATGGATTGGCTAGGTTCAAAGGATCCAGATATTTTCACAAAAATATCTAAGGGTAACTAGGCAACTTGGAAACCAACCAACAGTTACAAGGAAAGTTCACCCGATTTCATCCGAAATAAGCTGAATGTGTGGCCTCCAAGTCATGACTCATCATTTTGCATTAAATTCAAAGTGTAACCTAAGGACTAGATATAATGCACCTTGGATGCATTTATGATGACCAAACCGAAATAGTGGATCTAACTGGTATTTAGCCCCTAAACCAAACTGGATTCATCCCATCAAGTCATAAATGCACCCATATGCAAGGAATCTTATTGGTGGAGAGGTAATGAATAGAAATCATTAGTAATGATTGCCAATGATTACCAAATCTTTGAAAATATTTGGTAATCATTACCAAATATTTGAGAATCTACCATTTTCCCCTAAATTTGTTCCAAACCAAATCAAGCCAAGACAAGACAACAAATCCCTTAGTCCAAACAACCCCCAAGGAAGAGGCTGGATTGGCCTGCGCATTGCCCAATGCATGGGCCCCCTACCTATAAATACGAGTGTTGGGCTTCTCATTTTTTCAAATCTTGAAAGCCTAACTTCTCTCTCTCTAAACTTGAGCAACTCTTTCGTGTCCTAGGCCTCTCAAGAAGATTTCTCAAAAAACACGTCGTTATTCTGCCCAAATCTAGTCGTGAAAAATGTTCTTAAAGTTCTTAGAACAAGAAGTTCAAGGATCGACAGTCACCGATCAACACCGAGCCAAGAGGAGCAAGGAGGGAGAAATGTTAGCTACTTAGGGACGGCCATATCCCCTAAGTAGGTTGTTGTTCTTGGTTGGCTAAGAGCTCAAAGAACCATGACCACCGATCAACTACCGGCCAACCACCGACTAAAAAGATCAAGGAGGAGAAGAAGGTAAACACTTAGGGAAGGCCACATCCCCTAAATTGGTATGTTCCTATCAAACCCCCGATGATTCTTGGTTGATTTTATGTATATCGCTTTATACATAGTAGGATCATATAAATAATACACTTACTTTCATGTTCATAACACATAAAATCCATAAAAGAATCAAACAAACACCAAAACAACCTAACAAGTTTTTGATTTTGTCAAGAACATCAAGCAAACACCTAATCTTAACTATAATAACCAAATTAGGGTTAAATCATACAAAACTCATTTCAAGCATCTCAAGAGCATTCAAAAACATGCCAAGACATTAAAAAATGTCAAATCATCCAACCACGTGTTAAAAACACGTGAGGATTCGAACAAAGCGACTATTCACACCATGTGTTGTATGTTGTCTACACGATCCCCCCAAAGAACATTGTATTTATTTTGTTTTTTAGCTAAACAAAACACACATATATACATATATACTTATGTACTACATTGACAGACCCTTGTGGCTAAGAACTCGGGATAAAGGGACGGCCTCTATTCTTTAGAGGGTATGTGTGATTCTTCCTAAAAAACCTTCCTGTGTTCTTTAGTTATGAGTAGGACTACTGATAGGTTGAAAATACCTATCTACTTATAAGACAAATTTGGTAGTTTTTGAGTGTTTTAGTAATATTTTATGGCATTTTTGTTTGTTTTTATGTGGATCAGGTGTAGGGACGTACTCAAGTAATAAACAAGCAAAGCGGTGGAAAAATGGTCAAAGAAACAAGGTTTCAGGACAGCAGTCCCACCACCGCGGTGGTCAGGCCACCGTCGAGGCGGTGGAGATGCAGGGAGAATTGTGAAAAGGGTACCGCCGCAGTGGTCATTCACCGCTGAGGCGGTGAAAGTCCAGTGTCCTTAATGCCAATCTCACCGCCAAGGTGGTGAAAGTTCAGAGAGCTCAATACTGCCTTCACCCCCTCAGCAGTTAGTCACTGTCGCAGCGGTGAAGTTAACTGACCTAGTTCACCACTGCAGTGGTGAACCACCGCCAATGTGGTCTCTCTGTGTAGAAAATATCTGTTTTTTAAGATATTTTGAAAAGTTCTATTTAAACCCCTTTCTCTCCTATTTGTCAGGGACGTCCTTAACATTAGAAACTTGATCTTGGGCCATTCTTGAAGAGCTCAAAGAGGAGATTCACTTACCGGAGAAAAGGAAACACTTTCGGATTGATCTTTGGCGACAGTGGACCTCTCCACTTTAAGATTTGATCTTTCTTTCTTTATTTCTATCTTTGTACCTTAGCGTTTTATTGTGATTGATGATGATTCCCTATTGTTTTAATGTTTCAATGGTTAAGATCATGGTAGGCTAGATAAATATTATCTAGGGATCGATGTAATCCATGTAAATACATGTTTGATTGAATATATGTTTCTTTAACTATTGTTTGTCTAAATTCGATTGTGGTTACCATTCTATTACAATTTTAATATGCTTGTTAAGGTATTAGGGTTAGTTTTGAGAATACGGGATTTGACACTTGGGAGAGGTAACCCCGGATTCGAATTAGGGTAAACACAACATGACAATCTAATAACCCGGGAGGGAGTTAGAAAGTATGCAATCCATGAAATTGGGACAAGACTCATGTGACCTAGTGTCGTTAAGAAATTGAAGGGGACTTATTCATTGACGCAAAGTTGCATATTCACTCATCTTACACTCGGGAGAGGTGGTGAGTGAGTTTAAGATACCGAGATTATTGGATAAGATAAACACCGTTATTGTTAACTAAACGAAATCAATCATGTATTAGGTAAATAAAATCAATCCCTAGGTAATCAACTTAATTAAAACTAACCCAATAGTTTTTAGTTTAACTTAGTTTTTAATTAGTTTAACTTAAAACATTTCTTGAACCGTTGATATAACATAAGACTATGTAAATCATGGTATTCAATTAATCAAACGCGTTTTCTAGAGGACGATATTCGATCGAAAGGTCCACTATATTAAAACATGATCTCATGCACTTGCGAATATATTAAGATGTGAAAAATTAGTTGCATTCAACTGGCATAAATATATCATATTTATTTTCACTTTTTAACTCATAACTCACACACAAACACTAAACTAACCAAAGCAAATGAGTTCGTTCAAGGTTCTCGACAAAATCAATGGGTTGTTACTCAGGTCGTTCACAACCAAAACTAATTGATAATCAACCAAAACAAACTGGGAAAACCAGTGTTTAACTAAAACAAACTCAACTTTTAACTAAACTAACCCAACTTTCCAAACATAACAAGACTGAAGTACGTTCGACTTGATCTTTGGTAACTACCCAAAGTACATAGGTATCCCGTAAGGGTTTGGTCACACCTCTAATAATGAATCCAGTTTTCAACGAGACAAAAATGAACCGTATCCTCTACCATAACCAGAACGAATTATTTGATGACCTGATTCTCATTCAAGATATGTAGGCAACCCACGTGCCGGTTCAGTCGCATATCCAAACAATTTAGTCTTCATTTGCATTTCATTTGGTATAGCTTGCATATTTACATATCTGTCTATATATAAACTGTTATTGGGTGTCACTGGCTAGTAGTAGCTGTAGTATTTACCTGTTTTCCATTAAATCATGTAAAAAATACATAAAAAGAACAAAAACTTTAAAAGAGTGGAATTATTTTGTTTAAGTAAATCAAAGGAAACTACTTAGATAGTGTTTAACAATGAATATCTATTTATACTAAGGTTTCATCTTCGGACAGGTGTCTTGGAGTGTCCAACACCTTCCCCGAGTATAACCGACCCTCGAACTTAAAGAATATCTCTGATACATAGACCTATGGAAATCAAAACCTAGGCTATTTCAAAAGGAAAAATGAATTTCTAAAATCCCGGTGACCTAGCACACCATTTAACCCCATGCTAGGTGGCGACTTTATTTTTAACAAAAATCTCTGCTCAAGAAGTTTTTTAGAACCAACACCTAGAAAAGCCCTTGAAAAACCAATTTAAAAAATGAACGGATTTGGACGACTTAGAGAGAAAGGGATGAAACTTGTTTTCGTTCTCTTCCTAATTCTCTACTTTTTCTGCTATTGAAATCTGGGGTGCGTGAGATGGCGGTTCCGCTGGGAACTTCATAAGAGAGTTAGGCCTAGTTGAAGTCTAAATCTATATTTACTGTTTAATAACATCCAAGCATTATGGATTTGATTTCAAACATAAACAATTCCCTACCAAAAACATAACAGTAACAATAATAACAACAACAATAGCAATAATAACAATAATAATAACACAAAACAATACAAAACATATCGTTTCATGTGTATATCAGCATGCATACACATCTATTGTCTTTAGTTACTACATTTACATTTACTATCTTTAAATACTACATTTAAATACTATCTGTACATTTATGAATTTACATTACTGTATACTCTCTCCAACGCATGAGTACTCACTTTGCATTGTATATCATGATAAAAGCCCAAGCCGTAACCCTCTTAAGGGTGGAGTGGTCGACAGTAGGGGATTTCGTTGGTGGTTTCATTGTACCAATCTAAACCCTGAAAACCTTTAGGTTAGAAAGAGAAGTTAGTAGAAGCACGATAGGGAGATATATCCAAGATATGGGACCAAAGCTCATATGTGAACAACTATCCTAAAGCTCATATGCTAGAGACATTAAGATGGAATCGACATCATGTCATCACAAAAAGATGCAAGAGACAGTAGCTGTCTTGAAGAAATCCGCAGGCAAAAAGAACTCGACACTGCTTCTCAGGAAAATCAAGAAAGAACCCATATCCCCACCTAGGACCTACCACGATGAGGCTTCTGGCTTTATAGCAGAAATGACACCCATGAATAACTTTAGTAACCTAGGAGACTGGAGAAATGACCCTAAACCCCGCATGGATAATGGATCGCCACGGGAAACTATGAGAAAGCCTACTGGGTAACCTACTCCGAGTCGATGAAACAAGTTGACAACACTGCCATCAAGTAAGAAGACGAGTACGAAGGATACATTGATGATAAAAAAAAAAAAGACTTAGGAAATGACTGGGCCTCTTACATAGAACCAATAACTAAAATGCCAGTGTTATAACAGCCTGAGGAATAAATCCCTACATAGAATCCTATCCAGGGAGATATATCCAAGTTATGGGACCAAAGCTAGGATAGTCTATACCTAGGAGCCGGTCGAGGAGAGGAAACCTATACCCAACCGTCGTTAAAAAATGGCTATACCCCAAGCGACGAGCTTTTTCCCCCCGCACCTCATCTTCCCAACACTCGAGTCTCCCAGGAGTGTAGAAGCTTCACTTTACTCCCTGCTCTACTCTCCCCGATATACCACCAATGCCTCATAGAAAACCTGCTTACACCTTTTCTGCCCCACCGATTTAACCCGCATTCCCTGCAGTTCAACCCGAACACCTTCCACGAGTATTATTATTAAGGAGTAGGTCATCATACCGATCAGCGTTACATTTTGTTGAACCACATCAAGGACCTCGTTCAGTATGGAGCAATCAACCTCAACAAAATCATGAACTAAGCCAGGGTCAGTACAACAAACAATTGGCTTCAGCGGCAATTCTATTTGCCGCTAAAAAGCTATTTTTCAGCCGCTAAAAGTTTTAGCGGCAATTCATGCAACTGCCACTAATACTGCGGTCGCTATAGGCTATAGCGACTAATTTATAACTGCCGCTAAAATTTAACCGCTAAATATAAAAGATTTAATGGTTATTTAGATTTCATAGTGACAAATTTAAATGTCACTAAAAATAAATAAATAAATAAATAAATAATATTAAATTTTTATTTTTATATTTAGTGGCAAATAAAGATTTAGCCACTAAATATATAAGATATTTAGCGGCTAATTTAGATTTTGTATAATCATAAATTTATATGTTAATTTTTTATATTTAGTAGCAATTAACAATTTAACCAGTAAATATTTTGCATTTACCAGCTATTGCATCTTTTGTATAGCAGTAATTTTAAATGCCACGTTAATATTTATTTTTATATTTAGTGACAAATGACGATTTAGCCAGTAAATGCAACGGCTATTATATATTTTTTTGTATAGCATCAATGCCATTAAAAGAAATATCTATTTTTACTTTTAGCAACAAACAAGAATTTAGCTGCGAAATATTTTAAGAAAATCTCAATAAAATAAGATAAACTTTAATAATTAATCACCAACAAAAAATCCAAATGAGAATACAGATAATTGAAAATGTAAATCTGATATCCCCAAACAATACCAAAAAAAAATACATCAATGAAATAATATTAAATTGTATCTCCTAATTTAACGTAAATTAATAATCTAAACTAATAATCTGTAAATTCCCTTGGAAGAATGGAACCAACATCAAACGCTCAATTAACAAAAAAAGACATCTGCATGTATACAGAAATAGAAACATAAAAATATATAAATATTGAAGTGGCATTCACACAAAACATTTGACATAATTCCCGTTGTTTATGTAACATTCTAAAAATATTTGTCATTTAAATAACACTGTCAAATACAACCACGACCAAACAAGATCATAATCAACACAACTACAACAAAAAAAGTAGTTTTCAACAATTGTTTTCTAAATGAACAATATAAATAATATATAACTCCACCATCCAGGGCTACTAGAACATACCTTGAGTATGAATTATCAAACCATACAAGCTCTCATAGAAGCACTTTTCTCTTTTTCTTCACCTTTTCCATCTACAATCCAAAATAAAATAAAATATCAATAATATATGGGTTGATAACTTTTTTGGAACCTCACAAATGCGGTCTTCAATTGGCCCCCCACTATTTCAGTTTAGCAGCATATCAAAATAAAATGAGCTTTAATACAAAAAACTAATACTGCAGTAAGAAAATGTAGGACCATTGATATTTATTGAATCTGACTAATTTCCAAAGCAATAAAACAATTTAGATAATGGCCCACTAGATGCACCATAAGAAAACATTCAACGACATACCTGTTCAAACAATCAACACTGCCTTTAAGCATCATTTTAGCAGTCAAAGGCTCCAGCTTCCCGTCCACCGTGAGGATGCAAATACGGCCATCATAAATTCCTCGAGGACTGGCTCAACCACTCATCTGCCTATATTCTCCAGTGGATAACCATCTAAATTTGTTACCATCAAATTTATGAACGTTTGAGAAGGCAACAGTTTTTGCAGGCATGTTCAACCCTGTGCTCAATGTCTCTGTCGCAAACAACCCTATCTAAATAATGCAATGAACTCTCACGTTCCCAGGCGAATTTGCTAACACCATATAACTTAGTCATCTTGGACTAGCACTCCCTTACATCTCATTATGCAATTCAGTGTAGCTCAAATCAATGTGACATGCAATCCACTTACTGCATATAGATAATCGGACTTAGTTTGACCATTTTTGACATTCAACCCGATTTTAACTTCTTTAAGGTGTTCAAATACTAATTTGTATAAATCCTAGAGCGCTTATCCAAATGCACCTATTTTATTCCTACGAGTCTTAATGGTCAGGAAATGCCTAACTCCTAAATGAGCAAACACTATAGGTAAAGAAAATCATTACTACTAAGTATCTATTTTGTTAATTAATTAACAAGTACCCATTTAGCGCACAATTTAGAGTAATCAATTGGAGGGTTAAAAACATTTTAATTTTTGCTATCAAGGTAGCAAGCTTGGGCATCAAATGCTTTGCTATCAATAGTTTTGGTTGCCAAGAAATGATGAACTAATGAGTTCAAGATAATTGGTCCCATCCAATTTCAATTAAGAAGCAATCTTACATTCAAACAAAAACATATATTCAATTCCTAATTCACTCCATTAGAATATCTATTCCATAGGCTAAGATTTATAAGCTGAAAGGGAAAAAAAAAACACAATATAATTTGCTTTCTAGGGATGAAAATATCAAAAAAATCTTTCGTCTCTAAAAAATTATCGAAGTAGCTAACTGTTCATGGAAAATAAAGCAAACCGACAAAAATGGTTAAAATTTACCTTGATTAGATATATCTATGCCCCATGGAAACCAACCTCCTTCCTTCATCCTGAATTTTGATAGATGAAGTCAAAGCACCTTGATTTGAAAGATGAGCCGGTGGAAAAATTACATGAACATATTGTAATAATTAATTTCTTACAGAAAGTAGCACAAATAAACTCATTGTATTTTGTTCCATTTTATTTTCAGGGGATCGTATTGATGTTAACCTATCTCTTCAAGGATTGTAAAAATTTTCAGGGGATTGTATTTGTAATATTAACAACTTCAAACTGAAGTACATATATAAAATCAAGCTCCAAAACAAAGTACCTTTTCTATTGAAGAATTACCTCAGGTTCGTGACTAATTCTTCTCTCCTCTGGTGTACGCATTCAAATGCCCTGCCATGTTCTCGATCTCCTTCTCCAATACAAAAAATTGGAACATGAAAAAATTCAATTGAAACTCACCTTAACCCCAGATCTAAAAAACGTAAACAAAATGTACAAGAAATTAGACAAGAATAACAAAATATAAAACCCTAAATCTAAAAAATTTGAAAAACGAACCTGACCAAATGGGGATGTGCGTCGTTGTAAGCTACCGATGATGAACAACGAACAGACGACGAACAACGTAGCAATTATCGACAGAGAACAACGAACCTACGACGATCAAAGATGTGCGTCGACGTTGAGGAGGAGAAAAAAGGGCTTCGTCGATGGCGATGGCAACGGCATCCACGACGCATATGAGATCCTGCGACGGTGACGGAAGGCATGGAGCAAGAAGTTTCGCGTTTCGGAGCGGAGAAGGGATACATTCAGAATCAGATGTTAGGATCTTTATATTTTATATTTTTTTGATATCCTTTTTTTATTTTTATTTTTTATTTTTATTTTTTAACAATTAAAATAGTTTTTGGCTATATATATTTTAAAAGTTTTTTTTATTATTATTATATAGTCCCCGTAGAGAAGCTATTAAAAAAAAAAAACTTTTCATATGTTTGGTTAGAATTCAGACCAAACAGTACAATCCATTAAGTTTTTAGTCCTCCAAAAAGACAAAAAAAAACACTAAAAAGACACATATACCCATGAACAAACCCTCTCTCTTATTTACGTTAACTATCACTTACCCTCTCTATCTCTCACTCTAAGTTCACTCTCTCTCTCACTTACTCTTTCTCTAAACCTATCGAGCTCCTCTCCCTTTTGAAGAGAAACTCACGATTTGAGTAGCCTTCATTTGCAAAGGAGTGTCGCCGTCCCCGGCATTACGAACGTCGGATCTTGCGCCGCTAGCCAACACCGCCGGATGAATCGCCGCCCAAGTGGAGGACTCCGATCGTTCGGTACCGGCTCTATGAGCCAGCAACAACTCGACGATCAACGCTCCTCCTAACCCCACCGCCGCCTTAAGTGGGCTCGTTCCTGAGCGACTTCCTCCGACGAGGACCTGCCCTTTTCCTTATTCATGGTAGCATTTTTTTTTTTTTCAGATCTGGAAATCCAGATCTGGGTTTCCTTGTTTTTTCATTTTTTTTTTCTAGTTTTGATGCTCGATTGGTGGTGGTGTTCGTTTTGGGTGTGTTCTTCGGCGGCGTTTGATGCTCAATCGGCAGTGTTGCTTGGTGGTTGTCGAAGGTGTCGAAAGTAGTGACCGATTTGTTTGATTTGTTCCCGATTTTCCCTAATTGATTTTGTGTCGAAGTTAGTGGTCGGTAATTTGCGAAATGGGTGTTTTGGATTTGTGGATTTGTTCTCGTTCATCTGTGTGTGTGTGTGTGTGTATATATATATATTTTTCTCTCTTTATATACATATATTTCTCTAATGGTGATGGATATTATTCGTTTTGGTGGTGTTCTTCGGTGGTGTTAATGTTTGATTCAACAGTATTGTTGGCGGTAGTAGTGTTTATTTTCGTTTTGGACAACCATCGGCCACTACTAGCCAGATCCGACAACCACCGCCGGCCACTAGCCAGATTCGGACCTTCCCCACTCTTTTTTTTTGGGTTTGATGTTTGATTCGACGGTGTGGTTCATCTTGGTGGTGTTTTTTGGGGGTGTTGACGTAACGTTAACGTAAGTTAAATGTACTGAGTTTGTAATTACGTTAACGTTAATGCAATTAAGTTTAAGTGTGTTAGGTTGTAATTGTGTTAACGTTAACGCAAATAAGTTAAATGTGTTGGGTTTTAATCACGTTAACGTTAACGCAATTAAGTTAATGTGTTGGGCTGTAAGTGCATTAACATTAATGTAACTATGTTTTGTCTGTGTTGTGAGTTGATTTTTATTTCACACATTTTTTGGACACCATTAAATGCATTAACGTTTAATATAGAGAGAGACAACAAAATTTGCATTAATGTTAACGCAAACTCACCCAAATGCGTTAACGTTAATGCGCACAAAACAAATCATGAAAGAGACGGTAACGTGAAACACACAAAAATAAAATAAAATGCATTAACGTTAATACACACACACAAATGAACAAGATGCATTAATGTAAATACACACAAAAATAAGCTAAATATTCAAAAGAAAAAATACACAACACGTCTGGTGGTAAAATAAGTTAACGTTAACGGAAAAAAAATGCGTTAATGGTTGGGTTGTAATTGTGTTGAGCATTAACGCAACTAAATGTATTGGATTTATAATTGCGTTAACATTAACGCAATTAGGTTAAATGTGCTGGGTTGTAATTGTGATAACGTTAACGAAATAAAATAAAATGTGCTGGGTTGTAATCGCGTTAACGTTAACATAATTAAGTTAATGTGCTGGGTTGTAATTGCGTTAACGTTAATGCAACTAAGTTTGCTTGTGTTGTGAGTGATTTTTATTTCACACATTCTTGGACAACATTAAATGCGTTAACGTTTAATAGAGAGAGACAACAAAATGTGCATTGACGTTAATACAAACTCACCCAAAATGTATTAACGTTAATGCACACAAAATAAATAATGAAAGAGACTGTAATATGAAATACACAAAAACAAATGCATTAACGTTAACATACACAAATTAACAAGATGCATTAACATAAACACACACAAAATATGCTAAATATTCAAGAGAAAAAACATACAATACGTTTGGTGGTAAAATGAGTTAACGTTAACGTAATGCACAAAACAGACAGATTGAGAGATGATGCGTTAACTTTAAAAAAATAAAAATAAAATTGGATTCAACAACGTTAACGTCAATTCCCAATATAATATTGTAATATAGATAAGTGGTATTTACTTGAACAAGTTTACATTAACGTTAACATCTTTTGTTGTCTAAATTTGTCTTCTTACATAATGACATAATGACAGACTTGTAAATAAATGTTAACAGGGGGTCATAATGAATGATTTTTTTTAAAAAAAAAATTGTGGGGTCTGAAAATTTAATTGTTCATGTCAGGGGGTCTTTTTTCTCTATTGGGTCTCTAGAGGACTAAAAAAATTAATTACTCTATTTTTAATCTTTTTATCTTCTTTTATTTTGATTATTTTTTAAATTAAAAAGATGGGCACCAAAATTTGGCGCCAAATTTTGGAAACAAAGTTGACTCTAAATTTTTAAGGGTTAATTACACTTTACCCCTTGTGGTTTGGCCAATTTGCACTTACCCCCTGTGATTTGAAAATCGTCACTTACCCCCCCTGTGGTATAATATTTGGTTCACTTACCCCCTACATCAGGGGTATAAGTGGTTTGAAAATCTAACCACAGAGGGAGTAAGTGACGATTTTCAAACCAAATGGGGGTAAAATGCAAATTGGCCAAACCACAGGGGATAAAGTGTAATTAACCCAATTTTTAATATTTTGCGCCAATTGGAATACATTAGTGGCAATTAAATAATTTTTCACTAAATACATACTTTTAGTGGCTATTTTTTAAATGCCGCTAGAATAATTGCCACTAAAGATCATTTTTCTTGTAGTGGGTATGGGCGTAGTAAGCTCTAATGTATTTTGGTATCTATCTACCTTTTGCTTTTTGCTAGTATGCCTCAAGTAGGGAATTTTGGTGTTTAGGTAACGTCCATGTGTGACTAAGGCATAACCCTACTATTATAAAGTACAATATTATCTACTTAAAAGCTTGACTCCAATCTCTATTTCCAGTTTTTAACAGTTAACATGTTTATCATAACTTATACACTATAGAAAAACTAAGGCTACGCTAAAAATAGTTTTAACATCTAACTAGAACAAAACCCGAAGTATAAGTTAAAAGGAAGAGTTCTATTTCAACCAAACGATGGTTAGATATTGATAATAAAGTCTGAAAAGTTAGGAAGAAAACCTAGGAACCCTGATTGTGGAATTGCTACACATGTTCTGATCTGGGAGTGTCCAAGTAACCTTGAAGAAATACAGAAGACGTCCTCAAATCGGAACGAAGGAAGACATATCCCAAAGACTTACGACATGAAGAAGGATAGATAAAGTCTTAGAGCCTAGGCCCATCCGCAAAAAAAAATTCTTGAAAGAATGGGTAGCTGAACAAATGAAGACTGACTAACATAAGCTAAAATTTTATCTAGACATAACCAATTCTAAGACACTACGAAAAACCTTCTTAAAAACAAAAAATAAAAATAACCTTGCATAACAGAAGACATTTAAGACTAGAAGAGGACGATAATCCATGTCGGACAAATGGGTAAAGTAGTCAGGATAAGGGAGGAACCAACAAAGACCTCGAGACCGACATGAATTACCCTAATCCTTTGAAAATGTAAAATTCTGAAAGTAAGTGTTAAAAGAAATAAGAAAGACTGGCCTCAGAAAGTTTCTAAACATTGAGTGGTCACACGAAAGCCATTAGGTGAATTACACTCTCTCTACAATCTGGGTATTAAGTCATAGGGCGTCTCAACACCTAATGACTTGGGCCAACTGGATCGGGAATCACTACCCAAAACTCACTACATGGATTATATTGGAAGTATGACTCCCTACTTGTTGGAGTGAAGAAAATAACATAAAAGTTTCTTAACACTACCAGGACACACACAAAAAAAAATAAAAAAATAAAAATAAAAATAAAAATAAAAATTGTTAAGTAGTCAGTAACTAAAACTTGTTTCTCCGTTACTTCAATTCTTTTATTTGAGCAATCTCGGGAGGGCCTAGTGCTACTACCCTCAGTCTAAGACAAAATAATTAAAGCAGAGTCATTGAATAAATCTCGGGTAACATTGAAGGCCTAGGTAATCCAAATAGTAATCTTCGATAAATATCGAAGCTTGATGGTATTGGATTAGATAACGTCGAATAATAAACTACTAAGGTGAATATTCCAAATTCATGTTAAAACTATTCTTACGATATCCAAATTCTTTTCAGGTGTAAGAGATTACGATGACAGGCCAACTTTTGAATACCAGAATATGAAAATTAAAAAACATACTTTAACTAAATAATCTTGTAAGAGATAAAGAGGTATTCAATCTAATGTTTTGATAAACAATTAAGTGTTGATATTTTTATGAGACTAATATTTTTATTGAGTGGTTTTAGATTTATAGTTCCATGTAATGTTTTTAAGAAGATAAATCGTCGAAGAAGAATCGTTGAAAAAAATATAATGGGTGCAAGATGAAAATGATGAAGACATGACGAGTTTTCAAGATATTGAAGACAACCAGGTGAAAACAATTCTTTACCTATATACTCTTAATGTAACTCGAATTAGGATCATGCACGACACTTAAAATGTATTAATTTTATGTGTATTAGTAAAAAGCGATAAATTTATGATCTTAATTTGTGAATTATTATGTGCTCCTTATGTGAAATGAAGTTGATAATTGACCTAACTGAAAAATATGTTTTAAAGTATAAAACGTTAAGTTTTTGGATCAATTCGGTCAACTAGAAAATCAATCGGTTAACTAAATCAAAGAGTGAGTTTTGGAGTTAAAACGAGGTGCTACTGATCCAGTCTGTCAACCGAACGAAGATGGTTGGTTAACCATTTGAAATAGTGGCTAAAATGAATGAGGAAGTGAGCACTCTAATCAATTTGGTCGGGTAGGGTCCATCAACCATTTGATTCAGTGGATTAAGTAGGCGAAAAGAGAAAAACCCACTGATCTAGTTGGTCTACAGTGAAATCAACAACTATTTTGTTATTTTGGTTAAAACTATCTATTTTTTATGATTCCAAGAGAGGTTTTTGAGGGATTTGAGTGTAATTCAAATATGCATGACTTATTATATGATCCCTATTATTTTGGTTCATTTAATTAAATGTTCTTTTAACTAAAGTGGCTTAATACTTTCTATTTTGATGGATTTTGATTTAAAAATATTTTAAGGACCAAAATGAGATTTCCCAAGAATATTTTTAAATGAAAAAGATCTATTTTGAACATATATGATATATAGGGTCTTGGGGGTGTCATTTAATGACATATTATTTGAAAAGTAGTTGTTATTAGATATATTTGAAATACCTATTATTAAACCTGCGAATTTTGAATATCGCTATCTTTGTGGACAATATTTCGAGTTAAAGATTTGGGAGAGATATATGTGATTTTATTTGACTTTATGATTTAATCCATATACTTAAATATAATTCTTTCTATATTTTCATTGACTAAGGTCAAATTATTTTTGGGACTAAATTAAGAGTTTTAAAAGTTATATTGTTGAGAAAATATAGCTGTTATGAATCCATATGATATATGAGGTCCAAATATGTCAATTATTGATATAACATTTGAAAACTAGTTGTTAGAGGGTTGGTTCTAGGTCTATTGATATAGACTTGTTGGAATTAAGTTTAGTATATCAAGAACACCAGTTTGACATTTTATGAGAGTAAGATTTTTGCTGAGATTTCAAAGAGTGATTCTATATAAGTTCTTGATCTATAGTGCTTGTTGTTTGGCATCACCGATTTGAGTTTCAATTGCGATACTATTATTGTCTTCGGTATTTTCCCGATGAGATCTATCAAAGCTTTATTATTCATTTTAAAGTTATATTTTTATTGATTACTTGGTATAGGATTGTTTATAAAATCGTTTTAAACTTAAAAGCCTGAAAATCTGTTTTAAACGATTTTTGTTTGATTATCTGATTACGTGCTTAAATTGTGTTACCTATATTATTTATTAATTAGATTTTAATTATCTCACATTGTATCTATCACGTAGTAATTATTCGGGACATTAATCGAGTATATTCGTATTGAGGTGGTATAAACTCCTTGTGGAAAAAAACTTAAATTTTTTTTATTTGTGAGTTTGAGCAGATTAGACACGTTTGGGACGCTATTTAGTCAGGGTAGCTAGGTTTCGATCTTTTTTCTTTGAAAAAGATTAGGGTTTTGTCTTTGTCCTGCAAAAAGATTAGGTTATTATTTTCCCTTGAAAAGAATTAGGTATTGATTCTTCCAGTAATAGAATTGAGTGATTGTAAAGGTTCTTCTGAATCATGAGAAAATGATAATTGTAAAAGTGTGAAGGAGTGGTAGGTTTGATCTTTAACCTATTAAAAGGATTAGGTTTTGATTCTTCCTATAATAGAATTAGGTTAGTGTTGAGCCTGGTAAAAAGATAAGGTTCTTCCTAAACTCGAGAAAAGAATAATTGTAAAGGTTGATTCTGAGCCTGTGAAAAGAATCAAGATTGTAAAGGATTGGTTCCTACCTGGTAAAGAAATCAGGGATTTAGTGGATTACGAATCTCCATGAAGCTCAGGGGACTGGATGTAGATAGGAGTACCTTACCGAATCAGGATATATTGTTGTGTACTGCATTGCTTACTTTCTTATATTGTGTTTGAAAGAAACTCATTTCCGCTGCGTAACATGATAATATTCTATTTAGGAAAATTGATTATTTTTGTTTAAAAAAATTAATTGTTTAATTTTAGTAACTACCCAATTCACCCCCCTCTTGGGTAACTCTTTGTGCCAACAATTGGCATCAGAGCTAGTTTTAGTTTGATTAGGCTTAATATCCTCGGCACACACCATGGATAATGTTTTTTGTGTATCTTTTCTTGATGGTGATGGATCCGTATATGACAATGTTATTTATGATTCTTATGGCATTAGTGGTTGTAATGAAAATGATAATGATGAAAATGTCCATATTGTCATTGAAAAATTACTTGCTCTTACACTTCTATTTGCTAAAGAAAACTTGAGTTTAAAAAGAAAAATTAATTCTTTTGGAAGTAGAAGAAAAAGTGTTTAGAAATATAGAATATATTTGGATGACTATTGTAGAACAAAAGAATTTTTGGATGTTGTTTTTGAAATAAATAATTTGCTCTCTAAAGTAAATTTTCTTGAAAATGAAAACAAAGTTTTGAAAAATGATTTTGACTGATTTCCAGGAAAATGTTAGATCTTGAATTCAATATTGATTTACTTAAGAAATTTTTTGAAAAATCAAAATTCGACCTCTAGTCTATTTCAAGAGACTCTGAGAATATTTCTTCATCTTTTAAAATAATCTATGGAAGCGGACATGTTTCATCCTCTAATTATTCCTCATAATCCAATGATTGTAATTTTGGTATTGTTAGAAATAATTCATGCTTTACTTCTCGTGCTATCTATGATAATTAATTGAAGTGGAAATGTAATTATTTCAATAGGGTTGGGCATTTTAAAGTATCATGTCCGTTCAGGAACCCTAAGTTTATGTCTAACAAGAATGGATCCAAAATGAAATGGATACCAAAGAGTGTTATGCAAATTTCTTGTGCAGAGTTACATAATGTCAGGACTGGAATGAAAGGAACAATAAAAAATGATATATTAAAGCTAAGACAGGAAGTCACCAAGAATCCATAAGTGATACGTACAAATAAAAAAGATGTACCAAAGCCAAGATGGGAGACTACAAATAAACCGCAAACGACACGTGCAAATAAAAAATAAGTACCAAATCCAAGATGGGATATCACCAAAAAACCGCAAGCGACACGTGTAAATGGAAAATGTGTACTAAATCCAAGATGGGATATCACTAGGAAGCCTCGAGTAACACGTACAAATAGAAATATCATTGAATCAATACGGACAGGCCAAGAGAAATTGTGCATCCAAATCAACCGTAGGCAAAAATGAGGTAAAAATCAAAGTCGTCCCAAAGTATATAAGAGGTACTCCTAACCCTTCGTAGATTAAGTTTATTAAATTTGTTAAAGAGGAAGGTGTCCGGCATGCTGATTAGGTAAGTCGGTAATGGTTTCTAAGACCTATATTAAATAATGTGTTTACTTGTTCTCTTAGAAACATTGCATGGTGATTCTGAGAATTACATTTAGTTAAAGTATATTAACATATTTTTATGATGTGCCTATATCGAGTATTGTTCATTTATTTGATTAGGTGATCTAAATTGTTAGATAATACTGATTTATTGATTAAGATTGAGTCATGTGATGATTATTAAGCTTTATCATGTTTCTCAAATCACATGTTACATATTTTATAATATCAATATTTAGCATGGTTTACTTTGACGGCATAATCATATGAATTTAAGCTTGCATGATTAGTATTGCTTTATGAAATTGTGTTAATCGATTTTTGATACTATTTAAATGATCATCTGAATATACATGTCACATCAATCTATGCTTAGTGTTTTGAACATGGATATATTTATAAGCATCAAGTGACTAACTAAATGCATGATAATATGAACTTAGCATACGTTTTATTTCTCTTGGTTTTAAATGATTATTATTCTATAAGAGATCTAGAATTTTATGAGATAACATTTTTAGTATGCAATTATCCATGCATTAGATTTATGTCAATGGTTTCATAAATAATTTATATTATTATTGAAACTATATGATTTCATTCTATAATGTTGAAATATTTTGATGATCTCTTGAAATTAGCTTAAGATAATTAGATTAATTTTAAAACTTGTTATCTTCATGATCTCCACTTTTTTATGTAACAAAAGGGAATAGAATATGATATTAAGAGGGAAAAGTTATATGATGTGCTGATATTGAATGTGTTCTCCTAAGCATGAAATAATGTTTACAATTACATAGGGGAGAAGTTTTTATTAGTGGGGCAATAATATGTTATGCTTAAATTGAAAAATGGGATATTGAATATGTCGATATCTCCGATTAGCTTACTGATATTTTCACCAAACCTCTAATTGAAGATCAATTTGTAGAAATCATTCGATGTTTAAGAATGACTAGGCTTAACAATGTATGCCTAGATTAATATCTTTGATTCTCCGTCCTCACTTTTTGAGATGAAAAATGGGGAGAAGTTGATAATGAATGAGTAAAGGGATATGTTCCCCTAACCATTGAATTAATTAAAGGGAGAAGTTATTAAGAGTTTTGAGTTTATGTTGAATATCTTTATTATGGTTTGTTTGAGCATATGTTGAATATCTTTAAATATGTTTTCATGATTGTGCTTAAATTAGTTTAAATACCCATTCTCGAATTTAGTGAGAGCATGGTTACACTATATTTTGAATAAAACATCAAAATTAATTGTCATTATCAAAAAATGGAATAATGTTGAATCTAATGTTTTGATAAACAATTAAGTGTTGATGTTTTTAACGGATTAATGTTTTTACTGAGTGGTTTTAGATTTATAGTTTCATGTAATATGTTAAGAAGAGAAATCGTCAAAGAAGAATCGTTGAAAAAAATACAACGGGTGCAAGATGGAAATGATGAAAACGTGAAGAGTTTTCAAGACATTGAAGACAATTAGGTGAAAACAACTCTTTACCTATATACTCTTACTGCAACCCAAATTAGGATTATGCACGATACTTAAAATGAATTAATTTTATGTGTGTTAATAAGAAGTGATAAATTTAAGATCTTGATATGTGAATTGTTATGTGCTCCTTATGTGAAATAAATTCGATAATTGACCTAATTGAAAAATATATTTTAAAGTATAAAAAGTTAAGTTTTCGGATCAATTCGGTGAACCGAGAAAATCAATCGGTTAACTAAAGCAAAGAGTGAATTTTGGAGTTAAAACGACGTGCTACTGATCCAGTTGATTAATCGAATGAAGATGGTTGGTCAACCATTTGAAACAATGGCTAAAATTAATGACGAAGTGAGCACTCTAATCAATTAGGTCAACTGAATGGATAGGGTCCGTCAATCGTTTGATTCAGTGGATTAAGTAGGCAAAAATAAGAAAACCCATTAATCCAGTTGGTCAACCGACTGGTGCAGTTAGTTAACCAACTGCTACAGTGAAATCAACAACTATTTTGTTATTTTGGTGAAAACTATCCATTTTTTATGATTCCAAGAGAGGTTTTTGAGGGATTTAAGTGTAATTAAATATGCATGACTTATTATATGATCCATATTAATTTGGTCCATTTAATTAAATGTTCTTTTATTTAAAACGTCTTAATACTTTCTATTTTGATGGATTTCAATTTAAAAATGTTTTAAGGATCAAAATGAGATTTTCAAAGAATATTTTTAAATGAAAAAGACCTATTTTGAATATATATGATATATGGGGTCTTGGGGTGTCATTTAATGACATATTATTTGAAAAGTAACCGTTACAAGATATTTTTAAAATACCTATTATTAAACTTGTGAATTTTTAATATCGCTATCTTCGTGGAGAATATTTTGGGTCAAAGATATGAGAGAGATTTATGTGATTTTATTTGACCTTATGATTTAGTCCATATACTTAAATATAATTCTTTCTATATTTCATTGACTAAGATAAAATTACTTTTAGGACTAAATTAAGAGCTTGAAAAGTTATATTGTTGATCAAAATATTGCCGTTATGAATCTATATGATATACGGGGTCCATAAATGTCACTTATTGACATAACATTTGAAAACTAGCCTTTGGAGGGCTAATTCTAGGTCGATTAATATAGACTTGTAGGAATTGAGTTTAGTATATCAAGAACATCAGTGTGAACTTTTATAAGAGTGATATTTTTACTGAGATTTCAAAGAGTGATTCTATATAAGTTCTTGATCTAAAGCGCTTGTTGTTTGGCGTCACCGATTTGAGTTTGAATTGCAATACTATCATTGTCTTTGGTGTTTTCTCGGTGAGATCTATCCAAGCTTTATTATTCTTCCTAAACCTGAGAAAATGATAAGTGTAAAAGTGTGAGGAAGTGGTAGATTTGATCTTTAGCCTGTTAAAATGAATTGGTGTCGATTCTTCCTACAATAGAATTAGGTTAGTCTTGACCCTAGTAAAAAGATAAAGTTTTTCCTAAGCCTGGGAAAAAGATAATTGTAAAGGTTGATTCTGAGCCTGTGAAAATAATTAAGATTGTAAGGGTTTAGCTCCTACCTAGTGAAGGAATCAAGGGTTTAGTGGATTGCGAATCTCCGTAGAGCTCAGGGTACTAGATGTAGGTATGACTTGCTTACCAAACCAAAATATATTATTGTGTGCTACATTGCTTATTTTCTTATATTGTGTTTAGTTGTGTATTTAGAGGTAGACTCATTTCCGCTGCGTAACAAGATAATAATCTATTTAGGGAAATCGATTATTTGTGTTTAAAAGAATTACTTATTTAATTTTAGTAACTACTCAATTCACCCCCCTCTTGGGTAACTCTTTGGGCCAATGATAGGTGTAAAATACCTATCTACTTCTAAACCGAATTTGGTAGTTTTCGAGTGAATTAGTAATATTTAATTGTGTTTTTGTTAGTTTTTATATAATTCAGGTGTAGGGACGCAAGCAAGTGACAAACGAGCGAAACGGTGGGAAAACGGTGAAAAAATGATAAAGAAACAAGGTTTCAAGAACACAAGACCCACCACCGCAACAGGGAAATCCACCATCGCGGCTGTAAGAATGCAGAGAAGGGGTTTTTTTTAGCACAAAGTCCCACCGCCTCGGCAGTAAAAGATCAGAGAGTTAAGATTTTGGCCCACCGCCGCAGCATTGAGCTAACCGACTTACCCACCGTCGTGGCGGTAAATCCCACCACCGCGGTGGTCAGCTCTGCACAACAAAATAGATATTTTCAGATATTTTGATGCCTTGCACCTATAAATACCCATTCTTCCACTTGTGAAAGTCTCTCTTGAAACATCCCTAACCCTTAGGAGGTGGTTCTTGGCCATTTTTGAAGAGCTCAAAGAGGAGGCTCATTATTCGGAGCAGAGGAAACACTAGCGGATCGATCGTTGGCGAAAATGAACAACTCCACTTTAAGATTTGATCTTTCTCTCTTTATTTCTCTCGTTGTAAATTAATGTTTTATTGTGAATGATGATGAATCCCTCTTGGTTTAATGTTTCAATGACCAAGATCATGTTAGATTAGATAAATATTAGCTAGGGATAGATGTAGTTGTGTAAATACTAGTTTGATGAAATATATGTTTCTTTAATGGTTGTTTGCTTTTAATTCTGATTGTGTTTATCATTTTATGACAATATTAGTATGCTTGTTAAGGTATTAGGGTTGGATTTGAGAATACATAGTTTGACACTCGGAAGAGGTAACCTTGAATTCGGACTAGGGTAAACATATCGTTACGATCTCACGACCCGGGAGGGCGTTAGTGAGTGTTCAATCAATGACGTTGGGGCAAGACTCACACAACCTAGAGTCGTTAAGATGTGGAGGAGGACTTCGACATCGACACGAAGTCGCGTATTCCCCCGTCTTACACACGGAAGAGATGGCAGAGGAGTTTACAAACCGAGATTGTCGGATACCAAAACTCCGTTATTGTTAACTAAATTAAATCAAACATGTATTAAGTGAACGAAATCAATCCCCAGGTAATTGGTAGTGCGTGAATACACCACTACTTTCACTCGCAAGTATACAAGGTCAAGTTTTAGTATAGATCGGGAGAGTAAGGGTATCGTGTCTACAGGGATTGGTTGTGATTATTATTGAGTACCACATTTATCATGACGTAACTTTATCTCGACAAAAATAAATGTGTTTAAAATTAATAATACTAATACTAAGTTAATTAATCTAACTAAATTAACTATACTAATATTACTATGAGATGATTTAGGAAAAGTATTGCCTAAGGATTAACTTTTGTTTACAAAAACGTGTTTGGTCTCGTTTTAGTTTACGTTAACGGCGTTCTACTTATCCGACAATATCAGTTCGTAAACTCCCCCGCCACATCTCCTGAGTATAAAACGAGGGATATAATGCAACTTCGTGTCAATGAAGAAGTCCCCCTCAATGTCTTAACGACCCTAGGTCGCGTGAGTCTCGCCCCAACGTCATTGATTGCACACAATCCAACTCCCGACCGGGTCATTGGATCGTCGTGTTATGTTTATCCTATCAACAATCTCAGTTCTAAAACTCCACCGCCACGTCTCCCGAGTGTAAGACTAGGGAATACATGACTTCGAGTCAATGAAGAAGTCTTTCTCAATGTCTTAACGACCCTAGGTCACGTGAGTCTTGCCCCAACGTCATCGATTGGCATTATGTTTACTTTAGTTCGAATCCGGGGTTATCTCTCCCGAGTGTCAAACCCCGTATTCTTGATATATCTATCTAAGCATAATAAACATAACAATAAGATAAACACAATCAAAATAATGAAGAACAACCACTAACCAAACACAAACTCAACAAAACAACATTTTCATAAATATATTAATCCCTTGACAAAAACCCGTTTAGCTCATGACCATAGCCGATTATACAAGGTAAATGGAGCTAAACATACTCAAACAACAATCTTAAGTTAATAAATAGAAGAAGGAACAAGAGAAACTTAGCCTAGTTCGAAGATTTATCGCTAAAAACGTTTCGAGATCGCTCCCCCTTCTTAGCAATGTGATCTTCTCTTTAGAATTTGAATGAGCACTCCCAAAATCTCTCTCTAAAATATACTTAGTCGTATAGAGCTCTAATGGCTGGAGGAGAGGAGAGGAAGAGGTATAAATAGGGAAAATATCCTAAAAATATCTAAAATTTGGTGTAGTGTGACAACCTAGGCGGTGGGTATGTCGATTCAGTGATCGCCTAGGTGGTGGCTTGATTGCCTAAGTGGTGGAATAGTGATCTAGGTGAAAACAACTTTAATCTATTTTTACTCTTAATGTATCCTAATTAGAATCACACACGACACAAAAATGATTTTATGTTTATGTGTGTTTTGATAGGATCCTAATTAGTGAAATTATTTGTTCCTATATGTAATTGAAAAATAAATAAAGATAATTGATTAAAATTGATTTTAAGATTTTAGTGGAGCTAACCGAGAAAAGAAATTGGTTAAAGGGGTGAAAATGTCAAAGAAAATAATTAAGGAGAAGAGTTCCAGCATGGGAAGTCGACAGGTTGGTCGACTTGTGGCCAAAGAATGAACTCTCTGAATCGTCCGGTCGAAAGATTATGGATGGGCGGTCGACCGATGGGCGAAGGAATTTTGGCTTGGCTAGTATCCTGAATCGAGCAGTCGACTTATGGGCGTTGGTCGGTCGACTGATGAGTTTGTTTCAGGTTTAGAGGATTTTGATCAAATAGTAGTCGTTACTAGTCATTTATAGTTGAGATATGAGAGAAATTTTAGGGATATGATAGTATTAAAGATATATAATTGATATTTTGTCATCCCTATAGATATGATACATATATTTTGGTTATTTCTCAAATTGGTTCATATAATTCTTTCTATCCTATCTATTTGAGTTTAAGAAATATTTGAGGGACTAATTTGAATGTTTTGAAAGCTATAATTAAGTCAAATATACCTAAAATGAAAGATAATGATATACGGGGTCTATAGGTGCTTTTTAGATACTTATCATTTAAAAACTAGCCGTTGGAGAGCTTATTTCAATTTCCTATATATAAACTTGCGGATTTCACATAACATATATATATCATATCAAGAACTATTTAGTTACTAAGCTTTTATAAGAGTAATCATTCTGATATTATTTTGACAGATCAAATTGTGAGATTAATTATTGAGGAGTTCTTAAGTTAAAGCGCTGATTGTGTAAGCGTCACCGAGTTGAACTGTCTAGCGTTCCAATCTATAATTCTTCGATGTTGTCCGGGTGAGATCTTTCCAAGCTATTAATCTTTACTGCATATTTATTTTTCTATATTTGCTTGGTTGATAAAATCTTGATGAAATTATTTTTTGAACTTTAAAAGCGTAAAAATATTTTAAAATGATTTGAGTGATAATCTGATTACGTGCTCAATTTTATGCTACCTACCCGTATTATTTTTATAATAAGATTTTTTGTTTCCTTACTTAATTCTATCACTAGTATTTATCGGGACATTAATTGAGTTTAAATTGATTTGAGGTAGTAGAAGTTCCGAGTGGGAAGAACTTATCAATTTCTTGTAATTGGTGAGTTGTGTGCGGATTAGATACTATTGGGAGTATTTAATCAGGGATAGTTGGGTTTTAATCTCTTCCGATAAAGAGAATGGGATGTTAATTCTTACTTGATTGAATTTGTGAGTGATTTTGTAAAGGTTCCATCCTTACTTGAGAAATTGATAGTTGGAGTATTTCTGTGAGGTTTTGATTATTTAGCCTAAGATATAAAAAGAATTAAGTTATTTTTGAGCTTGTAAAAAGTAGAGGTTATTTTTAAGCCTGCAAAAAGAAATTTGTGAAGGTTGATTCTGAGACTGTAAAAGAAAATGTGTGAGGGTTTAGTTCCTACCTTTAAAGAAATCTTGAGTTTAGTGGGTGTGAATCTCCGTGAGGCTCGGAGGACTGGATTAGCCAAGAGTAGCTTGGTGAAGTAGGATATATAGTGGTATGCTGCCTTATTTATTTTACTTATATTGTTGTTTGGTGTGTATCTAGTTGATAACACATATCTGCTGCTATAAAGATAATAATTAATTTTGGGATAAAATTAATTGTTTGAATTGTTTGAATTTTTTGAAGTATTATTATTATTCTAATAATTTTTTAGTGCTACCCAATTCACCTCCCTTCATGGATAACTCACTGGGCCAACAACTGTAATCAACTAAGAAATGTTTGTGAATGTTCAATTTATACATTACCCGGTCCCTTCTTCTTTATGAATCAATTGCAACAGCTCCCAATTCCTATCATCGAGCATTGTTGCCACCTTAGATTTGTTTCAGGCAGGCATTTTTATATTGTCCTTATATACATATTCAGGGAGCTCATCAACATTTATTGTGTTGGGGTCTTCGGTTTTCTTTTCTTTCCCCTTCTTTTTTGGATGTACGAAATCACTGCCTTGGTTGCGTTCATTTCTCACACTTTCTCCTTTACACGCTTTATCATTGAACTCACCTTTAGAGTTTTATCCTCTATTTTTGTTGGGGAAGGGAGACATGGGGTGGGAGTCACAACTGTTTGGTTGGTGTCAGGTATTATCATGGATAGTGGTTCTACATCAGTTATTTGGAGCGTTCCATGGTTCAAGGGGGTGTGGTTGCAGCAACAACTGATAAGGATGATCATTTAGATAACTCAGCAGATGTAGTAAACTGTTTATTTTTTGGGCATGCTCAGGCATAAGTTGTAGCAATAGTAGCAGACGAGGTGCGTTTGTATGAACACTTGGAAAGTTCCTCTTCTAGGATCCTATTTTTTCCCGTAAGCTCATTTATTGTCAAAATATAGCTTCTACACCTAGCTTTTCGAGCTTCTTTCACCTGTTTCACAATCTGCTATGATACTTTTACTTCAAGCTCTAGTTCCTTGTATTGTTTTTTCAGTTCCTCATACTCGGTATTTACGCGGGAGGGATCCTTATGTTTTTTTTCATGATCTCATGAACCCCCATATTGAGAAGCAATATATCCTTGTCCTTCTCAAGAACTGATATTTTTTAATTGCGTTCTGATGCAAATTTTTTCAGTGCATTTTTTGACTCGTATGTGCAGCAATTAGGCCATCAATCTTTGTTTTTTGGATGATGTTCTTCACTGTAATGTTAGCCAACAGTTTGAGGATAACTTCTTTCGTCTATTTTTCTTCCAACTTTCTCATTTCGTAATCTTCCTACATTTCTTCCAATGAGTAATAAGTATCATTGATTACAATGTCTTGCGTAGTTTGTATGGGGATAGTGCTTTCTGCCTGGCTAACATCAATCCCCAAATTGAAAGATGGTCTTCTGGTTGTAGTTTTGGTTGGGTGAAAATGGGGAAGATATAGTTGATCATACGATTGTTAATCATGGTATTAACATCCTGGTTTTCCTCAGTCATTGGCTCATTCCCCTTGTCAAGTTTTGGCATTATGGCGACAGGTGTTTCTTAGACGATAGGATTTTCGTCAATGTCAAAACGTGCTGCGAGGCCCAACTGAATCTCTATCAACGTTTCTTGTATCATGCCATTCATCACCTGGACAGACAGTGGCTTTTCATGAGTTCATTGTCCCTATTTATAGATGAATACAAATGTGAATGTTTATTTTTTGTATTTATACCTATCCATTCAGTAGATGTCTCATTGGCATGAACCCAATAGTATTTGCATATGTGGTCAAGCACCATCGTTGCATTCTTGGAATGCAAAATTCCCTTCCTTCCATTGGCTTGATCAATGTAGTATGCTCGCACATCTAGTACTAACAAGAGGAATAAGTTAGATCATTTTAGTGAGCAATTAAATTTGTTTTTTTGTATGTGAGCATCGTTAGAACCGATGTATAAACATTTACTTTTGTAAGACTCACAAAATAAAATGCTTTTTTATGTCAACATCCTCATGAGTGTAAACATTTAACCTTTTGAGGAAAATGTATATGAACATTCAAATAACAAAATTGTTGTTTGGAAGGTATGAATATTCATTATCTCTATTTGTTTTTTTTATAATAATGTGTACATGTAGTGCAATGACACAATCTATGACCGATCTTGGCTCGATGTATGATTTCCTAAGACTTGTTTCCAAGTCCGTACAGATCACTTGTGGCTAATTATAGGTAGACATATTGTAAATGTCTTCGATATAGCGAACCAACCATTTAGGGATTTCTTGTCCGGTTGTTGTAGAAAAACACGTGGTGAGTAGCAAGCAGTGGAGTTTGACCACGTATTGCACATCTTCTTCATTTGTCCTTGACATTTTTTTTTCTATCAACGTCTTTAGGAATGCAACACTAAACTCTCGGGGCTGATACAATAGTTTGCTGAGGAAGGCTAAATTCGCTCAAGTGTATCAATTTTGAACAACAGGCTCGTCTCCAGATGGAAACCCGAATATTAGTTGAATATCAAGCGATGTAAGATGAATAAACTTGTCTCCTAACCGGAAAGATCCCTTGACGGATTGTTGGTCAAAATTATCCTCTCAATCAAACCATCATTTTTTGCACGTTTTCTAAAGACAACTTATTTTCATAGAATGTCTTGAATATCTTTGCAAATGGTGTCCTTGAAAACAATTCCTTATGCTTTGCGGTGAGCTTACAATGTTTAAGTAGATTAGTTGATTGTTTGAGGTTACATCGATACAAAAACGGCCTGGATTGTGATTGTGACTAGCTTTCAGTTTTCAATTTGGTATTTCGCAACGCTCTGAAAACATTATAGAAAGCTAAATTGTTATTTTTAAGTACAACTACATTGAACATCTAAGTAGTAAAAGGCGGAGGCATACATATATATGATCAACAAATGGATAGTGTCACTTTAGTTGCGATTGTTGTGGGCGAATGTTCCATTTACCCACATTTGGAATGTTCAGCAAATACAGTTGGAATGTGGTTATTTATATGTAATTTCACATTTAAACTATTTTAACTAGGGTAGGAAATTTAAGCACACATGAAACATTTGGGTGTTCTTTGTGGAAGGTTCATATTAAAAAATTGAGATGTCCATACACAACAACAAACATGGGAAAACAAATAATCACAATAACTTATCAGCTTATTGGTCAATGTATATGGATGTGCACATTAAAAAGTGTTATAAACGACATTCATATGTTGAAATTATTTTTGTGAACATTCATATGCAATTTCAATTTCGAACCCATGAAATCCTATTACAACAAACACGCCTACAACCTTGAGAACATTCATATTTTGAAACAGTAACTCAGATGCAGCGAACACTCAATTCATGCTTCCTTTTGAACACGTGAATGTTTAATATTTGTTGTTTCAACACTGAATATATGAACATTCATACAAGCAAACAACATTTCGGGTATGCATAATGTGGCACTAATTCAATAAACAATCACTTTACCCCCACTGACTGGTTCAATGTGCCCCACATGAACATTCCGCTAACAAGTTGAATAACATAAGTCAAATAAAACACGTGTTTCACATCAATCGAGCATTATAGGACATAAAAAGAATTGTGAACACCTTGAAACACTAGAATACCATAAGAAAACACCTTAAAAAGCGCTTGCAACATGACATTCACTATTCATACCCTATATTCGATGATGCACACACTACTAACCTTGTGATTGTTTGTGATTCACTCGTTTTTTGGATGATAAGTGAGTCGAATCATTCATTTTCACCATGGACGAAGGTAGAGGGCGGCAGAATTATCGGGCTATGGTTTTTTATTTTTCCCAATTGACGGATGAGGCTTCTAGGAAAATGACGTTGAATCGCAAATCGAGGAATGTCTATATGGTAGGTTGATTTAGTAGTGTGCTAGTGCATGCATTAATTTAGGAATACAACTGGCAGCTATTTTCAGTAATTGTCTAACATTCATATGAACATTCACCATTTTTCATTTTTTGTCCAAAAAATTTGAAATTTATAACAGTAGGAAGAGGATTTTGTGAATATTAATTTGATGTTTCGTGTTCAGTTTTCTGTGCAACGTTTTTTTTTTTTTTTTTTATCAACGCAACCCTTTTTTTGTGACTGGTTTGAAGTATTTTTGGGAAATGTCACATCCCATAATTGATGGACGTTTGCAAAGCACTCAATGGCACTAGGTTGTAAATACAACATCAATAGGGGGACAAATGTTAGGGGACCATTTTCTAAGAAATATGTGAGGACTAAAAAATTTATTCTACTAGTTGAAGGTTCATATTATCATTTCTATATCTCTTAGGGTCTATATATTAAATTTAATCTGAGCTTTCTTCAGTAATAATCATTAGGAAAAAAAAGGATTTTTTTAGAGTAACCCCAATTTTTAACAGAAAAATATAAAAGGCCGCAGGCCCACTTTCTATTTTGTTAAAACACCAATTATCAAAAATAAAAAATAAAATATCTAATTATTAAAACTTAAATCTCAAATCTACCCTCCTAAAAAAATCAACATATTTCATGTCTTCTTGCTTTCAAGAATAGTAACCAACCCAAACCCTACCTCAATAGCATCGACAACCACTGGCACCACCTCATGACATCACTACCGATCGCTGCCAATATCCTTGAAAGTCTGGCCACCCAAATTTACGTCTTCTCTCTCTCTATATATATATAACAAAGGTCGGCAGCAACGAGGCCAGCTTGAGTCCATCGTCGTGGCTAGATCTAGTCCAGTTTTGGCCAAATCTGGCTGTAACATTCTCTCTCTCCATCGTGGATGACGTGCTTCCTTTTTCCAGATTTTCAAAATTTTGCAAATCTGGGTTTGACTGGATTTTCCAGGATAGGGCATAGTTCTAGTTGTCAATAGCAGATTAGGGTTGTTACGACATATATCATAGTCACGATCCAACGGTTCTTACTCTACCACTGTTCAACTCACCACCACCATCATCTTCCCTCTTTCTTACGCGGCCACCTACCACCGCCCCCACCACCAAAATTGGATTTTCTCTCTTTCTCTAGATCCGGTGACGGAAAGATCTGGGTCTACTAGATTTTTTATTTTTTATTTTTAAAGTTTTTATTTTTCAATATTGAAATAAAATTTTGTTTTCTTTTGGTTATTTTGTAGAAATAAAATGAAATTTTATAACTTTTTTTCATGTTTTTAATTATATAATTTTGATATTTATTGTTAATGAATTGTTGTAGTGGTTGCGGTAGTGATAGTAAAAATCTTCTATGATGGTGGCAGTGGTAATAGTTAATATTTATTGTGGTAATACTTAATATTTGATTTTGGTGGTGGTGGTGATAAAGATACTTATTGTGACTATGATAGTGATGACAGTGAATTTTGATTGCAAGAGTGATGATAGTAAAATTTATGTAGTGGTAGAGGTGATGGTAATTTAATATTTGTTGTGATAGCAATGGCGGTCATTGTAATTGTTTACTGTGGTGATGGTAGTGATTAATAAATATTTGTTGTTGCGGTGACAAGACGATAATGAATATTTATTGTGGTAGAGACGGTGATAAATGAAATACTTACTGTGATTGTGATAGAATATTAAATATTTTATGTGGTAATTAATATTTATGATTAAAAAATTATTTCACAGGTATTTTTTACTTAAAAATAATACATTTTTAAAGTGGGATTTTCATGAAAAGAGTTGGGTGGGGATAAACTTAATATAGGATGGGCTTTTGGCCGAAAAAAGATATTCATTTTGTGCTCTTGGGAGATGATCATCAAATATTTGGGCTCTTGAGAGATGATCATCAATAGTTCATTAGAAAATTCCGGTACAAGTCCTTTGGGTTTGGGCTATATATTGTGTCCACTATTTTTCACAAAGCCCAATTTTGATGAGGCTCATAAACCATGCCCAATTATGGAAACCTGATATGGGCTATTAACTTCGTACTTACAAACCCAGGGAAGAAGATGTATCAATCTAACCCCACTAGATTTTTTTTTTCTAACAAATGACAAATCCCAAGATTACGGATACCTGTCAAAATCTTCCGATTTTATTTCAACAAAAAAAAATCCCAAGATTATGGATACCTATCAAAATCTTCCGATTTTAGTTCAACAAAAAAAAAAAAAAAAATTAGTCATGCCCTCAGGTGATTAAACAAAATTTTAAACTCCTCCATCTCTCAAAACATTAGCCAGATAATATGCATATTTATTCTTCTTTATTGGCGTCAATTGTAACATGAATACACATGAATACATTTGCCTTTATCATCCTTTTGCAATCCTCAATCAAGACTCTAAAGCGGGTGGTTTCTTGTGCATTTCTCCGTAATTAGCTTAACAACTTCTACTATATCCGATTCCACTATGATTTTAGGGTAACTTTTGCTTCGAGACTGTTCCAGTTGGAAAGATATCTAAAGAATCCGAATTACCACACTCCAAGGTGATATCAAAACCGTCATCTATGGTATTACTAAATAAATACAAATAGAGAATAGATTATAGTTATTTTTGGTGTAAAATTTATAATTAAATTTTCATGTTTTTTAGTTTGCTTTTTATTTCATTTAATTTGTTATTATTATTTTTTTTTAAAAAATATAAAATATTTTTATTTGTTCAAAACATAAATAATTTATACATATTATATGTGCCACGGATGTTATCAAATATTAACTATCCAATAAAATCATGACACAAAGTGATAGTGCGGGAAATCACCATTTCTATGAGGTCATATTTTGTTAGTTATTACCTCTATGATCGATGTCAAGATTTTAATTGATGAAAATAGTTTGCTCAAAGATAAAATAAAATAAAATAATAAATAAAGAGATCAATAAAAATAGTGATATTCTACTAGAGCCGAGAATAGTTGACCTTATAACACAAAATTATTGGTATCAAATTAATTCAATTTTTTTGGCAAATGATTAATGAGGAATATCAAGGATTAACTGCAAGGTACATTTCAATTGAAATAGCATAGGAATTTCTTTAAAATTAGGGATTCGAACATATAGAAAAATACTTATTGAAAAGAGCAATCACGGAACCTGAACAAGTTTAGTCTCATACACTATATGGGTGTAGAGACATTTGTGGATATTAAAAAAAATAAAAATAAATAAATAATCAATGAACTGGAGCATGGTCAAACTAAGCTTTTTCTATGGAATACACCAAACCAAAAAGAAACAACTGAAAGTACTACTTTTAACTAATAAACAATGGTGGAATCCCATGTCAATGTGTAAGGAATCATATTGATTTTCCTGCCGTTGACATTTGAAGAAGCCAAGTGTTTCTTTTTCTCCATATATATATATATTTTTGAAGTTAGATTTGTTCTGATCAATTTACGAGCATCTCGATGAATCATGTTTTGGATAATTTTAAAAGTACACTGTCCCATTTCGCTTTGATGTATTAAAAAATTTAATTCAAAATTTAATTCTTGGAATATTTACTAAGAAAGTTGAACTCTATTTGACAAGAAAAGTAACACCTCATATTACCAGCCAGACTAACATTTTTTTTTTTTGGTACATATGTTGGAGGAAGAGAATAATTTTACAAGTTCGAGTCGTGGGAACAATCTCTTGCAAAAAGTAAGATAAAACTGTGTACAATAGACCTGAGTTGTCCGACCCTTCTCCGGACCCCGCACATAGCGAAAACTGTGTAGCACCGGACTGTCTTTTATATATTAGGGAAAGAGGTTGAATTCTAAATTTTTCACAATGAAAACTAAATACATATCCATTACACTATAAGCCTTCCATATACTGATCTACCAACCCAAGCTATCATATGTCTAAAATTCCATATACTGATCTACCAACCCAAGCTATCATATGTCTAAAAAACAATCGCAATTCTATTTGTTTTAAACTTTGAAGACAAGTAGTTGATTTGTAAGTCCAATTGATTATTGCGAAGAGTACCTACATTTGTGCTACCAATCAACGAAGAGTACCTACCTTTGTGCTACCAATCAAACAAGTTCATTTTTCTTAAATTAGGTGAAATTAATTTCAACAATTTCGTCCACGCACTTCACATTGAATAAATTATGTAATTCTTTTATTTTATGCGTACGATTGATCTCATATTTTTTATTAGATTTATTGGCTTACTGGATTATTTGTTATAAAAATATCAAATTAAAAATTTGTGTTTAATTTTATTTTAATAAAAATAAATTAAGCAGTTTTTGCTTTGTTTTTTAAAACCGTCTACGATATATTTCTCTTATTTTAAATGTATCAATATATCCAAATCTTACACCGCACATTTTCTTTAAATTTGATCTTAAACATTGATTTGCAAAAATCAAAAATCACCTTAAAAAAAAATCAAGAGGTGAATTTTATATAATCAACAATCAACATGCAACAATTTTTTTTTTTTTCCATTTATTCTTTATTTCTCTCTTAAAGTTTCTTCACGTGTCACTTTTTATCTTTCTACTTTATTTAAGTAAGTTCACCATAAACTTATATGGATTGTGTTAATTAACCCTTAATATTTTTAAATATTCCGAATTCAATATATACATTCCAATTAATTTTTCAATTGACCACATAATCTACTTAATAACATAAAAAAATTATCAAATCATCCAAATATATATGTTAAAATATTAAATTGGAGTTCTTGGTCTTTCAAATTTAGCCGCTACTTATTTTCACATAATTTCAATTGAAGAAGTTCATATAATAAAACATATTTATTAAATTTATTTCCTGCTTAATCTTCTAATTAGACATTTCAATTTTTAAATTACATGGCTGAGTTTTCATATCATAATCTCAATTGAAAAACTTAGTTTTTACAATTCACCCTTAATGTTTCTAAATATGTCATATTTACGTGGATATTCCAATTCATATTATAATCAATTAAGTTAATTCATGAATTACATAAATCTATTGTGAAATTATCATGGCACACATCCAAAATGTTAAATTAAGAAGAATTTATTTACAAATGAACCCCCAATCCTTCAAACGATCCGTAATTAGTAGAGATAATCTATTTAGTTGTGCAATTGAACAAATTGACCTTCTAATAATAGGTCCCTACTTTTTACTTTTTCATTTCTAACTAAGGAATATGTATTTTAGTTAGTCTTCCAATTGAACACTTCAATTTTGGAATTATATGATTTGATATTATCACAAGATACTTCATGTATTCCCAATCGTTGAAATACAAGTACATAAATTTGGACATATCTTTCCATATAATTCTTAGTTTTTTTAGATATTTCTTAATTAACCTTCCAATTGACTGTATATATTTACTCATATGTTATGTACATAAAAGAATTGCAAAATAATCACAAATACACTAAATTTCATCCCAACTGAAAAAATTTACTCAATACAAATTGACACCTAAATTTTCTAAATATGTTCTAATTTTGGAGATATTCAACTTCAGATCATGTTAATTGATAAGTTAAATAATTGAATTGTGAAATTATAACGGTGCATATTCTCTAATGTTAAATTAAATAAATTAATATTCTCTAATCTTTCAAATATTCCTTAAACCCTAAACTCTAATTCAAATATTATGAAGAAATCCTATACCCTAGACCTCGTTCTTCCAATTAATTCTAAAAAAAACTAAGTTCAATAAATCATACCAGTCCCGCTAGATAAAACACCGCTGCCACCAGTATTTGAGAAACAAAAATCAAGTTCGAAAGATAATATTGGTGGCATGGGTTAAAATATCGGTACCACCAGTAATTTTTTTCTTGCAACTAGTTTCAAATGAACTTGCAAATTTGTTCAATAAACTTGTATTGTTTTCTAGTAAATCTTGTAAAAGTAACCTATAATATTTTTTTCCCCAAAGCTTGTAACTTTATGATCAAAACTTGTAAGTTTCTTGGTCGTCTGCTACTTGTTGGAAAACCACCTAGGAATTCCAACTTTAACTTTTGAAAAACATTTTGAATAGGGCATGGATAGTTGAGATTGAGCCATGTGACACTTAGTTGGACATGAATGGTTAAAATTGGATAAATTATTTCTATTTTCGAAGTGAATGTACCTGCACTCAAAACTATTAAAGTTTATTAAAGTAAATTAATCCTGGATCTAAATAGATAATATTGATGATACTATTTGAGACAATAATTTACGTCTCAAGATAATGCCATCAGAGTTCAATTTCAGAGTACTCAAGATGTGTTCGTCCGGCCGGCAAGGAGAGGTACTCAATTTCCTTGTAAACGAGGGCTCGACTCTCCTGGGGAGTACTCTGAGAATTAAATCTTGAATTTAATCCTGAATGTACCAAGCCGATGTGGAAGAGTGCGCTCTTCAGATCGCTCGGTGCGGTGATTAGTTGACGTGAGCGTAAGCTGTCTCGGGCATACCTTACTGTAACTATTTCAAAGTTCTAATGATATTAGAATAGGAGTTGTAGATGCAATATATGTGGGAAAAAGGTCAACCTACTTTTTAATTTTATTCTCATTATTTGCGATGTTTGTTGTCTTAGGTTCTTATTGTGAACATGAATGAATAAACATAAAGTTTCAAGAGAAAAAAGAAGCGGAGGTTAGGGTTTATTATCTCTGAATAATGAATAAAAAAATACTGAACAGAAAACCTAGGAAAGAAAGACTTATATACTCGTACAAGGAAAACCTAGAAACAAGTAAAAGACTATTCTACCCTTACTAAATAATAATAATAAACTCGAGTAACTCTAATATCCCCTCTCAAACTTACGATGTTGCTACAAGTGGCATCGAGAGTTTGCCAACAAAAAATTAAAAACGCAAAATAGAATGCGACTTAGTGAACAAGTCGGCAATTTGCATGGATGATGACACAAAAGGCAAAGTAATAGTCCCATGTTGAAGATGATGACAAGTGAGATGACAATCGATCTCTATGTGCTTGGTCTGTTCATGAAAGACTGAATTATGAGCAATCTGAATAGCACTCTTGTTATCACAATATATGGGAGTGGGATGAGAAAGAAAAACACCCATATCTGCAAATATCCAACGCAACCAAACTATTTCGGTGGTGGTGGATGCCATCACACGATACTCAGCTTCTGTGGAAGATTTAGAAACAACGGCCTGCTTTTTGCTCTTCTATGAAAAAAAATCACCCAAAAATACACAAAAACCTGTGACAGACTTACGATCTGTGGGATCACTAGCCTAATCAACATCAGAATAGGTACGTAGCTCCAAAGACGAGGTCGATGAAAATAAGAGACTCTGAAATAAGGTACCTCGAAGATACCGAAAGATACGAAGAACAGCAGCCCAATAAACTATAGTGGGAGAAGTGACAAATTGACTGATGATATGAATAGCGTGGGTAATGTCTTGGAGAGTGATAGTTAGATAGACCAAACTGCCAACAATAGTACGATATAAGGTAGGATCTGACAAAGGGGCACCATTGGAAGGTAGTAGCGAACATTCACCTCTAGAGGAGTATCAACAATTCAAGTATCAGTAAGACAAACACGCTCGAGAATGTCAGCTGTATATTTAGATTGAGAGAGAATGTAGCCTTTTGGAGAAAATGCTACTTCAATACTCAAAAAGTAGCATAAAGTCCCCAAATCCTTAATTTCAAACTGATGAGTTAATTCTTACTTCAAGATTGCAATCCCATCAACATTATCACCAGTAATAATCATGTCATTTACATATAAAGATAGTAGAATACGGTCGACAGTGGTACACTTTATAAACATAGCGGAATCATAATTACTTGGGTGGAAACCAAGTGAAATAATCACCGTAGAAAACTTCTCAAACCAGGCTCGAGGAGCCTGTTTAAGGCTATATAGAGTTTTCTTGAGTTTGCAAACTTCTCCAGACTTATAAGAAACACCCAAAGAAGGAGTCATGTAAACTTCTTCTTGAAGATTACCATTCAAGAAGGCATTTTTAACATCCATCTGAGAAATATGCCACTGACGAATAGATGCAAAGGCAATAAGAGTCCGAACAGTCGTCATTTTGTAACTGGAGCAAAAGTCTTCTTATAATCCATACCATATTGCTGAGAAAATCCCTTTGGCAACCAAACGAGCTTTGTACTGCTCAACTGAATCGTTTGAATTGATTTTAATTTTGTAGACCCAGCGAGAACCAACTGGACTTTTACCTTGAGGTAAAGGTACCAAATCCCATGTATCCGTCTTGTATAAAGTAGAGAGTTCGTCAGCCATAGCTTGTTGCTAAAGAGGATCAAGTGTTGCCTCTTTATAAGATAAAGGCTTAGAGAGATAATGAATAAAGGCTAAAAATGAAGCAAAAGAATTTGAATAACAAGAGTAAACAAAATCTGGTATATGAGTGGACTTACGAATGCGTTGAGGATAGCGAGGAGGAGGATCCACAACCTGAGAATATTCTTGGTAGGCCGTCGAAAGAGAGGGGACGCTAGAAGTATCAATACCTGCAGAGCTACCAGTGTCAACATGAGCTCGAGACACATGAGATAGGTTAATTTTTGTAATGCATGGGTTTTGAGAAGATAAACTATTTGTGTTATCAGATAAAGGATTGATGGAAATGAGATCAGATTTTGTCAAGTTGTGTGTACTAGCAGGAATAGAGAAAAAATGTATATGCTCAAGAAACACAACATGACGAGACACATATAGTTTTTGTGCAACTAGATCAAAGTAACGATATCCCTTTTGTCCCTCACCATAGCCTAGGAAGACACAAATGGTAGAGCGAGAAGATAACTTACTACGCTTTACTCTCGGTCGAAGAACAAAACAAGTACACCAAATACTCTTAAAGAGGAATAGTTGGGAGCATAACTATATAACTTTTCAAATGGAGACAAACCTAAAGAATGAGAGGATGGAATTTTATTAATTAGGTTCATTGCAGTAAGTACTGCTTCTCCCCAAAATACACTAGGAACAAAGGCAGATAGTAAGAGAGAACGAATAATTTCAATAATGTACCTATGTTTCCTTTCAATGACACCATTTTGCTCGGGAGTGTCAATACACGAGGTTTGGTGAATTGTTCCATCTAAAGCAAGCAAGTTAGTAAAAGGATTAGAAATGTACTCCCCACCCAAATCACATCTAAAGCACTTGATAATAGCAGAATGTTAAGTCTTAATAAGAGCTCGAAACATTTGAAAAATACCAAAGAATTCAGAACGATGTTTCATAAGATAAACCCTAAAATATCGAGTGTAATCATCAATGAAGGAAACATAATATCTAGACCCCCCTTTTGTAGCAATCGGGGAAGGTCCCCACACATCAGAGTGAACCAAATCAAATGGTGCAAGTGAAGAAGAAATATTTCGATTAAAAGGTAAAGTAGAAAATTTTGCCAGTTTACAACTACTGCAATTAGAAATATCACAAGCTGACAAATTCCCTAAGGATCCTTTAGATGCTAAGTGTTTTAAATGAGATGCTGAAACATGACCAAGACGAGAATGCCATAAATAAAAACTAGAAGATGAAGAAGTCAAATGAAAGGACGAATAGGCAATACCGGAAGCTGCAACATCTGGTACTTGTAGCTCATCCAGTATATATAGTCCCCCCTACCTACGGCCTGTTCCAATCAGCTTCTAGGATTGAGGATCCTGCACACGACAAGAGGTAGAAGATAAAAAAACTGAGTAACCAGAATCATATAATTGCCCAACAAAAACAAGATTCAATGCAAGGTTGAGAATATGATAAACACTTGAAAGAGATAATCGAGGTGTGACAACATAACCAATACCTGCTAATGGCATCGGAGTACCATCAGTAGTCATAACAGATACAGATGATGTAAAATTTAATGAAGTAAATGACGACAAATCAGGTAACATATGATGAGAGGCTCCAGAATCTAGAACCCATATAGAGGAAGACATACCTAAAGAACTAGAGTGTAACAAACCAACTGAAGATGCAGCGGACATGGCATGTGGCAAGGAACTTCTGGAATTGTTCAGTAAGGGCCTCCATTGTAGGAGTAGAAGATGCTGGGTCTCCAAAAACCAAACGAATTTGATGATGATGATACAGTTGCTGCAGTAGTAGACTGTGGAGGCCTGTAAGGTCATTTTTGAAATCGATTGTCAGATTTTCACTAGGGAGGCGGCTGTTGCTGTTATTGCTATGTTCTACTCAATTTAGGGCATTGAGTCTTCCAATGACCATTTTGCTTACAGAAGCTACATTTATCAAAGGCAGGCCTCAAATATGGCTTGTTTTGATAATTAGGAGGTGGTTTAGAAGGAACTGTCAGAATAGATGGATTGGGTGATTGGAGAACCCTTATTTTTTATTGAGACTTGAAGCGTATCTCCTCGACCTATAATTCATTAACCACTGAGTCAATAGAAGGAAGTGAATTACGGTGCAAAATTGTCCCACGAATTCCCTCAAAATCATCACGTAACACCATAAAAAATTGGACCAAACACTGTTTTTCTCTACGAGCAATGTATAGAGTACATGCTCGTAATTCTGCAGATTTCGTAAAAGTTAATTGATCCCAAAGATCTGTAATAGCGGAGTAGAATTCCTGAATACTCATATCATTCTGCTTCAGTGCTCGAATATTAGATTCCAATTGGTATTGTTTTGCAAAGTTAGACTGTGTGTACAGCCTTGATACATGATCCCAGACCTCCTTGGTGTACTTATACTTTGCCAATTGCATACTAATTGAATGCTCAACAGAGTTGTTAATCTAGGTAATAATTTTTGAATTATTCGCCTCACAAGTGTCTAACGAAGTTATATAATCTTCAGCCCTTTCATCTTTTGGTTTAACCAACGTACTATTAATATAACCCCACATCTTTTTGCCTTTGAGAAAATTTTTCATCACATAACTCCAATATGAATAATTTTTCCCATTCAATCTTACAGTAATAGACTGAAGTGAATCATCCCTTTCAGACACCATTACAAATACCAACAAAAAAAAACAAATCTAATGTGACGGAGAAAGAAAATTAAATACCATAAATGAAACGATAATTCGCTGCAGACAAACCAAATCATAGTTGCGCGGAAGCCACTACTATGCTGTACGAACACCAAACTCCTGCAATAGAGTAATAATGGTAGATGAAACTTTATCAAATAGCTGGTGTATTTCTTGATATTTGTGCATTGTGTCTATAAGACACGTGGATTTTTATGCAAAAGCAAACCCAAATACATGAACTGTTTAGTAAAGTCTAGGAGCAAACATCATTGAACTAACCCAATGTGACAATCAAATTCTTTCCAGAACCACCGTAATTCGAGTCAGAAATTACCCAAATCATACCACAGTTTCAGCGAGCAATTGAATGAAGAGAAGATCCCAAACTGAACAAAAGAAAACAAAGAATTTTTGTCCTGGATATGGCGATAATTGGTTGGTGACTACCATGAGAAGATCGTTCGTTGTCGTCGCTTCAGCGGAGGGCATTTTTTTTTTCTTCAACTACTTGACGGCGGATAGATAAAGCATTTTTGGATAGGGTTTTAGGATTTCTCACGACCAACGGCTTCTTCAAATTTTGGAGATTTACTCGAACAAATATTGGTTTGGTGGCACCGCCGGAGAGGAGGATCGTGAGGCTCTTGATACCATGTGAACATCAATGAATAAACATAAAGTTTCAAGCGAAAAAAGAAACAGAGGCTGGGGTTTATTTTATCTGAATAATGAATACAAAAGACTTATATAATCGTATAAGGAAAACCTAGAAATCAAGTAAAAGATTATTCTACCTTTACTAAATAATAATAATAAACTCGAGTAACTCAAATACTTATTTATTTATTTATTTATTTTTTTAAAAAAACACTTTCTATATTTATTGTCTTAGGTTGATCTGGGAAAAAAAAAAAAAAAAAGAATAATTCATATTTTTCCAATATAAGTTGCTATATTTTTCATGTATTAGATTTTTTTTTTAATTATTATTATTATTATTATGGTCAATGAGTTAAGTGGATTTGAGTTTTGTAATTAAAGCCCTTACGTAATGGCTTATCCAAACAAATGTTAATTTGATTAGAAATTAGCGTTGTTGTAGTCAATTGTTATTATCTAAATTTTGAAACCCGATGCGTGTGGAGTTAGGTTCATAATTATGTATTAGGTCGAGCAAACAAGAAATATAAATAATAATCATATTACTATTAGTTAGGACACGAAATAATATTATAATATTATTTTTACCTAAGTTTAATTTGACTAATATTATTATTTTCTAATTGCAAGGTCACATCATGAGAAAAATAAAGGAAAATTATGCAAAAATGATGACTACGGCTAAGGATGACAATTGAATTTGAACTAACTGAATCAAATAAAATTAAACAATTCAATTTTAAAATCGATTAAATGGTTTTGTTATGGTTTCAATTTCGGAATTAAAAATCGAAGCAATTTTTGATTTGGTTTTGATTTTGGGATAATAACCGTATAACTGAACTACGTAATCATTATTTTAGATGTATTTTTATTATATATATTATATTCACTTATTTATTTACGTTATAAGGTAAATTTTAGTATTTTTTCATTCTTTCTTTAGTACTTGCTACTTAGCAACTCTAGTGTGTATGTGTGTGTATATATATATATATTAGAAGTGATTTAATGACATTGAACATATATATATTAGAAGTGATTTAATGACATTGAACGTGACTGAGGGGATGACTTTTAATCGTTCATTATAATGTAAACAGATTCATGTAGCAGACCCTACTTATGTGGGACTTGGGGTTGGGACGTTTATTTTAACAATTAATAATTTATTGATTTGGTTTTGTTATTTGAAATTTATATTTTATATTTTAGTTATATTTTTGTTTGTAAATAAAAAATAACGGTTCATGATTTTGAGGTTTTAGTTTTATATAAAATTAAAAGACTTTAATAGGTTTGTGATTTTGCGGTTTCGTTTTTTGGTTTTGTATAGAATTAAACAGTTCGATTTTAAAAATGTTTTCTAAAAAATCGACAGTTTACGGTTTGGATTTGAGTTTGGTATATGTCTAATGGTTTTGGTTTTGATTTCTAGTGAAACCGGTCCAAAATCGAACTGCGTTGTCATCTCTAACTATGACCCATTTGATTAATGTTTCCATTCTCTGATTTTGTTTTTGTTTCTAAAATTTTGGGATTAATGTACAGAAATGCGTATGGCAAACATGTTTCTGTTTCTAAATTTTGAGAGTATTTCATGAATTCTTTAAGAATTTAAGAAATAAAAAATGTTGATTTCTATTTATTCCCCTAAAACTATTCCCACCCCCACCCGGTGACCGACTATCACCCCATTGGCTACCATATATCTAAAGAAAAAATAAATGAATATTGCAACCAAAGATATTTCTTGTTTTTATTTTAATAAATTAAAGGAAATAATTTAGGGAACATGTTTTTATTTCCAGAATACTTCAAAATGGGAATATAATTTTGATCCTAATTTATTAAAATTAAAAACAAAAAAGCAGAAACACTAGCCAAATGCAACCCACATTGGCGGACTCAATAGTACTAGGTTAAGGGAAGTTTTTGTTCCCATTTCATTAAAAATAAAAATATTTATTCGCGATGCAAAATTTCACGTGAAAATATCTTTTAAATTGTTTTTAGACACACCTTTTGCACTATAAGCATATTTTTTCGTGTGTACCTTTAACCAATTGACAAGTGATAGACGCAAGAATCTGGAAGTAAAAGGTAAAAAAATTTGGGATGACGAAATGTCTATATTTTAAGGTTATAAATATAAATTATACTATTAATTAATTAATTAATTAATTTATTTTATCATTATTTTTTTAATTTTGTGATAAGGTGTGTTCGGATTAATTTATATATACTTCGATTAATTATTTTTTCGGACGATCTTAAAGATTCATTTCACCACATCTGCCTAATATATTTTAAAATAAATTCAAGATTTAATTCGCAAATTGTATCCCAGGAGAGTCGAGTGTGTTTTCAACCCTAACCCTTCTGTCCGCACTCCAAAAGACTATTTATGTTAGGTGGTTGCTTGCACTTTTGAGGGCAAATGACTTTTTTTTTTTTTTAATTCACAATTGAAAATTTAATAGAAAATTGACTTAATTTTTTTTTTTTTTCTCATTCAGAAAATTAAAAGAAAAAAAAAAAAAAAAAACCGGAAGCTTCTGTCTTTATATGTATGGTAAATGGCAAGGGACGTGAAAAGGACCTACGAAGAAAAATAAAATGTGAACGTATTAATTGTTTGTTTTTTGTAGAGACTAGAAAGCACTCTTGAAAAAAATTGAATAATTATTTTTTTTGGTTAAAAAAAAGTGGCATGTAACGTTCACATTCAATACACAGAATCCAAACTTTGGGTGTTTAATGATGTTTCGAGGAGAAAATAACGATTAAAGATTTTATGTTGTGTACAAATAAAGGTAATTTATTTATTTAATGACCATTATCTGTTTTAAGTTTTAACTAATTAGTTTTAGATCTCAACTTCAAAATAATATTTTAAATTTTTATATTTTAGTCTGATATCTTTCGGGTGGTAGTTGATTTCTTGAGGCAAACGATAACACACTTTATCATGATTGATAACTACTTAAAATTTAATTTTTAAAAATTTTAAGTACTAAATATATTAAGTATGCAATTTTTCAGTATTTTTAATTTAAAAAAAATAAATATTTTTTTACAAATTTTTATTTCTAAAATAATTTTTACAACTTTATTTTTTAAAAATATTCTCTCTTCAACTTCCTCTCTCTATTATTTCTCAATTTAATATTTTCTCTATCTATAAAATTTTTTGTATATGATTTTTTTTTTGTGAGATTTTACATTATTGGTATATAATGTTGGTTGTGATAATTAAATATTTTTTTTTGTATTAAGTGATAAGTGTTAAAAATTTAAGTGAATCGCATAACATTTAAAATTTTGAACATTTTTTTTTAAGTAATACTTATTTTTTAAGTGATTGTTTAATTTTATTATCAAATGCACTTAATTTGATAAGTACGTAATGCATTCAGTTTTATGTATCAAATCTTAAATGCTTGAAAAAATATCGGTAAAGAGCTTTTAGTCTATCGATCTCCTTCGATCTCTAATATAAATATCCCAAAAAAAAAAAAAAAAAAACTTGCTTTTTTAGTTCTTAAAAAATACATCAAATTAAGTTTATTTATTTTTTATTTTTTGACAAAACATGGGTGCTTCTAAATGTACACCCCTTTTTGTTACCCTAGACCCCTTAAAAAAGTAAATAAAAATTATTTAATTCAATTATTATTTTACTATTTATTAGTACATATATCCCCTAATTTTTTTCCACAATCTCTTCCCTCTTGTTTTTTCCTTCCTCATCCTCCTTCTATAGCGAGGGAAGCCCCTATCCCTGGTTCCCAGCCTCAATTAGTTGGATTTGTATAGAACCTTGCCGGATCTACGTGTTAGTGATAATTACTAAAATTTCAAAATAAATACTTAAATAATAATGAAATAAAACTAATAATAGTTAAATAATATCAATCTAAATATTAGCCAAGTATGTATGGCTTGTAAAACTAAATTCTAGAAATTCAGTGAAGAATTACGAAGTGTTAAAGATAAGCAAAAAAAAAAAAAAGAAGAAGACAATTGATGGGTAATTAAGAGAAACTGAACCAAAAGATCCGATTTTGAAACCAACTAAATGGTTTGATTACGGTTTTGGTTTTGAAATTAACAACTGAAGCGATTTTGATTTTGGGATAGTAACTGTGAAATCGAACCGCGAAACTGATATTTTAAATATATTTTTATGACATATATACCCTCACTTTTTTTTTTTAATATATATTTATAGTTTAATCTTTAATATATAAATATTAATTATCGTTATATTTTAGTTATGGTTAGAAACATTTAATATAACAATTAATAGTTTTGTGGTTTGACTTTGTTTTTTGAAATTTATGTTTTATATTTTAGTAATATTTTTATTTATATATAAAAAATAACAGTCCATGATTTCATGATTTTTGGTTTTGATTTTAATTTTTTTATAATTTTTTTTTAAATGGTTTCGTGGTTTCGCGATTTTGGTTTTGTATAAATTTAAATTATTCAGTCTTAAACTATTTAAAAAAATCAACGTTTTTGGTTTGGTATATGTCTAACTGTTTTAATTTTGATTTTATATGAAACCGGACCGAAATCGAACCATTGACATCTCTACGAAGTGCATATCAAATTAGATTTGTAATGTGAACATTCACACAGAGATACAGAGTATAAACATTCACCATCTAGAACCAGAAACAGATTGTGTGTTTGAATGTTCACAGAACATAAACATAAGCTAAAATAGAGAAAAGTTGTGAACATCCACATAAAAGAAACAGTGAAATAAACATTAAAGAAAGACTTGTCTAGATATTCAAATAATGAATAAAAATGAAGTAAATAGAGACTAGAGTTTGACTCTATACCCTTAAAGCATATTTGCGCTCACACATGGGTGCTAATGATTGAATAGACGTATGCCTCCTAAGTTATAACGATCTTCAAGCTTCTGATACAAGCACTTGAAATCAAAAATTTCGGTGAACTAAATGTGTGTTTGAGCTCTTAAAGAGTTTTATATGTTCTATGTTTTATCAGTGATATGAAGTAATGATATGTTGAATCTAACACCTTGAAATGAATGTCAAGTCTCCTATTTATAGAAGACCAAAAGATACCATCACATGGGTACAATTTATAAAGACACATGTTCGCGTAAACATTCACACTGAATAGTCACAATTGAACGTCCACACCAGTTCAAAGGTAGGGTTTCATGCTTAACTGTCCAACAATTAATTAATTGCTTAATTGTTACTTTATTTAAATATTAAATAAATTATCTTGATGTGTGAAGATTCGACCTGATCCGGATCTAACCCAAACCCGACTTGGATCCAACCCAAACCTGAACCAAATCCGAATCGAATTGACCCAAACGAAACCTATACCTGGACCCCAACTCATCCCGGTTCGATTCGGGTTTGGTTTTGCTCTATCTTTTTTTTTTCTTCTTCCCAGGTTGGATCAATTTTTATTTATTTATTATTATATATATCTTTTTGATTCTATATCTTTTAGTTATCTAAATCTTATAAATAATCAAAATAGAGAACATTAAGTATTGCAAGCGGTCCTTTCGCGATTCAAACTGCCGGTACGCGTTCTGGCTCGCAAATGAGTGAGAGCTTTATAATTGCTTACAATGCTAACTATTCACCTTTAGTTATTAGTTAGAAGTAGAAGTAGAGGGCGCCGTTTTTCCCACACTTCAGAAAAAGTAGAAAAGTACAGTTGGAGAGAGAAAGCATGCAAGTAAGGAACGAAACGTTGTGCGGGCTAAAGCGTTGTGTAGTATCTAATGGCTTACCTTTTATTGCTAACTTATAACTTGATATGGGCCCAAGTTATTTCTCCACAACCCATGTGGGATTGCTTCTAACTTATAACTTGATATGGTACTCAAGTTCTTCCTCCACCATCAATGTGAGATTTGCTTATCAATTCTAGTCTTCAATCGGCACCAAGTGGGTTACTTTGAGAATTCAAATATAATTCAAATGTCAATCATTTTTGGTATATAAATATTCTACGTTGATTCCCAAACAACAAGGAATGCATTGGAATACAAATCTGATTAATTTAATTCATGGATTCCATTTTAATGAATTAATTAAAGTAGCTAAATGTTTTAACAATTCCCCATATGAATGAGATTAATTGGATGTACATGCATATGCAATGCTGACACACTATAGAGAGTTTAAATAGAAAATTACTGCATCGAGATAGGTAGCTTTTAGTCTTGAACCTTATCTAGTGAAAGACTATTGGATTTGCTTGGCTAATCAATAATCGTGATGTTTTGAACTGTTCAGTCGTTTGTGTAAACAAATACCATAGAATTCACACAGATACTTCCTGACACAATCTATTCTCTAGTTGAGTTCATTTTGGCCTTGAACATTATGGTGTTTTAGTGAGTGCTTTAGAGATTTAGCCTTCTCCTTTTCATAGAACCGACCTTGTTCTTCACTCATCTAGGTGATTAACCTATGGAGAGTATCTTGTATACCGTATTCGAATTTTTTAAGCTATAGGAATCATTAAAAACAAGCCATATCCTTAATACTTATACGTATCACTAGTTCATCATAAGAATGAGTATAAGACTTCAAATCTTCTAGTGGTTACTTAGTCTACACATAATTAGGTTGTCACTTTGAACCTAGATCTTGGGATCTCTAGTCAGCTAGGTTGAGTTTCCATTAAGATGACTATTTACTTTAATTGACACCAAAATTACCTCTTTAATTTTCTGGTTTAAAGTACCATTCTCCATGAAATCAAGCCAAAACCCTGATTAATCTAAGAATCCACCATGACAACGTAGTTACTTAAAGTAACTAATGCCAAAAGATGTAATTCGAAACTAACCAGATCGATTTCCATCACATCAAGGTATTTAAGACCCATCAAGTCATGGTCAAGCCATTGCATTTAATGTCATAAACGACCATTAATAGTTCAATTCAATGTCTGTATTTAATGGAAGATATATTTTTACCAAAATATCTTAAAGGCAATCTAGTTACTTGAAAGTAACTAGCGGTTACAAAGCTAATCGGACCGGTTTCCATCCCATCAATGCATTAAATATCCTTCAAATCAAGGTCAAGTCATAGCATTAAATGACTTGAATGTCCATTAATGACTCCATTCAATGTATGCATTAATAGCCATTAAATGGATAAGATATTTTCTAACAAAAAATCAAATCAAGTAACTAGATTACCACGAGTAACAAGTATTTACCAAGCAAACCAAACCAAAATCCATCTAATCGGACATTAAATAGGCATTTAATGACACATGTGAAAGTATTAAATGATGATTAATGGTAAAGATCTTGCAAAGATCTTGTGATCATTACAAAAATCTCATGATTACCGAGGAAATCTAGGTAAATCTTCATTACGTGGCTCTAGTTCTAGCATTAAATGGCATTAAAGGGTCATAGTTATCATTAAAACCCCATATGCAATAGGCTGGGGAAGATTACACATTCCCCAATACGCAGGGTACCCTGTTACTATAAATACCAGCTTGTTTTCATTCTGAAACTAGCTTGGAGACATCCCTTCTCTCTCTAGGCTCAAAATTCTTTCTCGGGTCTTGAGATTTCCTAAGATTTACGCTCCTTAAAGACACTTAAATATTTCCAAAAAGGATCCAAGGAGTTGTTCTTGAGACTCTTAGAATAAGATCTAAAGAAGTTGTTGAAGAACAACCAACAAGAATGAAGAAGATTAAAGAAGGAGAAAAAGGAAAAATACCCAATTCCCTAAGTTAGGAAAGTCCTCTTAAAATCCTCTTTGATTTTGTTTAAATGCCATTATATTACTTGTATATAGTATATTTGGGTAGTTCTTATAAGTTTAGATCACGTACATAGTGTAAATAACATGTCTTGTGCCAAGAACATCAAGAACACTATGGTTTGTACATAGCATTTTTGGCTTTGTCAAGATCACATGAAACCGAACTCCAATGAACATAAAATAAACTTTTGATGAAGGACTACTAACTACTAAAAACTAACATTTACTTTCACTGCACTACCCTAGATAATGTCTTAGCACTAAGTCTCAGGTTGTGAACTGACACCCTTATATATATAAGTCTAGATCATAGACTGGTCCTACATCTCAGACCATGGACTGGCAACCTATATATACTATTATGTCTAGAACTTTTTGGCTAAAAGTCAAAATAAAGGGAAGATCTCTATTCCTTTGGGGATAAGTGTGCACATTCTTAAAAAATGTTTCTATTTTCTTAGTTACGAGTAGGACTATCACATATATTATATATTTTCTTATCTTTTGGACAAATAAAGTAAACCTTAACACTAAACTTGCCTAAGAAAGTAAGTTCGGTTGGAGTGTTCTTGACAAAATCAAACGTGTATATCCACTTACCATTGGTGCCCTTTATGTTCTTATATTATCTTAAAGAGAAAAATAAAAGAAAAAAATAAATAAAATCTTCTTGTTGTGGTGAATGGTAGACGAATATTATGTCGCTACTTTCACCGCAAGTGTCCGGGTCAAGTTTTAATATAATGGGAAGAGTAAGGATTGTCGTATCCACAGGGATTGAATTAATTGTCACTAAGTACCTCGATTGTCATAACTGAATTTTATTTAGGCGACTCAAATGTAGGTTTTCTTTTTACTATATACTATACTAAATTAATAATTAATTAAACTATAATACTAAATAGATTATATGAGAATAGATTATCTAGGGATTAATTTCATTTACTTATACGTGTTCGATTCAATTTAGTTTACATTAACGACATTCAAATCTATCTAACAATCTATGTATCGAAAACTTACTCACTACTTCTCGCAAGTGTAAAGTGAATGAATACGCGACTTGGCATCAACGCCGCAGTCCCCCTTGTAGCATATATACGACACTTGGTCACATGAGTCTTGCCCCAACCTTACAGATTGCACACTTTCTAGTACCCTCCCAGGTCATTAGATCGTTGCGTTGTGTTTAAACCCTTGTCCAAATTCGGGGTTACCTCTCCCCAGTATCAAACCCCGATTTCTCAAACCAACTAATATATCATAACAAGCATATAATGGAAGTAATAAAACGGTAAACACAATCGGATAAAGATAAACAACAGTTAACGAAACACGATTTACTCAAACAACGTTTTCATAAACTATAACAATCCCTAGACAATAGATATTTAGCTACTCATGATCTTAACCGAATATTCATTCAAATAAGAGATTAACATCATCATTCAATATAAAAAACTTAAGAACAAAGAGAGAAACAAAGAATGGAAATCAAATCTGCAAAGTGAAGTGTTCCACTTCCGCAAAAACTGCTCTGAAATCGTTTCCTCTTCCTCGATTGATTATCTCTTCATTGGTTCTTGACCTTGAACTCTCAAAATATCCCAAAAACACTCCCAATGTGTTCTTCAAAAAGTGGGATCGAAAGGGAGCAAAAACAAATATCTAGAAAAATATCCTAAAAATACTTTACAGCTAGGGGTTTATTGTTGTAGCAGTTAAAAGCACCGCTGCAACGATGGGTATGTCGGCAAGCTTATCGCTGCAGCGGTGGGAAATCAGTGGGCTTATACCTTTTCACCACTGCAGCGGTGGATAGGCAGAATGTTTTCTACATTTTGATCATTGCAGCGATGGTTTTCACCACTGCAGCAATGAGACTGCAGTGCTCTTTTTAGCATGTTTGTCCTTCTTGCTTGTTTTCCCACTATTTCTCCTACCGATTTGCTCATTTTCACTCCTAACCCCTGCTTTAAACAAAAACAAATAAAAATGAATTAAAACATTACAAAAATACAAAAAAACTACCAAGTTTGATTTAGAAATAGATAGATAAATTTCACCTATCAAATACCCCCAAACTTGAAATTTTGCTGGTCTTCAAGCAAAACACTCATACAATAAATTAAACTACCACAACTAATAACAAACTAAAATACCAAAAACGAAAAACAAAACACAAACTAACTAAACATAACGATATACGAGTTTTGAATTCAAGTATTTGACCAAAACGTTTTTCCTCAATGACCCCCAATTATATCTATTTCAAGAGTAAAACGAACCATGTGGTGTTTTACAATTTCAACATTCAATAGCAGTAAGCGTCATTCTATATCCTGTTTAAGAGTATGTGCGAAAACGCAATTATACAACCATCCACAGATTGGATTGAATTATCCACCAACAAAGTTCATGACTAATATATCGAAAATCCATATGCTAGACTGGGTTCCACTCTCCACTAATGTAGGCTTGGAAATTCAAAAAGATCAATAGGACTTGGTTCAGTTTTTGTAAATGTCCAAGGGTATATCAGGAGTATAAAATAGATTAACGTTATTAACATAACAATACCCCGAGGCACAATGCTTGGCTCAATCACACTCGCAACCCCAAAGATTAATCTGAAACAACCCTGAACTTATATTTGAAAATGTAGTACTCACTTGTCAAGACAAAACAAAAATAGAACTATATATATATAATATTTCAACCAAACACACCCCAAACCTATTTTATTTGTACAATTTGATGGGTGTGGAAATACGATAGAAAAATGACAAGTGAGTACTCGAATACCGAACTACTCACTTGAAGTAGCATAATGAACGCTAACTTGATTTCACTCAAATTGTGCCTTAGGTTTAGCTACAATGGTTTGGAAAAACTTTAATTGGCCAGGGCATTTGTTATGTGTTCAGAATTGAAACGGCTTATAGGCATTGATGGGGGTAACGAGGGATAAACATATAACAAGATAAGATTCAAAGGCTTAAGAGATAAAAGTGAATGCCTAAATCATGTCTCCTAAACTACCTCGCTTAGAATTTCTCTTCAAGTTTCCCCCAATCAGGTTCTAAAATCCCTATTATCATGAACTTGGCTAACGGATAATTGGTGTTAAATCAATTGGATAGCTATACATTGAGTTTAAGTGCTTGTGCAAGTTAGGATCCACAATAACTTTTACCACAACGAAATGCCAAACACACAGAACACACATAAATGAGCATTACACCTGACCTTGAAAAACAACTAGGGGATAATATCATCATCGAGTGATGGCCCAGATGAACCACAAAACTCAACACACATAACAACTATTACAAACAATAACATACTAACTAAACTAAACAAGCATGCATACAATTAAACAATAAATTAACTTAAACTATATAACTAACAACAATAAAACATACTAGCATACTACACATCACCCCCAAACTTAAAATAGGCAGTGTCCACAGTGACCCAATCATCGTTCCTAACAATTGAAATATAGCATGCCGACGAAGGGGGTTTAGAACATGTACCTGGGAGACGAGACAATCTCGTCTCTGAGTGAAGTCGGCAGTGATTGATCTAATTTATCTGAGACTTGGGTTGCCTCCCAAGAAGCGCTTGGTTTATTGTCCTCGACCTAACATAGAGAAGGGCTCGTCAAAGAGTGGCTTCCGCCCGTAGTATGTGTCATACAATACCATATACGGGTCTTGATTCAGAACGCCCTCAAGACTGGTGAGATGTGACAATATATAGCTTGAGCTCTCAACTTGAATTGGCTCTGTCTCATGTGCTTGGCTGCCCTGAATGAACGAAGTTGGAAGTAGGGAAGGACAGGTACGCCACATCGGATCCTCAAAGATGTGATCGTCTTGGATCGGGGGTGACATCACAACATGGATCTCAAGAGGTGAGTACTCAAAATCTTCTTCTAATTTATCATCTACGAACAATTCTTGAGCCTTTTTCTCTTTTGAATCATTTTCAATATACGAACCCAAGTTCCTCCCGCTTGTATTCGGTTCCTTATGGTGACTTTCACTGAATGTGGCATTTCTGTCTCTCAGTGCCACCACTTCTAACTCAGCCTCAATAAAGCATATTAGCTGACCGATTTGTTTCTGAATAGACATTACGGTCGCATTAATTTCAGCGCAGGTCATCTCAATATTGTCAAGACGATCCTCATGCTCGTTGAGTGGGTAATTCATTTTCCTCTAGAAAGCCTGAGTTTCCCCATAAATTTAGCAAACATTTCTTCCAGGGTAGGGGAAGACTCCTTTTGGTTGTCCTGGATGTCAATCCATGGCACTGAAATGATGGAACTATCCTCCAAGATTTGGTAGCTTGTTGAATAATTCTAACTCTAAAAATCAAGCTCCGCCATGTCTTCCAATACCTAATAGATTTCATCCGCAATTATTGGTCGAAAGAGGTGGTACCGTTTCCTCCTTCAACCAAATTTCTTGTTGCGGCTAGTAACCTATCGATGAAGTTCAGTAATTGACACTCCCTCGGAAAATGATGGCTTGGAAACCGGATTGGCAACTCCTTGTATCGATCCCAAGCATAATAAAATGGCTCAAAATCTCATTGAAAGAAATGTAACAGTACTTGTTGATCTAACATCTTCAAGTACCCTGCAGAAAAAACTAACTACAAACAAAAATTATAAACAAAATAAATGCCTAAATTAAAATCAAGTTATTTACTCACAATATCAACAACAATCTAAAAACCAATTCTCAGAAGCGGCGCCAAAAACTTGATAGCGGTATATTACGTTGCTACTTTCATCGCAAGTGTATGGGTCAAGTTTTAATATAATGGGATGAGTAAGGGTTGTCATATCCATAGGGATTGGATTAAATTGTCCCTAAGTACCGTGATTGTCATAACCGATGAAAGTAGGGTTGTCATATTTAGGCGACTCAAATGTAGTTTTTGTTTTTAGTATATACTATACTAAATTAACAATTAATTAAACTATAATACTAAATATATTATATGGAAATAGATTATCTAGGGATTAAATTCGTTTACTTATACATGTTCGATTCAATTTAATTTACATTAACGACATTCAAATCTATCTGATAATCTAGGTATCGAAAACTCACTCACTACCTCTCCCGAGTGTAAAGCGAATGATTATGCGACTTCGCATCAACGCCGAAGTCCCCCTCTAGTATCTATACGACACTTGGTCACATAAGTGTCGCCCCAACCTCACAGATTTTGCACTTTCTAGTACTCTCCCGGGTCATTAGATTGTCGCGTTGTGTTTAAATCCTTGTCCGAATTCGGGGTTACCTCTCCCGAGTGTCAAATCCCGATTTCTCAAATCAACTAATATATCATAACAAACATATAATGAAAGCAATAAAATGGTAAACACAATCGGATAAAGATAAACAACTGTAAACACGATTTACTCAAACAACGTTTTCATAAACTATATCAATCACTAGACAATAGATATTTAACTACTCATGATCTTAACTGAATATTCATTCAAATAAGATATTAACATCATCATTCAATATACAAAACTTAAGAACAAAGAGAGAAACAAAGAACAGAAAGCAAATATGTAAAGTGAAGTGTTCCACTTCCGTAAAAACCGCTTTGAAATTGTTTCCTCTCCCTCGATTGATGATCTCCTCTTTGATTATTGACCTTGAGCTCTCAAAATATCCCCAAAACACTCCTAATGTGTTATTCAAAAAGTGAGATCGAAAAGGGAACAAAAGGGAACAAAAACAAATATCTAGAAAAATATCCTAAAAACACTTTATAGCTAGGGATTCACCGCTGCAACGGTCAAAAGCATCGTTGCAGCGGTGGCTATGTAGGCAGGATTACCGTTACAGCAGTAGGATTGACCGTTGTAGCGGTGGGAAGTCAGTAGGCTTCTGCCCTTTCACCGCTGCAATGGTGGATAGGCAAAATGTTTTCTGCATTTTGACCACTGTAGCAGTGGTTTTCACCGCTGCAGTGGTGAGGTTGCAATACTCTTTTTAGCTTGTTTAGCCTTCTTGTTTGTTTTCGCACCGTTTTTCCTACCGATTTGCTCATTTTCGCTCCTAGCCCCTACTTTAAACAAAAACAAATAAAAATGAGTTAAAACATTACAAGAATACTCAAAAACTACCCAATTCCGTTTGGAAATAGATAGATAAATTTCACCTATCAGTGAACTACGTTTAGACATGTTTCTTAGTAAAGATCAGGATACGCAGACAACCCCATATGGGTTTGGTCATCTGTTTAAATAAAATCAGCAATGGTGAACTACGTTTCAACTTGATTCGTTGTGAAAACAGAGATACGTAGGCAACATTTGCAGGTATGGTCGTCACTAAAAACAAATAAACTATTCTTGTTACTTTAAATAAATAAATGTTTCTTGTTTTCTTTAAATAGAAATATATAAAAAGACAAAAACATTAAAAAAGGGGAATTAGTGTGTTAACTAAAATTGAAGAAAATTACTTGAACTAGTTAACACGTAAAGATTTATTTAGACTTAGGTACCATCTTCGGATGGGTGTCTTGGGGTGCCTAATATCTTCTCTGAGTATAACCGACTCCCGAGCTTAAATGAAATCTCTGGTAAAGAATAACTATTTTTTTGAGTTAAAACTTGGGCCATTTTAAAATAAAAATAATTTTCTAAAATCCCAGTGACCTAGCACACCATTTAACTCAATACTAGGTAGAGACTCCATTTTTAAATAAATCCCGATCTGAAAAACATTTTCAAAATTGGCGCCTAGAAAAGCTCTTGAAAACTTGTTTTCTAAAATGAATGGAATAGATTTTTGAGGATTTCGAGAGGGAGTAAACGAAAGCTTGTTTTCCTCTTCTTCTTATTCTCTTTTTCATCTTCTCCAAAATCCAGGGTGCGCTACCCCTTCCTACAGACACTCCACTTTTGATATTACAACTTTTTCATCCTAAAAAATCATTCTAAAATCCTTCTTTCTCATCATAGATCTAGAGACTAGATTCTTGCAAATGTTTAACACATGAAGCACATTATTGAGAGTGAACTCTTTCCTAGACGTCATTTTTTGCATAATCCTTCCATGTCTTTCAACTTTGGAAGTCGACGAGTTTTCCATGTGTTGGTCTAGTGAGCTACTCAAGAGAGGGGTGGGGGGGTAGGTGAATTGGGTTGTATTAAAAATTATCATATAATAAAACTTCAAAATTCAAACAATTAATTTTATCATAAAATTAATTATTATCTTTATAGCAGCGGATATATGTTATCAACTACGTGCATACCTAAACAACAGAATATAAATAATATAAATAAATAAAGTAGAACACCATGATATATTGTGGTTTACCAAGCTACTCTTGGCTAAACCAGTCCTCCAAGCCCCACGGAGATTCGTACCCACTAAACTCAAAATTCCTTTACAGGTAGGAACCAAACCCTCATAATGATTCTTTTCGCAGACTCAGAATCAACTTTTATAATCTCTTTTCACAGGCTCAGGAATAACCTTATCTTTTTCCCAGATTCAAGACTAACATAATCCTTTCATAGGCTAAGGATTAACCTAATTCTATTACAGGGAGAATCACGACCTAATTTTTTTTATATCTTAGGCTCAAGAATTAAACCTCACAACCACTCCAAGTATCATTTTCCCAAGTAAGGATGGAACCTTTACAATTCACTCACAATTTGATTTTAATAAGGAAGAATCACACCTAATCTCTTTTCAAGGGAAAAGAGTAACCTAATTTTTTATACTCTAAGCAAAGATCAAACCTCAATCGCTTTACCAGAAAAGATCGAAACCCAAAGCTATCCCTGATTAGATATTCTCAATAATATCTAATTCGCACACAACTCACCAATTACAGAATTGATAAGATTTTTCCCACTTAGAGCTTCTACCACCCCAAATTAATTAATACTCAATTAATATCCCGATACTAATGATAGAAATAAAGTGAGGAAACAAAATCTGATTATAATAAAGAATGCGGGTAGCACAATTAAGCACGTAATCAGATTAACACACAAATTGTTTTTAAAAGATTTTTGTGCTTTTAAAGTTAAAAAATGATTTCTCAAAAAGATCAATTTACTAAGCAAATAATAATAATAAAATACTCAATTAAAGAATAAGCTTTGAACGATTTCACCAGGAAAACACCGAATAGATTGCATGTAGTATCGCAAGACAGCTTAGATCGGTGACTCTAACTCAAATAGCGCTTTAACTCAAGAACTTCTCAATAATCGATCTCACAATTGATCTCTCAAAATAATATTAGAATGATGACTCTTAGAAAAGTTTAGGAATTGAATAGTTCTTGATATTATGTGTATTGTCCTCTTGTTATGTGAAATCCGCAGGTCTATATATAAGGAATTAGAACAAGCCTTCCAACGGCTAGTTTTTAAATAATAAGTATCTAAAAAATATTTATAGACCCCATATATCATTATGACTTAATCTAGTATAATTCATTCAATAATATCTTTTAGAATATTCAATTTAGTCCCTCAAATAATTTCTCAAACTCAATAAGATAGGATAGAAAGAATTATATGAACTAATTAGAGAAATAACCAAAATATATGAACCATATCTATAGGAATATTTAAATATTAATTAAATAGCTTAAAATATATCAGATCCCTAAGATATCTTGCATATCTTAACTATAAACGGCTAGTAATGATTTTTTATTTTTATTTTTATTTTTTATCAGAATCCTCGAAATCCTTTAAACCTGAAACAAACCATTAGTTGACTGGCCAAGACCCATGAATCGACCATCCAATTCAGGATGTAGCCCCGGCCAAAATCTCTTCGCCCATCGGTCGACCGCCCATCCGTCACAAGTCGACTGGACGATTTTGCAAGTTTCACAGGTTGACTTGCCTGTCGATCAGAAGATCCAAAGAGTTCATCCTCTAAGTACAGGTCAACTTACCTGTCGACCAAACATTTCATGGACTTTGGCTTATTTTCATAAGTCGACTGCTACTCTTCCATAAGTTGACCGAGCCCTACTGGAACTTGTTCCTCAATTCATTTTTCATTCAATTTCTTCCATATTTTTGTCCCTTTAACCAATTTCTTTTCTCGGTTAGCCCCACTAAATTCTTAAATTCAATTTTAATCAATTATCTTTCTTTAATTACACATAATTAATTAGGATCTTACAAAAAATATACATAATTGTATAAACATTTTATGTCGTGTGTGATCCTAGTCGGGATATATTAAGAGTAAAAATTTAACCTGAGTTGTTTTCTCTAGGTTTTTCAATTTTTTCAAACTTTTAGTATTCATCATCTTTATCAGTCTCTTTAGTATTTAGCACCCATTTCAACTTCTTCATGATAATATCTTCATTGGAACTTATAAACTGAAACACTCAATAAAATCGTTAGTTCCACAAAAAACATTAACATTTAATTGTCCATCAAAATCTTAGGATCAACACCATGTAAAATTAATTATTTTGATCCACCGGTTAATATGTGGTGAACGTTATCTTGTCTCAACAAATATTGCGTGTAGCCTTAATGTCCATTTACCGTTCTCAGGGTTGCCAACAAAGTTGACTTCAGACACTACTGTTAAAAGATTAATCTTGGAAACATGCGAAGTAAGGTGCTCGACTCCAGCCACATTATTTTTATGTGTGAGCCTCTTTCAATTAAATTTCACACGACATTCACTTGCATAGTGTCTAGCATTTCTACATAAGAAACAATTTTCTTTGAGTTATTTCATTTTCTTTTCTTTGGGACCAAGGCTTTGACTCGTTCCAAGACTTGAAAACTTTCATTTTTTATTGGTCTTGTGAACCTTTACAACATTTTCCTTTAATTTCATGGAATGACGACCATCAAGAATCTCAACAAACTGATATTCTTATTCAATTTTGAGCCTTACAATCAGATCTTCAACAATCATCTCTTTGCATTTATGCTTGAGATAAATTTTGAAATCACTGTAGGTCGGTGGTAATTTCTCAATGATATAAGATACTTGAAATGATTTATTCAACGACATTCCCTCAGCAAGAATATCATGTATAATGACTTGAAGATCTTCGACTTGATTGGCAACTGATTTGGAATCCACCATGACATAATTAAGGAGCTTTTCAACTCCAAATTTCTTTGAGCTGGCATCCTTCGTTTTATATTTTTTTATCCGAAGATTACCACAGTTATTTAGCGGTTGATATCCCTCCATATAATTTATATAAAGAGTTGATGAGAGAATTGAAGATATACTTCTGATATAGATAGTCATAATCCTTCCATACTTTCACTATGGCCGTTATTTGAGCATCGACATTATCAGTCAAGGCTAGAGCATCTTCTTTGAGAAAATGAACAAATCTCAAAGTCGTGAGGTAGAACATCATCTTTTGTCTCCACATCTTCAAGTTACTCCCATCAATCTTGTTAGACTTTTCAGCCTTAGGCAACGGAGCAGAAACCGTAGTGATAATGGTCAGAGTCACAGTAGGCATCACATTTGAGTCTTAATCGGCGTAATGTTTTTACTTGCCATCATAGAGTAGTATGTATTCAATTTAAAAAATGCATATAAACACATAGAAAATTTAACAGCAACCACTTTACAACCAAAGCACAGTTTGAGGATATGAACGTTCACAAATAGAAATTGGATCTGAACAAAATTAGAATGTGAAATATTCACAAACTATATTCAGAACGTGAACATTCACAGATTTGAACAATAACTAGTTTATTATTCACACATACAATATTACCGAAACAATACACACGAATTATTTCAGATAGAGTTAATAAAACAATAAAAAAGTATTGTCCCAATAGTATTTTAACTAAGTAATTAAGATAATTAAATACTGTTTCAGAATTTAAGTAACAAAAATTTCCAAAAACCAAAAACCAATGAACAATGTATTGTTTTAAAACTATACAAGTTCAGAAAAATAGTTATTTTAAAATTCCAAAAACATAAAAATCGAATTTGCTTTAAGATTGTTTGTGATAATTACTGAAATTTCAAAATAAATACTTAAATAATTATGAAATAAAACTAATATCAATGTAAACATTAACTAAGCATGTACGAGCTATAAAACTTAATTCTGAAAATTCTATGAAGGATTATAAAGTGTATATCAAACCAGATTTGTCATTTGAACAATCACACAAAGATGCATAGTGTGAACATTTATCATCCAGAATTAGAAATAGATTATGTGTATGAACGTTCACAGAACAGAAACATAAGCAAAATTAGAGACGAGATGTGAATGTTCACGTAACAAAAACAATGAATTAAATATAAAAGAAAGAATTACTCAGATATTCAAACAAATGAATAAAAATATAATAGATTGAGGCTAGAGTTTGACTCTATGACATTAAAGAAGATTTACGACCCTATTCTGGTGTTAGTGGTTGAATGGACGTTTGTCTCTCAGGGTAAACGATTTTCAAGTTTATGGTATAAGCACTTGAAATAAAAAAATTTAGCGAACTAAACTTGTGATTGAAATCTCACAGACTTCTATATCTTTATGCTTTGGTAGTGATGTGAATTGACGATATGTTGTGAATCAGACACTTTGAAATGAACGTTCATGCCGAACAGTCACCAGTGAATATCCACGTCGGTTCATTGATACTGTTTCATGCTTAACTTCCCAGCAGTCAATTAATTGCTTAACTGCTACTTTATTAAAATATTAAATAAACTATCCTGGCGGGCAAAGTTTTAACCCAACCCAAACCTAACTTGGATCCATCCCTAACCTGACCTAAATCTTGATCCGATTGAACCAACCAAAACCTAGGTTCGGACCTTGACCCGACCCGGCCTTATTTGGGTTGTATACCTATTGAATTATCTTTTACTTCTAACTTGTAACTCTCAAGTTCTTTTTCTATAACCAATGTGCGATTGCTTCTAACTTATAACTTGATATGGTGCTCAAGTTCTTCCTATACAATTAATGTGGGATTTGCTTATCTATTCTAGTCTTTAACCAACATCAAGTAGATTATTTTGAGAATTAAAATCTAATTCATCTTAATCATTTTTGTTTACGTCAATCCCAAAAACGAGGAATACATTGAAATACGAACCTGAATAATTTAATTAATGAGTTTCATTTTAATTAATTAAAGTAGCCAAAAATTCTAACAATCCGCGGCATGAATGAGATTGATTGGATATACGTGCATATGTAATGTTCATAGTAGTGAATATTTTTAGTATTCACTATCCAATCACAACTACAACTAATATTTGTATCACCGTTGCCACTACAACAAATATTCGCTATCACCACCACCGGCCATTACAATAAATATTTGTTATCACCACTACTGCCACCACACAAACACTTACTATCACCACCACTACCACCACAATAATATTCATTACTATCACGCCACTACCACAACAAACATATACTATCATTACCTCTCCAACCACACCAAACATTTATTATCACCACCGTTACTACCACATCAAACATTTACTATCACCGCTACCACTACAATAAATATTCACCATCACTATTACCATCATAATCAATATTCACTGTCACTGCTAATAACACAGTAAATACTTACCATCATCACTACTGCCTCACCAAATATTTGTTATCATCACTGTCGCCACCACAACAAACTAATCTATTACTGCCACCACCACAACAAATGTTAGCTATCATCACTATTACTACCACAATAAATATTCGTTATTACCACCGCCACAATAAATTTTTGCTATCACTACTGAATCAACAACAAATTTCAAAATTATACAATTTAAAACATAAATAAAAAATAAAAAATTTGATGTATAAAAAAAACCCTACAAAGTTAAATAACTAAAAAAATCTTCGTCGACTAGATTTGGCCAAAGACGACCAAGATCTGACCATCGGCGGCCAGATTTGGGGAGTGACGGTGAAGAGGACGTAAGGAGGCATATCCGGTCTGATGAAGTACCACAGCGTTAGCAATACCATGCCCATCGTCAAAGTTAGTAAGATCAAGTAGAGCATCCACATCTCTTATCTCTCTCTCTCTCTCTCAAAGAAATGGTGAGTGATGGAGAGAAAATCATGCATGACTTAGTCTTTTGACCATGTGTCCCAAACACACGGTGAGCATAAGGAATTCTTTGTCCCAACCAAGCTAGCTATAGCAGCAATCCGACTAGGAAAGATTTGACCTGCTCTGTAAGGGCTACCAATCGGGAATCGTCAAGACGCCCTCTAACCGGGAGGAAAGTGCTAACTAACCACGTGTCACCCTTCGACTATGTGATTGTTTTTGTAACTAATAAGGATTGGCCCTACGACCCTAGGGCACAACACGACCACTAAGATGGTTACATTGAACATTTCTCATTTAGGAAAGAGTCAAACTACTCAATAACGACACTTTTTTCCTATATCTCAAAATTAATGCCGTGACACTGGCGACTAGTCGAGATCATGGGAAAACTTCCTAAACAAGTCTTCCCACACCTATGAATACCAACAATTGGGTCTGACTAGGTATGCACAATTTTTTTTTTTTTTTTTTTAACTACCACTCTGCTAAATTCTATTGAGAAACTCTCAACTGATTCTCACACTAGAGGTGCAACGCCGTCAGGATCACTCGCGGTGTATTGTTTTGTGGAAAACAAAGCTGAGGAAAAAAGATTTGAGCTGGGAGACGTTTAACATTCTGGATCATAGAGTGATGTGTTAGGTGAACCATTTTTGGTCCTCATAAGATTGGTGCCGTTTGTGAGAACGACTAATAATTGTTTTCATATCCAACTTTACCTATGGTTACTATGAGAAATAGAATCATGACCAATGAGTACGAGAGTGAAAGATAGTTCATTTCTTACGACTGACTGTGAAGCTGGTCTTTCAGGAGAGTCACTTACACTCCTGATGGAATTGATGAGGGTGATCTGAGATCTTCTTTAAATTGTTCGGTATCTGATTGGATAAGATGATTAGAATCAATTACCTCCACTACTACCTATTCCTCAAGGATATGTCCCGCTTGTTAGTATGGCACAACTCATTACGAATGAAGGATGGCGAATCAGATAGAAACAACACTAGGAGGAGGAGCGTTGCCTGGAGCAACGCGATATTTGTCGAGAACTGAAAAGAAACTGGAAGGGCAGAGACGAGATGTGCTTTGGAATTCAAAAATAACTGGCGAGTCCCTGAGGTCCCTCGATTTTAGAATATCCCCATCATGCAATGGTGAGTGGAACCTTGGGTATCCTTAGCTCGGACGAGAGGTTAGATGAATAGAACACTTGCACAGAAAAACAAGATGTGCTCTACTCAGGTTACGAGAAAAGACCCATGATATTTCTTGCAATGTTACACCACTCTTAGTGGAGGCCTCCTTACTATCCTGGTTGAGGACCTATAGAAGGACTTGGATTGATAGATTGACAAGGACTTGCTAGAGTAGGTTAAAACTACCAATGAGAAGCTCGGGCAGATTGGGAAGAAAGAGCCCAACGTTTACGAGATCGTAAAGATGAATGCTTCTCCCTTTACTTCCTAGGAACTACGGGAAAGAGTCTTGACAAAATTCAAATTTCCATCTTAAATCAGGACGTAACAAGGAGACTCCAACCCAATGGAGCACCTCAACACGTACCATGCCCATATGGACCTATGAGGGGAAACATATTCAATTAACTACTGGAACTTCACGGTGACTCTAGCCGGAGTGGCCCAAAATAGTACAAGGCATTAAAACCAAGTAGTTTTAACTAGTTTGAATCTTTTAGCCTTGCCTTTGCACACAGATTTGTAAGTAGTAAACGAAAGGCTAAAAATAAGTTTCATCTTATGTTGATAAGGGTGAGAAAGGATGAAATACTGTAAGCCGACATCGATAAGTTACGTCATGATTCTAATCAGGTTAAAGAGATTAATGATGGAATGATAGTGGCTATCCTGATGGAGGGAGTACGAATGGGTCCATTCTTGCACAACATGGCCTACGCACCACCAAAAATGTTAGCCGCAACCTTTATCATCTCCAACGCGTTCATCACCACGGAGGATGTGTATCAGGCTCGGGCTAAAAAAGAAGAGAATGCCTAAGGAAAAAGGAAGGCCAAAGATCATAACTAAAGTAAGTGCGATACCAAAGGAAAAAAGAAGATCGAGGAGCCTAATTACAGTAAGCTCAATTGAGATAATTCCTAGTCAAAGAAAAGGTAGAACGAGACATAGATGGGTATATTCGAACAAAGGTTAGGGAAGAATAGGTCTCCCTAACGTTTCACCATCTTTATACTTCTCAATGGCCCATTTGGGACGATCTTGATACAAATTAGGGACAAGAAGTTGATCAAGTGGCCTCAACCGATGAAGAGATGAGAAAATTGACCAACTCGGATAAATGGTATGACTTCCTCCAAGATTATTGACACACCACTGATAGTTGCTATGACTTCAAAATTGAGATTGAGTAGTTAATCCGAAGGGGACGTGTCAAGAGGTTTATAACTAAAAGCGGTCCAGATAAACAACACTCCAAGAAAAAAAGAGAAAGGCCCAAAGTTTGAAGAAACATCTACATTATCCATGGTTAATTCGCTTTAACAAGGCCAACCAAGTCTGAGCACAATGCGCATGCTCGGCAAGGCAAGCACCCAGTTGAGGCATACGTGATCCATATGTCAAAGAAATCTCTCACGAAGAGGAAAGACATCACTTTCAATAGGGAAGACTTGTGATGGGTTCAGGTTCCCCCCCAATGATGCTCCGGTGATGACCTTTTAGATTGCCAACTACAACGTTGGACGAGTGCTAGTCGATAGTAACAGATTGGTAGAAATTCTCTACTTGTTTGAATTTAACAAAATAGGGACTGACTATGACCAGTTAAAACCAATGATGACCTCCTTGGTTGGTTTCAACAATCAAATAGTAAAGCCGCTCGGTTGAATCACACTTCAAATAATAAAGGGCACAGAGTTGAAGCACTCGACAGTCAATGTGTGGTTTATGGTACTGGACTGACCATCGGCATACAACATAATCATTAGAAGACCATGTTTTAAGGCTTTAAAGGCCATCACTTCAACATACCACCTAATGCTTAAGTTCCCTACCAAAACCAGGATCAACTAGGTACGAGGAAGACAAAATGCAGCTTGGGAATTCTTTGTGACTGAGATGGAGCTTCTTAAATAACAATCAAAGAACAAAGAGGTCGATGAGGACTTCCTTCCCAGGGACATGACAAAATATACTGGGAAAAGAGACATCCTCGACCCCTGGGTAGAGTAGCTGAGAGGTTAAAAATACCTATCTACTTCTAAGCCGAATTTGGTAATTTTTGAGTGTATTAGTAATATTTAATTGCGTTTTAGTTTGTTGTTATTTAAATCAGGTGTAGGAACATGAACTAGAAATAAACGAGTGAAACAGTAGGAAAATGACGAAGAAACAATGAAAAAATATAAGGTTTCAGGACAGCAAGCCACTTCCATGGTGGTGAGAATGCAGAGAAGGCTTAAAATTACACAAGTCCTACTACCACTGTGGTGGAGATGTAGGGAGAATTGTGAAGTCCCACCTTTGCGGCGGTGAAATATCAAAAATATTAGGGCTTAGCTCACCGCCGTAGCGGTGAGCCTGCCGACATGCTCAACGCGGTGGTCACTCTGCAATAGAAAAAAAAATATTTTTAGATATTTTCAACCCTTGTACTTAAGGCCTTTGTTCCAATACTTGTAAAAAACGTTCCTAGCATTAGAGAGGTGATCTTTAGCCATTCTTGAGAGCTCAAATAGGAGGTTCATCATTTAGAGAAGACGAAGCACTTGCAGACCGATCCTTGGCGACAATAGACTATTCTACTCTCAGATTTGTTCGTTCTTCCTTTGTTTTTATCTTTGTAATTACTTTTCCATATCTAATGATGTTGAATCCCTCTTGTTTTAATATTCATATAGCTAAGATCATGTAGGCTAGATAAATATTATCTAGGGGTTGTCGTAATTCATGTAAATACTTGTTTGGTTGAATATAAGTTACTTTAATGGTTGTTTGTCTAAATCCGATTGTGCTTACCATTTTATTACAATTTTAATATACTTGTCAAGATATTAGAGTTGGTTTTGAGAATATAGGGTTTGACACTCGGGAGAGGTAACCTCGGATTCGGACTAGGATAAATACATTGCGACATTCTAACGACCTGGGAGAGCGTTAGAAAGTGTGCAATCCATGATGTTGAGTCAAAACTCATGTGACTATGTGTTCGACAAAATATTCGAGGGGGACTTCGGCATCAACGTGGGGTCACATATTCATTCATTAAACACTCGGGGAGATAGAGTGAATGAGTTTAAGATACAAAGATTGTTGGATAGGATAAACACTTTTATTGTTAACTAAACGAAGTCAAACATGTATTAAGTGAATGAAATCAATCCCTAGGTAATCAACTTAATTATAATTAACCCAATAGTATTAGTTTAACTTAGTTGTAATTAAATTTCATACAATTCTTGAAAAGTCGAGATAATATAAGACTATGCCAATTACAGTATTCAATTATTCAAACACGTTTCCTAGTGGAACGATATCTGATCTTAAAGATCCATTATACTAAAATTTAACCATGTGCACTTGCGAGTAAGTCAGACGTGAGCGTAAAAATGTTCTCGTACAGTAGCCAAACCAATCGTGACTTCATCTTAACAAATAGTTTGAGGATATCTAAATACACCCGATAAACCTGTACCAAATCGGGATGGCTATCTCGAGAGAGAAAGATGAGTAACTAGTTGAGCTCAGAAGAGCTAACCACGATGTGTGCTTGATCGCATGTGTATTTACCCGGGATAGACTTGAGAATCTTTATGCATCGACTGTACACTGATCCAGCGTACCCACCAGTTCTATAAAAGCAATGAAAGTTCAGACTAGAATGATAGGCTATAATTTAAGAAGAAACCAACAAGCAACTCAATCCAGATACAAATGAAAAAAGTCAACTTCCCCCTCTGGTTAGAAAACGTGGTCCTTATGAATAAAAAGATAGGTATGATCAAGGAGGTCCCCAAGGGTTATCAAGGAGGTACAAAGCTTGACGAGGTAAGTGGCATTCTTGAATCGATTTATTTCCCAAGCATCGGATAAGTGCCTACTCTTCTTCAATATTCTATGGGGAAACAAGAGTTCAAAATAGAGTAATAAGTACGATGATGCTTTCCAAGCACTTAAGAAGTATATCTCGGAGCCATTGATACTCACTATCTCAAAGTCGGGGCCAGAAATGATTATGTACCTGGCGGCGTCATCCACCACTATAAGCTCGGCACTGGTAGTGGAAGAACAAAGAGTTCAAAGGCCTATCTACTATGATATCCACGCACTAAACGGGGTAGAATTTGGCTCTTATCGACTTGAGTTGATAGCTTACGCAATGATAATTTTTGTGATAATGCCTCAATATTATTTTCAAGATCATCTGATGGCAGTACTGACCAATCAACCATTAAGGGTCACCCTGCACTGGCTAAAAACCCTGAGAATATTACTTAATTGGTCAGTCAAACTCGTAGAATTCCATATCGTGTAATACTAAAGATTACCATCAAGGGCAAAGTGGTAGAATTACTTTCCCTAGGGAAATAGCTCCGATTGAAGATAAAACTACCCGAGATGGATCTCTACTGCGATTCCCTTTAGTGGCTAACCAATGTAATGGGGAATACACCACCAAAAAGAAAAAAAATAGTGGCATAACTAAGCAAGGCCAAGATACTCATGCAACGGTTTTCAAAAGTAACCATAAAGAAAATCCCGAGAAAAGAGAATAAGGACATAAACTCATTAGCATATTTGGCCTCTACTTTTGCCTTTATGGCTAGAGGATCATCTTGGGTGAAAACATGCTAAATCCAAGTTATGGCGAGATCGAGGAGGAAGTCAAGGTATTAACGCGCTAACTCGTGTAGATAGATCCTATATTTAACTACTTTGATAGTGAAACCCCACTTTACTAGAAAAACGATGCCAAAAGAGTTTGATACATGCCATCCCAATATGTGCTAATACGGGAAGTACTATACAAGTGTTTTTTCATGGGTCCGTTACTTCGGTGTCTATGCTGAAGTGAAGGCCACTATGTGCTCCAAGATATTCATGTATGGCTTTATGGAAACCACTCAGTGGCACAATCCTTGGAATGAAAGACGCTCGGGCAGGAATATTAGCTAATAATTGAAGCATCCAATAAAGAATTGGTAAAAAGAAAAAAACAACAAATGTCAAAAGTTCGGGCCAACAATTAACATTCCCTCAATGGGACAAATTTCCATGATTGAACCCTGGTCACTTTCTTAGTGGAGAGTAGATATCCTTGATCCATTCCCTATGGGCCTAAAAGAAATTCTTGATCGTTGCAATTGATTACTTTACCAAATGGGTTAAGGCTAAGGCCGTAGCCAAAATCATTAACATCAAGGTCAAAGATTTTGTGTAGAAGCACATTGGCTATTGGTTTGGAGTACCCTATGCCGTAATTAGCAACCACGGGACACAGTTCGAATGTAACATATTCGATGACTTCTACTTCAGACTAGGTATATGTCACCATATGTCGACCCAAGGCCACCCTCAATCGAATGGATAGGTTGAGGTAACAAATCAAACCATTTTACACACACTAAAGACTCGACTAGAAAAATCTAAGGCTAAATGGGTGTAGGATCCTCTCTCGGTCCTGTGGGCCTACCACAAAACTTCGAGGACGTCTATCGAGAAAATTTCTTTTTGAATGACCTTCGACTTGGAAGCAGTAATGTCAGTCGAGATGGGTTTGCCAACCTACCGAGTGGCCCACTATGATCTCAGCAAGAATCAATGGGAACTCGTGTTAAACTTGGATTTGATAGAAGAAATTAGGGAAAATGCATACATCTGACAACTAACCTACAAAAGGCAGATGGATTGATACCACAAAAAGCACATCAAAACGTGTACGTTCAAAGAAGACGACTTTGTTCTACGCAAGGTCGCTATTGCTACAGGGGACCGAGCAGAAGGTAAGCTAGACCCAAATTGGGAAGGGCCACACTAGGTCACCAATGTTATTAGGCTCGACACATTTGAGCTTGAGATATTAGAACAATGACCATTGTGAAACCCATGGAATGTAGAACGCTTAAAGCAATATTTCCAGTAACAAAATTTGTGTAACCCATGTTTTACCTAATAATTTTTTTTTTACCTAACTTGAAATTTCTATAAGTGTCAATACATTGTGGGATAAATGACAACTACATTGACTCCTACCCGACAAGGTGGGTAGAAAGAAGACCGCAACCAGAACACTATAATGTACTTATCCAACCAAACAGCTTTTGCCACTCAATATGTCTGGCTCGATGACGGCCTGAAAATCATTCTTATACTTAGGCACACCCAATACCCCGTGCCTACCCAAGTAGGGGGCGGTGAGAAGATGAGGCTGTTAGGTTATAAACCTACTAGGTTTAATCTACTCATTATCTTCTACGAAGGAATTTCCACACATTACTAAACAATACAACCACTTGTCCTTTATTGCTTTATCCAAACCTTTGTATCGCATCAACAAATACATTCAACAAAAAAAAAAAAAAAAAAAGACAAACAAAAGATAAAGAGGAAAAATAATTATGTATTCATTTATGAGTAAAAACTTTATAGTCGTATCCGAACAAAAGCAAAATGTGGAAAAATATAAAAAAAAAAAAAAAAAGGATAGAAAAAGGGCACACCCTTACAAATAAAGTTGGATAAGAAGCGACGATGCAAGCTCTTTCCCATCCTCTATTGCTGTTAGCAGAAAGGGACAAAGTAAAAAATGGCTTCTTCTCCTTCCCCTTACCCCTAAGGCCCGGAGGGGGCCTCGATGTTAGGTCTGGCCTTGTCACAAAAAGATTTGAAGCCATCCACGGAAGTGTAGTTTGAAAGCGCAACAACAAGGCTATAGATCTTTACCTTCTAGGTGACGCTTTTAGACTTTGCCTTATCCCTCGCCGTAGATCGACGGAGCAATCCCATCTACAGTTCAATACATTTTGCCTCTTGTATTGCAAACAGTTCCAAGGTGTCTAGGACCACAGCCACCGCCTTATAATGGCAGACATCTATGCCAACAAAAAGTACCCGAAGTTCCTCCAAAAGCTAAAGACGAAAAAACGATCGCTCGTCCATTTTCAGTTACAAAATAAGAGTATTGACCCTCCTCGCCTAACAGACCACCTTATGGATGCATCTTTTAATCCCCTCATGGAGACTCATCGACAAAAAATAATCAAGAAAGATCTAAGGAATGAAAAAAGTTAAGAAATGGGATGAAAAAAGTAGCAAGGAATGATGGGTGAAGAAGAAAGGGGGCAATCCTTAAATAGGCAATGCCATAAAGGAAAACACAAAGGGCACGCAAAATAATTGATTGACGGTTGATTGGATATGGAATTCCAAAAGGCTGTCCAAATAGATTATGCTAAGAGAATCCTAAAAGGTTGTCTAAATTGATATGCACAATCAAGCTGGCCTTGGGAAACATGTCACCCGTCACGTCTGGCGCGCGAACCTAAGAAACTGTCGAAGTTTGAATGGGAACCCACTCTATTCGACAGGGGCGCTCATTTTTCCAGAACAAATATTTTAGCCAAGTTTGTCCTACTCCACTGAACAAAGCTCATCTTAGAATTAACAACCCTACTAAAAGTAAACTAACGCGCACCTGACTCTATCAATGTCTTTAATTTTTCTCTACCTAGGACAGGTCTTCTTTGCGCCATTGATTCTTTCGTCACTAAAATTCTAAATTTTTGACTAAGTGTTAGCCAAGGAAGACCCTTATCGAAGACATCAAATTGACCAAGTTGGATACTTAGCAGACGTGAAGGTTAAAGACAAAATAGAAACTTAAAGATACAGAAGCGAAGAGAAGTTTTACATTAATAAATGGAAGCCCGAAAGTAGTATAAATGGTGGCCTTCTAAGGTAGTTACAAAAAGAAAAAAAGAAAAGATGGAGTATAGCAGAGAAAGAGACTACCTTCCCTTCCCCTACCTTTAGGAACCAAAAGGAACCCAATTCCTTGGGACTGTTTCGTCTTCAAAATAATAAGGCCATCTACTGTGATATAGTTCACTAGAGCTCATCCAAACTCTCCTGGAGCCTGTTTACAATTTTACTTTTGTTATCCAACTTGGATAGCATATCTAGAAACTCAGCCATCACGTTCTAGTGGTGGGCATCCGGATTGACCAAAAAAATGAACCATAAATTGGTGGCCTCGAAAAGGGTACATCAAGAGGCATGAGCTCCGAGTCCCAATGATTGATTGGACGGGGCATGTCAGAAGCTGCAACACTAAAACACAGTTAAGACTCTTGAAAATACGTGAATTGTCATATCTAGTGCATGAATACCAAAGCAATATCAAGAATAACCCTGCCTCAGAATCAATCATCTCCGGACACTAGGGTGTCAAGTACTACATAACATGGATGTTCCAGGTTTGAAAAACTTCCTAAGGAAGACCATGCGACCAGATAGGCACGAGTAAAAGGGAAAAAATAAAAAATGAATGTCTACTGGCCGACCCTGATGATCCAAGGTCCTAAACTCAATAGCGACCGGAGATAAAACTCAGACGTTCCTAATGAGTTAGGTGAACTAGAAGGTTGCTGGACCGTAAAGGCCTTCAACTCAAAGCATCCCTATACTTAACCCGGTCCTTTGTGGCCCTCACAGTATTATTCGATATACTACAACTAATGTACATTCCTACAATACACTGCGCATTCAGTCATTGAGAAGACGAAAGAGAGCAAAAGGGACACTAGAATAATCATTATATGTAAAAAAGAAAAAAAAAAAAAAGAGGGGAGATCACCCCTTACACGAAAAAAAAAAAAAAAAAAAAAAGACGGTTCCCTATACATTCAGAAAAAATAAAAAGAAGAAAAAACAACAACAAAAACAACAGAGGAAAATAAAGACAGTGAGAACCTGCATTTCTCCTTGTCATCCCCTCCGACTTGGAGGCATTTCCTTATCGGTGGAAGGGTAGCCATCCACTGCCCTGTAATCCGTGAGTAGGTTGATGAGCTTCCTGATTTTCATCTTGCGTGCCTGGTACTGCGCTTCAGCCTCAACTTGGAGCTTTCTCTCATGTTGGCCGTAGACTCTTCCTCTACAAACTTGTCCAACGTCTCGAGTATTTCTGAGACAACATTGTAGTGACTAGAGTCCAGGGCGACGTACAAGGCCTAAAGCACCTTCAGTTTGCGAAGACATTGGTGGGGACTTACTTTTATCTTTAGCTCGGCTACCAATGTCTTTATTCTCCACACATCCCTAGATTGATTCTCTCGATGCTTTTCTATCTTGTAGTGAACAAAGTCCATGCTAGAAGACTGAAAATGAAAGGGTGGAGAAAAAGAGACAGTGTGACACGCCTTAAATAAGCGGAGGAAAGAAAAACACTAAAGGTTGGAGATCTCAAAGGTCACGCACTGAATAGCCTAATAAATAAGGAACATCAAAAGGCTACAACAACAAAAAAAAAGGTGCCCTGAAGAAGGTGCAGACTGCGCTAAATTTTTAAGCATATAGATTCATTCTCCAAAGATGTAAATCAAAACAACATCTATTGATATTAGTAGGCGTTGGGCTATTTTCAACACCCTCTTTGAAATTTGATCTTGAGACTCATCTCGCGACAATATTACTGAATGCACCTCACCTTGAGATTAGGTATTGGAGGCATCTGATGGAAGGGAAATCAAGTATTTTTAATCTTCAGCCACGTGTCCAAAACACGCGGTAGGTACAAAGAACTTTTCGTCCCTGCCAAGCTAGCTAAAGAAACAACTCGACTAGGGAAGGTTCGATTCGCTCTATTAGGGATACCAATCGGGAATGGTCAAGACGACTTCTAATTGCGAATAAAAGCGTTGAGTAACCACGTGTCACACTTTAACTCCATGATCATTGTCGTAACTAATGAGGATTGGTCTTGTGACCTAAGGGCATGACACAACCACTAAGACAGTTACAGTGAACACCGCTCATGTAGGGAAGAGCCATTATTGCTCAATAATTACTCTTTCTTCCCATATCCCGCCATTAATGTCATCGCACTGACGACTAGCCAAGATCATGGGAAGACTTGCTAACAATTCCCCTCCTCCCCACCAATAAATATCGACAATTGGGTCTGACCAAGTACGCACACTTTTCCTAGCTACCACTCTGCTAAATTCTACTGATAAATTCTCGATTGATTCTCACGCCGGAGGTGTAATACAGGCCGACCTACCTGCGATGCATTATTTTGCAGGAGCCCAAGCTAAGGAAAAGAGAATTAAGCTGGAAGAATTTAACATTCCGGATCATAGAGTGACGTGTTTGGGAACCATTTTGGTCCTCATCAGTAATAGAGAGGAAATAAAAATTCAGGTAGGTAAGATCATGTCAATTATTGGTTTTTGTTTTTTCCTTGTGATAATGTTGAAAAATGAAGCTTTTTTCTTCTATGTGAATGAATGGTGTTGTTGCTGGAGGTGGTGGTAACAGGTGTTGGTGGATATGACTGCTATTTATTTAAAAGATGTGGGTCAATTAAATGTAAATGAATTAGAATTTCTTAAAAGGGTAATTTTGACATTTAAAGTTTTGTCATTATTTTTTTAAATGGTCTTTTGTTAAAAGAAAAATGGACTTGTGACCCATTTTTTTTTTTTTTTAAATTGGGACTAACCCAAAATATTCTTTATTAAAATAACAAAGAATATTCTTAATATTTGTCTAATGAAAAGCGTTCCTCGAGTTTAACTTGAGTGTTAATTCTAAGATTTTGATGAACAATTAAGTATTGATGTTTTGGTGGAACTAATGTTTGATCAAGTGTTTCAGTGATTTAAAGTTTCAGTAATGAAGATGTCAAATTGAATGGATGCTAAATGATGATATCAAAATGATGAAAAAGTCTTAAGAGTTTGAAGAAATTAGAGAAAACAACCCAGGTAAATATTAACTCTTAATATCCCATTTAAGAATATACACACGGCACAAAATGAATTTTATCTTTTATGTGTGTTTTTATTAAGTATGATTATTTGCTCCTATATGAATTGAAAATAAATATTTTTGAATGACTAAAATAGAATATAAGAATATTAGTAGAGCTTATTTAAAGATAAAAATGGATAAAGGGGCTAAATATTAAAATAAAATAAAATAGTGAGTTAAAAACGAGATCAGAGAAGAGATTCAGAAGGAGACAGTCGACTAAGGAGTCGACCGGAGAAAGAAGCTGAAACATCCTGAATCGAAGAGTCGACCGACAGGTCGACCGGTAAAAACAACTAAACTCTCTGAATTTGCGAGTCGACCAAGCGGTCGACCGGTGAAAGCCTGACAAACTCTCTGAATCTGTGAGTTGACCGGGTGGTCGACCTATGCTCGCTACGGTGATGGTTTGGCTGCAAGCTGAGTTGGGCGGTCGACCGAATATGCTGTTTTAGGATATAGTTTGATTCGAGTTTAAATCCAAAAGTAGCCGTGTTTTGTTAGGATTTGAGAGAGATTTAAGGGATATTCTCTATATTTAAGATATGGTTCATATACTAATTAAATCCTTTCAATATGGTTCATTAAATATTAATGTTTCTCAATTTGATACTTGAAATAGATTCTATACTTATTTATTTTGATTGAGAAAAACTTTGGGGGTTTAATTGAAACATTCGAAAGATGTTTTTAAGTAAAATTTAACCTAAATGAAGTCCTTATGTTATAAGGGGTCTATAAGAGTTTTTTATTGTCACGACACTTGTAAACTAACCGTTAGAAGGCTGATTACGTATTCCTTTAATAGACTTGCAAATTTTATTAGAAAAGCTAATAATTCTAAGAGTTAATCATTCTATATCATTTTGAGAGAGCTTTTATAAGAGTTAGTGTTCTTCGATATTGTGAGCTTTTCTAAGAGTGATTCTGTGAATCAATTAAGATCTATTCTTGCTAATACTTGATTTGAAACTATACTGTTCTAATAATTAATTCTGTGGATTCTGGGTGAGATATTTTCATATTATTTATTGTTTATTATTTTATTTTGGAAATTGATTTTAGAAATTGTTTTTAATTTTTGAAGAAAATATTCTTTCAAACAATTTCTTGAATCTGATTACGTGCTTCAATTTGCTACCCATATTCTTGTTAAAATCAGATTTCTGTATCTCACATATTTCTATAATTAGTTGGGATATTAATTGAGTTTTTATTTATCTAGGGTGGTAGAAGCTCTGAGTGAAATTTACTACTTATTAATTTGTGTATTGGTGAGTCGTGACAGATTAAATATCATTGGGGATATTTAATCAAGGGTAGTTAGGTTTCAATCTCTTCCTGTAAAGAGATTGAGGTAGTAATTTTTCCTGAATAAAAATTGTGTTTTTGAGTGATTTTGTAACGGTTCAATCCTTATCGGGTAAAAGGATACTTGGAGTATTTTGGTGAGATTTTGATTCTTGAACCTTAGTGTTAAAAAGAATTAGGTTATTCTTTAATCTGTAAAAAGTAGAGGTTCTTCTTTAACCTGAGAAAAGAAAATTGTAAAGGTTGATTCTGAGCTTGTAAAAGAATCGATGTGCGAATTTGGTTCCTACCTTTAAAGGAATCTTAGTTTTAGTGGGTGTGACCTCCGTGGAGCTCGGGGGACTAGATTAGTTAAGAGTAGCTTGGTGAACCAGGATAAATATTTTGTGTGTTGTATTATTATATTGGTTATTTTTGTTGTTTGGGTGTGCATTAGATTTATTATGATTCCATTGTGGTGTAAAGATAATAATTAATTTAGAAATAAAATTAATTATTTAATTTATTCAAGTATATTCTGATAATATTTTTTAATTATCCAATTCACCTCTTCTTGGATATTCCACTGGGCTAACATTGAGGTTTTGAGGTTTACTTATATACTAAAATAAACCGTTAAAAGTACACCAAATAATTGGGAAATTTTAGGGTTTGCACGCTAATCTCAAAGCACAAAGTTCATTATCTTTTCAAAATTTAAATTTAAATTTGATAGAAGTTGTAATCAGTAATTGAACCACGAAAAATCGTTAATCTGTAGTATTAGTGCGGGTGGCCATGGCCCATCAAAGTTACTATTATTATATTTTTTAAAATTTTATAATAATTTATTTTATAAATCATTTTTAATTTTGAGTCCGACACTGTTAATATATAGTAGTAGTTTATGATGCAAAACATTTGTCTCATGCTACCTAACACGGCTGAATAATAGTAACGTAAGGTTGTTGATAACGTACAAGGGAATGCAATCTCTTTTTGTCATCGTGGCATCATAAACAACTAAATCAAAATGCAATTTTATTCTGTTTGAGAACTAATTGAAATATATAAAGAAATTTAGGCCCGTTTGATAACCATTTTCATTCCAAAAATTCCCATTCCATTTCCAGATTTTTGGGAATTCTGTTTAGGAATAACGTTTGGTAATTTTTGTTTCTGTTTCCATTTCATTCCCATTTGAGAATTGTGCCTACTTTTTTCTTAAGAAATGAGAAACAAAAAAAAGTTGTTTCTCATTATTCCCATTCCATTCTCAAAACACATGGTCACTATTCACCTACCGGCCGACCATCGTCCGCCGCCACCGCCGGTCACCATCCGCCGCCGCCGGTCACCGTCCGCCGCCGCCAGCCATCTCCGGTCACCGTCCGCCGCCGGCGCTGGCCATCTCCGGCGACTGTCGCCGGTCACCGTCTGCCGCCGCCGCCGGCTATATCCGGCGACAGTCGCCGGTCACCGTCCGGCCGGAAATTTTTCAGCCACTTCCGGCGCCATTGCCTTCCGGCTGGCGTCACTGGCGCCACCGCCGTCCGATCATCGCCGGCAAGGGGCCACCACCGTCCGCCGGAGCCGGAGCCGGAGCCACCGCCGTCAGGCCAAAAAAAAAAAAAAAAAAAGATTTTAAGATAAAATCGTTACCAAACACAATTCCCTTCCCAAAACAAAAAAAAATAAAAATTATCGTTACTAAACGCGATTCTACTCCAAAAAAGAAAACAAAATTCCCATCTCATCCTATCCCACTGCTGGAATGGAAACAGAAACGGTTACCAAACACTACTTTACTATTCAATTCCAGAAACTGTTATTAGTTAGTATAACTCTATTTATCCGGTTGGTAAGATGATGTATCCATTTTTTTATCGACTAGAGTTTGACTTTTTTGAAAAGTATTTCGAGAATTAAATTTTGAAGAAACCAGGCCAATTTGAGAGAGCGCACCTTTAACATCTCCCGGAAAGATGATTAATTGAAGTGCGCATAAGCTGGCATATACATACGGTTCAAAAAGAAAAAAAAAAGTGTAACCGTGACTTGTATGGGTTTTCTCTTTTATCTTTTGTTGGTAAGTATATATGTGCATTATTTATTTCTTGGAAAAAAAATCAACAAATATTCAGCAATTAATTAGAGAAGAATGTTTTAAATTAGCAAAAGATTCATATGACTTTGAAAATCCAACTATTAGTTGGCTTTTTTAAAGCCAATGTTTGGGTGGGTAGTTAGAAACAACTATTAAAATTATCCGAATATTTTATAATGCACACAAGGGAATACAATATCTAAGTCCAACTTATGTTTTATAAATTTACGTACTAGTAAAGCCGAAGAAAAGATAATTTTTTTTTTTGTGCTCAATCTCAAATTTCATAGGTTAAATTTGATTGTAACGAATTGGGTAAATTATTAGTCGTTAATCAATATTGTTGTTGATATGAACAAGCTTATTAATTTAAAGATTAAGCCAAAATTGTATGAAGTTATGAATTGAATATACGTTTTTTTTTTCTTTCTATGTTCGACTACAAAATAGAGGGAGTGACAGTTGTCGCTTAATCATTAGTTACTCTATGATTACGTAAGGCTATTCTATCAAATAATAAGTCATCATAAAATCGAGAAGAAAAAATCAATAATATTAATCAAACCAATAAATCGGTCGTTGCATATTCAAACTAAATTAATAAAAGAGTCAACAATTCCCTATTGATTTTAAAATCATGACCACGACAAAAGAATCAAAACAAATTGTCTAAGATCCGAGCGAGCAATAAATGTGTAAGTTCTTGAAATAAATAAAATTTATCGAATCAAGCTGTCTCTACGAAATCTAATACACTGAATTTGAAAAGACATAATTCACTTCAAATTAGCTCACAAGCTCGTAGCTGTAAGTAACCAACAACCTGATAAGTTGTTCAAATATAAATATCGATGAACAAATATAAGCGACTAAGTCAAAATAAATTTCAAATTACGAGATTTTCAGAAACATTGAATTTAACAATTAGAATGACTCACTACAAAAAAAAAAAAAGGTTTGTTAGCAAGCTTAGTAAATATAATTCGTCTCATTTTTTAATAAACCGTGATTGTAACCGAGATTAATTGGTATTTGCATAACTTAACCACAAAAAAAAGGCGCTAGCAAATTTTTTGTGTTCCCGCTCCCCGTCGAAATCCCCTTCCACCTTTTTGTTGGCACTTAAATCCTTCTCTCATGATCTTTTCATTCTCTACCCTAGTTGTTGCTCAACCTTAGCAGTCGAAGCCTCTCTCTCTCTTTCGATCTTGAAATCGCTAAGATTTCTCCATCACCGTCACCAGGCCTTCAGCCTTCATCGTCATCGTTTTCAGCCTTCAATTCGTTCTCTCTTCTCCGATCGTCGCCATTGTCGTCTTCTCTAGTCATCACCATCGTCGTCTTCTCCAGCCTCCCGCGATCTCGAGGTCGCACTCCTCTTCTTTCTCATAGTTTTGCATCCAAGCCACCCACTGCTTCCCCAATTGCAAGATCCTGAAGTAAAAACACCAAATCCAAGTAACGATTCGAATAATACTCCCTCAATGTCACCTGTATTTGCTAGGTTTAATGTGTTTTTTTTTTTCAATCAGGGTTGTCTGGATTTTTCGTGGAATAAGGGTTTTTTGAATTAGAAGTTTGTTTTCCCTTTAGTTTTCCCCATCTTTGTTATATATATTTCTGCAGTTGATTATATGTGCATACGATTGAAATGTTCTGATCCCTGTTTTCTTTTGTAGTTGTCATCTCTCTTGATTGATTCCAGGGTTATGAGGATTGAAGCAATCTAGTTTTGAGTTCTCATAAGTAAGGAAATTTATCTAACAACTTCATTGTGTTTTTATGTTATACTCAGATTTATTTATTTCATCAATCCTAGCAGCCGGATCTGAGGAGAGATGGGGTGCATAAAGAAATTGGTTTTTTTTGTGAAATTTTAATATCCATTTAATTCCAGGTGCCTTTTTTTTGTGTGAAATTTTAACATCCATTTGCTTCGAGGTGCGTTTCTCTCTCTCTCTCTCTCTCTCTCTCTCTCTATCGATTGAATTTTGTTCTTAGATTCGTTCGATGATGTCATTTCAATTCGCATATATAGATTTCACTACCTGAAATCATAATGAAGTCAAGGTCGGTGCTTTTAATTGAAGAATTTCATGTATTTTTTGATCTATATCTATGTTTTTTTCTTCTTTCATTTTGTATAAATTATGGGGTATCAATTAGTTCTTATTATTGATCTCGTATTCTGGTTGAACTGTTGAACATTAGTGTTGTCCCTTCTCTCTCTGTCGCTGCTCAGAATCCCTATCAATCTTTCGAATTTTGAATCAATTTTTATACACTCTTTTGTTAATTTTTCATTTCAATTGCTTTCAATTAGTGGCGTTTCAATTTGATTTTCTTCAGGCTCAACCCTTGCACCTGATCTACAATCTCATTTCTGATCTGTGGATAACTTGATAAGTATTTATGTGTGCTTGAAATTAGAATGACACGGAGATAATTTTCCGCATTTTTTGAAATTACAAGCTAAAAAGAACAGAAATTTGTTCATTTTGGTTTTGTTGTCTTTCTATGCATTGTTTCGGTTATGTTCCCATTCTCTTTCTTTGTTTTTGTGCCAATAAATGAGAAAACGGTGAGCCACGAAGTTTCTATGTATTGTTTCGGTTTTGTGTTGTTTCGGTTCAATTTTCTAAGGTTTAGGTTCTCTGTGAGCCGCGAGGTTGTTGCAGAAAGGGGCTATGAAGATGAATTTTCTTAGTGCTAAGTTAACGGGCATGAGATGATTTTTTTTTTACTTATATCTTGGTGGGGCAGTATGCGAGAGATATTTGCATGCAACCGCGGGTGCAGCCACGACGGTGTCGCCTTCTCTTTCCTGATCGTTTTATATATTTGAGCCTCTCCCAAATCCCTAATTTATTTGTTTCAATCTTTGTGATTTTTTCTCTGTCACGTCAGCAGCAGTTCTGAAACTGATGTACTTTCAACATGCAATCTTGTGAATTATTTTGGTAAAATGGTCCTCGGAGGTTCTAGTGTTGGGTAGATCACGCCATGCCCCATCCTTATAAGGAAGGTCAGTTGAGTCATCATCCTTATTTTTTATCAATATTTTTTTTTGTATTCTCAAAAATCAATTGGTACACTTAGTTCCCACCTTTCTGCTGTTGCATTGTTTTTTGGGTTGCAGCTGCGATTTCTGTTAATTTTTTGTTGTTTTTTTTGTTTCATTTATCTTACAGTTTAATAAGTTTTTTGTTGTTTTATTTATTCTTTTGGATTAATTTGTATTATTATTTCTTTTGCAGTTTGAACTCTAGATTACCCAATTTCCCTTGAGAAGTTGATGAAAAGAAAATGTAGAATGAAGTTGATGATGTAGGTAATGATGTTTTATTTGTGATTGGATGACCAATTTTAGATATTTGTATATGATAAAAAATTCATGTTTATGATTATTGTATTAAGAAACAATGCTGTGTTTTTCATGTTGATGTAAAATTCTTATGTTATCAATATTTTAGTTATTTTAGAAATATGAAATTCATTTTTTAGCTAATTTTTGGTAGTATTTTTTTTTTTTTTTTTTTTTTTTTATATATATAATAGTGTTTTAGTTTTTATTTTATTTTATTTTATTATTATTTTTTAAATATAGATATGAGAAACTATCACAGTTTTTTAAATGTGATAAAAAATAGGGTAAGCGTCTCGATTTGATATAAAATTGGGATAAATATCAGCTAAATAATCATGTTTTTTCTATTTTTTATTTTATTTCATCACATATATATGATCTTTTAATCACATTTGAAAACGAGATATTAGATGGACTAATTATCTTGTATTTTAACTGTGATAAAAAAAAATTCTATCTCGATTTTTAACTGTGATAAAAAGTATACTTTTAATCACACAGCATACTATCACGGTTAGGTTTTGAGCCAAAAACTGTGATAAAAAGGCTTTTTTCTTGTATTGACTATGGCCATTGTTGGCCTTAGATGTTTTGATGAACAATTGAATGTTGATATTTTATGGAACTAATATGTTTATTGAGTGATTTCATATTAGAGTTCCGTTTGTTCAAATGAGAAAAATATTGAATCGTAGAAGATATTGATCGTTGAAGATTTACAAGACAATATTTTATAAAAAAATCAAGATGGTTGTAAGAGAAGATAATAAAAAAGAACTTTGGGAGCATTGAAGATTTTTTATATTCTTTGGTAAAAATAACTCAATACTTTTATGCTTTTAATGCAAGTTAATTAGGATCACACATGACACATAAAATTGAGTATCATTATGCGTACCATTGTAAGAAGTAATAAATTTAAGTTCCTAAATGATTTTCAAAAAGTTTTAAATCATGAAGATGTCTTTTTTCCCCCCCCCCGTAAAGTGATGAATCAAGAAAACGTTTTTGAAACATGAAATGAGAAGGGTCTGGTCTATTCAGTTGATTGATGAAAAAGATCGGTCGATTAAGAAGAATAGTAGTGTATGAGAAAATGAGAAAGCGAACTACTGGCAAGAACGATAAACCGCTAAAAGGGCCGGTTGACTAGGGATGGGAAATCATGTTAACAAGTCGTGTTTGGTGTCGTGTCATAGTCTGACATGAACGCGATAACACGAAACACGAATACGAACATGACACGATAAGGTATCGTGTCACGTTACCAAACATGAACACGACATGAAAATTATCGTGTCAATAGGACACGACACGATATGATAATTTTTCGTATCACACGATAACACGAATCCTATCAGGTAAACACGACACGATAACAGGTCACAATAAACACCTGTTCTACCTATTACACATTAAAGACCTATCAACACATTTGAAAAACAATTTATACAAGAACAACAAAAACAAACCAAACAATTCAAAAAAAATCCATCATTGCAATAGAACAAAACAAAACAAAACAAAAAAAAATTAGTCAATACAAACATTATTCACATGAACAAAAACAAATATAAACTGTCAATAAATCCATAATACAAATCATAAACAATTTTCCAAGCACTTTATTCCTGTACAAAAAAAAAAATTAAAAAAATTAAAAAGGCAATTTATAATATCATTATTCAATTATACATAACAAAATGCAGGATAAAAATAGTAAACCTAAATAATGGTAGAGCATTGAGTTGACGCCTTTCCTTTGTTAATATCCAAATTCAGGATATCGTTAGTAAGTTCCTCCAATTGAACCCTTGCAATTTCTGCATTTAAATTCTCATATAAAAGACATTAGTAAAAAATTTATAACCGCATGATAAACATAAACTCAATTTAAATATAATGAAAAAGAAATAAAAAAAATACAAAAGATTACCGATAGCCTCAAACAACCAAATCTTTTGAGAAAAGTAAAGCTTCGACTGTTTCAGGTTTGAGTACACTTGTATATTGGTCAATTACTCTTCTACTTATACTAAATGAAGATTCGAAAGTAACAGTGGACACAGGTATGCTCAACACATCACGAGCAATGGAAGAAAGTTCTGGATAAAGAAATTCATTTGCTTTCCAAAACGCTAAAATATCCAGTTTCATATTTCTTTTCATCCTATGCTCATCCAAATACAATTCTAATTGATTTTTGTGGGAACCCAAACCGAAGTCATAACTTTCAAATGAATCAAACTCCTATAATTAAAATTCAACCAAACAATCATGTCAAAATAAAACTAATTAATAATTTACTTTTCAAATATAAATATAATCAACATAAAATAATATATCAATACAAATTAAAAATAGTTAAAAATAAATGACTTACCCTCAATACATCTCTATTTTCCACGCTAAAAAGATTTTCATCGAGGGCCCCTTGGCTACTAGACTTGTTGGGATTCGGGTGATGTGATAGAATACTTAAAAGATTTCATGTATTCATTAAAAAGAACATTCAAACCATCACGAACACTAGAGAACTCAACTGAACCACTCCTGTATAGCTTTTGGTAGCTAAAATCAACAAATTGGATCTTATACTTAGGATCCAAAATCACAGCAATAGCCAATATCACCCTAATCTCTGATCAATATTTCTCAAATTTCTCAAGCATCTACTTAGCCATATTCTCTATATATTCTTCCTCAGAATTTGTATATTGTTTCAACGTCAAATATGTCATAAAAACTGAAGGAAAATACAAATTGGTCGTAGGATACTTGGTTCCGAAAAATTAACAAGTTATATCATAAAACATGACCAAGAACTTCCTAATTGTTCCTCTTTTTCCTAATCACTAGCAGAAGGACAATGCTTATAATTAGAATTACTTAATTCCAAATGACAAAATACACCAAGAAAATATATTGCACTACCAAGCATTAAATAAGTCGAATTCCACCGAGTAGGAATATCTTGCCGTAATCTTTTCTTAGCATCTAAAGACAAAAAGTTCAAACATTCCAAGAACTTTGTTTTCTTACTTGTGATCTCTTGATATATTTCACACTATTATGGATCTTTTCAATGCATGAAATTATTTCTTTTAATCCATCTTGCACCACCAAATTCAAAATGTGGGCACAACAACTTAAATGAAAGAATTCACCCTTACATAAAAGATAATTTCTCACATTAAATTGACTAGTCAACATTTTCACAATCAAATCATTGGACAAAACATTATCCAAAGTCAAAGAAAATAACTTATAGTCTATTCTCTAGTCAGATAACAGAGTATAAGTCTTCTCACTTAAACAAACACCATTATGTGGAGGTGGCATGAAGCAAAAGCTTATTACTCTTTTGTGTAAAATCCAGTCACTATCAATAAAATGCGTCGTAACACATATAAAACCATCAATAGTAAGGGATGACCACAAATCAGAGGTTAAGCAAATTCTACCATGAGTGTTTGAAACATGTATTTTATTTTTTCATTCTCTTTCTTATACATTTTCAAAAGATCGGCCTTGGCAGTGTTCCTAGTGATGTGAACTACATCCTCATTCAAATACAAAAACAAATCTCTTATGCCCTGATACTCAATAAATGATAAAGGCTAATCATGCATGACAATGACAGATATCAACAACTCACAAAATTTCTCAAGATCAATTACTTGACTTATAATTGATAATGAGTTTTGTCATTGGCCTAATATCATTTATCCAATATCGTAAGTTTTAATTTTAGGACAAGCTTTAATGTGACGATTCATATTTCCCATCCCATGTCCACTATCCCTGACCATTTCCCCCCCCCCCCCATATTTGGTACATTTGCATAATTCTTTATCATCACCATTCTTCTCGTTGATTGATTCAAAATATATCTAAATCTTACTTCTCTTTACTTTTTTACACTTACCTTTAATGTAATTGTTGGCATTATCATCCTCTTGAGACTCATCTTCATTTTCAATTTCCACATCAACAATCGGTATATCATTTGAATCCATCTACGTGTAAAAAAGACATAATTAGAAATAATTTAAAACAAGTTAATGAAGGTATTACAAAAATAGCCAACAAACCATTGATTCCATTTCCATATTTTTGGAGCAAAATGGGCTAACCAACCACCATTAATTGATTTATTCCATTTTCATATTTTTGGAGCAAAATGCCATAAACTAGCTTGAATCTCACTTCTAATGTTACACTGCCTTCTTTCCATAATATTTATTCAAAAAAATCCACATCATTAAATTAAAGGAATAATTTATAGGTGAAAATATTGAAATCGGTTAAAAAAATATGCATTCCACAACCCCTATTTTTAGAACTGACATTAAAATATGCACATATATAAGAACATGAAATATGCACAACTCCTATTTTTAGAACTGACATTAAAATATGCACAAATATGCAATCCACAATCAAATATGCACACCACAGTTTCCCCATTAAACTGATAACATGAAACAGAAAAAAAAGAGAATAAACATTAAAAAAAAGATATTTTCTGCTGCATTCTCCAATTTTTTGAACAAATTTATGGATATAGAACATAGTTGCTCTCATATTGTTCAAAAGTTTTTAAATACATAAATCTGAAAGAAGAAAGGTTGCATTTGGTTATTGTTTTGCTTCGATTTTTGTTTTCTGCCCTTAAAATTTTAGGGTTTGGTGAACATATTTGTTGTTCCTAATTTTTATTTCTGTACTGAAAAACTGAGAACAAAAGATGAAAAGATAAAAAAAATATACTTAATGTATGGTAATGCACCTTTGCTTCTCCAGTGTCAAGAACTTTCGAAATGCTGATGGAGTTGCTATCTCAAAGTGAGCATGGAATGGATATAGCAATGGGAGTGTATGAGGATGCCCAGTGTCGTTTAGTTCGAAGATGTACTTAAGCATGTCCGGACGAGTTGGTCTCCTATGAAGAAGCAGACCAAAAATGACTCACTCGTGATGGTAGGACTACAACGCAGCACAGTAGAAAATGAGATTGAGATTTAAGAGTAATGAGGAAGATTGAGGTTTGAGATTAGGGTTAGAGGAGAGAGATTTAAATGTGAGATTTCTTGAGTCTTGATTCTTGAACTTAAGAGATGAGAATTGGGGTAATATGTGTAAATATTTTTTAGTATATTTTTATTTTATAATAATTTATTAAATTATAGCGTGACCTCTTAGATCTCAGGTTATCATGTAACCTGGACACCTGATAATTATTATCGTGTCACTCGTGTCACCTATCAGGTTATCAGGTAAATCCAATAACTTGATTTGTTTCTTATCATGCTTATCGGGTTAGACCCGATAACGACTCGTTACCCAATAAGCTAAACCCATACCCAATAATTTTGTGTTGTGCTACCGTGTAAATACCTGTTTTGCTGGCCCTACGATCGATCGATGGAGGCTGACCACAATTGGAATTTTAACTGTTGAGCAGAGCCGGTTGATCGATAGAGGGGCTGATCGACTGATAGTAGCAGATTCAATCTACTTTGACTATTTCAATTTTCAAGCTCTTCAACCCAAATCCTATGATTTCGAAAATTGGAAATCAGATTGTAAGGGAATTTGAGTATAGGTCAAATATCCATCACATAGTTTGAAGATCCAATTAATTAGTCTGTATACTAACTGATTCTATGAGTTTAATTGGTAAAACTACTTTCTATATTCATTGATTTTGATTCGAAGAAGTTTTGGGGACTAAACTGAGCTTTTCAAAAGTTATTTTTAAACCAAATACATGTGTTTTTAAATATTATTTTATTTGGAGTCTTAAAGTGTCATAAATGGTCTTATGTTTTGAAAAATAACTATTATAGGCATATTTTGAAATCTACAAGAAAAGATCTGCATTTTTAACTGTATATCAATCAAGAACAAAGAGTTTAAATTAATCTTTGTGTTGGCCCAGTGATCTACCCAAAAAGGGGGGGAGGGGTGAATTAGGTAGTGATAAAAATTATTAAGTAAATAACACTTGAAAATTCAAATAATTAATTTTATCATAAATTAATTATTATCTTTATTGCAACGGATATGTGTTATCAAGCTAGGTGCACACTAAATAACTGAAAATAAATAAAATAAAATAGCAGCACACCAAAATTTATACTGGTTCACTAAACTACTCTTGACTAATCCCTTCCTCTAAGCCCCACGAAGGGTCGCACTCACTAATCACAATGATTCTTTTAATCAAGTAGGAACTAAACCCGTATAAAGTGATTCTTTTCACATGATCGGAATCAACTTTTACAATTTCCTTTTCATAGGCTAAGGAAGAACCTCTATCTTTTTCCTAGGCTTAAGATTAACCTAATTCTATTACAGGAAGAATCACAACCTAATTCTTCTTATACCTTAGGCTAAAGAATTAAACCTCACCAAATCACTCCAAGTATTCTTTTACCCGGTAAGGATTTAACCATTACAAATTCACTCAAAATTAATTCTAGTCAGGAAGAATTCACCCAATAATATTTAATCCGCACACAACTCACCAATTTCAAAATTGATAAGCTTTTTTCCCTCAGAGCTTCTACCACCCCAGATTGATTTAAACTCAATTAATGTCTCGATACTAGTGATAGAAAGTGAGAATTTCAAAAACTGATTTTAATGAAAGCGCGCACACAATTTAACACGTAATCAGTTTTTCAAAGGAAATCGTTTCAAAATATTTTTCAACCAATTTAAAGTTTAGAAAAACAATTTCAATTATCAAAATTCCAAGTAACAAATAATAATATCAAATATTAAATATCAATTAAGAGCAAAGACTTGGAATGATCTCACCAAGATACCACCGAAATGAATGTAAATGAATCGCAGTGAAACTCTAGATCGGTAACAGCAACAACAAATTCCCAAGAACAATTCTCAAGAAATATTTCACAATGCTCTTAGTATGAATTCAGAAAAATCACTCTCAGAAAGCTCAAAAACTGAATAGCTCTTGAAAATTGATTGATTGGGATCACTCAAAAGTAAAAAACGCAGGTCTACTTATAAGGATTTAAAACCAACCCTCCAACGGCTAGTTTCCACTTGTCATGACACTTAATTGCTCTGATAGACCCTTTATATAGATATGGCTCAATCTTGGTTCAATTCACTCAATTATAACTTTTAAAATATTCAATTTAATCCCTCAAATATTTCTCAATCTCAATAAAATAAGATAGAAAGAATTAAACGTACTAATTTGAGAAATAATCAAATTAGATGAACCATAGCTATTGGGATATCAAAATATCAATAACATATTTCAAATAACATCAAATCCCAAAGATATCTCTCAGATCTAAACCATAAAACGGCTAGTAACGGTTACTTTTTGATCAAATACACGAAATTCTCTAAACCTGAAACCGAAGCATCGGTTGACCGATCAAAATCATAAGTCAACCGATCGATTAAGGTTGAAGCCCAAGTGGTGGCCGCAATTTAAGCGTTGCCACTTTCACTGCAAGCGTACGAATCAAGTTTTAGTATATGGACCTTTCGGTCGAGTATCATATCCACAGGGATTGGTTGAGATTACTATCGAGTACCGCAATTGTCATAACCCAATTTTATCTAGGCGATAAAAATGGAATATAATTTAATACTAATATTAAAATACTAATTTAACTATACTAATATTAATATTGAGATAGCTTTGAGAGAATAGACTGTCTAGGGATTAGTTTCGTTTACGAATACATGTTCAATCTCGTTTTAGTTTATATTAACGGTGTTCAACTTATCCGATAATCCCAGTTCGTAAACTCCTCCGCCACCTCTCCCAAGTGTAAGACGAGGGATATAACGCAATTTCGTGTTAACGAAGAAGTCCCCCTCAATGTCTTAAAGACCCTAGGTCACGTGAGTCTCGCCCCAACATCATCGATTGCATACAATCCAACTCCTGACCGGGTCATTGGATCGTCGCGTTGTGTTTACCCTATCGACAATCTTAGTTCTAAAACTCCACCGCCACCTCTCTCGAGTGTAAGATGAGGGAATACATGACTTCAAGTCAACGAAGAAGTCCCCCTCAACGTCTTAACGACCCTAGGTCACATGAGTTTTGGCCCAACGTCATTGATTGTCCACAATCCAACTCCCTCACGGGTTATTGGATTGTGACGTTCGTTTATTCTAGTCCGAATCTGGGATTTGTCAAACCCCGTATTCTCATAACATCATTCTAGGCATGATAAATAAATAATACGGCATACACAATCAAAATAACGAAGAACATTCGCAAACGAGATACCAACTCAACTAAACAACGTATTCATAAATTTATTAATTATCCCTAAACAAACTATGTTTAGCCAATGGCCATAACCATATTTACAATGTAAAATGGTATAAACATGCTCAACAACTACAAAAATAAAGAAAACAGAGAAAAGAAGCAAATGACTTAGTCGATATCCAAAGAATTGGCGCTAAAACCATTGATCGATCGTTTTCTCCTTCATTTTCTACCTCGGGTTGAGAGCTCTCCCTCAAAAATCTCTCAAACGCACCCTAAAATATAGTCTAAGGGGTTGGGGGGTGATTCCACAGGAAGAGAGGAGGAGATGAAGGGTTTAAATAGGCAAAATATCTAAAAACATAGCTGAAGACTGTGCAGAGCTTACCACCGTGGCAGTGAGTATGTCGGTTTAATGTTTGCCTAGGCGGTAGAGAAGGTACTGGACTTGGTAACATCCTGCATTGTCACCGCCGCGGCGGTGGACGTTCAACAAGAATTGGTACACTTTGAATTTTCACCGCCTAGGTGATGGTCTGGACGCCTAAGCAGTAGGCTGTTGTTTTCAGAATCTTGCCTCCTTTATTGTTTTTTCACCGTTCTCTGACCGTTCTCGATACGATTTCATCGTTTATGTTCCAATTTTATACGTTTTCACGCCACACACCTATTTTAATACAAAAAGAATAAAAACACATTAAAATGTATTAAAACGTAATAAACGTACTCAAAAACTAACAAATTCGGTTTGGAAATATATATGTAATTTACACATATCACCAAGCAAAAAATTTCACGCCAGTTGGTCGACCGAAACCCTATGGTCTGTCGACCGATCGATTCAGGATGCTCCCCAGGCCAATTTTTTAGCTATGGTTGGTCGATCAATTATCTTAGGTCTGTCGACCGATTGATTTAGAGAGTTCAAGTATTGGCCTTAGGTCTACTGATCCCTTATGATTTGTCGACCGATCAATTCAGAGAATTCAGATTTTGGCTTAGGTCGACCGATCTCTCTTTAGTCAGTTGACCAATCAATCCAGAGACTACACCATTCCCAACCCCTTCTTTATCAGTTGACCGATCCTCATGGGTCGGTTGATCGATTTTGCCGGAACACTTCTTCGTTAATTAATTTTAACTGCAATCTTCAACATTTTTGCACCTTTAATCGATTTCTTTTCTCGATTAACTTAATTGACACTTTAAATCAATTTTAATTACTAATATTTCTTAAATTAATATTTCTTCTTCAATTTCACATAGGATCAAATATGTTTAACTAATTAAGATCCTAATAAAAACACACATAAACGTAAATTCATTTTTATGTCGTGTGTGATCCTAATTGGAATACATTAAGAATTAAAATGAATCTGAGTTGTTTTCTCCTAAATTCTTGTATGACGAGGTTTTTACATGCTCGCGTATTGACTACTCGCAAGTATACAGGGTCCAGTTTTAATACAGTGGATCTTTAAGATCGGATATTGTTCCACATGGACGGTTTGAATAATTAAATACCGTAATTTGCATAGTCTTATATTATCCAGACGGTTCAAGAAATATTTTAAAATTAAACTAATTAAAACTAAGCTAAACTACAATTAGTGGGTTAATCCTCACTAAGTTGATTACCTAGGGATTGATTTCGTTCACTTAATACATGTTTGATTTTGTTTAGTTAAATATAACGGTATTTATGGTATCCAACAATCTCGGTTCGTAAAATCACTCGGCACCTCTCCTGAGTGTAAGACGAGTAAATACGTGACTTAGCGTCACCAAAGAGTCCCCCTCAACATCTTAACGATGCTTAGTTATGTGAGTCTTGCCCTAACGTCATCGCTTGCACACTCAATAACGCCCTCCCGGGTCGTTAGATTGTAATGATGTGTTTACCCTAATTCGAATCCAGGGTTACCTTTTCCAAGTGTCAAATCCCGTATTATCAAATCCAACTCTAATACCTTAACAAGAATATTAAATTTGTAATAAAATGATAAACACAATCGGATTTAAAAATAAACAACCATTAAAGAAACATATATTTCATCAAACTAGTATTTACATAACTACATCTATCCCTGGCTAATATTTATCTAATCTAACATGATCTTGGCCATTGAAACATTAAACCAAAAGGGATTCATCATAATTTACAATAAAACATTAAATTACAAAGAGAAAAATATCAGATCTTAAAGTGGAGTGATCCACTGTCACCAAAGATCGATCTGCCAATGTTTCCTGTTCTCCAGATGATGAATATCCTCTTTGAGCTCTTCAAAAATGGCCAAGGATCACCTCCTAAGGGTTAGGGACGTTCAACTTTCCAAGAGAGTGTTTTTGGTAGTGGGAGAATAAGTTTTATAGGTGCAAGGGATCCAAAATATCTGAAAATATCTTAAAAGATCTTAATTCTGTGCAAAGTTCACCGTTGCGGTGGTGGGGATGATGACCGCGGCAGTGGGTAAGTCGGCTAGTTCTCTGATCTTTTATCGCCGCGGCAGTAGCCTATCGTTGCGGCGGTGAAGCTTTATCAATACATCCTGCATCTCCACTGTCGTGGCGGTGGCCTAGCGCTGTGGCAGTGGGACTTTGTTAAAAAACAACCTTCTCTGCATTCTCACCGTAGCGGCGGTGGGATTGGCCGCTATGGCGGTGGATCTTGTGCTCTTGAAACCTTGTTCTTTCATCGTTTTTCCACTTTTTTCCCACCGTTTCTCTTGTTTGTCACTTGTTTACGTCCCTACACCTGAATTACATAAGAACTAATGAAAACAAAATTAAATATTACTAATTTACTAAAACACTACCAAATTCGGTTTAGAAGTAGATATGTATTTTACACCTATCAAATACCCCCGAGCTTGGAATTTTGTTAGTCCTCGAGCAAAACACCCTAACACTAAATTATATTAACTACACTAATTAACTAACAACTAATCTAAAAAATGAATAAACATAACAAAGAAGAAGTAAATGCATGCGAGTTCCAAGTCTAATCGAAGAAACCAAGTGGTTCTTCCCTCAAAAACCCTCAATCTGATCAAGTTCGGGAAATAACACACACCAAGTGGTGTTCTAGAATTTCAACACTCAATTTCAATAAAAACCATTCTAGATCCATTTGAAATGTGTGTGTTTCAGAGAGCTCAAATGTATAATTAACCAAACTCCAGATTGGATTATTTAGTAGATAAGCTCATGAATTAAACCTTAAAGGATTCATGAAAACCATACGCTTGACTGGGCTCGACTATCCACTAATGTAGGTTCAGATATTCACAAAGATCAATAGGGTTTGGTTAAACTTTGGAGAACGACCAAGGGTATTGCAGGAATAAAAAAGAGAAAATCGTTATAATTGAACGATACTTGAGGCACAGACGCTTGTTGCTATCTCTATCTCTCCTAACCCCACATAAACACAACCCTGAACAAGAATTTAAGAACGCTGTATTCACTTGTCGATGAAAATAAAAACTATATTCACATAGTTTTTTTTTTTTTTTTTTTTTTTTTTTTTTTTAAATAAACATTGTCACACCCCCAAACTTATTCGAATTTGTACAATTTTAGGGGCGTGCAAAACGAATGACAAGTGAATACATTAATACTGAACCAATAGCAATTCGTTCGAAACCCCAATCGCTCACTTCAAGTCAGTATTAGTCTATGCTACTTGATTTCACTCAATTTTGACTTTTAGGCTTAGCGACAATAGTTTGAAAAAATTTAATTGGATTGAGTATTGAAACGTGTTCATAATTGAAAAGATTATCGGCTTCGACAGGAGAACGAAGGGATAAATTTTTCAGGTTAGCTTCAAAAGGTTCAAGCGAAAAAATTGAAGGCCTAAATCATACCTCCGGAATTACCTTACCTATAATTTCGCCTCAAGTCTACCCCAAATCAAGTTCTAGATTCCTCATTTCTGTCATGAATTACTGAATAATCAGCGTTAAATCATTCAAATAATTATACACTGAACCCATGCGATCGTGCGATTTTAGGGTCAAAATAATTTTTACCTAATCGACATGCTAAGTACACAAAACACACATGAATGGCATCATCCCTGACCTCGATATACAATTGGGGATAATTTTCATCATCGAGAAACGGCCCTAGACGAACTCAACAACTCATCAAGCATATACGACTCCATACATAAACATTTCTACATTAAAACTAAACACTAACATACATATACTAACTAATCATTACACATGCATAAAAAAAATTAAAATACATTAACTAAAATTAAACATTTCTAGTTTAATATAAAAAAAATTCCATCATTCTCATCTTTTTTTAACAACCCAAAACGTGATGTACATTCCTCCCAAACTTAAAAAGATACAGTGTCCTCACTAACTAAGCAGTGAACACAATAACAGTTTATAGCAATGACAAGTAAAATTGAGTGCCGACACATACCTAGCGGCTAAGACGCAAAAGTCTCACCCCCTACCGTTCGCTGGGAGGAAAGTCATCGCCACCACTATCACGTCGGAATGGAAATTGTGGCAGTTACAAGAGGTGTGGCGGCATATGCAGCATAGCGGCCATTGGATTTGATCTTGCGCACACACTAATCGCAACGTTTCAACAAAATATGAACAATGTAGCATGCAATTTGGTTTCACACAATTTAACAATCCATAGAAACTTAGTTTATCACCAAAAATCAAACCAAAATCCCATAGAAATTGAAAATCACCAAAATGGAGTTGAAAATTGATTTTTGGAATTTGATTTGTGGTGGAAATCACAAATTTTGTAAATGGAATGATGAATTTGAGGGTTTGAAACAGTCTGGAAGGATGAAAATAGAGAAATTTTGGAGTTTTAGAGGTGGTTGTGGCGTTTTTTTATAGCGGTATGGTTTTAATCAAACAGAGGCCTCACCGCCGCGGCGGTGTGAGCTCTTTTTTAAAACCTTAACATTTTGTCATTTCACTGCCTCAGTGGTGAAGCGCCTTTCCAAAAACTTAACTATCTATTGTTTCACCATCGTGGTGGTGGAGTTCACCGCTGCGACGGTGAGGCGTTTATGTTGAAAACTTGACATCCTGCAATGTCAGCACTGCGGCGGTGAGCCTGCTGCTAGATTTTTAGTTTTTCAAGTTTTCACACAAAGGCTCCACTCCATGTGTTTCCACTTCGCTTGTTCAATGTTTTTAAGTCCGAAACACATCTCCGAGTATCCTCACTCCTTAATTTACTTCCAAACATGCTCCAAGACCATTCTACCCTCCAAAAAAAAAAAAAATTAGCAAAAATCGGGTAAAAATTGATACCCTCGGTTTTGGATAAAAAAAACGTGACTTGCTTGATTTAACTTTCCTAATTGGACTTGGTTAAGCATTTTTCACCAAAATCCCTTATAGACAAGGAATTTGGGATAGAATGCTTCGTTGGATCACGATTCATGGTATTGAAGTTGGTTCATTCTCTCTCTCCTAATCCTTTTCAACGTATGCTCGATCTCCGGATCAAGAGCCAAGAATTCCAAAATCCTTATTCGTTGCACGCACTGCTTGATCACAATAAATGAAATAATTTTTTTAAAAGAAAATAAAACAAAAGAATTGTCAGGATTAATATTCAACCACTTAGTCGTAATATCAACTAATTCAAAACACCATCCTCGACAACGGTGCCAAAAACTTCCACGATGAGGTTTTTACATGCTCGCATATTGACTACTTGCAAGTATTCGAGGTCCAATTTTAATATTTATCTAATCTAACATGATCTTAACCTTTGAAACATTAAACTAAGAAGGATTCATCATCATTTACAATAAAATATTAAATTACAAAGAGAGAAACAAAGAGAGAAAGATCAAATCTTAAAGTGGAGTGATCCACTATTGCCAAAGATCGATCTGCTAATGTTTTCTCTTATTCGGATAATGAATATCCTCTTTGAGCTCTTCAAAAATGGTCAAGGATCACCTCCTAAGGGTTAGGGATGTTCAACTGTCCAAGAGATTGTTTTTGGTAGTGGGAAAAAAAGTTTTATAGGTGCAAGGGATCCAAAATATCTAAAAATATCTTAAAAGATCTTAATTCTGTGCGGAGTTCACCGCCGTGGTGGTAGGTAAGTCGACTAGTTCTCTGATCTTTTACCGCCACGGCGGTGGCCTACCACTGCGGCAATGAAGCTTTATCTATACATGCTCCATCTCCACGGCCGCGTCGGTGGCCTGGCGCGGTGGCGGTGGAACTTTGTTCAAAAATAGCCTTCTTTGCATTCTCACCATTGCTGCGGTAGATCTTGTTCTCTTGAAACCTTGTTCTTTCATCGTTTCTTCACCGTTTTCTTACCGTTTTCGCGTTTGTCACTTGTTTACGTCCCTACACCTAAATTACATGAAAACTAACGAAAACGAAATTAAATATTACTAATTTACTCGAAAACTACCAAATTTGGTTTAGAAGTAGATAGGTATTTCACACCTATCAATTCTCAAACTCTTTAGTCTCTTAATACTTGTCTTCTTGTTAGTCTCTTACATCCTTAACCATCTTCAATAATTTCTTCATGATAAAATCATTAATGGAATTTTTACACTGAAACACTAAATAAACTCGTTCATTCCACCAAAAACATCAACACTTAATTGTCCAACAAAATCTTAGGATCAACACTTTGCTTAAACGAGAGAGTTGTTCTACTGAAATATTTTTGAGATAGTAGTTTTGAAAGTGTTCATGAAAAAAAAGTGAAAAGGTTTTTACTACCGATTTGCGAACTACTTCTTGTCTTAATCATCTTCAAAGGAATCCTAGTGAGATCATTCTTAACTTTGTTTTACTTTCTCAAAGTTATTTGTGCCTTAATTAAGTAATAAGTTTTAATTGAGCTTGTAGTATTTTTTTGTGAAAAATCTTATTCAATTTAGAATATCTTGAAACGGTTTTTTTGGTTTGAAAAATCTGATTAACATTATATGTGTACTAAAATTGAGTAAAAATCAGATTTGTTTTCTTACGTAATTCTATCACGTAGTTTCAGGACATTAATTGAGCATATATTGTATTGAGGTGGTAGAAGCTCTTGTGAGAATAAACTATTTATTTTTTGTGTTTGTGAGTATGAGTAGATTAGACATATTTGGGAAGGTGTTTAATTAGGGTAGTTAGTTTCTATCTTTAGTCAATGAAAAGGATTTGGTTTGATTCTACCTGTAATAGAATTATGTTAGTCTTTATCCTAGTGAAAAGATAAGGTGCTGATCTGGAGATTTTGATGGACAATTAACTGTTGATGTTTTTGGTATAACTAATGGTTTTATTTATTGTTTCAGTTTATAAGTTCCATTGAAGATATTATCATGAAGAAGTTGAGATGAATGCTAAATGGATTCTAAAGAGACTGACAAAGATGATGGATATTAAGAGACTGAAGACTTTGAAGAACCTAGAAAAAAACAACTCAGATTAAATTTTTACTCTTAATGTATCCTGATTAGGATCATACACGACACAAAATTATTTTACAATTATGTGTATTTTCAATATGATCTTAATTAGTTAACATACTTGCTCCTCTGTGAAATTGAAGAAGAAATATTGATTTAAGAAAGGTTAGATTAAAAATTGAATTTAAGTATTAGTAGAGTTAACCGAGAAAAGAAATCGATTAAAGGAGCAAAAACGTCGAAGAAATTGAATTAAAAATAAATTGAGGAAGAAGTTATAGCAGGATCGGTCGACCTGTCTAGAGAGATCGGTCAACCGATAAGAAGGTACAGGAAATATACAATCTCTGAATCGACAACTTGACTTATGGTGTTTATTCGGTCGACCTATAGGAATTAGCTGAACTCTCTGAATCATTCGGTCGATAGCTTTGTCGACCTAATGCCAAAAGTGATACTATCTGAATCGTTAGGTCGATAGACAAAAAGGAGAGGTCGACCTGTGAAACTTACTGAATCGATCGGTCAACAAATGAATAAGCAGAGGTCAACCTATGGGTGAAGAGTTTTTGGATTAGGCTACATCCTGAATCAGGAGGTCGACCTACGCCTTTTGGTCGGTCAACCTACGGTCGGTTTCAGGATTCTAGAATTTTAAGGTTTTGATCTAAAAAGTAGCCGTTACTAGCCGTTTTATGGTTAGAATTTGAGAGATCTTAGGTATATGGATATATTAAAGATATAATACTACTATTTGAATATCCCTATAGATTTGGTACATGAAATTAAAGTTTTTCTCAAATTGGTCTTTTTAGTACATCCTATCTTATCGATTTGTGTTTCAAATTTTTTTGGAGGGACTCAAATGAATGTTTTGAAATATTTATTTAAGTAAATTATACCAAGAACGATATATAATGATATATGGGATCTATAGGTGCTTTTTAGATATTTATCATTTGAAAACTAACCGTTGGAGGGCTTATTTTAATTCCCTATATATAGACCTGCGGATTTCCCATAAAATAGAGACAATATCAAGAACTATTTAGTTCCTAAGCTTTTCTAAGAGTCATCATTCTGATATTATTTTGAGAGATCAAATTGTGAGATCAATTGTTGAGAAGTTTATAAGTTAAAGTGCTAATTGTTTTAGCGTCACCGAGTTGAGTTGTCTAGCCTTTCAAACTATAATTCTTTGGTGTTACCCTGGTGAGATCTTTCTAAGCTATTAGTCTTTATTGCGTATTTATTTTTCTATATTTTCTTAGTTGATGAGATCTTGAAAAAATTGTTTTCTGAACCTTAAATCACATAAAAATATTTTAAAATGATTTTTTCTGAAAATTTGATTATTTACTTTTTTTTGTGTGCTACCCATGTCTGTTATAATTAGATTTTAATGTTTTCTTAATGAAGGTGTTCCAAACTTATTCTTAATTGAGTTTATTATTGTTATTATCACTTTCTTGGATAATTGATCTTGTGAAATCGTTTCTGAACTTTAAAAGCATAAAAAGTCTTTTAAAACGATTTGTGTGATAATTTGATTACGTTCTCAATTTTGTGCTACCCGTATTATTTTTATAATCAGATTTTGTTTCCTTACTTAATTCTGTCACTAGTAATTCTGAGTCTGTGAAAAGAATCATTGTGTAAATGTTTGATTCCTACTTGTTTAAAAGAATCTAAGTGATTACTGGGTGCGACTCTCCGTGGAGCTCGGGGGACTTGATTAGCCAAATATCGCTTGGTGAACCAGTATAAATTTCTGGTGTGCTACTTTATTTATATTATTTATAATTTTTTGTTTGGGTGTGTACTTAGTTGATAAGACATATCCACTCCTATAAAGATAATAATTAATTTAGGATAAAATTAATTATTTGATTTTTGAAGTATTATTATTTGGATTAATTATTTAGAACTACCCACTTTACCTCTCTTTTGGGTAGCTTACTGGGCCAACAATTGACATCAGAGCTGGTTTTAGTTTGATTAGGTTTAACATCCTAACTAAACTGGTCACGTGCACACACCATGGATAATCTTTTTTGTGTATGTTTTCTTGATGGTGATAGATCCTTATATGATAATGTGATGTATGATTCCTGTGATTTTGGTGGTAGTGATAGAGATGATGATAATGAAAATGTCTATATTGTTATGAAAAAATTACTTTCTTTCACACTACTTTTCGCTAAAAAGAGTTTGAGTTTAAAAAGAAAAATTGATTCTTTTGAAAATGGAGGAAAATATGTTTGAAAATCTAAAGTGCATTTGGATGATTATTGTGGTACAAAAGAGATTTCAGACGTTGTTTTTGAAATTAATAATTTGTTCTCTAAAGTGGATTCTCTTGAAAATGAAAAAAAAAAATTAAAAATAATTTTGACATAATCTCCAGGCAAATGTCAGATTTTGTTTCTAAAATCGGTTTACTTAAGAAAAAATTTGAAAAATCAAAATCCGACCTTAAGACTGTTTCAAGAGATTCTGAGATGATTTTTCTAGCCAAAGTGGATATGTTTAATTGTCTCATCCTTCATCACAAGCCAGTGATAGTATTGTTGATATTATTAGAAATTATTCTTACTTTACATCTTGTACTTTCTATGATAAATCAGATTTGAAATATTATTATTGCAATAGGATTGGGCATTTTAAAGTATCATATCTATTCAGGAACTGTAAGCTTATGTCTAATAAGGGCGGGTCCAAATTGAAATGGATACCAAAGAAATCTATTGAAATGTCTTGTACAGAGTTACATAATATCGGATATGGATGGTGAGTGGTTTATTTAATGACAAATCAAGTGCTTTTAGATTCAAATATTTGTGTGTTTTCAAGCATTTTTATTAGTTTAATGTGTGATTGTATTGTTTTTTAGGTTTTTAAATAAATGAGTGAAAAGATGTAAATTCGGTTCAAGTGCAGTAACTTCAAGGCCATTTTTAACAATGATGCAATCCAATTTTGGAATATCTCAAACCATAGACGTTGTAGATCTATGTATTAGATTTCCATAGATTATTGAATCACCTTAATCGGAGTTTGGACGAGAAAGTTACAACCACAAGATCACCGCTGCAACGGTGAAGGGTCAGTGGACCTACTGACTTCCGACCGCTGCAATAGTCCGGCTCCACCTGGATAAGATATTTTTAGATATCGTTTGTGATATTTTGGATCCCTATGGTATCCCCTCTTCTCCCAACATCTAAAGCATGTTTTTTGAAATGTCTTGAGAGCTCTAAGACCATACCAACAAGAGGATCATCCATTTGAAGAGGAGAAAATGAGATTGGAGTGGACTTAGCACACGTGGAATCACCCGTTCTTAAGATTTGGTCATTCTTCCTTGTTTCTATCTTTTATTTTTAGCTTTGGTTGGTTGCTTTTATGATGTTTATCTCTTGTATTGTTGAATATTGGGCTATGGCCATGTGTAGATAAACATCTATTGTCTAGGAAGTGACTTGTTTATGAAAACTTGGATTGAATAAATTGATGTTTTGTTAACGGTTTTTTATCTTTATCCGATTGGGTTTACCATTTTATTACTTCTATTATATGCATGTTATGATATATTAGTTGGTTTGAGAATACGGGGTTTGACACTTGGGAGAGGTAATTCCGAATTCAGACTAGGATTTAAACGCAACGTGACGATCTAATGACTCGGGAAAGTATTACAAAGTATGCAATCCATGAGGTTGGGGAAAAAACTCATGTGATCAGTGTCGTTTAGATGCTAAATAGGGACATTGGCATTGACGCGAAGTTGCATATTCATTCACTTTATACTCGGGAGAGGTAGTGAGTGAGTTTTCGATACCTAGATTGTCAGATAGTTTAAATGCGGTTAATGTATACTAGATTGAATCGAACACGTATTAGTGAACGAAGTTAATCCCTAGACAATATACTCTCATAAGAATTAGTATTAGTATTATAGTTTAATTAGTTAATTAGTTTAGTTTTATTATTAATAAAAAAATCCTAAAATTGAATCGTCTAGATAAAATTTGGTTATGAGAATTGATAGGTGTGAAAAATCTATCTATTTCTAATCCGAATTTGTTAGTTTTTGAATATGTTTATAGTTATTTTTATTATGTTTTAATTAGTTTTCATACTTTTTGTATAACTTAGGTGTGTGGGGCAAAAAGATAGGAAACTGGAGCTAAAACGATGAGATCGAACCAAAGCGGTTCGAAGTTACGGTGGATAAACAAGCTCAGAGGCTAAAAGATTAAATAGGCCCACCGCTTAGGCGTCCAGACTACCGCCTAAGCAGTGAAAATGCTGAGAAGAGCAAAATGTTACTGACGGACGACTGCCTAGGCGAAGATTTTATCACCTAGGCATAAATCCAGTAGAAGATAAAGAAGGGCTACTGACAGCCGCTCGCCTAGGCAAAGTTTTCTTCGCCTAGGCAGAATTTCAACAGAATGTTCTCCCAGTCTACTGCCTACTTCACCGCTTAGGCAATCAGACCGAATCAACCTAACTCCGCCTAGGCGCAATTTCCATCGCCTAAGCGGATTTGCCCTGCACAGTCTTGAGATTTTTTTAGATATTTTTGAGATATTTTTGCTATAAATATCCCCTCTCCTCCCCCTTGGCCGAAGACTCTCTTGGACCCATCGATTTTTGAGCCCCTTAGGCTATATTTAAGCCAAGGGTTAGGAATTTTAGGTGTGGAGATCGCATCCCGAAGTGGAGAAGACGGCGAATCAATCGTTGAGCGTTCTTAGTGGTTTATCTTCGGACGAGGCTAAGTTCTTTGATCGTTTTTCCTTATTTCTTTATCTTAGGAGCACGTGAGCATATTTAGCTCGTTATTTCATTGTATATGTGGCTATGGCCCTGAGTTAAATATGGATTGTAGTAGGGATTAACATATAATTTATAAATACGTTGTTTGAATGATTTCGGTGTTTCGTTTATGATTGTTCTTCGTAGTTTGATTGTATTTATCGTATTGTTTGTTTATTATACTTGGATTGATAAATGTAGAATACGGAGTTTTGACAAAACCCTAGATTCGGATTAGGGTAAACAAACGCCACGATTCTATAATCCGGTCGGGGTTTGAATCGTGGACAATCGATAACGTGGAGCTAGACACACACTACCTAGGGTCGTAAAGACATTGAGGGGGACCTCTTCGTTGGATCGAAGTTTCATTATATCCCTCGTCTTACACTCGGAATAGGTGGCGAGGGAGTTTTAGAACGGAGATTGTCGATAGGGTAAATACAACGCGACAATCTAATAACCCGAGAGGGAGTTGGATAGTGTGCAATCAATGACGCTGGGCTAGACTCACGTGATCTAGTGTCGTTAATACGTTGAGGGGGACTTCTTCATTGACTCGAAGTCATGTATTCTCCCGTCTTACACTCGAAAGAGGTGGCGGTGGAGTTTACGTACTGAGGTTGTCAAATAGGTCGAACAACGTAAACATGAGTAAATTGAAATCGAACACGTATTTGTAAACACGTTAATCCCTATGCAAGTCTTCACCCTAAAATATATTAACATAATAGTGTAGTTAATTTAGGTTATACTAGTATTAGTTTAATTAATTAATTACATTTGTTTTTCGCCTAGATAAAATTAGGTCATGACAATCGCGGTATTCGATAGTAATGACAACAATCCCTTTGGATACGATAACCCGATCTTAACAATCACACTATACTAAAACTTAGACCTCGTATACTTGTGAGTGTAAGTAGCGGCGTGTTTTTCCCGCGTTACCAAGTTTTTGGCGCCGTTGGCGGGGATTGTTTTAATGTTATTATCGAAGAAACGCGGTAACGGCTCAGTACTTAAGTTTTAGATAGGAGAAGCAAGTGTTTCGTATTGCCAGGGATTGGCGAAGTTGTTATTATTGATATTGTGTGTAAATGACTTAATTTTACTTTAGGCATTTATCTTGTATATAATTTTTGTTTGTAGTTTTGTTTTGTTTCCCATGCAGGGTACTTGGCGATATTAGATCGACGGGTATTGATGCATCCCTTTCGACAAGATTCCAAGCCGTTTATTGTGCTTGGCCAAGCACATAAGCCGGTTAGGTGTTTCGTTGAAAGATTGAGCCATCCAAAGCAAAACCGCGCCAATCTTGAGGGCGTTTTGAAAATGTCGGGCTGAGGACATTAAACCACGTGCTTCTTGGGAGGAAACCCAAGCAATTCTTTTTTATCCATCCCATCCGACTTGATTCGGAGGCAAGATCCTCTCGCCTCCCAGGTAAGTGTTCTAAACACCCTTCGTCAGCATGCTTTAATTCCATATGTTGAAGAATGATGATTGGGTTCGCTGAGGACACTGTCCACTTTGAGTTTGGCGGTGATGTGTAGTATGTAGTATTGTTAGTTTATGTGTTATTGTTTTTCCGTATTGCATGTGTGTTTAGGTTAGCATGTGTTTATGTTTTTGTGTTGTTGTTTTCATGTTGAGTTTTGTGTTCATTTGGGCCGTCACCCGATGATAAAAATTACCCCTGGTTATTTTTGAAGTCACGGGTAATACCCATGCATGTGTGATTCTGTGTGCTTGACTACGTTTTTTGGTAAAAATTATTGTAGATCCTAATTTGCACGGGCACATAGACTTAATGTATTTTTATTCAATTGATTTGAGGACGATTATCGATTAACCAAATTCATGACACATTAAGGATTCTAGAACTTGATCGAGGGAAAACTTGAGGCGAAATCCTAGGTGAGGTAGTTCAGGAGACGTGATTTAGGCATTTTCTTTGTCGCTTGAACCTTTTTAAACCTACCTTGATATATGTTTATCCCTCGTTACCCTGTCGAAGCCTAAATGCAAATTCAATTCAGAACACATAAACCAATACCACGGCCAATTGAATTCCTTCCAGTCCTTTATCGCTAAACCAAAGGCACATTTGAGTGAATCAAGTTAGCCATTGCAAAGGCTTCATGATGTGAGCGGTTGGGATTAGGGCGAACTTCAAATTGGTTCGATATTTGAGTACTCACTTGTCGTTTTTCATTTGTATTTCACCCACCCCTTTAATTGTAACAATCAAATAAGTTTGGGGGTGTGTTTGTTGAAAAAAAAAGAAAAAAGAATCAAATGTAAATACAGTTTTTATTTCCGATTCTTTTTGACAAGTGAGTACGTCAGTTTTAAATGCATGTTCGGGATTGTTCTCCAATCTTTCTATGGGGGTTCGAGAGTGAATGTGCCAAGCTTTGAGCCTTAGGTAACGTTAAGTTAACAACATTAACCCGTTTTGTATTCCAAATTACCCTTGGCCAAATATACCTAAACTAAACCAAGTCCTAATGATCTTCATGAACTACTAGACCTATATTAGTGGAGAGTGGACCCCAATCAAGCCTATGGAAATCGTAGTCCTTTACAGTTTAATTCATGAATTTCATTGGTGGATAATCCAATTCGATCGTTGTATAGTTATATTAGTGAGTCTCGTACTAACACGTTTACAGGATCTAGAATAGCGTTCACCATTATTGCATGTTGAAAATCTAGAACACTACATGCTGTGTGTTACCACTTGAACTCGAAATAATTGGTGGTTGTTGAGGAAAAAATAAAAAGGCCATTAGAAGAATTTAAAACTCGCATGTTGTTATGTTTAGATTGTTTTTAGTTTGTTTGTTATTTATTTCAGTTTGTGTATTTTTCATTTTAGTGTGTGTGTTTGGCTTGAGGACTAGCCTAATTTTGAGTTTGGGGGTATTGATAGGTGTGAAAAACCTATCTATTTTCAATCCAAATTTGTTAGTTTTCGAATATGTTTATAGTTATTTTTATTATGTTTCAATTAGTTTTTATACTTTTTGTATAACTCAGGTGTGTGGGGCAAAAAGATAGGAAACTGGAGCTAAAACGATGAGATCGAACCAAAGCGGTTCGAAGTTACGGTGGATAAACAATCTCGGAGGCTAAAAGATGAAACAGGCCCACCGCTTAGGCGTCCAAACCACCGTCTAAGCGGTGAAAATGCTGAGAAGAACAAAATGTTACTGACGGACGACCGCCTAGGCGAAGATTCTATCGCCTAGGCGGAAATCCAGTAGAAGACGAAGAAGGGCTACTGACAGCCGCTCGCCTAGGTGAAGAGGAGATGAAAATACTGAGAAGAAAAAAATGTTACTGACAAACGACTGCCTAGGCGAAGATTCTATCGCCTAGGCGGAAATCCAGCAGAAGACGAAGAAGGGCTACTGACAGCCACTCGCCTAGACGAAGTTTTCTTCGCCTAGGCGGAATTTCAACATAATGTTCTCCCAGTCCACCGCCTACTTCACCGCTTAGGCGATCAGAACAAACTGACCTAACTCCGCCTAGGCGCAATTTCCACCGCCTAGGCGAATTTACCCTGCACAATCTTGAGATATTTTTAGATATTTTTGAGATATTTTTGCTATAAATATCCCCTCTCCTCCCCCTTGGCCGAAAACTCTCTTCCCTCTCTTGCATTTTTGAGCCCCTTAGGCTATATTTAAGCCAAGGGTTAGGAATTTTATGTGTGGAACTCGCATCCCGAAGTGGAGAAGACGGCGAATCGATCGTTGAGCGTTCTTAGCGGTTTATCTTCGGACGAGGCTAAGTTCTTTGATCGTTTTTCCTTATTTCTTTATCTTAGGAGCATGTGAGCATATTTAGCTTGTTATTTCATTGTATATACGGCTATGACCCTGAGTTAAATATGGATTGTTGTAGGGATTAACCTATATTTATAAATACGTTGTTTGGATGATTTCGGTGTTTCGTTTGTGATTGTTCTTCGTAGTTTGATTGTATTTATCGTATTGTTTGTTTATTATTCTTAGATTGATAAATGGAGAATATGGGGTTTTGACAAAACCCCAGTTTCGGATTAAGGTAAACAAACGCCACGATTCTATAACCCGGTCAGGGTTTGAATCGTGGACGATCGATGATGTGGGGCAAGACATACGCTACCTAAGGTCGTTAAGACATTGAGGGGGACCTCTTCGTTGACTCAAAGTTGTGTTTTATCCCTCGTCTTACACTCGGAAGAGGTGGCGAGGGAGTTTTAAAACGGAGATTGTCGATAGGGTAAATACAACTCGACAGTCCAATAACCCGGGAGTGAGTTGGATAGTGTGCAATCAATGACGCTGGGCTAGACTCACGTGATCTAGGGTCGTTAAGATGTTTATGGGGACGTCTTCGTTGACTCGAAGTCATGTATTCTCCCATCTTACACTGGGAAGGTGGCGGTGGAGTTTACTTACCGAGGTTTTCAAATAGGTCGAACAACGTAAACGTGAGTAAATCGGAATCGAACACGTATTTGTAAACACGTTAATCCCTATGCAATTCTTCACCCTAAAACATATTAACATAATAGTGTAGTTAATTTAGGTTATAGTAGTATTAGTTTAATTAATTAATTACATTTGTTTTTCGCCTAGATAAAATTAGGTCATGACAACCGCGGTATTCGATAGTAATGACAACAATCCCTGTGGATGTGATAACCCGATCTTAACGATCACACTATACTAAAACTTAGACCTCGTATACTTGCGAGTGTAAATGGCGGCGTGTTTTTCCCGCGCTACCAAGATTCGCGGTACTTAACGACAATTTAATACAATCCATATAGATAATACAACCCTTACTCTTCCGACTGTATTAAAACTTGACCTGTACACATGCGGTAAAAGTAGCGACGCAATTATTCTGCTACCAAATTTTTGGCGCCATTGTCGGGGATTGGTTTTTAGATTGTTGTTGATATTGTGAGTAAGTAACTTGATTTTAATTTAGGCATTTATTTTATTTATAATTTTTTTTTTTAGTTTGTTTTGTGTTGCAAGGTACTTGAAGATGTTAAATCAACAAGTACTATTGCATTTATTTCAATGAGATTCCAAGACATTTTATTGTGCTTGGGATAGATAAGAGGAGTTGCTATTTCGGTTCCCTAGTTAAGGTTTCCCGAGGGAGTGTCAACTACTAAACTTCCTTGACGGGTTACTAGCCGCAATAAGAACTTGGGTGGAAGGAGGAAACGATACCACCTCTTTCGACCTACTAACCGTGGACGATGCCTATTGGTTGTTGGAAGACATGAGGGAGTTTGATTTTTATTATTAGAATTATTCAAGAAGTTACCAAAGCTTGAAGGATAGTTCCAACGTTTAGGTACCATGGATTGACACACTAGACCAACATGTAAAGTCTTCCCCTACCCCGGAAGAGATCTTCGCTGAATTTATTGGGGAGACTCAAATTTTTTGGAGGGAAACGCATGACCGTCTCAATGAGCATGAGGATCGTCTTGACAATATTGAGACGACCTGCACTAAAATTGATGTGACCGTAAAGTCCCTCGTGCCTCAAATCGGTTTGCTTATTTGCTTCAATGAGGCCAAGTCAGAAGTGGTGGCACTGAGAGACATACCAATCATATCCAAATGTGAAAGCTACCAGGAGGAACCGGATATGAGCGGGAGGAACTTGGGTGAGTTTAATGGCAATAATTCAAATGAGATGGAAATCCAAGCATAGATCGACAATTGTGATTCTTCACCATTTAAGATCCACATTGTGATGCCATGACCGATCCAAGTAATCACACCTACGAGGATTCGATGTGACTCACTTATCCTTCACCGCCTTTAGCACCGTTCTTTCATGCTCACCAAGCACATGAGCCGGAGCCGAATCTAGTTGAGAGTATGTGCCGAACAATGCTATATCTCGCCAAGCTTGAGCGGGTTTTGAATCAAGACCCATATGTGCTGTTGTATGACACATACTATGGGTAGAAAATACTTTTTGATGAGCCCTTCTCTGTGTCAAGTCGAGTACATTAAACCAAACGCTTCTTGGGAGGCAACCCAAGATTCAAAATAAATTAGAGCATTACCGCCGACTTCACTCGGAGGCGAGATTGTCTCACCTCCCAGGTAAGTGTTTTAAACCCCCATTTATCAACATGCTACAATTTAATTTTTGAGATCGATGATTGGGTCATTGTGGACACTGACCGTTTTAAGTTTAGGGGGGGGGGGGGTTAGTATGTTTAGTATGTTTTCTTGTTGTTAGTTGTGTAGTTAAGTTAAATTATTTTCATGTATGCATGTTTGTTTAGTTAGTGTGGTATGTTTGTGTTTGTAGTAGTAGTTGTTGTGTGTTGAGTTTTGTAGTTCTTCTAGGCCATTACCCAATGATGAAATTATCCCCTGGTTGTTTTTCGAGGTCAAGGGTAATGCCCATTCATGTGTGTTCTGTGTGCTTAACTTTTCATTTTGGTAAAAGTTATTGTGGATCCTAATTTGCACGAGCACGTAGACTAAATGTACTAGCTATCTAATTGATTTGATGCCGATTATTTAGTAGCAAGTTCATGACAATTTTAGGGATTCTAGAACCTGAATGGGGGAAACTTGAGACGAAATCCTAGGCGAGGTAGTTCAGGAGACATGATTTAGGCATTCATTTTGATCGTTTGAGCCTTTGAAGCTTACTATGCTATATGTTTTATCCCTTGTTACCCTGTCGAAGCCTGTAAGCCGTTTCAATTTTGAACACTTAACAAGTGCCCTGGCCAATAAACATTTTCCAAACCTAAGTCGCTAAACCTAAGGCAATGTGAGTTAAAATCAAGTGAGCATTTGTAAATGCTACTTGAAGTGAGCGGTTGGGTTTTGGGTGAACTTTTGATTGGTTCAGTATTCGAGTACTGACTTGTCATTTTTCTATCATTTTCCCACACCCGTAAAATTGTACAAATCAAATAAGTTTGGGGGTGTAGTATGTTAAAACAAAAGGGCACCATATGTAAATATAGTTCTATTTTAGTTTCTTTTGAAAAGTGAGTACGATGTTTTTAAATGATAGTTCAGGGTTGTTTCGAATTGATCTTTGGGGGTTTGAGAGTGATTGAGTGCCAAGCATGTGCCTTAGGTAATGTCAAGTTAATAACGTTTACTTATTCCCAATATACCTTTGGCCATTTGACAAAAACTGAACAAAGTCCTTTTGATCTTTTTGAATTGCTAAGCTTACATTAGTGGAGAGTGGAACCTAATCTGGCATATGGATATCCTAATCCATTGTGGTCTAAGTCATGAGCTTTATTAGTGAATAATCCAATCCGGTCTTTGGATGGTTGTATTATTTTGTTTTTGCACACACACTTGAACAAGATCTAGAATGACGTTTACCATTATTGAAATTCTAGAATACCACATGGTACGGTTTATTCCTGAACTCGATATGATTAGGGGCCGTTGAGGGAAAAAGTTTTGGTTGATAAATTGAATTCAAAACACAAATGTCGTTATTTTTAGTTCGTTTGTGTTTTTTTCGTTTTCAGTATTTAAGTTCATTAATTAATTAGAGTAGTTTATTTTATTGTGTGTTTTTCCTTAAGGAAAAGAAAACGTTTGAGTTTGGGGTATTTGATGAGTGGTTCATTTACCAAAAAATTACGTACTTTTAGATTTAAATATTTGTGTGTTTTCAAGCATTTTTGTTAGTTTCATGTGTGTTTGATTGTTTTGTAGGTTTTTGAATAAATGGATGCAAAGATGCAAATTTAATTCAGGTGCAGAAACTTCAAGGCCATTTTTGACAATGATGAAATCCGATTGTGGAAAATCTCAAAACATGAAAGATGTAGATCTACATATTAGCTTTCTATAGGTGTTTGAATCACCCAAATTGGAGTTTGGACGAGAAAATTACGGGCACAAGACCACCATTACAGTGGTGGCCTTCACTGCTGCAGCGGTCAAGGGTGAGTGGATTTACTGACTTCCCACCACTGCAGCGGTCTGGATCCACTTGGATAAGATATTTTGGGATATTATTTTGTGATATTTTGGATCCCTATGATATCCTCTCTTCCCCCATCACCTAAGGCACGTTTTTTGGAGTGTCTTGAGAGCTCCAAGACCGTAACATCCAAGAGGATCATCCATTTGAAGAGGAGAAAATGAGATTGGAGCGGACTTAGCGCATGTGAAATCACCCGTTCTTCATATTTGGATATTCTCCCTAGTTTCTCTATTTTATTTTTAGCTTTGGTTGGTTGCTTTGATGATGTCTATCTCTTGTATTGTTGAATATCGGATAGTTTGAATGCCATTAATGTGAATTAGATTGAATCGAACACGTATTAGTGAAGAAGTTAATCCCTAGACAATATACTCCCAAAAACATCAATATTAGTATTATAATTTAATTAGTTAATTAGTTTAGTTTTATTATTAATATAAAAACCTTAAAATTGAATCGCCTATATAAATTTCGGTTATGACAATTGCGGTACTTAACAACAATTTAATTCAATCCCTGTGGATACGACAACCTTTACTCTTCCCACTATATTAAGACTTGACCTGTACACTTGCGGTTAAATTGGCGACGTAATAATTCCGCTACCAGTGGATCTAAAGGAATAAACAAAGAGGTTATATCAAAACAAAGACAAGAAGTCATCAAGGATCCACAAGTGACGCGTGCAAAACGAAAAGACACACGAAATACAGAATGTGAAATTACAAAGAAGCCACAAGCGAAATGTGAAATTAGAAAAGAATTGTCAAAGCCAAGATGGGATACCACCAGAAAGCCACAAGTGATACGTACAAAGGGAATCATCATTGAATCAAATGGAAATAATCAAAGGCAGAAAGGATACGGACATGCCAAGGAGAATTTTGCACCCAAATCAATCATGAGTACAAATGGGGTAAAGAGTAAAGTTATCCCAAATGATAGAAGAGGTACTCCTAACCCCTCGTAATTTCAATTTATTAAATTTGTTAAAGAGAGAGATTCCTGACTTGCCAAATAGGTAAGTTGGTAATTATTTCTAAGACCTATTTTCAATGATACGTTCACTTGTTGTCCTAGAAACATTGTAGCATGATTTTGAGAATCACATTTAGTTAAGGGGTATTAAAATGTTTTTATGTACTTATATCAAGTAGTGATCATGTGTTTAATTTTAAAACATGTTACGTGATTTAGAAAATGAATTAAGTTAATTGAGTTGAGATTTTATGCATCTTAAAATGATATCTTGATTTATCATAATGCATAATATTATGATATATTAAAAAATTTCAAATGATTACATTTTGGAAGGGTTTTAGAATTTTAATATGCATGTTATTATTAAGTTTCAAATTCTTATGCGTTAATGGGAAGCATGTTACTTGAGAAGACTGGATTTGAATTAATTAGTTTATTGGAATAAAATTGTTTGAAATTGATTAGTAATCATGTATAATTGACAAATATATGTTTACTTGATTTCTACTAATGATCTTCTTCCAAGTACGTTTCAAAGAGTTTCAGGTTATAAGATTACTCAAGGAGAAACAATTTTTCACACCGAAACTCAAAGTTGAGTCAAGAATAAGAACAAGGTTGATTAAATGAGATAATTGAATAGAGTTGAATCTTCATTCAGCTTAGTGGTAAAACAATCTTATTCTTGTATGATTATGTGATGAGAAATTATCATCTAATTGACTCACATGTCTATGAATATTTTGATTATATGCCTACGAGTAATTCCATTGTTAGCTAATATTGATTTATTGATAAAATATGCTTGATAAAATCCGTATTAATCATGATCTTACCAGTCAACATTTAAGCTTACATGGGTGGTATCACTTTATGAAATCGCATTAATCTATTTATGATACCATATATTTGTTCATCTAAATATATATGGCATTTCAAATTGTTGCATGAGGATATATTTATAGGCATACAACTAAATATCTTTTATTCTGTAAACGATTATTATTCTAAAAAGAGAGTTGAAATTTTACGAGAGAAATATGCATTTATTCATGTTTATGCATGTATTAGATCCATGTTGATTGAACATAAGTTATTATTGAGATATGCTTCCTATTCTAGTGCATTAAAGATTACATGGCTTGATTTTATCTAATAGGAATACATTATTTGGTATCATGAGTAAGGCATGTGGACTTAACTGAAATTATGTGATTGCATGCTATATTGTTGAAATATTTTGATTGCCTCAAGATTATTCTCCTATGTATAAATTTGCTTGTTTATAATTATTTAGGGGGGGGGGGGGGGGAAGTTTTTATAAGTGGGGCAATAATGTGTTATTAAATTTTTTTTTAAAGATTTTGATACTTTCGATTAGTTTGCTGATATACTCACTAAATCTCTAGCAGAAAATTAAAGTTCATGACATTTGCCTAGAGTAGTGATATTTTTGGTTCCCCTTTTCCACTTTTTGAGATGACAAAGGGAAAAATTTATTGATATTTTGTTGAATATCTTAAGGAGGGACCATAGTTATGCTATACATTAGTTTGCATTTATGCAGGGGGAATTTATGAATTATTGATATGATAGATGATTTTGGGCTTCCTTGAATAACTTATTATTATTCTTTGTACTTCATTGAATATTTTATTATTATTCTCGATTGGAGTTTAACACATAATCATGAAGAATAATAATATTAGATTAAAAATTGAATTTAAGTGTTAGTGGAGTTAACCAAGAAAAGAAATCGGTTAAGTAAGCAAAAAGGTCGAAGAAATTGAATTAAAAATGAATCGAGGAAGAAATTCCAGCAGGATCGGTTGACCTTCCAGGGGGATCGGTCAACAGATGAGAAGGTGCTGGAGATATACAGTCTCTGAATCGACAGGTCGACTTATGGTGTTTGATCGGTTGACCTATGAGAATTAGGTAAACTCTCAAAATCATTCGGTTGATAGCTAGGTCGACCAATGGCCAAAAGTGAAACTATCTGAATCATTAAATCAACAGACCAATAGGAAAGGCCGACCTGTAAAACTCACTGAATCGATCGGTCGATAAAGGAATAAGCAGAGGTTGACCTATGGGCGAAGAGTTTTTGGCTTAGGCTACATCCTAAATCGGGAGGTCGACCTACGTCTTCTAGTCGGTCAACCTACGGTCGGTTCAGAATTTGAGAATTTCATGGTTTTGATCCAAAAAGTAGCCTTTACTAGCCGTTTTTTAGTTAAAATTTGATCTTAGGGATATGGATATATTAAAGATATAATACTCCTATTTGAATATCTCTATAGATTTGGTACATGAAAATAAAGTGTTTCTCAAATCGATCTTTTTAATACTTCATATCTTATCGATTTGAGTTTGAATTATTTCTTTTGAGGGACTCAATTGAATGTTTTCAAAGCTTTATTGAAGTAAATTATACCTAAAATGAAATATAATGATATATGGGATCTATAGGTGCTTTTTAGATACTTATCATTTGAAAACTAACCGTTGGAGGGTTTGTTTTAATTCCCTATATATAGACCTGCGGATTTCACATAAAATGGAGACAATATTAAGAACTCTTTAGTTCCTAAGCTTTTCTAAGAGTCATCATTCTGATATTATTTTGAGAGATCAAATTGTGAGATCAATTGTTGAGAAATTCTTGAGTTAAAGTGCTGATTGTGTTAGCGTCACCTAGTTGAGTTGTCTAGCGTTTCAATCTATAATTCTTTGGTATTATCCTGGTGAGATCTTTCCAAGCTATTAGTCTTTATTACGTATTTATTTTTCTATATTTTCTTGGTTGATAAGATCTTGATAAATTCGTTTTCTGAACCTTAAATCACATTAAAATATTTTAAAACGATTTTTTGTGAAAATCTCATTATATACTTATTTGGGTGCTACCCATATCTATTATAATCAAATTTTTATATTTTCTTGATGAAAATGTTCCAAGCTTATTCTTAATTGAGTTTATTATTGTTATTATCACTTGCTTGAATAATTGATCTTGTAAGATCATTTCTGAACTTTAAAAGCATAAAAAAATTCTTTCAAAACGAGTTATACGATAATCTGATTACATGCTCAATTTTGTGCTACTTGTATTCTTTTTATAATCAGATTTTTGTTTTCTCACTTAATTCTATCACTAGTAATTATCAAGACATTAATTGAGTTTATATTGATTTGAGGTAGTAGAAGCTCCAAGTAGGAAGAACTTACCAATGTTATTGTAATTGGTGAGTTGTGTGTCGGATTAGATACTATTAGGAGTGTCTAATCAGGGGTAGTTTTGGGTTTCAATCTCTTCCGGTAAAGAGATTGAGGTTTGATCTTTACCTAAGTACAAAAAGGTTAGGTTACTCTTTTCCCTTGAAAAGAGTTAGGTGTGATTCTTCCTAATTAGGATCAATTGTAAGTGAATTGTAAAGATTCTATCCTTACCTGGAAAACTGATACTTAGAGTGATTATGAGGTTTGATTCTTTGCGTAATGTATAAAAGAATTAGGTTTGATCCTTAGCCTGTGAAAGGATTAGGTTAGTCTTGAGCCTGGGAAAAAGATAAGATTATTCCTAAGCTTGGGAAAAAGAAGTTGTAAAGGTTGATTATGAGCATGTGAAAATAATCATTGTGTAAATGTTTGGTTCCTACCTGTTTAAAGGAATCTTAGTGATTAGTGGGTGCGACTCTCCGTGGAGCTTGGGGGATTTGATTAGCCAAGAATAGCTTGGTGAACTAGTATAAATTTTTGGTGTGCTGCTTTATTTATATTATTTATATTTTGTTGTTTGGGTATGCACCTAGTTGATAACACATATCCGCTACTATAAAGATAATAATTAATTTAGGAAAAAATTAATTATTTGATTTTTAAAGTATTATTATTTGGATTAATTTTTGAGAACTACCTAATTCACCCCCCTCTTGGGTAGTTCACTGGGCCAACATAAGGGTTCTTCTTTAGTTAGTGAAAAGGAAAAATTGTACAGGTTTGATTCTGGGCTTGTGAAAAGAATTAGGTTAGTCATGAACCTGTTAAAATGATTGTGAAGGTTTGATTCTTACCTGGAAAAGGAATAAGGGATTAGTGGATTGCAAAAACCCTTTGGCGCTCGGGGGACGGGACGTAGATAAGAATAGGTTACCGAACTAGGATAAATCGTGTGTGCCTTTCTTGCTTTATTTCAGGTGTTTGGTTCTGCACTTAGTTAAATATGTTTCCGCTATAATACAATATAATAACTAGTTAGGAAAATTGGTAAGTTGTATGTTTGATAATTAATTGTTTAAATTTTTTTTCACTACCAATTCACCCTCTCTCGGGTAGATTTATGGGCCAACAATCAGAGTTTATTTTAGCTCGATAAACTTAACATCCTAGCTAAACACAATCACGTGGAGTGTACTAAAAAATATATTTTATGTGAATCTTCTACTTGTCTTAATGCTTTATGTGAACCTCCTACTTGTCCTAATTGTTGACCCTAGATATTTTGATGGGAAATTAAATAATGATGTTTTCTGGAACTAATAAGTTTATTGATTGATTTCAGATTCAGAGTTCTATTTGTTCAAATGAGAAAAAGTTTGAATAAAAAAAGATAATCGTTAACGATTTACAAGACAATATTTTATAAGAGATTCAAGATGGTTGCAAAGAGAAGACGTTAAAAATTCTTTGGAGCATTGAAGATTTTTTTTATTCTTAGGTCAAACAACTCATTACTCTTGTGATCTTAATACAACCAGATTAGGATCACGCACGACACTTTAAAATGTGTAATCTTATGTGTATCATTGTATTCTTAGGTCAAACAACTCATTACTCATTTTTTTTATTCTTAGGTCAAACAACTCATTACTCTTATGCTTTGAATGCAACTTGATTAGGATCACGCATGATACTTTAAAATGAGTAATCTTATGTGTGTCATTGTAAGGAGTGATAAATTTAAGCTACTAATTTTTTTTTTTATAAATTGTTAATATCATGAAATTGTTTTTAAAGTATTGATTTGAGAAAATATTTTTCACACATAAAATGAGAAGTTATTGGTCGATTCGGTCGACTGATGAAAAAGGTCGATTGACTAACAAAAATAGTAGCTTGAAAAAAAATATGGAAGGAAGCTACTAGTCGATTCAGTCAATTGACGAAACGGGTTGGTCGACTAACAGAAATAGTACCTTGAAAAACAATGAGAGAATAAGCCACTGGTTGGATTGGTAAACTACCCAAAAGGGGAAGTTGACTAACAATTTCCTAGAATGGTGTGAATTTTGAACGTTGGAAATGGTCAGTCCACCGAAATCTGGGCGGTTGACCGATGGTAGCAGTTTCAGTCAACTTTGACTGTTTCGATTTTCGCAATCTTCTACCCAAATCCTATGATTTCGAACATTGGAAAATTATATTTTTGGGGGATTTGAGTATATTGCAATTATATATAATATTTTATGATGATCCTTTTAATTGGTCTTTATATTAATTAATTATATGAGTTGAATCGGTAAAACTACTTTTTATATTTAAGGATTTTAAATCAAAGAAGTTCTGGGGACCAAATTGAGTTTTTCAAGGAGTAGTTTTAAATGAAATATCATTATTTTGAAAGTATATTATATATGGGCCTTAAAGTGCTAATTAAAGTCTTATGTTTTGAAAAATAGGCATATTAGGTATGGTTTGAAATCTATATAATAAGACCTTCATTTTCAACTTTAACTAATCAAGAAAAAAGAGTTTAAATCAAACTTTGCTTTAAAAAGAGTGGGATTTAACTAAAATATTTCTAAGCGGGTGATTTTGAAAGTGTTCTTGATCAAAGCGTGCTAACGTTTTCATCACTGGCTTTATATTACACTAAGCTATCTTCTCTATTTCCAAGAAATCCCAGTGAGATCTTTCCAAGTTAATTTATGTGCTTTTCATATATGATCTAATTAGTAACTTGAACTATTTGTGTTAGAAAAATCGTTTTCTAGTTTCAATTATTTGCATATCTTAAAAAACAATTTTTGCCTGCAAAATATGATTATATAATATTGTCTACTTAAATTAAATGAAATCAGATTTGTTATCTTACATAAGATCTATCACGTAGTATTCGGGACATTAATTGAGTATAATTGTTTTAAGGTAGTAGGAGTTCTTGTGGCAAGAAACTTAGTGTTTTTTTATTTGTGAGTGTCAGTGGATTAAACATATTTTGGACGGTGTCGAATCAAAATAGTTAGGTTTGATCTTAATCTTGTGTAAAAGATTAGGTTTGGTTTTTCCTGTAATTGAATTAGGTTAGTCTTTAGCCTGTTAAAAAGATATGGTTCTTCCTTAGCCTGTGAAAAAAGAAACTTGTAAATGTTTGATTCTAAACCTGTGAAAAAAATTAGGTTAATTCTGAACCTGTGAAAATGATTATAAGCGTTTGGTTCCTTCTTGGGAAAGGAATCAGGAATTAGTGCATTGAGGAATCCCTATGGAGATCGGGGGCCTAGCCGTAGGTAAGAGTAGTTTGCTGAACCAGGATTAATCGTTGTATGTTGCTTGTTTATTTATGTTGTTTTGGTTTGCACTTAGTTAATTACATTTCCATTGTAATACAAGATAATAATCATTTAGGAAAATTGATAACTTGTATATTTGGAATTTAATTGTTTAAATTTTTATCACTACCTAATTCACCCACATCTTTGTTAAATCTATGGGACACCAATGATGTTTTGAGTGAATCTTCTGCTTGTTCTAATATTCAAGACTTTGTAAGTTATAATGATAAAGATAGTGATAATGAGGCTGTTGATAAGGCTATTGAGACATTAATTACTCTTACTTATATTTTTAGCATAGAAAATTTGAAATTTGCACAAAACATTGCTATTTTTGAAAACAAAAAGTTCAGTACTTACAAATCTCTTAAAAAGAAGAATTTAGACAAGTATTTTAAAAATGTTGAATTTTTTAATGTTCTATCTGAGATAAGTACTCTTCTTAAAAAAGTTGACTCCCTTGAAGAGGAAAATACTTTTTTGAAAAATGATGTTTCAAATCTTCAACAAGGCGTTCTCAAAAATAAAAATATTGAAACTTTAAATGAGGTTTTAAATATTGAATTGGATGATGTAAGTTGTTAGCTTGATAGGGCTCGTTTGAAAATTCATTATGTTGAAAATGATTGCCAAATTCCCAAAAATGATATCTGATTTAGGCACAAGAATTTTTTTGGTCTTTCGGTGAATGTTAGTTCATTGGACCACTTGGAAAGACGCAAAAGAGCTTAATGAGATAGTGGATAAATTCAAGAATATTGAAAAAACCATTTTTTTTTAAAAAACTAGTAGACCCTAAGGCAACTCCTCAGTATCAATATAGATATCGTACTCGTACATGGAAAGTTGATTATTCTAAGACGCGTATGAATAATTGTTATGTTATTATTATTGAGGTTTGGCGATGGCTAGGCATAGTGATGTATACTTAGAATATATGTTTTATTCCTTTATCCCTCATTTTTTGTAATGACAAAGGGGGAGAAGTTATATAATACTTTTCAAATTGTGTTTGCTTTTCTCACATGATTTCATGAGTATAATTAGAAAAGGGGAAGCAATAATGTTTTTGTGAGTCATATTGATTTTTTTATTTTTTTTTGGTGGTATGGTTCTTAAATAAGTAAAAAACGCTTCCTCCTATTCGCTAGGGAGGGGGGCGGCTACATATTTTATCAAAAAAAAAATTAAAGTTAATTGTCATCATAAGAAAGACAATGATTGTTGACCCTAGATGTTTTTATGCACAACTGAACATTGATGTTTTATAAAACTAATGTATTTATTGAGTGATTTTAGATTAGAGTTCTATTTGTAGAAACGAGAAAAGATTGAATTGTAAAAAATATTGATCTTTGAAGATTTACAAGACAATATTTTATGAAAGATTCAATATGGTTGTAAGCGAAGACGATGAATTTTTTTAGAGCATTGAAGATTTTTTGTATTCTTGGTTAAAAACAACTCAATACTTTTATGCTCTTAATACAACCCGATTAAGATCATGCACGACACATAAAATTCAGTATTCTTATGCGTATTGTGGTGAAAAACGATAAATTTAAGATCCTAAATAATTTTCATAAAGTGTTAAACCATGAAGATATTTTTTGTAAAGTGATGAATCAAGAAAAAGTTTTTAAAACATGAAATGAGAAGGTTCTGGTCCATTCAGTTGACTGATGAAAAGGATCAGTTGACTAACAAGAACAATAGCTTATGAGAAAATGAGAAATAGAGCTATTGGCCAGAACAGTCCACCGTTGAAAGGGCTGGTTGACCAACGAAGGCTCACAACGGTTGGCATTTGAGTCGTTGAGTTGGTCCGGTTGATTGATAAGGGGTGGGTCGACCAAGAGTAACAGATTCAGTCAACTTTTACAATTTCGATTACAGAGATCTTCAACTCAAATCCTATGGTTTTGAACGTTGAAAAATCAGGGTTTAAGGGAATTTGAGTATATTTCAAATGTCTATCACATATTTTGAAGATCTTATTAATTGATCATTATACTAATTGATTCTATGAGTTTAATTGGTAAATACCTAAATCCTATTATATATAAGATACCTAAAACATATTATATATATTTATGATACAAATAATGATTCAGATTATACGATACCTAAATCCTATTATATATATGTTAATAAGTAGGTAATTAAACAAGAGGTTTAATTAACTCCTACTATTTATAGGCATATGACAAGCTTATAAATATGGACAATGATTAATAATTATTGTCAATTATGATAAAAATATTGAGTACAAAATAAAAACCCTTCCACCAACATGAAAATCCTTACGCACTATTTGGCTGAAACCCAAATTTAATATGTTTTACGGGTTTTTTTTTCCTAATTTAATTTTTAAGTTTTTATCGTTTTGATACAGAAACACGACTAACATAATGATTAAGTATAATTATATTTTAATGATTATATTCTTGATTGGAAATCAATTTTCAAGAAAAGAGGCATGGATATTTTTCAAGATGTATATCATTCAATCTATGCAGAAAAATCAGACATGACTTAATCTTCAGCCATGTGTCCCAAACACATGCCAGGCATGAGGAACTTTTCATCCCTAACAATTCAGGTACAACAGCAACCCGGCTAGGGGAAGACTGACCCCTTGGCGTTGACACCGCGACTTTGACCCGCTATGTTGGGTATTCCAATCGGGGGTAGTTTGGATGCTCTTCATCCGCAAGGAACAATATTGTTACCTTCCCTAAGTAAAAAATGTTTTACCTCTCAACTCTGCAATCGTGTCGAGTTAATAGAGATTGTCTCCCCGATCTCAGGGCACGACACAACTACTGCCATCACCTGGGAAACGGTTATAGAGAATGTCGCTTGTTTAGGAAAGGGCCATTACTGCTTAACAATGGCTCTTTCCTCCCACATCTCACCATTTATGCCGTGATACTAGTGACTAATCGAGATTAAGGAAAGACTTTCTGAACAAGTCCTTTAATGCCTATAAATACCTACAAGTGGGTCTGACCAGGTACACACATTTTTTCCTAGCTAGCTAATAGGTATAAAATACCTATCTACTTCTAAACCGAATTTGGTAGTTTTTGAGTGTTTTATTTATATTTAATTGCGTTTTAGTTTGTTTTTAGTTAATTCAGGTGTAGGGGCGCAAATAAGCGGCAAACGAGCAAAAACGGTGGGAAAACGTTAAAGAAATGATGATGAAACAAGGTTTCAAGATCACAAGATCCACCACCACAGCGTTCAGGCCACCACCACGGCGGTGAGAATGCAGAAAGGCTGAAAATACACAAGTCCCACCGCCTAGGCGGTGAAAGGGCAGAGAAGTTGGAGTTGTTCCACCGCTGAGGCGCTTATTTCCACCACCGCAATGAAGGTTGAACCGACTTACTCACCGCCTAGGTGGTGAATGTGAATGATTAGAGAGTTTGGAAAGTTGGCCGACATCCCCACCGCTGCGGCAGTCAGCTCTGTACAACAAAAAAGATATTTTCAAATATTTTAAAGCCTTATACCTATAAATACCAATTCTCCCACTTCCCTTAAAGACTTTTGGTTGCTTGGACGTACCTAACCTTAGGATCATGATCCTTGGCCAATCTTGAAGAGCTCAAAGAGGAGAATCATCATCCAGAGAAGAGGAAACATTGGCGGATTAATCTTCAGCGAAAGTGGAAACCACTCCACTTTAAGATTTGATCTTTCTCTCTTTCTTTCTCTCTTTGTAATTTAATGCTTTATTGTAAATGATTATGAATACCTATTAGTTTAATGTTCCAATGGCCAAGATCATGTTAGATTAGATAAATATTAGCTAAGGATAAATGTAGTTGTGTAAATACTAGTTTGATGAAATATATGTTTCTTTAACTGTTATTTTCTTTTAATTTCGATTGTGTTTATCATATTATTACAACTTTAATATGCTTGTTAAGGTATTAGGGTTGAATTTGAGAATATGGGGTTTGATATTCGGAAGAGGTAACCCCGGATTCGAATTAGGGTAAACACATCGTTATGATCTAACAACCCGGGAGGGCGTTAGTGAGTGTGCAATCGATGACGTTGGGGAAAGACTCATATGACCTAGAGTCGTTAAGACATCGAGGGGGACTTTGGCAGTGACACAAAGTCACGTATTCCCCATTCTTACACTCGGAAGAGGTAGCGGAGGAGTTTACGAACCGAGATTGTTAAATACCATAAACACCGTTATTATTAACTAAACAAAATCAAACATGTATTAAGTGAACAAAATCAATCCCTAGGTAATCAACTTAGTTAGGATTGACTCACTAATTATAGTTTAGCTTATTTTTAATTAGTTGAATTTTAAACATTTCTTGAATCGTTTGGATAATAGGAGACTATGTAAATTGTGGTATTCATTCACACCGTCCCTATGGAAACGATATCTGATCTTAAAGATACACTGTATTAAAATTGGACCTCGTGCACTTGAGAGTAGTCAATACTCGAGCGTGTAACAAACTCTTTGTCGTACAAGTTTTTGGTGCCATTGTCGAGGATTGGTTTGTCGAATATAGTTTTCGACGATTGTGACCAAGTTTTTGGTAATGATTGCCGGGGATTGTGTTTTAGATTATCATTGATATTGTTAGTAAATAGCTTGATTTTAATTTAGGCATTTGTTTTGTTTATAATTTTTCTTTTTAGTTTTGTTTTTGTTTACGAGGTACTTGAAGATGGATCCGAACCGTTATACTGTGCTTGGGAACGTTACAAGGTGTTACTACTTCGGTTCCTGGATCATCATTTACTGAGAGAGTGTCAACTACTGAACTTCCTCGATGGGTTACAAGCTACAACAAGAAAGTGGGTTGAAAGAGGAAGCGGTACCACCTCTTTCAACCAATTAACCGTGGACGAGGCCTATTGGTTATTGGAAGACATGGCGGTATATGATTATCAAAGTTGTAATTCCTCTTCAAGCTATCAAAGCTTGGGGGATAGTTACAACGCTTCGGAGCCATGGATTAACACTCTGGACCACGATGAGGAGTCTTCACCCAATCTGGAGGAATTATTTGCTACTGTCATGGGGTCGACTCAGAGAGTCTTGAGGGAAACAAATGATTGGTCAACGAGCATGAGGATCGTCTTGATTTTATTGAGATGGTCTGCGCCGACATTGATACGACCGTAACGTCTTTGCAGATGTAAATCGGTCAGCTAATTTGCTTCATTGAAACCGAGTCATATGCGGTGGCACTGAGAGGCGATCAAGCCATATTCGATTGTGAAAGCCACCAGGAAGAACCAGAGACGAGTGGAAGGAGCTTGGGAGCATTCATTAGCGATAAATCGAATGAGACGGGCACCCAAGCATAGCTCGACGATGGTGATTCTCAACCATTGGAGATCCAAATATTGATGCCTCTGTCGATCCAAGAAGATCACTTTTATGAGGATCCAATGTGGCTCAATTATCCTTTGTCTCCATTTGCACCGTACATTCAAGCCAACCGACCATAGAAGAATGAGAAGAATCTTGTTGAGAGCCCGAGCCATACAATACCATATCTCGCTAAGCTTGAGGGCGTTCACAACCAAGACCTGTATGTTGTGTTATTTGACACGTACTATGGGCGGAAGCCACTCTTCGACGACCCCTTCACCGTGTCAAGCCGACAACCTTAAACCAAGCGCTTCTTAGGAGGCAACCTAAGGCAAGAATAAGTTAAATCTGTTACCACAGACTTGATTCGGAGGTGAGATTCTCTCGTCTCCCAAGTACGTGTTCTAAACCCCAGTCTTCATTATAATGCTTTATGTTTTCATTAGGATCACTGACTGGGTTAATATGGACATTGTCCCGTTTTAAGTTGGGAGTGATGTGTAGTATGTAGTATGTTTTAGTTGTAGTTTAAAGTTATTGTTTTTATGTGTGCATGTTTGTTTAGGTTAGTTTGTGTTTGTTTGTATCTGTTGTTGCATGTTGAGTTTTACATTCATCTGGGCCATTACCCGATGATGAAATTACCCCTAATTGTTTCTCGTGGTCAAGGGTAATACCTATTTATGTGTGTTTTGTGTGCTTGGCATGCCGATTAGGTAAAAATCATTATGATCCTAAAATGCACGATCGCATAGACTCAGTGTATAACTATTCAAACTATTTGACGCCGATGATTTAGTAATAAGTTCATGACAAATTTGAGGAATCTAGAACTTGATTGGGGGAAACTTGAGGCAAAATTATAGGTGAGGTAATTTCGGAGGCATGATTTAGGCCTTCATTTTTATCGCTTGATTCCTTTGAAGCTACCTTGTAAAATTTATCCCTTGTTACCTTGTCGAAGCCAATAACTGTTTCAATTCTGAACACGTATAAATACCATATCCAATTAAAAAAAATCCAAACCATTTTCGCTAAGCCAAATATTCAAATTGAGTGAAATCAAGTAGCATTAGTTTATACTACTTGAAGTGAGCGGTTGGGGTTCAGAAGAATTTTCTATTGATTCGGTATTAGTATACTCACTTGTTGTTCTTCGTTCATATCTCTTACTCCCCTTAAATTGTAATAATTGAATAATTTTGGGGGTGTGGTATTTGTTATTAAAAAAAAAAAACAAAAAAAACTATGTGAATAAAGTTTTATTTTCATTTCTTTTGACAAGTGAGTGCAAAGTTCTTAAATTCTTGTGGAAGGTTGTGTTTTAAATGTTTAGGGTTACGAGAGTGAGATAGTGACAAGCGTTTATGCCTCGAGTATTGTTGAATAATAACGATCACCTGTTTTCTAATCCTGAGATACCTTTGGCCAATGTCCAAAAATCGAACCAAGCCCTATTGATCTCTATGAATTTTTGAACCTACATTAGTGGATAGTCGAGCCCGATCAAGCATATGGTTTTCCTAATCCTTATCGGTTTAAGTCATGAGCTTAGTTATTGAATAATCCAATCCGGTGTTTGGGTAGTTATATATTTGATGTCTCACACATACACTTCATATGGATCTAGAATGCTTTTTACTGATATTGAGTGTCGAAATTCTAGAACACCACATGGTGCGTGTTACTCTTGAACTTGGCAATATTTGGGGGTTGTTAAGGGGAAAATGTGTTGGTCGATAGAAGAATGTAAAACTCGCATAGTGTTATGTTTAGGTTGTTTGGTTAGTCATTTCGTTGTGTTTTTTTTTATTATAGTGTGAGTGTTTTGCTCAGGACTAACAAAATTCTAAGTTTGGGGGTATTTGATAGGTGTAAATTACCTATCTATTTCCAAATCGAACTTGTTAGTTTTCGAGTATGTTTAGTTTGTTTTATTACGTTTTAATTCGTTTATATTCTTTTTGCCATAAAACAGGTATTTGGGGTGAAAATGGAGTAAAATGATCCTTATGCGGTCAAATCGGATCAAGAATGGTGGAAGAACGGTGGAAAAACAAACAATGAGGCAAGATTCTGAAAAGAAGTCCACTGCCGCGGCGTCCAGACCACTGTCGCGGCGGTGAAAATACTGAGAAGACAAATTCTTGCTAAAAGATCATTGCCTAGGCGGTGAAACAGAAGAATGTTTCTCAATTCCAGTGCCTTCTCCACCACTGCGGCGATCTCTAAACCGACTTACCACCGCCACAGGGTCCCTCTGTGGACAGTTTAAGATATTTAGGATATTTTGGAGCCTATATATATCTTCCATTCTCCTCCAAACAAAAGGTTAGACGTTTTGGGAAGTCTTAAGAGCTCCAAGGCCATTCGACCAAGGGAAGATCACGTTGCGAAGAAGGAGGAAGCGTTCTTGGAATGGTTTTAGCGTCTGATCTTCGGATAAACGGCTAGTTTCTTCGTTTCTCTCTTTCTCTCTTAGATTTGGTTGAATGTTTGTATATGTTTATCTCATTTCTAGTTGTATATAAGGATACGACCATGTTTAGGTAAACATATATTGTCTAGGGCTTGATTGAATTCATGAAAACGTTGTTTATATAAAATTGATGTTTTGTTAGTGGTTGTTCATGTTTATCTGAGTGTGTTTGCCATGTTGTATTGTTTATTATGCTTGTTACGATATACAAAGAATACGGGGTTTGACACTCAGGCAAGGTAACCCCAGATTCGGACTACGGTAAAGACAACGCGACGATCCAATAACCCGGGAAGGAGTTGAAAAGTGTGCAATCAATGACGTTAGTTCAGACTCATGTGACTATGTGTTCGAAAAGACGTTCGAGGGAGACCTCGGTGTCAATGAGAAGTCATATATTCGTTCGTTTTACACTCGGAAGAGGGAGTGAGCGAATTATAGATACAGAGATTGTCGGATAGGATGAACGCCATTAATGAAAATAGATTGAAACGAACACGTTTAAGTGAACGATATTGATCCCTAGGCAATAATTCCCATAAACGTCCTACCAATATATTCGTTTAATTAGGTAAATTAGTATTGTAGTATTAGTATTTATTAATTAAATACCATTTTCATCGCTTAGATAAAGTCGAGTTATGATAATCGCGATACTTGACGATATTCTCAACCAATCTCCGTGAACACGATACCCCTACTCTCTCAACCTATACTAAAACTTAACCCGTATGCTTGCAGTGAAAGTGGCGACGCTTAATTGCGGCCACCACTAGCACTCTACCAAGCTTCATTCAAAATACCCGACTTATTCTTAAACCAGCGGTATAACGCTGGTAGGCCTACCCGTAGTAGATTGTTTTGTAGGAACTTGAGCTGAGGGAATAAAATTAAGCTTCAATACATTCAATACACTGGATCCTAGAGCGTCCCGTCCTGTTAACCATTTTGGGGTTCATCAGATTGGCGACGTATATGGGAATCGACTAGTTGTCTTTCTCACATCTTTACCGAACACTTATGGTCACTCTGTGATCCCGAATAGTGGCAGATGGGCAAGGGAATAAAAGGCGTCTGAGTGGCACAACATACCATAAAACTAGCCTTTCAAATGAATCACCTGTGCTTTTAATGGAGCTAATGAGGGAAATTCGTGACTCAACATTTGATCGGTCAGGCTAGTCTAAATAAATTTCCCTTGCAGCCACCTCTTTGTTAAGGATACGTCCCTCCATATAGCAAGATTCAAGCCGATGCAAATGAGGGACGAAGGGCGCGACGTGACCGACGTCAAGACAAAACAACTTTGTAAAGAACATCATTACCTCCACTAGGAGCTAGAGAGAATCTGAAAGGAGAGAGACGTGCTAAGTCGAGGAAGTAAGAACAATGTCGGGCCCCAGAGGCTTTGTTGTAAAAAGGGACCCCTAGTGTTCACTCATGACTAGGACCCCGACTATCTTCGAAGCGAATAGAAGGCAAAAGGAATGGGGTCCCCACACTAAAAAACAAGGCATAACCCACTCGGATGGTTGGCAAAACGTATGATACTTCCTGTAACGCCCTGCCACTCACCATGAAAGCATATTTAACATCCCAACTAAGTAATCGATGCAGTTTTCTGGAACAGTAAGCCGATAAAAACCTACGGGAAAAGGTCAATGCGATCATTGAGAAGTTCGGGTAAATCGAGGAAAAAAAAAACCCAACATCTTTGAGCTTGTGAAAAGGAATGCCTCACCATTCACTATCTGGGTGTTATGTGAAAAGTTCCCGGCAAACTTCAAACTTTCATCCCTGATCGGAATGTACCACGAAAATTCTGATCAGGTCGAACACCTCGACACGTACCATTCTTACATGGGCGCTGACTTGACAAAATGCCAAGTGTTCCAAGTGACTTTGGCTAGAACAACCAAGAAGTAGTATAAGGCGATGAAACCTTGTATTTTTTATTGTTTTGAACGCGAACAATTAAATCAAAATACAATTAAATTTTGTTTCAGAAATAATTGAAATATAAAGAAATATAGTATTCTATTCCGAAAGTTGGACTTAGATCGATAATTCAGAAGTTACTATACTCTCCATGATAGGGGCCGATAATGCAAAAGTCACAATATTCCCTGTGATCTGGCCGATAATTCTATAAATGGTGCTTCCTTAGTTACGGAGAAATATATTTTTTATTTTTTATTTTTTTTAAATATGAAATGGGAAGGATTGTGCGAAAAAAGAGTCGTGCGTGTGGAACTAATAGTTATAGTAAGAGAAATAAAATATTTTTTTGAAAAAATTGAAAAGAATTTGAGAGTAAAAGGGAGAGAAAATGTGGAAAATCTTTTCTTTTTTTTTAATAATACTTTAAAATATGTAAGGAAAATATGTTTAAAAATCCATATTGGGTTTATGAAAAAAGAAAAGAAAAGAGAGAATCTCTTATAGAAAATCTCTAAGATAGTTTGCTGGATTAAATACAAACATTTCAAGAAAAATGCAAACTAATATTGAACTGCGGCACGAAAATCGCATCCTCTTTAAAGAGATTTAAGCCCTCGACGATTGACAATGCCTTGAGACTAGTGCAATAGATTTTATCTTTAACTGGTCCCTTCAAGGATACAATAGCCCGACTTAGTCATTTGATTCATCCTAACTTTTCACAAGTATTGAAACCGAAAATACCACCAAGAGAATATATTTCTTTACCCAATATAAAATTTAATATATAAAAATAAAATAATATACAAAGCTTGTAGGAGGACTTATTTATAGGCTCCCAAAATGCACAAAAATAAATACACAAAATAAATAAAAATATTACAAAATATCAAAAGTCTTGAAAGTTACCTGAATATGAAAGAATACCATGAATGGAGCACTAACCCATAAAGATGGTAGGAGACTCTCCAACTCCATATCTTATGAAACTCCAAAATAAAAAAATTCAATAAATAAATAACACACACACACACACACACACACACACACACACACATATATATATATATATATATATATATATATATATATTAAAATGTACTAATATTCTCCCACTCATTTTAATATGAAATAAAAATTTACCTGGTAAAGATGGATCAACATGCATCTTGAAGGTGTGCTCTACCTAAATATTTTCCTAGTGAAACAACAATCTCTACTCTAGAGTCAATAGTGGTATCAGATTTGAACAATGACTGCTTAAGGGAAATAAAGTACCATTGTCCACGAATGATTTTTTTAAGGTCTTAACAAGAGTTTTATTAGCCAACACATTATGTCCTTGTGCTATCACAGTTTTCATAAGTATTTTTTAGAATAACCTAATTCTCATAGGAAACGACCTTACTTGCACACTTATATATGTGATATCTTTCAAGGATAGTCCTGTAATTACGATACTTCACTCATAAGAGATAAAGATTTTATTAAGAGTTTATAAAACTGAATTCTCCAATCGTTACAGGATAAATGCACTCACACCATAGGGATGAATCAAAATAATTTAGTGCATTTTTAAGTCTCCTTATGATTTTCTTTTCTCATTGAACCTAGTTTTTCTAATCTTTGGTCTCCAAGTTGGGTATCCTCATAGGTAACTTAATAAAGTATGGGCTTTGACCCCATTCTCCTCGACTTATTCCAGACCTTTTTTCTAGTCAAGACCTCTGTTAGAAGATCTACAAGATTATCACAAGATTTAATATAATCCACATCAATAACATCATTACTCAAATAAGATCTTACAGTACTGCGTTTTCTCCTTATAAGTTTGGATTTTCTGTTATAAGAATGATTTTTTTACTCTACCAATTGTAGCGATGTTATTACAATGTATTACAATAAGTGAAGTTAATTTTTCACAAAGTGGGACTTCATGTAATAAATCTCTTCACCAATTCGCTTCCTTACTTGCAGAAACTAAAACTATTAGCTGAACCTCCATTGTTGAATTAGCAATGTAGTTTATTTTTTAGACTTCCAACATATATATATACTAAACGAATAAAAATAAAAATATTGTAAATTTTCCAAGCCTTTTTCTTGTGAATTTTGAAATGTCCAAACTGAAAACAGGTCTCAATTCGAAGATTTCAATAATTAATTTGAGCCATAAGTAAATGTTTTGCAATTGGGTACTTAAGTGGATAAATTAGAAGATTAAAACAATAAATTAAATCTCTAATATTTAAATTAATGTTTCAAAAGTGCAATTAAGTTGAAAAGATCTACAATTAGGGTCTGGAGCCATACTTATGCCTTTTGAAAGTTTTAGGATTAAATTAAAAATTCGAAAGATTAATATTGGGACACAAGATTCAAAATTAATTTTTGGAAATTTCAATTAATCTCAAATAAAGTTTAATTAAAGTCTCACAATCCTAATAAAGCCCCAAAATAAGCCAATTGAGACAATTTTTTAAATTGGAAAGTCTAGGGACTCAATTGGAATCTTGAGAAACTTTAAATCAATATTCAAAGGGACCAATTTTGATTTGAAGTTTTTATTTTTAATTTAATATTCAATAATTATTAAGTTTAGCAAAATTAGAATCAAAACTCCAATTGAGTTATGAAAACTAAGAGGAAAATTTCGGGGTCAAAATTGGAAGTTGGCAAAAGTTGGGTTCGGACTAAATTCATCAAATTAAAAGAAATTTTGAAAGGTATAGCATATTATATTCAATAAATTTCAATTTCAAAAGGTCAATTTTGAGAAAACAAGTGAAATAAAAGAATAGAAAAATTCAATTTTGTGACCCTAAAGTTTTGTTATTTTTGGGAAATCCATCAAATTGGAAAGCCAATTCAAGTTTTGTTCACAAATTGGGATTTCCAATAAAATTTTTGATGTTTTAATTTTTTTTAATTGTCATAAATTTAAGGAAAAAGAAAGGAAAAAAAATAAAAATAAAATGTATTTAGGGTTAATTTTACTTCTTGTGCACCCACGTTAGAAGATGACAAATATTGGATTCTTGCTGGGAGTGGATAGAGATTTTTTAGAGTATTTTTTATATTTACTAAGTGGAAATTAACTTAACGTAGTGGATTTTGGAAAGATTTCATGAAATAACAAGTTTAGTGGGCTAAAACGTGAATTAGAAAGAAATAGGGTGGCTGCCAACAGCTAAGACTATTGATAGTCTAATAATGTGCCTCATGCATCCATGGAGGCGCCAATTAGGTGTTGCCTATAAAAGGCAACTTTGCTAAAATTCTCCCAAATCCCCTCCATCTCTTAAGCCATTTAAAAAAATGAGAGAAAAAAGAAAAAATTGAAAAAATATAATCAAAGTCAAGAAACAAGTGTTGGCCCAAAGAGTTACCCAAGAGGGAGGGTGATTTGAGTAGTTACTAAAATTAAACAATTAAGTCCTTTAAACCCAAATGATAAATTTCACTAAATCAATTATTATCTTGTTACGCAACGGATATGTGTTAAATACTAAGTGTATACCTAAACACAATATAAATAATAAATCAAACTAATCTTGCCTACGTCTATCCCTCGAGCTCCAAGGAGATTTGTAATCCACTAATCTCTTGATTCCTTTACCAGGTAGGAACTAAACTCTTATAACTCACGATTCTTTTACAGGCATAGAATCAACATTTACAATTTACCTTTTCCACAAGCCAATGATGAACCATATCTTTTTACTAGACTAAAGGCTAACCTAACACTCTCTCACTTATCATTTTCACAGGGAAGGATGAACCCTTACAATTCACTCAAAATAATTCAATTGCAAGATGAATCAAAACCTAATTATTTTCAAGGAAAATAATAACCTAAAGTTTTTACCAAAACAAATATCAAACCCTAATCTTTATCATGGAAAAAATATCGAAACCTAACTACCTTGACTAAACATCGTCCCAAATGTATCTAATCTACTCAACTCAAAAATACAAAAATATGAGTTTCTTCTACACAGAACTTCTTCCACCTTAATAAATATATATATATATATATATATATATATATATATATATATATATATATATATATATATATATATATACTCGATTAATGTACCAAATAATTATTTCATGATAGATATAATGTGAGACAATTAAATTCCGATTAATAAATAAAGTGGGTAACACAAATTTAGTACATAATCAGATAATCAGGCAAAAATCGTTTAAAAAATATTTTTGGGCTTTGAAGTTTAATACGATTTTCTAGTAATCCTAAACCAAACATTCAAGATAAATATGAATTTAAAAAACAAGTGATAAAGCTTCGATGGATCTCACCGGGAAAACACTGAAGACCATAGCAATATAACAAGTAGAACTCAAACCGGTGACACCAAACAACATGCGCTTTAGATCAAGAACATATATAGAATAACTCTTTGAAATCTCAACAAAAATATCACTCTTATATTAGTTCAAACTGATATTCTTGATGTGTTTAATACAATTCCCACAAGTCTCTATTAATAGACATATAACTAGCCCTTCAACGACTAGTTTTTTAAAGATATGCCATTAAATGACACTCTAAAATCCCATATCCTATCAAGTTAGGTATGTTCCACTTAAAAATATCTTTTAAATCTCATTTTCAAGTCCATAAAACTATTCGTAATTTAAAACCACAAGAATAGGAAGTATTAAATCATTTAAATTAAGTAAATCTCAAAATATATGGACCATATCAAAAGAAATTACTAAATAGGTTATTCATATTTGAAATATATTCAAATCCCCCAAATTCTTCTCTTAAAATCATAAAAAATAAATAATTTTTTACCAAGAGACCAAATCAATCGAATTGCTAATTGAAGCATTCGGTTAACCGACCTACTCCATTCGGTTAACCGACCTGTGCCAAGGCCGAAATAACCATTAGCACTACACCAGTTGGTTGACCGACCCACCTGGTCAGTTGATCGACTGGATCAGTAGGTTTCCCTCTTTTCACTCACTGAATCCACTGAATCAAACGGTTGACCGACCTTAACCATATGGTTGACCGATTTTGATCAGAGTGCTCACTTCCACATCCATTTTAGCCACTATTTCAAACGGTTGACCGATTTCTTTTCTCAATTGACCGATTAGATTAGTAGAATTCTATTTTGACTCTAAAAACTTACTGTTTCATTAAATCGACCGACCCCTATTGCCGGTTGACATAATTGACTAAAAAACATAACTTTTTATACTATAAAACATATTTTTTAATCATGTCAATTATGAAATTCATTTCACATAAGGAGCACATAAAATAACTCATTTTAGGATCTTAAACTTGTCACTTCTTATAATGTATTCATAGATTTAATTCATTTTAAGTGTTATGCGTGATCTTAATTCAACAACCTAGTTTTGCTTACATCTACTTCCCTGAGCTCTCGTAGGGAATTCAATCCACTAGACCACATCTGATTATTTTCCCATATAAGAATTAAATCACATACTGATCCTTTTCACGGTAAGAATCAAACCTTTATAATCGCCAATTAGGTAAGTTCAGTTTATACCTAATCAATATTCTCACCAAGACCAATTGCACTTAAAAATGAGATACAAACTCAGAAGCACATAAGTTTTATAGTTTCTTTTCACAAGAGCTTAGTCCAGTACAAATCAATATAAACTCTATTGATATCCCGATATAAGTGATATAAGTGTTTATTAGTTTAATAACGCGATAATAAAATTATTTGAATTTACCAAACAAGCACATAGTTAAGCAAATCAGATCTCAGAAATCATTTCAATTTTTTTAACAAAGTATTTTCAATGAAGAACATCCAAATATTTTAAAAAATGATTTTTCACCAATATTGTAGGCTCAAAATGGAATGATAATCAAGTAATATTAAAGCACAGAATTTTGAGCGTACAAATGAATCAAATACAATTAGAATGATCTCACCTAGATTTCGTCAAGAATGAATACAATAACCTAGGTTTTTCAAATCAGCACTTTCACGTTCATGAATTTCACACGTATTTTGCCTTGAATATATTTTCAGAAAATATAACTTTCTCTCAATTAAAAATATGATTTTTCTTGATTTTTAAATTTCAAATTCGCAGGTCAACATATAGAGACTTAAAATATATACTTTAATAGTTATTTTTCAAAACATCTTTCCTAAAATCTATATTTTAGATCCCTTATTTTAATTAAGCATACAACGACTAGTTTGACCTTATACTCAATCTTAAAAATGTCCAGATTTAACCTTAAAAATATTTGTATATCGATCCCAAAATTATTGAAAGAAGTTATACCGAGATATCATGACATCCAAAACATAGAGGACTAAAAAATATTTTCAATAAAAATCTTTTAAAAAAATATTTCCAATCATTAAAAATCATTTTAAAAGATTAAAAAATAACTAATAAATGTTTAAATGCGAAAAATGAGGAAAGAAGATATTGGAATAACATTCAATATATATATATATATATATATATACATATGAAAACAATCTTGACTGATCGATTGACCGTTTTTGTCCAATGTTTAGAAAAATTTCAAACCTCCAAGATGTTTCGATCGACTAGAACCTCAAGTCAGTCAACCAATTTAAATCATGTATCTTTCCTCCATCCAATCAATCAACCAAAATACCAAAAATCGTATTTTTCTGTGAACCTATTTTTGGCAGTCGACCGATCCTTCTGGCGCTTGATCGTTTCATTTATTTTCAGCCTTTAACTACTTTTTAAAAAATTATTTACAATCACTTGATCGATTTTCAAAATCAATTGACCGATTCTAAACTTAAAAAAAAAAAAAAAAAAAAAAAAAAAAAAAAAAAACAAACTTAAAAACACACTCTTTTAAATCACAATTTATCACTTCTGACCATGTAATCAAACATGTATAAGCATATTCAAATAATTTCAAGTGCAGTGCGTGATCCTAGTCGGGTTGTATCAAGAGTTTGTAAAGACTTTGAGCTGTTTTATCTAGAAATACAAAAAGAAAACAAAAAACAAAAAATCTTTGTATGAAACTTTCTTCAACATTTTCCATTGCAAATATCTTGAACTTTAACATTGAATTCTCTTAATTTTCTCGTCAATCAGTTTGAACTAATCTTTGTAATCCTATCTAAATAAAACCATTAGTCCAACAAAAAAAAATTAAGTTAATTGGTTCATCAAAACAACAAATAACACTTAGGGTTAATAGTATTGTCTTTAGACGTTGCCTAACATCTTCCCCAAGCATAATTGGCCCTCAAACTTTTGAATTTCTTGATTAGACCATTTTTTCAGAGTCAAATTTAGCCTTTTCAAAATAAATATTTTTAGAATCCCGATGACCTAACACATATTTGAACTCATTTTTTTTTGTAAACTGGCACATAAAAGAGCCTTAAACCATTTTTTTTTTTTTTTTGTTTTTGTTTTTTTAAGAAAACAACAAGATTTCAAGAAATAGTTTTCCAAAAGTGTTTCAAATAGCTCTTTTAAGGTTTTCTTGTTTTTTTCACAGTACATCACGCATTCCAATCTGCATCACTAAAACCTTCAAGTACAACATGACATTTTACAAAGAACAAACCATAAATTTTATTTGCAGATAAATATTTTAGTATTCACTCGATGACACACCAATATTCTTTATCGTTTTTGCTAGTAAACAAACTAAGTACTCTAGCTGCATATGCAATGTCAGCTTTAGTACAACTAGTCGCATATCACAAGCTTTCAATAGTACTAGCAAATTCGTTTTGATTAATCACATCAGACTCTTTTTTAATCGGAAATGAATATGCTAGCATTGAAAGGAGTAGCAACATGCTTGCAATATAAAAATTGCATATATTTTTTAAAATTTTCTCAATGTAATGCAACTAATCACGAAAAATACCGTCACACATTTTTCTAATTTTTATTCCAAAAATAAAATTAAACTCACCAAGATATTTCATATCAAAACGGCTATTAAGCATATTTTTTGTTTCGACTATCACATGTAAATTAAAGTCAAATATTAAACGATTAACCACATACAAACTAATCAAAGCATGTGAATTTTTGCAAAATATTATAATAGATGCACCTATCAGACTCATTGGACTTCAAAACATTTTCGATCATATAGGAATCAAATTTCTCATGCCATTATTTAATAGCTTGTTTCGAATCATAAAGACATTTATTTAATTTACACATTTTGTTTTCTTGTCCGGGCTCAATAAAATCTTCAATTTGATTCATATAAATTTCTTCATCTAAGTCTCCATTTTAAATACAATTTTTCCATCCATTTGATGAATTTATAGATTGAAAATTACAAAAATGAAAATTCAAATTCTAATGGTTGTAACTTTGGTAATGGGAGAAAAAATATCAAAGAAATCCAAATATTTTTGTTTTGAAAGCCTTTAGCAACAAGTCTAGTTTTAAACTTATGTATAGAACCATCAACTTTAAGTTTCCTCTTGCGGATTCATTTACAACCAATAGTTTTAAAACTCGATAGTAGATCAACTAATTTCCAAGTCTTGTTGGAAATTAGTAAAAACATCTCATCATTTACAGTATCTTTCTAAAAAATTGTGTTGGGTGATGTGAAAACTTGTTGAAAAGTAATTGAATTTTTCTTAGTATGAAAAATGTAATGTTTTCTTGATATATTTTTTTTTATGAATCAATTAACGTTGATATTTTGAGAAAGTAATATGTTTATTGAGTATTTCAGATTTTAGTTATGTTGAACAAATGAGAAAAAAAAAATGATTTTCAAGAAGATATCTAAGAAAGATTGTGACGGTTGCAACGAAGATATTGAAGATTCTTTTCACGCAACAAGATTGGTTTTTTTTTTTTTTTTTTTTTTTTTTTTTTTTTTTGTATTTCTAGGTAAAACACATCATTTCTTCTTTTGCTATTAATGCAACCCGATTAAGATCACATACAACACTTAAAAAATAATTTGGAATATTGAAATATGGTAAGAAGTGATAAACTTAAGTGTCCGAATGATTTTCCAAAAAGTTCGATCAAGAAAATATTTGATAATTATGAAAATTGTGTTTTTCGGCATGAATGTTGATCGGCCAGTACATTGGTCGATTGAATGAATCAGGACTATGGTTTTCGGAATTGACTGGTCGATCGACTGCATGGATGAACGTTTGATTCCAATTCCAAATCGTTGATTGATAGGTCGACTAAAATAGTTTTCAATGACTAGAAATGTAGACGTAAGAGGTTAAGCGATCAACCGCTTGTGGAGCTGGTTGACCGATTGGGTAAAATCAAAATCTTTTACCAAAACACTTTAGAAGATCTTCTGTCCATTTTTGTTGGATTAAAATATTTATATATTATATTTAAATGGGTTTTGACTGATTTTTAAAGATATATCATTGATTTAGAAGATTATATAATTTAGTTCATGTATTATTTGATTTTGTGATTTTTACCAAGAAAATTTATTTCTGTCTTATGGGGTTTAAATCAAAATCTTTTTGGGGTAAATTGTGAGTTTTGAATTTTCATTTCTGGATCAAATATTATTGATTTCAAAGGTTTTGATAGATGTGGTATATATATGCTATTTTTGGACATATCTTTCAAAAAATATTTGTTATAGACATGGTTTGAATCTATATACATAGACATGTGGATTTCATATATTCTTATCAAGAATAATATCAAGAATACATATCATTTCAGAGTTTTTAAAAGAAAGAGATCATATCTTATTCTGAAATATTTTTGAGCGAAAGTTTTTGTGAAATATTCTTGATCAAAGAAAGTATTGTTTTTGCTAATACCGGGTTTAGGTCTTGCTTTTGATCTTCTTCATAAAATCCCGATGAGATTGATTTTGTTTACTTACACAATTCACCCTGCTTTAATTGATTAATATCTATTGTTTGAGCTTGTTATTTTTATTTTTTTTTATATATATATATATATAAAAATCGTTTTCACTACTGAATATCCTGAAAATCCTGTGAAACGATTTTTTTCTTGAAAATATAATTTCTTTATTTTAATTGGTTATAATTAGATTTGAATTCTCACATAGTTATATCATGAGTATTGGGCCGTTGATTGAGTATATTTTGATTTAAAGTGGTAAAAGTTTTTATGAGAAGAAATTGTAATTTGTTTTGTACTTGTAAGTTGTAGATTAGATCTAAATGTACCTGATCTAAGTGAGAGTGGATTAGGAATAAAGGGAAATTACCTAACAAGGGGTTAATCGTCGGCCTAAGAAAAATATAGGGTTATTCTTTAGCGTGTGAAAAGGATAGAGTTAGTATTTGTCATGATAAAAAGATATGTTTGATTTTGAGCATGTAAAAGAATTAGGTTATCCTATGTCTGTGAAAACAAAATTGTAAAAGTTTGGTTCCTACCTGGAAAAGGGATCGAGTTTAGTTGATTGTTAAATCCCTACGGGAACTCATGGATTGGACATAGGTTAGGGTAGCTTAGCCAATTAGGATAAATTTGTGTGTCAATTTATCTATCCTTATCTTTTTGGTTGTGCACTTAGTTAAACACACTTTCGCTAATTATCAAGATATTAAATGGTTAGGAAAATTGAAGTGGTTTAATTGTGAAAGTTATTTGTTTAATTTTTAACTCTAATTCACCTCCCTCTTAGATAGTTTTTTGGGCCAACACCAAAGCTAGATTAATTAGCTGAATAGGCTTAATATCCTAACTAAATTATCACATGGCATACATTATGGATGATTTTTATATGTATTTGCTCTTGAATATGATAAATCCTTGTGTGATAATGTCATTAATGATTCTTGTAGTACTAGTGGCAATGATGACGATAATGATGATGAAGATGTCTATATTGTCATCGAAATATTACTTGATTTTACACTTATTTTTTCAAAAGAAAACTTGTGTTTAAAAAGAAAAACGGATTCTTTTGAAAATAGCAAAAAAAAATCGAAAATCTAAAACACATATGAATATAAAGAATTATTATGGTACAAAAAAGAATTTTCAGATATTATTTTGGAAATAAACAATTTTCTCTTTAAAATATATTGTCTTGAAAATGAAAACAATTTTTTGAAAAATAATTTAAATTATTTAAAAGAAAATGTTTTTATTTTTAGAGCTTTTGAAAAAAAAATGAGGTTTTAAAATCAGATCTTGAGATTTCAAAAATTGAACATGAAAAATCAATTTTAAAACTCAATCGATTGAAAATTAATATCGAGTTTTAAAAAATGTATTTTGATGTTATTTCTAGTAAAAAATCAGATTGTGAAATAAATATTGATTTTCTTAAGAAAAATTAAAAAAAATAAAATATGACCTTTTAAACCAGTATATGGAGGTAGATATGTTTTATCACTAGGCCATGATTGTAATTTGAGTGTTGTTAGAAATTATTTATTCTCAACATCTCGTGCCATTTATGATAATCAATCATAGTTGAGATGTAATTATTGTAACAGGATTAGACATTTTAAAGTGTTTTGTCCATTCAAGAATCCTAATTTTATTTCTAACAAAAGTAGATCCAAAATGAAATAGATACCAAATAACGGCATGTAAGGATCTTGTGTAGAGATATATATTGATTGAGTCGGAACAAGTGTAAGAAATGGGAAAGACATATGAAAGAAAAAGTGGGAAGTCACCAAGAAGCCACAAGCAGCACGTACAAAGAAAATTGTCATAAATTCAAATGGAAAAAATCAAAGGGGTAGATGATGCAAATAGGCTAAGCATACATCTAGATCTACACCTATCATAAGTAAGAATGACATAACAAATAAATTCGTCGCCAAGGATATCAGAGATACACATAATCCTCAATTTAAATTCATTAAATTTGTTAAAGATTTAAGTATTAGTCCTTTCAATTATGTAAGTCAGTATGGTTTCTAAGATTTGTGATAAATTATGCGTTCAATTGTTGTCCTTAGAAATATTGCAGGGTGATTTTGAGAATCATATATATTTTAATTTATTAACATGTTTGTATACAATTTGTTCGTATCATTCATATCATACATTCAATGATATTGGTGAAATCGATTATATGATTATATGAAACATATTATCTGTTATTTAAGTTGATTTAAATCGAATCAATCATTTTGTTCTCACTAGTATTGTATCATGTTTTGATTGCATGTTCAAATTAGCAAAATTTGTTTGTACAACACGCTCTTATCTATGTTATGTTTTATTTATACAAATAATTTATATTAAGTTGGTTTTCTAAAGAATTCATCTTGAAAATTATCTTAATTTGATTGATATCTTTGCCTCTATTGTATTGGTCAAATTGATGCATCTATTGATAATTTATCTAATTAGCTATTTCGACATGTCAACATGCTATCCTATTGTCAAATCTCGCGTAGAATATTGATCACACACACATACACAAACAAATATATATACTCGATATCTATTGATAACTTTCTTACAAGAATATTTCAAAATGATTTATGTAATAAGGTAATTCACGCAGAAACGCAAAAATATATATTCATACTAAAACTTGAAATTTAAGTCAAGGATAAGAACGAGATTGATTCAAGAAGATATTTTATTTGAGTTCAATCTTCATTCAATTCAATGGTAAAACAGTATCATTCTTGTATGATTGAATGCAAATTTCATGTGATAAGAATTTATAATTGAAAAATCTTATGATTACAAAAAGTGATTCATTTCTATATGTACATCATGCTCTGATTATATGCCTACATGGAAATTCTCATGATAGCTAATATTATATTATTGAATCAAATTGAGCCATGTGACGGTTATTAAGTTTATTATACTTGACTCACATGCTATTAAGTTTTTTCTTGAAATGTTCCACAAAATTAGTATTCAACATGATATTATTTTTCGGCATATTATATGCTATTCAACCTTTATGGTTGGTATTTATTTCAGAAATCATATTAATCCTTTCCGATATCATTAGTATTATCATAAATATATAACATATCAATTTGTGCTTATTGTTTTAAAATAAATTTATTAAACTCTTGATACTTTTGCACATGATTAATCTCTTTTGATATTAGCTGCTTAGTTATATGCATGATTCTTGGTGAACTATTTTCAGCATATATTCATCATCTCTAGTCTTTTAATGATTACAATTCTAAAAGGGAGCGAAAATTTTGTGAGAAAGCAACATGACAATATGTGATTATGCATGTTTAAATGTTCACTGGACTTATATCGATTGGTTTCATAAATTATTTATATGATTGAGTTACACTTCATAACTTAGTACATTAATGATTACATGATTACATGATTTCAATTCTATCTAATAGTGATTCAAAAAATAAAACAATTTTTTCAAAGAGTATCATGAAATTTGTTGATTTATTCAAAACTACATTATAATACATGATATTCCTAGATGTGTTGATTCATATCTTTCCACTTTTTTGATACGACAAAGGGGGAGAGAATATGATCTTTTCATGTTTTCATAAGTGTTTTTCATATGGGAGAGATATTTTTAATAAGGGGAAGAAAGTGTATCTTAAAATATATTTGATATTCATTGCATGATCTATTTACATGATTGAATTCCTGATATCTTAAGATATCTTTGTTATTCATTACATAATCTTTTTACATGACTTAATTTGTTTTCTCATCATGATCTAAAATTTGAACAAAACATGTTCTCATATTCAGAGGGAGTGTCCTTATATCTATATTTTTTAGAAAACATCAAAGTAAATTCTCATCATAAAAAAAAAAAAAAAAAAAAAAAAGATTATTGACCCTAGATATTTTGATGAATCAACTAATGTTGATATTGAATTCAAAGTTTTGATGAGCAATTAAGTACTAATATTTTTTGTTGAAGTAATGATTTTATTGAGTGTTTCAGATTCATAGTTCCTTATGTTTGATTAAGAAGAAAAATTGTTGAAGAAAACATAAAGGGTGCAAATGAAGACGTGAAGAGTTCTGAAGATACCGAACAAAACTAGGTGAAAACAACTTTTTACTTATATACTCTTAATGTAACCCGAATTAGGATCAGGTATGACACTTAAAATGAATTAATCTTATGTGTATCAAGATAAGAAGTGATAAGTTTAAGATTTTAAAATGAGATATTGTATGCGCTTCTTATGTGAAATGATTTTGATAAATGATCTAATTGAAAAATGTGTTTTAAAGTATAAAATGTTGTGTTTTCAAGTCAATTTGGTCAACCAGCAAAAGGGGTTGGTTGACTTATCAAAACAGTGAACTTTGGGAGTAGAAATGGAGTCCTACAAATCCAATTGGTCAACTGTTTGAAACAGTGGTTGAAATGGATAAGGAAGTGAGCATTCTGATCATTTCGGTCAACCGACATAGAAGAGTCGATCAACCGAATGAGTCAATGGATGAAATGGATAAAATTGGAAAGCCCACTGATCGGGTCGGTCAACCGACTAGGTGTAACGCCAATGCCTATTTTCAGCGTTCGTACAGAATGGTCGACCAAATACAGTGGTCAGTCAAACGACTATCTCAGTTAATGTTTTGACTAATTTGGTCCCTTGGTAAAAAAATTATAACTTTATTTATTTATTTATTTATTTATGATTCCTAGAGAGGGATTTGGGGGATTTGAAAGTATTTCAAATATGCATGACCTATTGTATGATCCTTATTTATTTATTTTAATTAAAGTGATTTGATACTTCCTATTCTTGTGGTTTTATACTGAAAAATGTTTCATGGTCCTAAATAATTGTTTTAATGAATATTTTTAAATGAAACATATCTAAATTGATAGGATATGTTGTATGGGGTCTTAAAGTGTCATTTTATGACATATCTTTGAAAAACTAGTCGTTGGAGGGCTTGTTCTAGGTCAATTTAATAAGACCTGCGGGAATGAGGAAAAACACATCAAGTACATCAGTTTTGAGCTTTTATAAGAGTGATATTATTGTTGAGATTTTTACGAGAGATTATATTCAAGTTCTTGGTTTAAAGCTCTTGTTATTTGCCGTTACCGGTTTGAGTACGAATTGTGATATCTTTCTTGTTTCTAGTGTTTCCCAGTGAGATACTTCCAAGTCTTGTTATTTTCTTCCTAAGATATATTTATTTCAATTACTTGGTTTAGAATTGTTTAGAAAATCGTTTTGAACTTAAAAGACTAAAATTCTTTAAACAATTTTTCGATTGATTATCTGATTACATGCTTAATTTGTACTACCAATTTATTATTTAATTAGATTTTATTTGTCTCATATTGTATCTATCACGGAGTAATTATTTGAGCCATTAATTGAGTATATTTGTGTTGAGGTGGTAAAAGTTTATTGTGGGAAGAAACTTACATTTTTTATTTATTGGTGAGTTTGAGAGGATTAAACACGTTTGGGATGATGTCTAGTCAGGGTAGTTAGGTTTCGATCTTTTTTTTTATGAAAAAATATTAGGTTTTCATCTGTATCCTATTAAAATGGTTAGGTTATTCTTTTTTCTTAAAAAGAACTAGGTTTTGACTCAACCTGTAATTGAATTAAAGAGTGAATTGTAAAGGTTCATCCTAACCCTATTAAAAACATAAGTGAGAGTGTGTTAGATTAATTCTTAGCCTGTGAAAACAATTAGGATATTATAAAGATTGATTCTGAACATGTGAAAAGAATCAGGAATTGTAAGGGTTTTGTTCCTACTTGATTAAGGAATCAAGGGGTTTAGTGGATTATGAATCTCCACGGAGCATGGAGGACTGGACATAGGTAAAAGTAATTTGTCGAACCAGGATAAATTCTTGTGTACTGCATTACTTTAGTTCATATTTTGTGTTTGAGTGTGCACTTAGTATTAAATACATTTTCGCTGCATAACAATATATTAATTGATTTAGCAAAATTGATTATTTGTGTTTAAATGACTCTATCATTTAATTTTAGTGATTACCTAATTCACCCCCTCTTGGGTAGCTCCTTGGGCTAACAATTAGTACTAGAGCTAGTTTAGCTCGTTTGACTTAATATCATAGCTAAGAAAGATTACATAGTTCGAGGCACTCTAGGTGAAGGGCAATCTATGCACCATCCACCTTTATTTACAAGAAATAACTATGCATTTTGGAAGAATAGGATGATCACATTTTTTTAAACCACTAATTTTGATGCGTGGTTGGTTATTTAAGATGGTCCATTCATTCCTAAAGAGAATAAATTAGTTAAGAAGAACGAACAACTAAGTTCCTCCGATAAATAGAAATTGTCTGTTAACTCTCAAGCTATTAACATTTTTATTTGTTCTTTAGATGCAAATGAGTATAATAGAGTTTCAGGTTGTGGATCTGCTAAAGAAATGTGAGATACATTAAAGATCGCACATGAGAGAAATCAAGTAAAACAATCCAAAATCAATGCTTATACATATCAATTCAAAGTGTTCAGAAAGGGTAATATAGAGACAATCTCGAAAATGTATACAAGATTCAATAACATATGAAACAATCTTGATCACCTTAGAAAGCCGTATCCCATGGAGGAAAAAGTACTAAAGATTTTGGAATCATTGACCAAAGTTTGGGAATCAAAAGTTACTGCAATTAAGGAAGTCAAGGATCTCACCAAATGCACTATGGATGAACTCATTGGTAACTTAATATCCAGGAAACTCCAATGGTTTCCCTAACTGCCAATGAGATTGACGTAACAAAATGTTCTAGTTCTTAATGAATTAAAATCCAAAGTTGTAGATTTAAATTCCACTATTCTCAAGTTTACAAATGGTGAGAATAATTTAAAAATTCTTTTGGGACATTCTAAAGGTGTTTTTGACAAGGCCAATCTTAGTTTTCAGAAAAATATCAAACAAAAGATATTTTCAAAATTCTTTTATAGAACTAAGAAAGTTATGAAATATTTTAACTATAACATTGTGGGGCATTACCATTAGAATTTTTTTTACGAAAGTATCTAAATGTAAGGAGGTATGTTCCTAAATGAACAAATAAGGCTCCAACTAACAAAATCGGACCCACGTAAACTAAGTTCCACCTAATAACTTTTTGAGGTGCTTCTTGTAGGTTAATCTAATAAACATCTATGAGCAAGGACAAATTGTTCCTAGGAGGAGGCTGTTCTCAGCATATGACAGGGGATAAAAACTGAATCTACGCCTTTGTCACCTAAAGATGAGAGTCATATGATTTGTAAAGGACAATAAAATGGTGTTGTGGAAAGAAAAAATAGAATGCTTCAGGAAATGGCCAGAATGATGCTGAATGAGAATTGTCTTCCTAAATATTTCTGGGCCAAAACTGAGTTCAGACAACAAATAAACCCAAAAATCCAAAGAATAAGGAATCAAAAGGCAAAGAGATGACTTTACCACATGCTGTAAAGATAATTCCGGGACACTCGGTAAAAAAAAATATTTGTAATTTCGAAAAAGTTGTAAGTACAAAATCCTCTCTTAAGGATATAATTAATCCTACTTTTCATCTCAAATTGAGACTCAGAATATTAATGAGACGTTAACGGATGAGTCTTGGATCTCAGTGATGCAAGAAGAGTTAGTTCTATTTGAGTGCAATAAGATGTAGTCTCTTGTTCTGAGACCTGATTTCCATCATGTCATTGGTACTAAATGGGTTTATCGTAATAAAAATGATGAAACGGGTATGGTGATTAGAAATAAAGCAAGATTGGTAGTAGAGGGCTATAATCAAGAAATGGAAATTGATTATGATGAAACGCATTCACCTATAGCTAGATTAGAAACTATTAGAATATTACTCGCATTTGCATGTTCACTAATTTTAAACTATATTAAATAGATGTAAAGAGTGCTTTCTTGAATGGCTTTCTATCGAGAAAGTTTATGTCGAACAACCACCGGGGTTTGAGAGTGATAAATTACCCGATCATGTGTTTAAACTTTGGAAGGCTATGTATGGACTCAAACAAGCTCTGCAAGCTTAGTAGGAGAGACTTAGCTAATATTTGATTGAAAATGATTTTTGACGGGGTCTTAATGACATTATATTATTTATCAAGCAGAATGAGTCTGATATCCTATTAGTACAAATATATATTGATGATATTATATTCGGATCTACAAATAAGGATTTTCGTTAAGAGTTTGCCAAAATTATGCATGTTGAGTTTGAAATGAGTATGATGGAAAAATTAACCTTCTTTCTTGGGTTGCAAATTAAGCAAACCAAAGAAGAGGTTTCCATTAATCAAGCCAAGTACACAAAAGAGTTACTAAAAAAATATGGCTTAGATGGCGCTAAAGAGTACAAAACTCCCATGGCAACAACTACAAAAAAAGAAGATACGGGCAAAAATGTCAATGAGAAAATATATCGAGGTATGATTGGTAGCTTATTATATCTTACTGCTAGTAAATCTGACATAATGTTTAGTGTATACTTGTGTGCTAGATTTCATTCTTTTCCGAAAAAATCGCATCTAATAGATGTCAAACGAGTCTTTTGATATTTGAAAGGGACAAGTAATCTATGATTATAGTATCATAAGAGAAGTGACTTTAAGTTAATTAGTTGCTTCGATGCTGATTTTTCTGGATGCAAAGTTGAGCATAAAAGCACAAGCGGATTATGTCACTTTTTAGGACATGCTTTGGTTTCTTGGTCTTACAAAAACAGAACTTGATTGCCTTATTTATGACTGAGGAAGAGTGTAAGGCACTGGTACTTGTTGCGCTCAAATTGTATGTATTAAGAAACAATTATATGATTTTGGGATATGTATGGAGGAGTTCCCTATTTATTGTGATAGTAAAAGTACTATATCCTTAAGTAAGAATTCGGCACAACACTCATAAATTAAGCACATAGAGATTCAACATCATTTTATTCGTGATCACATTCAAAAGAGGGATGTAACTATTGAATATGTTTATACCTCCAATCAACTTGCTGATATTTTTAACAAATATCTAGCCAAAGATTAATTCGTGAAAATCATTCGAGGTTTAGGTATGGCTAGTCATAACGATGTATGCCTAGAGTGATGTTTTTTGTTCTCTGCCCCCCACTTTTTGAGATGACGAAAGGGAAGAAGTTGATTTTTAAGTAGAAGTTGATGTTTAGGGGATTGTTATGTTTAAGGAAAAGTTGATGTTTAGGTGTTTGTTGATGTTTAGGGGTTTGTTCGCGTAAGCATTGCATTAATTAAAGGGAGAAATTATTGAGAACTTATATTGAATATTGTAATTATTTTTCATTATTGTGCTTAAATGAGTTTAAATACCCGTCCTCTGATTTAGGGGGAGCATGGTTATATTACATTTTGAAGAAAACATGAAAGTTAATTGTCATCATCAATTAAGGGGGAGATTGTTGAATTCAAGGTATTGATGAGAAATTAAGCATTGATATTTTTGTGGAACTAATAGTTTTATTGAGTGTTTCAGAGTTATAGTTCAATATGTTTGATTAAGAAGAAGATTTGTTGAAGTAAACAAAAATGGTACAAATGAAGACGTGAATAGTTTTGAAGATGCTGAAGAAAACTAGGTGAAAACAACTTTTTAATTATATACTCTTAATGCAATCAGAATTAGGATCACGCACGACACTTAAACTGAATTAATCTTATATGTATCATGATAAGAAGTGATAAGTTTAAGATTCTAAAATGAGATATGGTATGTGCTCCTTATGTGAAATGATTTTTATAACTGACCTAATTGAAAATGTGTTTTAAAGTATAAAATATTGTGTTTTTGGGTTAATTCGGCCAACCGGCAAAAGAGATCGATTAACTTATCAAAACTGTCAGTTTTGGGAGTAGAACCAATTGGTTAATCGAGAAAAATAATTAGTCAACCGTTTAAAACAGTGATTGAAATAGGTAAGGAAGTGAGCACTCTGATCATTTTGGTCAACTGACAGAGAAGGGTCAGTCAACCGAATGAGTCAATGGATGAAATTAGGTAGCCCATTGACCAGGTCGGTCAACCAACTAGGTGTAAGGCCAACGACTATTTTAAGCTTGGTACAAGATGGTCGACCAAATACAGTGGTCGGTCAACCGACTATCTCAGTCAATATTTTGACTAATTTTGTCTCAAGGTCAAAAGCTATTCGTTTTTATGATTTTAAGAGAGGAATTTGGGGGATTTGAGTGTATTTCAAATATGCATGACCTATTGTATGATCCCAATTGATTTAGTCCATACATTTTGATATTCACGTAATTAAAGTTATTTAATACTTCTTATTCTTATGGTTTTCAATTGGAAAAAGATTTATAAACCTAAATAAGTGTTTCAAAAAATATTTTTAAATGTAACATACCTAAATTGATAGGATATGTTATATGGGGTCTTAGAGTGTCATTTAATGACATATCTTTGAAAACCTAGCCTTTGGATGGCTAGTTCTAGGTCTATTTAATAAGACCCTATGAGAATAAGAGAAAACACATCAAGAACATTAGTTTTGAGTTTTTATAAGACTGATATCATTGTTGAGATTTCTACGAGAGATTTTATTCAAATTCTTGATCTAAAGTGCTTGCTATTTGGCGTTAACGGTTTGAGTTCTAATTGCGATATATTTCCTATCTTTGGTATTTCCAAGTGAGATTCTTCCAAGTCTTGTTATTTGCTTTCTAAGATATATTTATTTTAATTTTTTGTTTTAGGATTATTTAGAAAATCATTTTGAAATGAAAAGCCTGAAAATCTTTTAAATGGTTTTTTGATTGATTATCTGATTACGTGCTTAATTTATACTACCCATCTTATTATTTAATCAAATTTTATTTGCCTCACATTATATCTATCACGTAGTAATTATTTGGCTTATTAATTGAGTATATTTGTATTGAGGTTGTAAAAGCTCCTTGTGGAAAGAAACTTATATATTTTTTTATTTGTAAGTTTTGGAAGATTAGACATGTTTGGGACGCTCTCTAGTTAGGGTAGTCAGGTTTCATTCTTTTTTCTGTGAAAAAAGGTTAGGGTTTAATATTTGTCCTGTTAAAAATGTTAGGTTATTTTTTTCTTAAAAGGAACTAGTTTTGATTCAAACTGTAATTGAATTAAAGAGTGAATTGTAAAAGCTCGTCCTAACCCTGTGAAAAGGATATATAAGAGAGTGTTAGATTGATTCTTAGCTTTTGAAAAGAATCAGGGTACTGTAAAAGTTGATTCTGAGCCTGTGAAAAGAATTGAGAATTGTAAGGACTTGGTTCCTACTTAGTAAAGGAATTAAGGGGTGTAGTGGATTCTGAATCTCTGTAGAGCTCGGGAAATTGGATGTAGATAAGAATAGCTTGTCGAATTAGGATTAATTCTTGTGTGCTACACTGTTTTATTTCATATTTTGTGTTTGGGTGTTCACTCAGTATTAAACACATTTCCAATGTATAACAAGATAATAATTGATTTAGAAAAATTGATTATTTGTATTTAAAGGATTTAGTTGTTTAATTTTAATAACTACCTAATTCACCCCCTCTTGGGTAGCTCTTTGTGCCAAAAATTGATGTTTTGAGGAAGTAATGTCTTTATTGAGTATTTCATATTTTAGTTCCGTTGTGAAAATGAGAAAAAGAATGATTTTCACGAAAATATAAAGAAAGATCAAGATGGTGGCAATGAAGATATTGAATATTTCTTCAAGTAGGAAGTTTTTTTTTTTTTTTTTTTTTGTATTTCTAGGTAAAACACCCCCATTTCTTCTTACACTCTTAATGCAACCCAATGAGGACCACACACGACACTTAAAAATAATTTAAAATATTTTAAATATGATAAGAAGTGATAAATTTAAGTGACCAAATGATTTTCCTAAAAGTTTGAATAAGAAAGTGTTTGAAAATTGTGAAAATTGTGTTTTTCGGCTTGAAAGGTCGACTAACGAGTAGAACAGTCAACTGAATGAACCAAAACTATGTTTTTTGGGAATTTTGGCTAATCAGTCAACTTCATAGATAAACATTTGATTTTGGTTCTAAATGGTTGAGTGATCGGTCGACCGACCTAGGATTCAACAACTGGAAATCTAAATGTTGAAGTTAAGCAGTTGACTGCTTGTGGAGTCGGTTTGAGCAAATGGGTAAAATCTAGATCTTAGACAAGAACGCTTTAAAAAATATTATGCCGATTTTTCTTGGATTAAAACGTTTATATATTATATTTAAATGGGTGTTAACTAATTTTCAAATATACATTTTAGATTTAGAAGATCTTATAATATAGTTCATGTATTATTTAATTTTCTGATTTTTATCCAGAAAACCTTTTTTTTTTTTTTTAATTTATCATTATGGGGTTTAAATCTAAATATTTTTTGGGCTAAATCATGATCTTAAAGTTTCATTTCTAGATCAAATATTACTGATTTAAAATATTTTGATATATATATACCTGCAGAGTTTATATATTATTATCAAGCATGATATGAAGAATACATATAATTTTAGAGTTTTTAAAAGAGAGAGATCATATCTTATTCTGAAATATTTTTGGAAGAAAGTTTTGTGAATTATTCTTGATCAAAGAAATTGGTGTTTTTGCTAGTACCTGGTTTGAGTCTTGCGTTAGATCTTCTTAATAAAATTCCGGTAAGATTGTTCTTGTTTTCTTTCTCAAATTACCATGTTTTAATTGATTAATATCTATTGGTTGAGCTTGTTATATTTTTTAATTGAAAGACCATTTTTATTACTGAATATCCTAAAAATCTTGTGAATTTTTTTTTTCCTGAGAAATTTGATTTCTTTAATTGTTGTGCTTTAATTGGTTATAATGATATTTATATTAACAAATATTTCTATAATGTAGTATTGGGCCATTAATTGAGTATATTTTGATTTGAAGTGGTAGAAGTTACTTTGAGAAGAAACTGTAATTTTATTTGTATTTGTAAGTCATAACTTAGACCTAAATACCCCTGATCTAAGAGATTATGCATAAAGGAGCGTTGCCTAATTAAGGGTTAATCTTCAACGTAAGAAAAAGATAAGGTTAGCTTTTATCTTGTGAGAAAGATAGGGTTAGTATTTAGCCCGAGAAAAAGAGAAGTTTGATTCTTAGGATGTAAAAGAATTAGATTCTTCATTTGCCTGTGAAACGAAAATTGTAAAGGTTTGGTTCCTACTTAACAAATGGATTGGGTTCAGTGGATTGAGAAATCCTTGCGGAAGCTCAAGGGACTAGACATAGGTAATGACATGCCCCAATTTTCTGAAATGATTAAAGGATATGGAATATTAATAGTGTTGGCCCATAGATTGATCCAAGAGAGGGGAGTGAATTGGATCTATAAAAACTTTTTATAAACTCTTTCTACTAAAATCTCAAATCAAACTTGTTAGTTTTTCTGATTGTGTGTACAGCAGAATAATCAATCAAACCAAAATAATCAAAGTAAAGAGTAAGGGATAGAGAAAATCAAATCACAAGACACAAGAGATTTATAGTAGTTCGACAAAATCTTTTTGCCTACTCTACTCCTCTACGCTCCCGATGGAGAATTCTAGTTCACTAATCCTTAATTTTCTTACAGGTGAAAATTAAACCTTTTACAATCTTCTTATGGGTAAAGATCAAACCGTTTACAACCTTTCAATCTTCTTACGAGTGAATAGCAACCTTTCACAATCTTCTTACTGGTAAAGATTAAACATTTTAACGTGATCTTCATTCCAACGAGATCGGTCTGTCACCACCAAAGGCGCCTCCTTTGGTCTTCCTCAACTTCTTTATAAGTTGATCTTTAATAAAGTGATGTTGAGGATATTCCTTGCTTTGATGTTTTTATGAAGTACAATGTCTCAATACAACACTCAAAATTGTTTTGTAATCTAACTTACAAAATCAATCTTGGAGCTCTAAACACTCTCTATAAATATTACAATATTTTGACTTACTAATGTTTAATGTTTCTCATAAATATCACTTAAGAAAAGATAGATGAACTTTAGGTATAAGAGTGATCACACAAGAAGTGTAAGAATAAAAATCAAAATGATATTGTTATAGAATATTGCATGAGAACTTGAAGATCTTTGGTAAATAACCCTTGTAAGCTCATGTATGTGATTTTTGTATCTCTTAATTGTTTGGCCTCCATATATATTGCTAAATAATGTATGATATCAGCCAAGAATGAAGCTATAAGTCCTTATAACCGTTGCTCCATGTCCCTTAGAAGATAGTAGCAAATAGGCTTATTTGCACTAAGCATTTCTCGGCAAAAATTCAAATTTCCAACTACTTTTCTATCAGATAAATGTTAGAATATATTATAATAGGAGTATAGGACCTATGCATCATTAATAAATATAGACAATACAATATTTTAGCCTTTCATCCATGCTTTTACATTGCATTTGGTAAAGAGATGAGTTATATATTAATGACTTTATGACCAAAGTAGTAGACAAGATAATGTGGACAGCTACAAAAGTATTTCTACCATAAATGTATAAGGAAGGTTCCATTACTTTGAATTTTATCAAGATAATGAAGATAAATTGGCATACACATGGTGGGAAACAAAGTATAGGTTTCCATTTAATGAGCAACCCTACTACAAAGTCAATATAATCATATTTTTTGTATTCCCACTTGCATGTCTTAACAAATACATGTATTATATATGTAGACATCTATGTGCTCGAATTTGTTCATCAAAATCAAAGATGTATAATAATAGTTAAACATTAATACAATTCATTTGTGCATTTAGAATGATTCCAAAAGGTTTAAACACTTAAACACATTTTTATGCACAAAACATAATTTTCAATGTTATTGTACCAAAATATTAATTAAACTTTCATATAATATCATGTATACCAATCAAGCACATATATATCATATAGACACATCGTATAAACATATCAAAACATGAATTGATCAATGAGAACAAGATTTGACATGTAATACCAATCTTGAGTTAATGACAAAAAGTTGCAAAATATGTTCTTGAATGTTTTAAAATGTTTTGAACAAGTTTCTTCAATTCAAGGTTTATTTGATTAAATAAATTGATGTTTATGATGTTAAACATCCTTAATAATAAATAAGAACATTCATATGTCACTTAGAACAAACTAAGATAACCAAAACATCAAGCTGAAAACAGAGTAGGTGAGAGAAAACATTATGTGCAGAAGTAGTTGACTACATGTCCCGAATTTAGTCGACTACTTGTGCTGTAATTTCAGCAAAGGTGTCGTTTTCATCCATTTTGAGTTTTTGGTCTCGATTCATGATTGTTTATCATCCTAACCACTTTTAAAATATGTATCAATGATGTTTGAAGTGTTTTAATGATTGAAAATCACAATATACCTTGTGATCATATTGAAAACTCATTTTCTCAATTTTTGCATAATTATGATCAAAATGTGAAATTTCCAATTGAGTAAGATGTAAACAATCTTATTGTATAGATAATAATATAGTAATAATATGGGTATGCTCAAAATATTATATCAATTATTTTCATATTGAAATCATACAATATACCTTATGATCATATAGAAATCAAGTTTAAACAATTTAAGCATATTTGTGATCAAATGTAAATTTCTCATATATAGATGTATTAATCAAAGCAATGACACATATTATGATATATAAGCATATTGGATATGTTAGAATCGAGATATCACAAATATATGCATATATTGATCATATTATATTGTAAACATATATTAAGCATTATAAACATATAATGCGTGCACGGTGTGTCTTGAACACATCATATCATGATATGGACATAAGTTGAGAATATTAGATTAAATATATCATGTTGTTATTGTCAAATAATTATTTTTAGCATGTTATATAAAGTAATGCATGTAATGTATCTTTTGATCATATTGAAAAAAAGTTATCTCAATTTAAGCGTATTGTGATCAATATGTGAATTTTCCAAATAATCATGTGTTGAACAATTCAATCACATGTATCATGATATAATCAAATAATGATCATGCTCAAATCATAATATCACGAATATATGCACTTTTGGTGTGTGTATGTGTGTGTGTGTACATCCTAATGATTCAAAGTTTATAATCTCTTCAAGAGTAACATCCTAGAGACTTAACCTTAAAGACTTAATTTTACCTAAGTCTTGTACTCTTCATATCAAGATTATATGTAATACCTCAAAAATTATATTTTTGTAAAATATTACTTTGTATAAGTGTAATATTTTTTAGATTATTTTGTAAATTTATGGTATAAATAATATTTAGTAATTTTTTTGGGGTTTGAATGTTAATTTTAAATTGACGTTTAAAAGTTTCGAAATTATTGTGTTATTTAAAATATACTTGTAAGAGTTTTGAAATATAATTAATATTTTTTTTTATTTTAAGAGATCGTTTGTATAAATAAATAAACAAATATAATGAATATTTGTGGTTGGGATTGATATCTTCTTTAGGAAGATATCATCCCAAACCACATATATAATAAAAGTATATATATATATATATATATATATATATATATATATATACTTTTATTATATATGTGGTTTGGGATGATATATATATATATATATAATAAATCAGCTCATTTACATTCACAGCCGTCCGATGCCTCTAGATATTCGTAACCGTTGGATCTCTCTAGATATATACAACATATATATACAATATCTATATAATAAACATCAAAATATTCCCAACCGTAGGATTACTTTTATATATTATACAAATCTATATACATATTATACAAATATCTATCACGTGACTTGCTGAAACTTACCATCAACAGTGCTTGCATTTACTGCTTAGGCTTACTTTTGAGACTTCCATGATCATAGCTGCGCTGCTCAGTGTGTTCTTCTTCTCCACAGAAATTCGTCCCCTTCAATCCACGGTTCTCCGACAATCGCCATCGCCATCGCCTTCATCTCCTCTCTTTCTCAGTCTCCCGCGATCCACTCCTTCTCAGCCTCCTCCGCCATCGTCTCGCCATCCACGCCGTCATCCTTCACTCGCGACGGATGACGGCGTGGATGACGACGACGGTGGCTTTCTCCCTCGCGACGACTTCTCCCTTTCTTCAGACGACGACGGGCTGGATTTGGCCATATCAAACTTCAGTTGGGCTGGATTGCGATGGCGATGGCTGCCGGTGGTCGAATCTAGACAAGCAGTGGTCGAATCTGGTTGCAGCAAAATATTTGGCGTTTCTACTTAGTTCCCTTATTTCTCTCACTGCAATTTCTCATTTTCTCTCTCTATAAATCACACTCCGTCCCAATCCATATCTGTTTCATCCATTTTGCAAATCCATAGAAATTGTATTGTTCGTTTGAAGTAGAAGAAGCCCTAGAGAGAGGGCAAGAGAGATGAGGAGGTGGAGATGAGAGAGAGAGAGAGGAGAGGCGTGAGTAGTTGTTTGTAGGTGAGGAAGGGGATTGCTGTATGTCAGTAGATTGCACACACTACTACTGCGGTGGATCTGGTGAGCTCGCGAACCCCTTGCAATGGCCACAACTGCGAAAGAGGTGACGCGATATCCTTTCTGCGGCGGCCCGGTCAATCGCGCCGGCTCCATACGTCACCACTAAAGGTACTTTCTATCTTTGTCTCTATGTGTACATATTCGAGTTTTTAAGCCATATGAGGTTTAGTTAAGATGAATTGTTAATACTATTTCATAAAGATTGCAAGGAGACCCACTCCCATGGCCGTGAGGGTGGGTGGGGGTGCTAAATGATAATGGATATATGTTTGATTTTTTTTTTTTTTTTTGCACTGTTTATTCATGTAATTGAGTTTAATAATTGCAAAATTAATCCATTTTTTTCCCTAATTAATTACATCATTTTTTTGTCTATAGGGATCATGTTCTTCACTTGCTCCTGTTTCTGGTGAGCTACCAGCAGATGGGAGAAAGCCATGGCTGCGGTTAAGAGCTACACCACGAATACCATTTTGTCCATTCTCCCTCCTTTTAGTTGTGTTGCCCTCTCTGTTGTACTCCTTTTGCTGGTGTATCAAATGCGTTTCTTGGACTCATAGCAGTCTATATATCTGAAATTTTTGACGTTTTCCATAGTGATATGTTTTGGTTGTTTAGAGGATAGAGTGAATTCTCATATTCAATAAACAGTCAAATTTGGCACTTCCAGTTCTGAACATGGTTTTAAGATAATAGTGGTAGCATGGAAATTTATTATTCACATTCCATGTTGCAGGCACGTGAGAAGTTTTTGTCACTGAGGAAAGGCTCAAAGAGCGATATAGCTACTACTCTAGAAGAGGTAGTTTCCGGCACGGAACCTTAAGGATTATTGTTAGATCATTACAAGACATGCGATACTATACTCTATAGAGTTCATACTTTTAGTTTTCATATTTTCACATAGTTAAACTATTTTTCCAAGAACTTGATAATGCAAGGTCTGTTTTTCAGCAATCTCGCTTTCATCTGGTGAATCTTTTTTTTTTTACATTTATTGACTAAACCAGTGTTCTGTGGAGGTCTGTGCTTTACAAGCAAAATCTAGGTTGTAATATGATTGGATGCTTTCCGTCTAGGTAATTGCTCTTTCTAATGTTGAAGCGAAAAAGAGGTTTGAAATTTTGGAAGCAGTCAGTGGTACGATGGACGCTCATCTTCGATACTTCAAACAGGTAGATTAGATTATGGGTTTCTCTTCATATTTTTGCTATATGTTCTTATAAGCTTCCTAACACTTTTTGATATGTAGGGCTATGAGTTGTTACATTGGATGGAGCCATATATCAATCAGGTCTGTCATCATTGCCCCTTCCATTTAGTTGCAACTATTCTCTTTTATGCTTTATTTACTAGACTATTCAGATTTGACTATTTTTATTCAAGAGAATCCTTATTTAAATGACTCACTGACTGCTAATAGCTCCCGTCGCTGGCCACTAATGTACAATACCCTTGGTTTCTATCATGCCTACTTGATTAATATCATTTCAAATGGGAGCAGGTGTAAATATTTTCTTCGTTTACCCTTTTAGTTTTTGTGGAGAAATACATGGGGAATATGCCGCATTTAGATTGAATGGATAAATACTCATTGGAGTTGTTTTGTTGCATTTGTTTAATATACGTTTGCTTGCTAATTCTATTTCAATTCGGCCCTAATTTTAGTAGTATATGTTTAATCTTTTGTTTGCCTTTATGTAATAGATAAGATGACTTGCACATAATTGAATTGATGAGAGATGATTCAAAGTATATGGGACTAATTGTTGTCGTTCTTTGGTGAAACATACTGAAATAAAATGTCCACCGTGTTGCAGGTCTTGACTTATGCACAACAATCAAGAGAGAGGTCCAACTATGAGCAGGCTGCTCTTAATGAAATGATGCAAGAGTACAGAAGGCAGATTGATAGGGAGAGCAGGTGGTGTTCAAATGGTTCTAATGGATCTCCTAATGGAGATGGTATACAATCTATTGATAGGAGTTCACATAAAATGATAGAGGCAGTTATGCAATCTGCTACAAAGGGAAAGGTTGGTATTTTTTTGTGCGCATGCGTGTTTGGGCGTTGATGAGGACCTCAAGATCTTGAGCTCTGTTTTCTAGCCTTTTGTTTTCCTTTACTTTTTTTCACTTTACTCCAGAAACTTCTCTAAATATGCAGAAATATTTCAGGTTCAAACAATTCGGCAAGGTTATCTTTCCAAACGCTCTTCAAACTTGAGGGGTGACTGGAAAAGAAGATTTTTTGTTCTTGATAGCCGTGGAATGTTGTACTATTATCAAAAACAAAGTGGCAAACCATCTGTGAGTAAAAGTATTCTTTAACTAGAAGTATTATATAATAGTTTTTGTTTCTCCAATAATGAGGAATATAAATCATTTTGTGGACATTAATAAATGCTTATCACTCTTTTTAAAAATATATTTTTTTTTTTGTATTTTAATCTCAACCACATGTATGAACGACTTTCATTGATTTAGATTATTTGTTTCATTTGATTCACTACAAGAACCTCTCTTCATTGACTGAATAGTCGGAGCAATTTCACTGCCACCACCAGTGATAAAAGGTGTACACGATTGCCATGGTTCGATTCTTGCCCTAAACGGTGTGTAATTTCTCTTGAGCTTATCAATTTGATTTTTATTCTCATTTTGTTAGCTGCATTTTATGCTTTTTCAGAATATTTTAATTCATTTCATAATAATAGCTTGAATTTATGTGTTCCATTCAATTGGTTTTGCTGGTAGTTTCTTCACATTTATAAGTTTGTCTCGATTGTTAATTATTATTGATATTCAATTATTAGTCACTATTGCTGTTCAAATGAAATAGGTACATAATGTTAATCTCGATTATTAGTTATTATTGATATTCAAATGAAATATGTGTGAAATGTTGAAATAGATAAGCTTATGACAATTTTTTTTAATTTTTTTTTGTTGTTTTACACCCGTGCCTTTAGGCACGGGTTATACGCTAGTATATATATATATTATGAAAAGTTATAGTTTATGGAGATGAAAGGTTTATTAGCGATAATTAATATTTTGGTCTAGATTTTGACTTCAAATTTCAGGTAAAATTTCTAACTCTTTTAATAGATATATTTAATTTCTCTATTGTGAGATTTATGTTATTATTTTTGTTGAATTATAGCTATTAATTTTTATGAAATAATTATGATTATTTAAAAATTATGTGAAAATCATGTCTATATGTTTTATTTGTTATGTTAATTAAATGCACATATTAGAAGGGTTGGAATTCTACTGAGCGTTGGCTCACAACCCCACAGTTTTGATTGTAGGGTTGGTGAGAATAAAACTGTGCCAGGAATTATATTAGAATTTCTATTTGTAATAATTGTAGCTAATAGTTATCGTTGTAAAAAAAATTAACTCGATGAATTGAGTATAATTATTGTCGTCGTATTATAAAATTTGAATCAATAATTATAACTGTCGCCGTAGTTATAAAATTTCTCAGATTTATAATGGATATTCAGGTTTAGTATAATTATAACTGTCGCCGTAGTTATAAAATTTCTCAGATTTATAATAGATATTCATGTTTAGTATTATTTCTCTAAAAGAAAAAATGGGATGGCGGCTCTGAGAAACCGAGTCGTTACATTATATGATTAAGTATTAATAATTAAGTAATCCAGTATGATTGAACTATACCGAGTATATATTAAATATATAATATAATATTTCTGATTATAGTTCATTCAACATGAAAAAATAATGTAATGGTTACATTATATGATTATATTAACACTCTGATTAAATATTGAAGTAATAATTAAATTACCCTATTACATTTGAAATAAATATTAAATGTAATATAGTCATTGTAATATATATGATTGAATTAATTCATTCATTAAATATAAAATGAGATATTGGTCGTTCGTATTTTTATAAAAATAAAATATTTGAATATTTGGTTTTAGTATTAATTTCTCTACGGGGAGAAACCGCGTGGCGACCCTAGGAAACCGAATCGTTATATTATACTTACATTTCATACTTAAAATTTTGTAGTGGTTGGCATACACAATGAATAATTGAATCTTAATACCTACACTTAAGATATCATTTTGGTTAGTACACTCAAGGTAAGATTTAATCTAATATATTGGAACATATAATTTATGTTTAATAATATCAATGTGACATCATCATATCACTAATATTGACATCATCAAAATACATACGTGACATCGCCAAAATATTTATATTGACATCATCAAAATATATATAGCAACAAATAGTGTAAAGGAGAATAGGTTTTTAAAAGCGTCGATTTTCGCAAAAAAAAAAATTATTAAGCCATTTTTAAAAATAAATAGTCACCACCTAGCATTGGGTTTAATTGGTATATTAGGTCACCAAAATTTTTAGAAAAACAATTTAAGAGGTCTAGGTAAGATTGAATCCAAAAACATGGTCAAATCAAAGATCTATTTAAAGAGCTCGGAGGTCATTTACGCTTGGAGAAGATGTTAGGCACCTTAAGGCATCTGTCCAAAAATGAAATCTTATATCCAATTAAATCCAATTAGTTTAAGTACGAATATTTTATTTTAATTTGGAAATATTTTCCTTTTTATGAAATACTTTTGATATTTTTCAAATTAAGATGAGATACTTTTTTTGGTATTTTTGGAATGGTCTCCCGGTATGACCTCTTATCAAATATTAAGGGATTTGACAAGGATGGTTCCCAAGGGGTAGTTTTTTATATGTTTTGAACGAATTTATTTAACTTAAATGGGCTAATTAAACTAAATGAATCATAAAAATATAAAAGTATGAATATAGGACCTCAAGCGCAACCACTTATCCTAAAATCAATTGGTATTAGGAAATGTATATACTTTAGCCTTATAGTTCATTCAGCACACACAAGCGCTCACGGTATTCGATTGTGACTTGATCCACACTCGGGCCTTCACCACGAGATAATTGTTGCCTAAACCCTGGACAACAATCTCCACCTCAGCAATTGCTCTTGCTGGGAATCGAACCCGTGACCTTGGCTCTAATACCACTTGTAGGACCTCAGGCGCAACCACTAATCCTAAAACTAATTGGTGTTAGGAAATGCATATACCTTAGCCTTATAGTGCATTCAGCATACACAAGCGCCCATGACATTCGATTGTGACTTGACCTATACCCAAGCCTCCGCCAAGGGACAATTGCAGTTGAATCCCTGGCCAATAATGAATGTGAATGTAAAACATGATGATATTAACTAGCATGACATGAATTTATTTTTATTTATGCAAAAGTGTATTTAATTTCATTATGTAACAACCTAAAACGATTTGTATGATTTTTATGCAAAATAGTTTCAATTTAAAAGTACCAATAAATATGGTATTAATATGGGAATAAGTCAGGAAACTAAATGAATTAATATGATTATACGTGAAAAAGATTTAATTATCTAATATATATATATATATATATATATATGAAAAATGAAAGTAGTGCACGTGTTGTATACTAAATAGGAAAACATGTTATGAATTATGAAATCTAGAATAACCTATATGCGATGAAATATAAAAAGTGTAAGTGATGAAAAGTGTCTTAAACATGTCGTTTAAATGATACAAAAAGTAAATTTGCAAGATGTCATCATGTAGGTGTAAATGATGTCTATTTTAATATTTTCCCAACTAATTCAAAGAAATACTGATTTTAAATTCCCTCAAATCCTATGGAGATGAGAATCAAGGGAAGATCATGGAAACAGGTTTGTCAGAATTAATCTTTCCAAAACTTATGTAGAATCCCACCAAAAGATTTACCGAGGTAAGAGGTTCCCTAAAACCAAACGTTTATAAATTCCACTCTGTTTGGGGAATTGAAACGAGATCAAGGAAAACTCTCACATGATATATCGAATCGTCGAATTCATCCTAAGATTTGTAAGTATTAATTCTTACAAACTAAGATTTTAATTTTTTTGGGTTTTGGATTTTTTTAGTTTTTATTTTTTTCTGGTTTTTTTCATAAACGATGACAATAAAGAAATAAAAGAAAAACAGAAAAATAAAGTGTTAAACATCATTCACCCAACACTCGAGGAATAAGTTTAAGCACGAACAAACTCATCCTGATGTTTTAATCGGATCATAGGACGAATTATTTTTTTATTATTTGTTTTATATGAATTGCAACAAAAAAAAAAAAAAAACGAGATAAAAGTGTCATCGGCTAACGCTCGAAGGTTCAAATTGGGAATGGGAAAATTCGTCCTAGTGTTTTTGTCGAGTCATTTGACAATCCCAAAAGAAATAAATTTGCAAAAATTTAAATTGCATGAACAAAAGAAATAATAGAGAATTAAAAATCAGAAAACATACCTGTATTGGCTAAGATTCTAGATACTCAGGTTTTTCCTCTCTTACAGACGGCTTCCCGAAAAGGCTCTCGCTAAGAATCAATATCTAAAATATTTTTCTCTCTCAATTTCTAAATAAATAAACTTCGAGGAAGAGGGTCCTATTTATAGGAAAAGATTGGGCGTGAAAAAGACTAGGAAACCCTAAAAATTAGGTCTAGCCACCTAAAACCCAGTCCATGTTGGACATGGAAAAAGTAAGTTCGAAAAAAAGGAAAAAAAATAGTTTCTAGGCCCAGGGCGTGTGAAAAACACACACCATTTTCGTCTTTGTTTGGCTGATAACGTGGCAGGGGTCGACGTGTTTTCTCTCTCTTACACACACACATACTTGGCCAACCAAAAGGGCCCACATCTCACTCTCTCTCTCTTGGCCAACAAGAGGGCCCATGGTTTACTCTCATTTTTCTTTCTTCCTCTCTCTTTCTTAGTCGACGAGGGAGGCCCACACCACTCTCTCACTCTCACTCTCTCCATTTTCTCTATTCTCCCTCTCTCTCGGTTGACAGAAGTGGGCCTACCTCCTCTCTACCTCTCTCTATCTCATCTTCTTTATTCCTATGTTCCTTCTCCATTTTTTTTGTCGAATTTCCCTTTTTTTTTCTTTTTTTTTTCCTTGTCGATTTCTTTCTTTTTTTTTTTTTTTTTTTTTTCAAAACTAACCTAAAACAAATAACTAAATTGTAAAATTAAATTAATTTTTTGTGGGATAGTCAAAATGTCGTTCCTACAACTGCTCCTCTTTGTCATGCGAGTTCCACTTGCTTGACAAAGATAAGAAATCATATCATTTTGATTGTCACATTTTCTGGATATTTCAAAGATTTTTTTTTTTAATTTTTGAAATTTATAACCAAACAGCGAAATTGACAAAAAAAATGGCCCTTTTGAGGGTGTGATGGAAAATGATGGGAATAAAATATGGATGAATTACAACCAAACCCTAAAAGGGTTTCCTACATATTTCGATAGTGCCAAGAATCATGTTATGCATAGTTCGATATTTGCCCAAATCGGGATGAGAAATGAATGCAAAAAAAATAAAGCGATATTCACGGAGAGGCAATGCAAAATGAAAAGTTGTCATAAAGAGCAAAATGAAAAAATAAAAAAAGTCATCGCAGAAAGACAAAATGCGAAAATGAAAAACCATCACAGAGAGGCAAAATGTAAAATGAAAGGCCATCATGGAAAGGCAAAATGCAAAATGAAAGGCCATCATAGAGAAGTATAATGCAAAAATTAAAAGCTATCATAGAGAAGCAGAATACGAAAACAAAAAAAAAAAAAGCCATTAAAGAGTGGCAAAATGCAAAATGAAAGGCCATCATAGAGAGATAAAATGTAAAATGAAAAGGTTATCACAGAGAGGCAAAATAAAAATAAAAAGGCCATCATAGAGAGGCAAAATACAAAATGAAAAGTCATCACGAAGAGACAAAATGCAAAATGAAATGGTACTCATAGACAAGCAATGCAAAATAAAAGGCTGTCACGGATAAGAGAATATAAAATGAAAAGCCATCAGTAAGAGGTACAATGCAACAAGAAAATCCATCACGGAAAGGAAAATAATAAATAAAAAGCCATTATGGAGAGGCAAATGCAAAATGAAAGGACACCATAGAGGGGCAAGTGTAAAATAATGGTGTGATATAAAACGTGCCCCATCCTGCATCTGCGGCTACCAAGCTCCAAACTCCCTTGATGCAGAAATGGGAAGATTCCATATAATGTAACCCCAGCCTAGGGTTGGGGCGAAATATTGGACAAAAGAAATAAAATGTACCCCAACCTGTGGTTGGGGCTAACACTTCAATGACCGAACCTTTACAGGTTGCTTATGTACTTTACCATTACGTAGAGGATCAGGTTAAGTGTAGTCTACAGGACGCCCCTTTAAGGAAAAAATTCATACCTAGAAGGCTCAGCAATAAGAGTTTCCAATTCAATCCGATAGGAAGCTGAGAGGACCAGGTAATAAGGAAATCCATACTCCTAGCCTTTTTGAGATCCCTGTAGTGAACAAGATAACACTTCCAAAATAAAAATCTTTAGTCTAAAATAATTGGTCACCTTTAATGACTTGCAATTCCATTCTCCCATTTTTCATTGTAGTCATATAGCTTACTTTGTCTTGAGGTGATTTGATGAGATTCTTTTATTTGAATTTAGAAATTTCACTTTCCAACTCAGGGGAAGGGCCAAAATGCCTCAGGCTTATTCAATGAGACTCTTATTTTTTTTATTTTTTTTTAATTATGAGACTTCTTTTTCCAACTCAGGGAAGGGCCCAACATACCTCATCAAGGTTTCCTTGGCTTGCCAATTAGATTGTTGTCTTATCAAATTTTTAGGTACTTCGATGTTTGGGGTTCTAATACTCCTACATGCTTTGTGTTTTCAAAAGTTTCGCAAAATTGATTTAGTAAAAAAATAATGGGAAAAATGTCAAAAATTACTAAACGGATACGTTTAATGCCTAATATGATTTTCTGTGAAATTTTGAGCCGGACTATAGAGAAATACGGTTCCAATGAATTTCCAGACCACGACCAATGTTTCTTTTTTAAATTCTTATTTCATTCAAATTCATCAAGTTCTGATCCAGAAAAATGTCGTTTGCCACTAATTTGGTCTGAATCAGAAATCTTGAGATAACCTATCTATCTCATTTCTTTTCACTTCAAATCGTTTCTCCATTTGCACCAGTGCTTCTTACTCGGTTAGTGGCTTGATTATTTTACCCCTTTTTATTTTTATTTTTATTTTTTCTTTCCTTTTTTTTCCTTCTTCCCCCCTCTTTTTTTTTTAAGAAATAAATTATCAAACTTACAATGGTTCGAGGGCAGCCAAGCTTAGAAATTAACCTAGTCTTTTTATGAATAGAGACCTTCTTGCAACTCGATGATCTGTCAATGAATGAGTAAATTTGGGGTCCAACAGTGTTGGTTGATGGTGACAAATCCTCATTTTTCTAGCTTTAATCTTCATCGAATGATTAGATAGTGGCATTACATTTGAGAGCTTCTTCACTAGGATTATTGACTTAGGATGATTGTGTTCCCTTTTTGCCATTGGGTTTGACCACAGGCGAGCCAGGATGTTTACACCCGATTTTATCAAATCACTAAAGAACCACCGGAGACAGCTTGATCAGCGTGCAGCGATATATCAAAATATCTTCAAGGCAATGGATGTTAATCTTTACTTTTGAATCCTTCGGTACTCTTGAATTGCTATCAGATTTGGTCGAAGGCCTTTTGGATCTCACTATCTTTTGGCAGAACAAAATCTTCCTTTGTTTCTATTCCCATTGGATCGTGGTCTAACTTTGTATTGAAATCATACCTTTATATCCTCGCTTAGTCACATTGCATACAACATATGCAGATAATTTTGGGTACTTGAAAGAATAAGATTCAACCATTAGACTATAGTTTGGATACAACAATATTGCATTTATTGAAACCTAAAAAACCATTATAGAGCAAATCTTTTTCCATCCAAAAGATAACAGAATGAAAAGGTAAGTACACAAAAATGTCCCAATTTTATCAAAACACCTAGCAAATTAAAAGTAAACAAGGACCACAGTTTTGCAGCCTTCAGATTTTCAACTCGAGCCTCAAGTATATGACTTGCTCCTATTTTCGCCAACGTGGTAAAGATTGACTTCACCACTACCTAAAGGTCCATGCTCAGGCAGCGGATTTAATTAGCAATTTGGCATAGCAGCCTTAATCCTTTTGTTTGGGAACGTGATAGCTCCAATTTGTATGAACTCTCGGATCTTGTCTTTTAGTTCAAAGTACTATTTAGTCGTATGCCTCTGAGTTCCAAAATGTACTCACAAAAAGCATTTGAAGTAGCCTCTTTGCTCCCTGGCTTAAGCTCGTTGGATGGAAGAGGCATCAGCATCCCCAACTTCAAAGTTTCGATATAACTTAGTGACGGAGACTAGAAGATCTAGTGGTTCATTTTCAACATTTCTAAAGTACCCCCTAGTAGCACGAAATGGATTACCATGGTGGTATTGGGTTTTTAGCTTGAGGGTGTGGTTAGGAATTTGAGATGGGGGGTTTTAGTTTGGCTTATATGAGGGCATATCATAATTGGGTGTTTGGTAGGCTCGAGGGTAGTATTGGGGAGCGTGGTTTTGGTAAGAGGGAGGAACATTCTGGTATTAGTGGTAGCATGGATGATTTTGGAAATCTGGTGGGCTTCAAAAGTAATTTTGATTTTGGTAATTTTGAGGAAAATAGTTACGATATTGGTTGTTTTGGCTCAAGTAATTTTGGGGATAAAAATCTTGGGGGTTGTTTTAGTGAGGAGTTTGTTGGGGAGAAACAATGACGGTTATTTCATCTTCTTCGTTTTTCGATGGAGCTAACATTTTTGTTGGATCGGGTGAGGGTTGATGTTTTTTAGGGAAATAATGTGTTTGTTGAGTGTTTCAGTATAAGAGTTTTAATCAAAGATTGAATCAAGAAGAAATTACCAAGGGTGCAAAGATGGACAATAAAGAAATGAAAAGTATTGAAGATTCTGAAGAAATTAGGTGAAAACAACTCAAATACTCTTATACTCTTAATGTATCCAGAATTAGGATCACACACAACACTAATTGATGAGTTATATTTATGTGTGTTTGATTTAATGAAATTTAGAATCCTAATTAGTGTTCAAATATTTGCTCCTATGTAATATTGAAAAATGAAAATTGATCTAAGTGAAAATAGTGTTTAAAATTGAATTTTAGTGTCAATTGTGTTAACTAAGAAAATAATAAGTTAACGGGATTAAACGATGAATTTTGGAGCTGAAATAAGTGGAGAAGAGAGCATCCCGCATTGATCAGTCAATCGACCAATAGAGGTTCGGTCAACCGATTGGTTTTGGGCTGGAAAGTGTAACTCTCTGAATCGATCGCTTAACCAACTAGGAGAGATCAGCCAACTAATTGGCCAAGTAAAACTCTCTGAATCAATTAGTCAATCGACCATTATTAATTTTGGCCAATATTGCAATTTGAATCGATCAGTCAACCGACCTGGGGTATTCGGTCAACCAACTGCCTTTTTGGGTTTGGCCTATGTTATATGTTGAATCGTTCAGTCAACCGACTGCCAGGGGTTTGGTCAACCAACTATGTGGGTTGATATTTTGAGGATTTTAAGGTTTCGGTAAAAACCTAACCGTTACTAGTCGTTTTTGGATAATATAATAGAGAGATTTGGGGGATTTGAAGATATTAAAGATATGACACATCTATTTTGATATCTCTATTGATTTGGTAAATATAATTTTAGATTTTCTCAATTTTAGTAACTAAATACTTCCTATCTTTGTGATTAAAGTTTAAAAAATAATTTGTGGCCCTAATTGAGAGATTTAAAAGATGAAAGTAAATTATACCAGGATTGAAAATATATGATATATGGGGTCTATAAGTACTCTTTAGAGACTTATCTTATCAAAACTAGCCGTTGGAGGGTTTGTTTAAAATCACTTTGTATAGACCTGCGAATTTGAGATCTGATTACATCACACCACACCAAGAACTATCAAGTTCTTAAGCTTTTAGAGAGTTATTCGTGAGATTATTTGTGAAAAGTTCTTAACCTAAAGTGCTATTGAGTTGGCGTCACCGATCTGTGCTGTCTTGCAATTCTTAGCACATTCTTTCGGTGTTTTCCTGGTGAGATATTTTCAAGTTATTGTGTTAAAATTTGATTTTATATTATTATTTATTACTTGGATTTTTTATCATTGAAAAAATATTTTTTTAAACTTAAGAGCATAAAAATTCTTTTTAAAATGATTTTGTTATATTATCTGATTACGTGCTTAATTTTGTGTTACTCATATTTGTTATAATCTGATATTAAATTCCTCACTTAAATTCTATCACGTAGTAAATTTCGAGACATTAATCGAGTATAATTGTTTTGAGGTGATAGAAACTCTGAGTAGGAAGAAACTCATTATTTTTTATTTTTTTTTGTATTGGTAAGTTTGTGTGGATTAGATATAGTTGGGTCTGTATCTAATCAGGGTATGTTGAGGTTTGATCTTTACATAAGGTATAAAAAGGTTAGGCTATTCTTTTCCCTTGAAAAGAATTAGGTGTTAATTCTTCTTGAATAAAATTAATTTTGAGTGATTTGTAAATGTTCAATCCTTACCTGTGAAAAGAATATTTGTTAGCGTTGTGAGGTTTAATCTTTAGCTTGTTAAAAGGATTAGGTTGTGATTCTTCCTGTAATAGAATTATGTTAGTCTTTAACCTGAAAAAAGATAAGGTTCTTCCTTAACTTGGGAAAAGGGAATTGTAAAGGTTGATTCTTAGCCTGGAAAAAGAATCATTGTGAGGGTTTAATTCCTACTTTTAAAGGGATCAAGGGATTTAGCGGGTGCGAATATCCGTGGAGCTCGGGGGACTACATTAGACAAGATTATCTTACTGAACCAGGATATATCTTAGTGGGCTGCATTGTTTACTTTCTTTACATTTTGTTTGAATTTTCACCTAGATCTACACACTTATTCGTTGCATAACGAAGATAATAATTAATTTAGGATAAATTGATTATTTGATAAATTAAGTGTTGAAAGATTTAAATTGCATAAATTTTTAGAACTACCCAATTCACCCCCCTCTTGGATAGTAACGACTCTCTTTGGTGAATAAGGATCTGCAGTGCTGAGGGGGTCAAGCCTTCAGGTGAGGCCTAATACATATGACCCAGGCTAGGATATACTGGCGCTCTATAGGATAAAGGATGAGGACCCATTTGAGGCCCATAGAAACCAACACTGAGAAGTTTGGGCCAGTAAAGTTCGGATTCAGCACTTAATTCTTTCTCCCAGAGCTTGGAGTGTTTCCATTTGGTGATTCAATTACGAGAGTTCCACTAGAAAGGAGAACCGGCACCCCCTGAGGTTGTTCGCTTAGTTCATTGAATTTTTCCATCAAGATGTCGAAGGTTTCTTGCATCAGAATAATCTGGGCCATGCGAGAATATTTGAGACTGCCTTCGGATGTCATCTTGGAACGATTCTGGGCCCGACTGTAAGTGAAAACTGGACTTCGGATAAGGAGAATAAGAATTTCTTTTCTAGGACCAATTTTTCTATCTCATCATGCTCTTACAACAAGCCCATTTGTTAGTCTACATGGATCTTAGGTAGCTTTAAAACTCATACGAGTTCGAAGTTTTCAATTCCGATAATGACCGATCAAATGAAAATTCTTTTAATTCTCATTGGTATTGGAAAATTTAAACTAAACTGTTTTTAAGACTCCCTAAAACATCATCGATCCATCAAGTATAAAATCCCTTTCCACATCTTGTATCATAGAATCTCGAGGGGACAATATGGATACAAGATGACCATACTTATGTCGGAGGGTTTACAACAATATAAGAGACCGACAAAATAACCAAAAATAAAAATAAAAATCACAACTTAATTACAAAATGGAAGGAAAATGTAACAAAATAAAATTTCACATTCAAATTAGTTGGAGTTATTTGGATATATTAGGCTCAATCCTCCAGTTATCCCCAGCGGAGTCGCTTGCTGACGGGTTCTGATTTTCTGAAAGGATTAAAGGATATGGAATATTAATAGCATAAAGGAGAAGTGATTTTGAAAAGTACCGGTTTTCTAAAAAAATAATTAGGTCATTTTTAAAAATAAGGAATCGCTATCGAGCAATGGGTTTAATTGGTGTACTAGGTCATTGGATTTTTTAGAAAAACAATTTAAGAGGCCTAATTACAATTGACTCCAAAAACACGGTCAACTAAATATTCATTTAAAGAGCTCGGGGGTCGTTTACACTTGGGAAGGCATTAGGCACCCCCAAGACGCCTGTCCGAAAACGATACCTTATATCCAATTAGTTTAAGTATGAATATTTTATTTTATTTTAAAAATCTTTTCCGTTTCTTGAAATCTTTTTGGTATTTTTTAAATTAAGATGAGACAAACGTTTTGGTATTTTTGGAAAGTTCCCCCCAATATGACCTCTTACAAATATTAAGGGATTTGACGAAGATGGTCCCCAAGGGGTAGTTTTTTATATGTTTCCAATGAATTTCTTTAACTTAAATGGGAAAATTAAACTAAATGAATCACGAAAATATAAAAGTATGAATGTGAATGCAAAATATGATAAAATTAACTAGCATGACATGAATTTATTTTTATTTATGCAAAAGTGTATTTAATTTCATAGTGTAATGACCTAAAACGATTTGTATGATTTTTATGCAAAATAGTTTCAATTTAAGCAGACCAATGCAAATGGTAGAAATACAAGAATAAGTTAGGAAGCTACATGAATTAATATGATTATACAAGGTAAAGATTTAGTTATCTAATATATATATATATATATATAGTGCAAGCAGTGTATGTATCGTATACTAAATGGTAAAAAAATTATATGAATTATGAAATCTAGAATAACCTACACGCGATGAAACATAAAAAGTGTAAGTCATGAAAGGTGTCCTAAACACATATCGTCTAAATGATATAAAGAGTAAATATGCAAGATGTCGTGATGTAGATACAAATGATGTTTATTTTAATATTTTTCCAATTAATTTAAAGAAATTCTGATTTAAAATTCTCTCAAATCCTATGGAGATGAGAATCAAGAGAAGATCACGGAAACAAGTTTGTTAGAATTAATCTTTCCAAAATTGGGGTGGAATCCCACAAAAAGGTTTACCTAGGGAAGAGGTTACCTAAAGCCAAATGTTTCCAAATTCCACTTTATTTGGCGAATTGAAACGAGATCATGTAAAACTCTCACACGATTTATCGAATCGTCGAATTCATCATGAGGTTTATAAGAATTAATTTTTCCAAACTAAGGTTATATATATATATATTGGTTTTGGATTTTTTTTATTTTTTATTTTTTTTTTATAAACGATGAAAATAAAGAAATAAAAGAAAAACAGAAAAATAAAGTATTAAACATACTTCATCTAACACTCAAGGGATTAAGTTTAAGCACGAGAAAATCCATCCCGGCATTTTTATCGGATCATTAGACAACTTATTTATTTATTTTATATGGATTGTGATAAAACAAAGGAGAATACAAAGAGAGAAAATAAATAAAAAAATAAAATAATAGCGTGATACAAGTGTCTTCATCTAATGCTGGGAGTTTCAAATTGAGAACGGGGAACCTCATCCCGGCATTTTCATTGAGTTATCGGACAAGTACAAAATAAATAAGTTTGTAGGAATTTAAATTGTGAGAACAAAAGAAATAATGGACAATTAAAAATCAGAAAACATACCTATGTTGACCAAGATTCTCGATACTCGGGTTTTTCCTCTCGCAGACAGCTTTTCGAAAGGGCTCTCCCTAAGAATCACTCTCCAAAAGGTTTTTTTCTCTTAATTTCTGAATGAATAAGATAGGAAGGGGAGGTTCCTATTTATAGGAAAAGATCGAATATAAAAATCACTAGTAAACCCTAAAAACTATGTATGCCCGCTTAAAACCCAGTCCAAGTTGGATGGGAAGAAGGGGCCCACGATCCACTCTCTCTACCGACAAAGGGGGCCCACGCCACTCTCTCTCTCTCTCTTCTCTATTCTCCCCCTCTCTATATCTCTCTCTCTCTTTCTTCTCCATTCTCCCCCTCTCTCTATATATCTCTCTCTTTCTTCTCTTCTTTATTTTTTATTTTCCTTATCCCCATTTTTTTATTTCGATTTTTTTTTTCTTTTTTTCTTGCCAATTTCTTTTCTCTTTCTGTTTGCTTCCTCTATTTTTTATTTATTTTTATTTTTCAACAATAATCTAAAATAAAAAATAAATAAATAAAAAAGTATATAGTAAAATTAAATTAAATTTTTGCGGGACGACCACAATACCGTGTCTACAGGTAGCTTACCGAACTAGGATAAATTTGTGTGACAATTTTTTTATCATCATTATCTATTTGATTGTAAACTTAGTTAAGCACGTTTCCCCTAAATATCAAGATAATAACTAATTTGGAAAATTGAAGGGATTTGATTTGTTAAAATTGTTAGTTTAATTTTCTTAACCCAATTCCCCACCCCCCCCCCCCACCCCCCCCGGTCATTGGACAAACACATAAAAATCAAAGTCAAAATCTTTATCAAGTGTTGCTATTTAATTTACACCTCTTTAACTTAGTTTCAAAATTATTATTTTTTTGTAAAATTGGAGTAGAATAACTAGAATTAGATAAAATATATATATTTTTTTCAATTATTTTATCCCCACTATATTTAGATTTGAAAGGAACTTTTTCTTGACAAAAAAATAGCATCACCAGATTCAATGAAAATATTGTTTCTAATATTCAAAAAATCTATAGGCTATACTTTTTACCACATATGCAAAAAAAAAAAACACAAGTGGTAGCTCTAGCACCTAATGTAGGTCTTTTAAGGTCTGCTAACCTAACACAAGCTAAACAATACTAAACTCTAAAATATCTCAAATTTGGTTTATGCTACAATTCAAAATCAATAAGTTTAGCTTTGTAAGTGGCATACGTTTATAAAATGACATGCATTTAAAATTGCTCCCCCCCAATGATTTTGGGGAGCACCAGAATCAATTAGCATCAAATTTGTGAAATTAGTTAAAGTTCGATATTTTCTTTCCGTCACACCATTTGACATGTTTGAGTATGGCGGAGCAGTCTCATGAATTACTCCCAAAGACTCAGTAAAAGGGGAGTAATCATTATTCACGTATTATTGGCCTCTATCACCTCTAATTCTCTTTATTTTTCCACCGAATTAATTTTCAACTTCTTGAAGAAAATCTTTAAAATTTTTGAAAAACACCACTTTTAGTTTTTTAACAGATGAGTATAAGTAAATCTTGAAACATCATCAATAAAAGTGATAAAATATCTATTTCCTCCACAACTTAAAATTCCTTCAAATTTACAAAGATTAGTGACAATTAATTCTTACAATTTTTTATTTCTATCTTTATTTTTATGAGGTCTTTTAGTAATTTTTGTTCGACTACAAACTACACACTTTACATTTTTTTTAAAAAAATTGTCAGTCTTGAAAATGATCCTAAACTACTCATAATTATCACATATCTACTATTGATGTGACATAATCATGCATATCAAAAATTAGTAGAAGAAAACAGAACTCACTAAATTTTTATTATTCTCAATGTTCAATTGAAACATACTGATCAGAATCTATAGTCTATTTGAAGCAAGCTTTATTGAGTACGAAACTAGACATCAAATTTTTTATCATGGTCGGAGTATACAAAACATCATTTAAAGTAAGAATACGTCTGGAAGTGAATTTAAGATCACTCTCACCACTCCTAAGTATCTTGGTTTTATTAGAATCACCAAGCATTATTATTGTTTCATTAAAAATCAGTATATTATTTGAACCAATTTTTATCATAACAAACATGTCACCACCCTTCTACAAATTAATCCATATTAATAGGGGTAATCATCGCCACAAGTGGCTCATCGGTCACATTAACCTGTGAAATAGACTGACATTTCCAAAATTTACAAACTCGAGCAATATGCACAGTTTTTTTTTTGGTAGAAAGATGCTTAGTTTTTCCATTGACAAAATAATCACAAAATTAGTTTTCTCAAGGGAATACTTGGTTCAAGTTTAGGTTACTATTGTCATGAGGTTTAGTAAAATGTTTTTTTTTTTTTTTTTTTGTTTTGTTCAAATGACGATTTCGAGGAAGATAATTTTTATGCAAATTATTGTTAAAAGAAATAAGATTTACTTTTGTGATGGAATGATTGTTGCTTTCATGTGTCACAAGAGCATCTTGACCTTGGACTTCTTCTTCTACACGGATTTTTGTTAACGTCTCTAGTGAAGTCTCTTTTTTCTTGTGACACAGATTTTTGAAACTCTCTCCATGACAGTGACAATTTATCAATTATTTTTGCCACAATAATATTATATCCAATCTTGATGCCTTTAGATCTCACTTTTGCTATGATCATTTAAAAATATTGAGATTGATCCACAACAAACTTGTTATCCACAATTTGAAATCGCGAAAAATGATTTGCAGGATATTTCTTTGCACCTGCTTTTCCAGTATCATAATTGCTTTGCAAGACTTTCCAAATTTTCTTAACAATTTTATAAATAGTTGAATAATAATCATAAAATTGATCTGTAATGCAATTCAGGAGATAAAAAATACAATTATATTCATCTCTTTCTTATTTTTCTACCTTCCCCTAATGAGTGTACTTTTCCTTGTTGGTCATATTGTCGGTAGAAACTTTGATTGGATTCTTCTCTGTAAGAATGTAGGAAACTTTAAGAAGATTTAGATTAAAAAAAAAAAAAAGTAATTTACCTTTTCATCTCTTGAAATGGACTCCCTTGAAGCAAAAAACTTGTTGAGATCTCCGACACCTTCATTTGGTTTCTCGATCATCGGCTACATGTATGAATCTCCTTAAAATTGTTGGAGAAAATTCAAATAATTGAAGAAAAATATAAACTAATATTGGAGTGAGACATGAAGATCTCATTCTCTGTAAGAAGATTCAAGCCCTCTACGATTGGCAACGTCTTGAGACCGGTACAACATATTTTATTTTTCACTTGTTCCCTTTAGGATACAACAGTTCAACTTAGTCTTTTGGTTCACACTAACTTTGCACAACTAATAGAACCCGAAACTCTATCAAGAAAACACATTTCTTTGTCCAATATAAAGTATGCATATATGAAAATATGAATGATACCCAATCCCCATACTCCAAAGACACACAAGATTAATGACAAAAAATAAATGAAAATATTACAAAATATCAAAAGTCTTTGTTGGTTTTATCCCAGATCGGATATGGAAGGGGTTGGTAGTCAGGTTATAAATGTGTGGTAAATGCTCATGCTGATAGTTAAGTTATAAATGTGTGGTAAATGCTCATCTCATGAGCTAACTTATCGGGTTGAGAAAAGTCCAAGATCACCCTATGTTGAAAGTTACAATAATATGAAAGAACATCATGAATGGAGTACTAACCCACTTAGGTAGTGGGAGACTCTCTCTCTCTCTCTCTCTCTCTCTCTCTCTCTCTCTATATATATATATATATATATATATATATATATATATATATATATATATATATAGAAATGTAGCAACATAATTAAAAAATTTCATTTACATTTGTGCTTGGCATAAGTTTTTACATAAATACATGAAAAAAAGGAAAAAGACAAAGTGAACAGAAAAAACCAGAGACATTCGTGGACGAGGCTAGCTAACCATAAGGTAATTTTATAATTTTCCAATGGAAAAGAGCTCATATCCAATTAGACACAAAAATAAAACGACAAAATACATTTTAAACCCTCTAACTATTGACATTGACACGTTTCTATGTAGTCCAATAAGTTTTGTCATTTAAGTTTAAACTCTCTATATGCACTCAGTTTTAAATGGTCATTCAATTACATTTTTCATTCAATCTAACAGAAATTAGGAGTCAAATGTATTATTACTATTTTTTATTATTATTATTATTCTTTTCTTTCCTTTTTCTTTTCTTTTTTCTTTTTCCCTTTTCTTCTTCACACCTCTCTCTCTACAGCTTAACCCTCTCTCTCTCGCTCTCTCTTCTTCCCTCCCTCCCTCTCCCTCTCCCTCTCCCTGCCAGACACAGAGCCCACACTCTGTTTTCCTCTCGTCCTCCCTCTTTCTTAGTTTTCATAGCCCATTGCGAATTACATGAAAACATATGAATAGTTAGAGAGTTTAAAATGTATTTTGTCCAAAATAAAAAGAAACATAGTTCCAATAAAAAGAACCCAAGGACCATATTCTTCCCCAATTTGAGTTTTACTCACATCTCTAATGAATTCAGGGACATATTCAAAGAAATTCAGGCTCCCAATCGGATTGTTTTGTGGTTCCAAACAATTATAGTGGTTGAACCTAATAAGATAGCAATAACAACCCAATGTCTTTTGACATCCTTGAGAATTATGTTTTAGAAAGTAACAATCAAAGTGAAGAGAACCCTCAATCCCCATATGTCAATGGGAGTTAATTATTTCATTTACAACATTTCATATTTTCAACTCTTCCAACCATTTGAAAGGGACACAATTTCAGTATTCAACTTAACGAATATACCGATCCAATTAACTATCATCTTCGATAGTTTAAACATGATGAATCTCGAAGTTTTATCCAATAGGAAAGTCAAATTCCTGTGACCATCATAAGGTCATCATTGATCAACAAATCCAAGCTACTAAAGTCTTCATCATCCCATAAACCCAATTTCTCCATGCTGTCATTTTCCCAATCAAAAGCTGGAAAAAACTTCAAATTTTCAAGAGATGAAGAACATGAAGATGATGATGATGATGAATATGAGGAAGAAGATTCAGAAGAAGGGTCACAATTAGGAACAAGAATCTCATGGGGCTCAGCAAATGGGACTTCATCTATGCAGAAACTGTTGTTGAATTCAACTGAATCAAATTGGGTTTCAATAGTTTTGCCATCATCTTCTTGTTCTCTGGCCTCTGTGATTCTTGATTTCGTTGTTTCAACACCATTAGTGTTTTCATCGGATTGAGAAGAACGTGGGGATGGAAGTGGGTTGTGGGAGAGAGGATCAATACCCATTTTTCTTAGCTTCTTCTTGATGTGGGTATTCCAGTGATTCTTGATCTCATTATCTGTTCTTCCTGGGAGATGAGACGCAATCTTTGACCATCTGTCGTCACAATATTCAAATTTAAACTAGAAAAAACTCAAATTTTTAGGTCGTGTTTGATAATTGTTTCTGATTTTACTTTTGTCCCTTCTCTTAGAAAGCAAAAAATACATATATAAATATATAAATAGTTGTTTATTTTCGATCTATTAAATTAGTATGTTCATTAGTTTCTATTAGTGAAAAAAGGGTTTTAGAATAATGTGGTAGTGACATGTTAATGAAAAACGGTTTGGAAAATTTTCTATGTTAGGAAAAAATTGAATAGAACCAAAATATCTATTTATGTTTTGTTACCATATTTTTAAAGAATTTTTTCGCACCATATTCGGACAAAACTTTTTAGTTAATTTTTTTTTTCCACTTTCATTTCCAAGATATCTAGAACAAAAATAAATAAAAAATAAAAATACTAACCAAAACGTCATGCAAGTATTTTTGTTTTGTTTCCAAAAATAAACAAAATAATTATATTTTTGCTTTGATTTTAGAAATTTGTTCTAAAGACGTGCCAAAAACATAAACATACTTTTATATATATATATATATATATATATATATATATATATTTCTTATATTTATTTAATGCTCTAAAGTTATTAAAAAAAAAATAAAATTTGCCAAACGTTTAATTGAAATTTGAAGAAAAAGTACCTGTTGCCAAGTTGAGAGTGGAGATCAATGACCAATTTTTCTTCATATTCAGACAAAAGACCCCTCTTCAAGTCTGGCCTCAGATAGTTTGTCCACCTCAGCCTACAACTTTTCCCACACCTTAACAGTCCTATAAATAAATGAAAAAAAAAAAAAGCAATTTGAAAAGTCAAAATTAATGGTTTAATTTTTTTAACTGCAATTTGTGATTTGGATATAGCATTTTTTTGGTTAATTATAAATGAAGAACCCAAGAGACGTTAGTCTAGTTGACAAGGGAAGGTATCGTCTTTTTTTGTCAATCAGGATTTGACTTTTCTGGAAAAAATTCTGAGAATTAAATCTTGAATTTAATCATTAATAAACCATGTCGGATATAGAAAAATGTATCTTTAGAATGGGGAGGTGATTACTCGAAGTTCGCATAAGCTAGCTAGGATAACACCAAAACAAAAAAAGAAAACGAAAACCTGCAAGTTTGGGAAGAGCTCTCCAGCAGCTTTGGCCATTGGTGAGGATGAAGTTGATGAGCTTCTTGTCTTCCTCAGCAGTCCATGGTCCCTTCTTCAACCCTACTTTATCGCAGCATGGCCGCCTTCCCATATTTGATACTAACAATTAAGCTGTAGTATTTGTTGATTAATGTAGAGAGAGAAACAAGAGAGAGAAGACAAAGCTTGAGCGAGAGAGAGAAGATATAACCACCCTTTTATATAAGAATAATGGTATAAGCCTGCACAAACAGATGAGCTAACTGGACAGTTTAGAAGTACTCCAGTAAAAAATTAAAAGGGTTAACAGCACTTTGCTCCTTGTGATTTGGCCAAATTGTATTTTATACTCTTATAGTATTTTAATCATCACTTACTCCCTTGTAATTTACACTTAAATACAACAGTTATATTTTTAGTTAAAATTAACAAACAAACATCAAAAAACAAATTAATAGATTATTAATATTAATTTACATTTTATATCCCTGAGTTGAGTCAGATAATATCTATTTGTCATTTTTATTTTTATTTTTTCTTTCCTTTATTCTTCCAAGTTGGGTCGGGTCCGATATAAGGGCAAATTTAATATTTCATAAATTCAATTAATTATGCAATTATTGTACTTAAGTCTAAATCACATGGGGTAAGTGATGATAAAAATACTACAGAAATTTAAATTATAATTTCGATTAAATTATAGGAGACAAAGTTCAATTTAACCAAAAAGAAAAGAAAAAAATTATTCGTTTGGGAAAATTACATGTTTGATTCCTAAAGTATGGGGTGGGTGTCTCATTGGACCATGAGATTCGTCAAATTGCACATTTGTTCCCATAAATTTCACATTTGTTTCGATCCCGCAAAAATTAAAAATGTCATATTAATGATTTTGGATAAAAAGTGAGTTGTTCACAACATGTGGCTTTTTAATGTAATATTTTTGCCATGTTGTTACTCTGCTAAACGAAAGACTTCTTTTTTAACGAGTCAGATTTTCTTTATCATTCTTTAGAAGAATAAATAAAAAAATATTAGGAAAACGTATTAGGTTTAGCAGAGTGATGAATTGACAAAAATATTCTCATTAGAAGGCCACAGTATTGAGCGCCGTCCATTTTCCATCAACAATCAATTAGTGTGTTTTTATTTTATGCTATTCAAACAAATGTGAAGATTCATGGACCAAACGTGTAATTTGACAAATCTCAGGGTCCATGTACGCACCCACCCATACTTTAAAGACTCAAAATATAATTATCCCCTTTGTTTTGATAGTATTGATTTGTCCCTAATAACTGTTGGATGCATAAAATACAGGTATTATATCATTTTAGTGTCTAACTTAAGAATGCACTCAAGCCTTTTATCTTTATTTTTTTACAATATATTATTTTTCTGCCAGAATTGTCAACCAGGAGCTGGCGTCAGTAGAAAGGAGAGGGACTTGCCAACATCATTATGGTGGATTGGTAGTAAAATCTATATAATTAAAACATTAATTAAGTCTAATTGTCTTGTACTATATGATTTACATTTTTCATTTTAATATTTGGAATTTTATCATTTTGATCTTCAAAGTTTTATATTTATGTTAATTGTAATTGACCATTTTAAGTGGGCCCACTCACTTTTTTTTTTCCTTTCTCAAATTGTCGTTATGAATTTGGAAAATGTATATATTTTGAGGTTAAGATTACTTTCTCGGGGGGCAAAGTCAAAAAGTAATATTTAGGGTGGCGTTCGTGTAATGTTTTCGTTTTTTTATCTAAATAAAATTAAAAACTATTTTTTTTGGGTAAATTTTTTTTTTCCTTTGTAAAATTAAGAAATCAAACCACCTGACAGTCACAATTAAGTTTTTAGCCCCAAAACATCTTTAGGAAAAAATCTTTATATTTTGGTCACCCTGTTCACTTCTATTTACGATTCTGTCATTTTGTCGTATGCAACAAGACAAAAGTATGCAAACAAGACATTAACGTTAATGTAAATTTCTTCAAATAATACACATTGTCTATATTACAAAATTAAAATTTAAAATTCACGTTAACGTTATTGCATTTTTATTTTATTTTTATTTATTTATTTATTTATTTTTTCTCTTTTCTTTTGTGTGTCTGTTCACGTTAACTTATGGTCGTCATCTGTTTTGTGTGCATTAACATTAATTCATTTTCACAACCGGACTGTGAGTTTTATCGTTAACGTATTTTTATTTTTTTTTGCTTGAATATTTAACGTATTTTACTTGAATATTTATGTTAACATCCTGCTGCATACTGTTATCTTGTACGCGTTAATGTTAACTACCATATGTGGTATTTTATCATTTTGACTGTGTTTGGGTTGGGTTTGCGACTTTGCGTTAACATTAATGCACATTTTTTGGGTTCTTTTCTGTGTTAACGTTAACTCATTGTGTGTGATATTTATCTTTCTTTTTTTTAGCTGGGTGTGTATTAATATTAATAAACATTTTTTGGGTTTCTCTGTGTTGAATGTCAAAGTATTTTCATGTTCTTTTTTGTGTGTATTAGCGTTACAACGTATCTTTATTTTTTTATATTTTGTGTATTAATGTTAATGTGATCATACCGTATATGTTGTTTGTGTGTTTGACTTGTGTTTGCATTAATATTAATACACATTTTTTGAGGTTTCATGTGTTAACGTAAACATATTCATATTGTATGGAAACCCATATGTGAAAAAATCAAACAAATACTAATGTTAACGTAAAAAATGAACACCCCCACCTTCACCACCATTCATATGGCCACCATCATCACTGCCGACACCATTTCCGAACCATTGATTTCCTCATTCTCCCTGTCACCGTCGCCGTTGGGTGTTAACGATTTCAAATATGGATTTAGAGAGAGAGAGAGTGAACCATTGAACCTATTACCCAACAGAGCCGATTCATCCATTTTGTTGATTGAAAAGATCAAATGAGTCAAAAAATCCTCAAATCGAAACCGAAACCCTAAGATTAGAAACAGTGCGATGACGAGAAATAAGGGACAACGAGAAAATTCATGGACGACAAACTAGATCTGGAAACTCCAGATCAGGGTTTCTAGATCTGGAAACTCCATATCTGATTTTAGATCTAAAAACCCACCTCTTAATGGAGAGAAAAGGCCTCACTCTATCCTTTATTTCTCCGATTCCAATGTCGGAGACGCAATCGAAGTCGTAATCGTCGGTGTTGAGGACTTCATGTTGTCAACGAAGCCATAAGACCCGTCGGCGATGGAATCGAAGCCTTCGTCAGGGTTGGAGAAAGTGGTATTTTTTCCACCATCGTCATCGGAAACGGAAGAGCGGCGGAGGACACCGCATTCCAAATCGATGACGTGGGTTGGCGGCGGCGGGGGTTGACGACAGTGGCGACGCGAGCAGCGTCTGTTCGGCGACCAGTAGTAAACCTAAACAAGAGAGAGAGAGAGAGAGAGAGAGCAAAACCGTGAGCGATGATGGTGACGGTGGAGGAGTGGTCGGCGACAGTGGAGGAGAAACTAACCTAGGGTTTTTAGAGAGAGAGGCTCTCTCTCATGAATTTGAAATTGATTGTGCATAAACGGTGGATAGAGGACTATTTATCCCTAGATAACACATTAATAGTTAGCGTGAGTAAGAGAGAGATGAGTTTGTTTCAGGGGTATGTGTGTCTTTTTACTGCTTTTTTTTTTTGTGTTTGGAGGACTAAAAACTTAATTAGTTGTACCTTGAGGTCTAATCCCTATATGAACAATTGAAAATATATTTTTTTTAAATGGTCTCTTAAATAAAAACTAAATAATAAAACCTCTTTTCTTTTCTTTTTTTTCACATCAACATTTCATATTGCCCTAGAATTATCTAAATTAAGTTATCAGAAATAGGCAATTTGGTGTTCTATATATGACATTTGAGTTTCTAAATATTTGATGGGAATCTTACAGTATCCCTACCCAAATATGCGAGGTACTCATCGCGTTGGAATGGGTATTTACATTACCAATCAGGGAACGAACTCGACGACCCAACGAATTTGTCGCTTATTTTATAGGACAATATTGTGATCTTGCAAATCAATGGGAATTGATATAAAAATAGTCTAATAAATGAACCACCTTGTGCACAACTATTAATAATTTTATGGTTAGTCACATTTTCTTTTTTCCTGTGGTTGTGATTTGATCGAAATGCACTTTACATTCGTAGCATTTTCACCATCACTTACCTCTTAGAGTTTTGAACTAAAGTGCAACAATTATATTTCTCATTAAAGTTAATGGCCAAACTTTAAAATATCAAAATTAATAAATTATTTAATATTAATGAACATTTATACCCCAATTAGGGTCGGGTCATATAATATCATTTGTCACTTTTTTCTCTTTCCTTTGTTCCCTCGGGTCGGGTATAAAGGTAAATTTGTCATTTTATATGTTTTTGTTAAATATTTAACCATTGCACTTTTTCTGAACCACATGAAATGAAAATGCTACAGGGGTGTAAAGTGTAATTCAATCAAACCACAATAGATAAAGTGTAATTAATCTATAATTTATTTTAACATTTTGAGTCACATAAACTTGATTCAAAAGTTATTCAGTCGATGAGTTGTATATACCGTTATAACCAGAATTAGAATTGTAAAAATAGACATAAATTTTGAAATTTTAACATGTGCAATTTCAATGTTCTAATTCCAAGACTCTAATCTCATGACATCGACCGCTTAACTAAAGTTAACAAATGCTAATTAACTCAATTACTTAATTATTTTATTGAATTTATCTTTATAAAATTTATATTGAATTTTAGACTAATTGTAGATAAAACTATATTGATATATGTAAATATCTAATTGATTCCAATTGCCTTGTTTTATCATAAGAAGGATAGCTATACAGAATCGGCGTACTCTAAATACAAGTACTATAGCAACTTTACATAAGACAAAGTGAGAGTAGAAAAGTTGATAGATAATGTTTTGTATTTTGCACTTGACTGAGTGGACATTGACAAAAGTTTAGATCCCTAAATTTACTATTTTAAAATAAAAATCATTACCCTTTTTTTCTCTTGAAATAATGTACAATTTCACGGTCATCTAGGCGCTTCTAGAGGGAAAGAGCTTTCACATTACTTTACCCATTTTATCTTCAATTCAAACAAGAGAAATTAGCTTTGATTTGAATGATTCATTTTCTGATATTTAATTAAAGTTCGTGTAAGATGTCACATTGGCAACTAATATAAAAGATAATTTGATATATAAAATATCATACTATTACTACTAACTTGATTTATGTAGTTGTGATCACGTATCCTCAACCAAAATATTACTAAGACGGTCCAAAAATATTACTAAGTTAGTGAGCCGCCGTTATAATTCCACTTTCATTTTTCGGTATTTCCATGTAATTTTTTTTAAGCAGATTTTCTTTATATATATAGAGAGAGAGAGAGTCCAAAGTCTTGCAATGTCTTCACTATGAATCATTTATTTCGCACCATGTAGTCGAGATCGTCTACGTCTAGAATAGAAGACATAGTCAACAAAGAACAAGTTTCTATAGTTGATATAAACAACAGTCTTAACAATTGAAAATCACCTAAAAAACCAAAAGATGACATTTATATCAAATCTAAAGGAAGTTTTCATTTTTTGAGCGACTCACATCAAGACACTAGAACACATTATTCCTTTGAATTCTCAATTTATGACCATAAAACTTGTTTCAGAAAGAAATTTAAAATATAACATAGTAAAAAATACATCTACATACGCTATGGCCTTGTCCAAGTTGGATTATCTTCACACTAGAGAAGGTCTCAATATGGCAGTATTGATATGCTTAAGAGATGTCAGATATCATAATTTCCCAAATTCTTTGCTTGGTATTGTAGAAACTAGCCTTTGCACTGGATCAATACATTTCCAAGGTTTTCTAAACCTCTCAATATCTCAAAGACCTTGGTGCCCCAAAAAGTCATTACATTTCCTACAAGTTATGCCCCTTCAAGAGCTGCTTGTTCTACCAGGTTACTAAACCTACAAACAAAATTGCAGGGAATCTGAATCAATTCAAATATTCCTCAACCTTTCTACACTAAACTGAAAGAAAGTTAAAAAACTAATAGATCTGATTCACCTCTGAAATCAATGTAGAGAAAGAAAGTTAAAAAACTACCAAATCTAATTCACCTCCGAAATCTCCAACATTTTCCCAAGTACAAGATATCAATCGCAACCCTCAACTTTTTGTTATTGAACAATAATATTTTCAAATAGGCAAAAGCATTTTAAGAAAAGATTTTTATTCCAGAGAAAACAGAAAAAAAAAATGAAATTGGTTTTTGAAAACATTTGATGTTGTCTCAAGGACAAAAATAGAGTTTGAGTTTTATAATTTTATTAAAAAACATAGAGTCCAATCCAAGGTTTTGTGTGGATTGAAAAATATGCTTTCGAACATCCAATAAATTATCCTTTTTCAAAATCTGTTAATGTCACTAGTAAAGTTATAGGTTCTTAGAATGATAGCGAAGGAAGGATAATTGAATCTATCCATCCTCTTGCTCAAGAGAGTATTTTACAAGTTAAAGGTACACATGTTAAAACTTCACCTTTTAAAATACAAAAAGATACACAAATCCCACCTTGTGCGAACAATATGAAAAATATCATAGAACAGAACAACTATCAAAGCCAATAGATGAGAACCAACAAGCCCCAACAAAAGATCCGATACATGTTCCAATTGGGCCTATTACGAGGGCAAGATCCAGGAAGATCAAAGAAGTACTTAATGAGCTAATTTAATATATATGGGTTGAATCTAAAGTGGTAATACCCAAGTTAGACCCAAATGATAATCATGGCTTAATCCATCTCGTGAAGGCAAGAAAATAGGCTTAGTCATTAGCTCAAATGGGCCTAGACATGAGACCCACGAAATTTTAATTATTTGTTTTAATTTAGGTCATTTTGTAAGGTATGAGTGCCAATTAGTATTTTTAATTTTTAGTATTTGTCTTTTAGTGAGTGTGAAAAACATCTAGAACTTCTTATTCTTCTAGCCTCCTCCTAGGTGTGAAAGGTCACCCACTATCTATGGTAGGGTGTGCCAAAGTTGAAAACTTTTTGTTCTCTTTGGCCATCCATAGGTGTGAAAGGTCACCCACTATCTTAGGTAGACTGTGCTTGACTACTCACTAGCCTAGGTTTTCCTTTATGTTAGTTGTCCATTTAAGAGAGTTGTCTTTCACGGGAAAAACACATTACTTGAATAATATATCAGATTGAGAGAGTTTTCTCATGAGTTCTTCATAGAACTTTTCCTTGAACTTATGAAGATTTTTTTGTGGCATTCAAACTCTATAAATTCGATTCGTGATTCCATTATAATATTTGAGTCAAGATTTGTTACTTTATATCTTCGGTTCGCGTTTCATTCATAAACATTGGGTCAAGGTTTTCTATCAAAAAAATTTTGTATTTTCTGTGTTCTTTTTTTTTTTTTTTTTTCATTTATAAATCTGGATTTTAGCTCGATCCTAGAAAAGATACCATAAATTGGTTTTTCAAGTCTCACTAATTCTTGGTGAAATTCGCATCATTTGGTAATCAAAGCACGATTCTAAAATTAGGTTTAATCTATTCTTATTTTTCATTGATTAATTTCTTTTATAATTGCATCTTAAATATCGTTCAGTTATTGTTTTAAAGCTCCAATTCAGTTCAGATCTTATTTAAAACTTCAATTTTGTTTAGATCTTGTTTAAGTCTTCAATTCTTTTCAGATTTTATTTAAGGTTGCTACTATCATCAATTAAAAAAAAAAAAAAACAGAACAAAGATCTAGCAGCCCGAAAGTGAGATTTACATTCTTCTTGATCTATTCCATAACTTATCATTTGTGTTCTCCTTTTTCGCTTTGTTGTCTTTCCTAAATCTCATTCTTAGTGAAGTAAATCATTGAAATTGGATTAATGCGAGAAATTCTGATTGAGATTGGTTAAGTTCGATAAAGAATTAAAAGAGAAAGATACGAGTAGAAAAAGGCGAAAGAGCATGAGTGACATACTTTGAGTGCAAATACGTAAGGGAATGTGTATGGACTTATTCTCTAATATTTTTCTTTAGTTTCAAAACATGTTTTCCAGGGGTAATACATCAAACAATAAAAGAGGGGAAGCGACATCTATCACGTTGCAAACTATGTCACAATAATTTGAATACATAAATGTGGTGTTTAACGAAATTTAGGATTGGATGGATAAGCAAGACGCTGCTATTGCTGCTTGGCGTGAGGGGCAACCCCAAGGAGTCCTTAATGCTAGAAGGCAAGAAAGTCGTGCACACGTGGAAGATTCTATTGGTGACCACGAGGATGAGTTTGAAAATGATGAAGAACAATCTTTATTGAACGGTGAAGGTAGGTTGGTACCAAGGGAAAAAGGCGTGGTGGAGCTTTTCGTAGAGATCCGAGATGGCGAGATGGGGTTGGCTGAAACCTTGGGAACGTCAAAATGAAGATATTGTCTTTCCAAGGGAAAAATGACCCAGAAACTTACTTGGAGTGGGAAAAGAAAGTGGAGTTGATTTTTGAGTACCACAATTACTTCGAGGAGAAAAAAATAAAACTTGATGTAATTGAATTTGTTGATTATGTGATAATATGGTGAGATCAACTTGTGATGAATAGAAGGAGAAACCATGAGAGGCCTATTGAGACGTGGGCGAAAATGAAGGCCATCATGAGAAGGAGGTTTGTCCCTAGTCACTACTATAGAGACTTGTACAAGAAGTTACAAAGTCTTAATCAAGGCTATTAGAACGTGGATGATTACTACAAGAAGATGGAAATCCCTATGATCCATGCTAATGTTGAGGAGGATAGAGAAGCTACAATGGTAAGGTTCTTGAATGGGTTAAATCGTGAGATTGCCAACATGGTGGTGTGGGAACAATATGTGGAGTTGGAGGACATGGTGCACATGACAATAAAGGTGGAACTATAACTTAAAAGGAAGAGAACTCGGCCATTTCAAAACCCGAGCTCCTCTACTTCATGGAGGCCGAATGGGAGAAAAGACAAATGACCTATTTCAAAGTCCAAAATAAAACCACCAAAAATGATAAATAATGTGCCCAATACCAACAAAGGTAAAACCAAAACCCAAACTCATAAGTGTGATATTAAATTTTTTCGTTGTTTGGGAGTAGGACACATGGCTTCATATTGCTCAAATAAAAAGACCATGATATATAGCACATGTTGATGGAGGAGTGGAAACTGAAAGCGAGAGTGATGATGACCAAGTGCTACCAGTTGAGGATGCTTGTGATGATGATATGGAGTACCCGGTAGAGGGAGAGTCACTTGTGGCAAGGTGCGCTCTAACTGTCCAAGTTGCGGAGGGTGACATGGAACAACAAAAGGATAATATTTTTCATAATAGATTACATGTAAACAATAAAGTATGTAGTATGATCATTGATGGGGGAGAAGTTGTACTAACGTGGCTGGCACTATCTTAATAGAAAAACTGAACTTATCTACCTTGAAACACCCTATACTATACTGTATAAGTTACAATGGTTGAATGATTGTGGGGAGGTATGGGTAAATAAGTAAGTGTTAGTTTCCTTTTCAATTGTGAAGTACAAGGATGAAGTATTTTGTGATATTGTTCCAATGAATGTAGGTCATATATTGTTGGGCAGGTCATAACAATTTCACAGGAAGGTTACACATGACAATTTCAAGAATAGGCATTCTTTGGTCAAAGACAATAAAACCTTTACTCTTGTGCCATTGACTATAAGACAAGTGTATGAGGATCAAATGAAATTTAAAAGAGAAAAAGAGTAAAAGAAAAAGAGAGAAACAAGTGAGTTTTTATGATAAGGCGAATGATGTCAAGAGTGCTTTTTATACAAACCAGCCTATGTTTGTACTTTTTTACATATAAGCTTGTTTTAATCCTAATGAAATTGACAAATCTTTGCCTAGTATTGTTGCATTTTTGTTGCAGGAATATAATGACGTGTTTCCTAATAAGGTGCCTAGAGGATTGCCACCAATTAAAGGAACAGAGCATCAAATAGATTTTGTGCCGGGGGTGACAATTCCAAACTGACCAACTTATAGGAGTAATTTTGAAGAGACAAAGGGACTTCAAAGGCAAGTAGATGAGTTTCTAGCCAAAAGAAGTCGTAAGAGATAGCTTGAGTCCGTGCGCAGTACCGATACTACTTGTGCCTAAGAATGATGGAACTTGGCATATGTGTTTTGATTTCTGAGCTATTAGAAACATTACGATAAAGTATGGACATCCCATTCTTAGGCTAGATGACATGTTAGATGAGTTGCATAGGTCATGTATTTTCCCAAAAATTGATTTGAAAAGTAGGTATCATCAAATTAGAATGAAAGAGGATGATTAATGAAAAATTGCCTTTAAAACTAAACATGGATTGTATGAGTGGTTGTTTATACCTTTTGGTCTAACTAATGTACAAAGTACATTCATGAGGTTAATAAATCATGTATTGTGTGCGTTTATAGACAAATTTATTGTGGTTTATTTTGATGATATTTTGGTGTATTGCAAGAGCTTAAATAAACATATTGATCACTTGCATTGTGTGCTTGATGTTTTAAGGAAAGAAAAACTATATGGCAATGTAAAAAAAATGTTCCTTTTGCTTGGACAAAGTTGTGTTTCTTGGCTATGTTGTTAGTGCGAAAGGGATTTTGGTAGATGAAGAAAATGTGAAGACTATCAAAGAATGGCCCACACTTAAGTTAATCACGGAGGTAAAAAGTTTTCATGGTTTGGCTAGTTTTTATCAGCGATTTGTTAAAGATTTCAGTACACTAGCCATAGCTCTCACTAAAATTGTTAAAAAGTCTGTAGGTTTTAAATGGGGGTAATGAGCAAGATCATGCATTTAATGAGATTAAAAAAAATATTATGTGGTGCTTCTTTATTAGTATTACCTGATTTTTCTAAACTTTTTAAATTGAGTGTGATGCCTCAAGAATAGGTATTGGAGTTGTTTTGATGCAGAAGAAGCTACCAATAGCATGCTTTAGCGAAAAGCTAAACGGAGCAGCCTTGAACTACACGACATATGACAAGGAGCTTTATACATTGGTGAGAATATTGGAGACTTGACAACATTACCTGTGGCCGACAGAGTTTGTCATACACACCAACTATGAGTCATTGAAGCACTTGAAAGGATAAGGTAAGTTGAATAGAAGGCATGCCAAATGGATGGAATTCATTGCAATCTTCTCGTATGTAATCAAATATAAACAAGGTAAGAAAAATATTATGGCTGATGCACTATTCAAAAGGTATGCCCTTGTTTTTACTTTAAATGTGAAGTTATTGGGATTTGAATATGTTAAGGAATTGTATACTAATGCTGATGATTTTTTATTTTTTTTAATAAAATGAGAATATATTAAAAGGGACTTAAAAACCTTCAGGAATACAAAGGAAATGAAGATATTAATGATGATGACTTTGCTAGTGTGTATGGAGCGTGTGAGAATATAGTGTTTGGTAAGTTCTATAGAATGGATGGGTACTTATTTAAAGAGAATAGATGTTGTGTGCCTAATAGTTCTATTAGTGAATTGTTTGTGCGTGAAGCACGTGGAGGTGGTTTGATGGGTCATTTTGGTGTAAGAAAAACTTGAGACGTGTTACATAAATACTTCTTTTGGCCAAAGATGAAATGTGATATGGAGAGAGTTTATGCTAGATGTGTTACGTGTTGGCAAGCCAAATCTAGAGTCTTACCATATGGATTATACACTCTTTTGCCCTTACCTAGTGCATCTTGGGTAGATATTTCCATGGACTTTGTTTTAGGCTTGCCTAGGTCAAGGAAAGGTAGGGACTCAATTTTTGTGGTTGTTAATAGGTTTTGTAAGATGAGACATTTCATATCTTATAATAAAACTGATGACGCAACCCATATCATTGATTTGTTCTTTAGAGAGATATTACGGCTTCATGGTATTCCTATGAGTATCATGTCTGATCATGATGTTAAGTTCCTTTGCTATTTTCTGAAAGTCTTGTGGGGAAAGTTAGGAACTAAATTGTTGTTTTCAACCACTTGTCCATCCGTCATCCCCAAACAGATGGTCAAACCAAGGAAGTGAATCGAATATTATCGACTTTGTTGCATACTATAATTCAAAAGAACTTGGAAAATTTGGAAGGATTGTTTTCCATTCATTGATTTTGCATATAATCGCAGCATTCATTCTACTATTGATTTTTACCATTTCAGATTGTTTATGGCTTTGATCCACTAACTCTTTTGGATTTGCTGTCTTTTCCAGTTAACGAAAGGACCAGTTTAGATGGTAAAAAGAAGGCTGAGATGGTGAAGAAACTCTATGAAAATGTACAACAACACATAGAGAACAAAAATGAGCAATATGCAATCAAATCCAATGAGAGCCGTAAACGAGTTGTCTTTGAACCGGTTATGAATGGGTTTGGGAGCACATGAGGAAAGAAAGATCTCCAGCCTATAGGCGGTCCAAGCTACATCCTAGAGGGGATGGTCCATTTCAAGTCCTTGAGAGGATTAATGATAATGCGTACAAGCTGGATATTTTAGGTGAGTATAACGTCAATGCAACATATAATGTTTCTGATCTTTTTTCGTTTGATGCAGGTAACGATTCAAGATCGAATCCTTTTGAACAGAGGGGGGATAATGAGAACCAACAAATACTAACAAAGGATCTGTTGTATGTTCCAACATAACTTATTACGAGGGCAAGATCCTAGAAAATCAAAGAAGCACTTAATGGCTAATTCAAGATATATGGGTTGAATCTAAAGTGGTAATAACCAAATCAGGACCAAATGATAATCAGGTCCTAATCCATCTCATCAAGGCAAACAAATGGGCTTAGTCATGAATTCAAATGGGCCTAAACATGAGACCCACGAAATTTTAGTGTTTTTTTTTTTTTTTTTTTTTTTTTTTTTTTTTTTTTTTTTAATTTAGGTAATTTTGTAAGGCGTGAATGCAAATTAGTATTTTTAATTTCTAGGATTTGTCTTGTAGTAAGTGTGAAAGGTATCTAGGACTTCTTGTTCTTGTAGCCTCCCCCTAGGTGTGAAAGGTCACCCACTATCTATGGTAGGGTATGCTAAAGTTGAAGATTTTGTGTTCTCTTTGGTCACCCTTAGATCTAAAAGGCCACCCACTATCTAAGGTAGAGCATGCTTAACCACCCACTAGCCTAGGTTTTCCTTTATGTTAGTTGCCCATTTAAGAGAGTTGTATTCCATGGGAAAAACACATTACTTGAATAATATATCATATTGAGAGACTTTTCTCTTAAGTTCTTCATCGAACTTTTCCTTGAACTTATCAAGAATTTATTGTGACGTTCAAACTCTATAACTTCGGTTTGTGATTCCAATATAATATTTGGGTCGAGGTTTGTTACTTTATACCTTCGGTTCGTGTTTCATTCATAAACGTTGGGTTAAGGTTTTCTATCAAAAATATTTTGTATTTTTGTGTTCTTTCTTTTTTTCGTTTATAAATCTAGATTTTAGCTCGATCGTAGCAATGACACCATAAATTGGTTTTTCGAGTCTCGCTAATGCTTGGTAAGGTTCAAATCACCAACACTTTATAACTATAGGAGAATAATTATCTAGGATAAAAAATTGTTCAACAAGGACCAAAACATGCCAACCATTGAAATAATCCCTCTCTTTGTTAAAATACCAAAAAAAAAACACCAAAGAATTATCTAGTGATGATAATATTCTTTAAAAAATAGACAAAAAACGTAAATAGCTAGATAAACTATGTCTACCAGAATCACTCCATCCTATGGCAGAAAGAACAAGAACTATAGGCATATTAGATAATCTATCAGACTATACATTGGATATTAAGTGACTAGAGAGAAACTTTCATCAAAATGTAGAAATTGGAGTCAATAATATATCAGGATATACAAATAGGAAGAATGTCTATCCCCAACCTATATTTCCAAATATGCAAATAGAAGAATGTTCATAATTCCATTAGACCTCTTACCATGGAGGCACTATTTACAAATGGAATATAGATGGAAAAACATAATATCATATTCTAAACACCTTACAAGAAATGATAATAATAATTACAACCTATAAAACCAAACAACAATATACAAATAAAGTTGTTGCTCATGTCCTTATACAGGACAACTAAAATGATAGTGGGATCGTCTCTTAACAATTAAAGAGAGATGTTGTACTCCAAGTAGTAAGAATAGCTTCAGATGGAACCACCATAAAAAACGAAGAAGGATATGAAATCTTAGGAGATCCATCCAAAGTCAAAGACAAAACCTCTTAAATCTTAACCAAACTATGTTACAAAAAATTACAAGATTTAGATTGTACAGAGATGTCTTCCTTACCAAGTTTATGATGAGAGATGATTGCAGACAACCACTTTGCAAAGAAAAATTTATCACGGGATTAACTCTACTCTTCGTTCAAAAAGTTAAATCAAAATTAATTGACTAACACAAATGAGACATCTCTTATCAAAAAATTACATTTGGTAATATCATCAATACTATAAACTCAATAGGCATTGTACTTTGCACTTACCTTAGATATATTATTTTATATTTTATATTCTCCTAGAACATCAAACAAATGAGAAATATCTAAGACTCATTTGTCTGTCCTGTTTTACAATATATAATAACTTGGTATATATTTTTGTAAACAAATTTTGTTTACATATTTAAGGAAATAACTTGTTGACTCTTTATATTCTTTCCATTCTTCAAAACTTTCATTTCTCTCTCAAACATTAAATATTTTAAATGGAGAAGTATCTAGCTCTTTAATTCTCTCTTAATTATTTTTTAAATCTTTTTTTTTTTTGTTTTTAATTCAAAACAACTCAAATTCTGTCACCCCATATTTTTTCTTTTTTCTTATTGTTTCTTAATATTTTGTGATCTATATAATAAAATAGAAAAGAGTATACTTTCAAAATGTAGTTTTAAGAGATATTATTATCTACTAGATTTTAAAATAGAAAATAACTTAGTACACATTGTTTGTAAATATTTTTAAAATATATATATTTTCAAGAGGTAGTTTTAAACTCCGCCTGTGGGCACTTTATGCTTTATTCTTTGCATAGACGGTCCGAAGCTCGGGCAAAGGAGGAGAGCTGCATTAGGTAGCTGACAGCAAGTATATAACTTTGTCAGAACTCTTATGATATAAATCTGAATATATTAAACGTTGGGGCGTCCCCTACTAGCGACACACTATATTACCACCGCCCGATTGTAGTGAGAAATTAACAAGGGTGGGCTAAGGCATCACCCAGAAGCGACGCATCATGTTTTTGCCTGAATACGATGTCAAATAAGTAAGGGTGGCATTATGGTGGACAGGTGTGGATAAAGAAGCTAGTCATGAGAATCGGCTTAGGTTCACAACTTGGATTATGGGTACTTTGACGAGTAAGACCAGAAAATTGGTAGACATGATGAGTATAAGGAAGATTAATATTCTTTGCTTGCAAGAAACAAAGTGGGCTGGAGAGAGGTATAGAGAAATTGAGAGTACAGGGTGTAAGTTATGGTATACGAGAAATGACAAACATAGGAATGGGGTGGGTATTATGGTAGATAGAAATTTAAAGGATAACATGGTTGATACTAAGAGAATTGGGAATAGGATTATGGTTATGAAGGTGGTAGTTGGAGGGGAGGTCATTAATTTTATTAGTATGTACGCTCCCCAAGTGGGACTCCAAGAAGATGTTAGACAAGGATTTTGGGAGAATATAGAAGAAGTTGTTCAAAGTATACCTAACCAAGAAAAAATATTTAATAGGGGAGATTTGAATGGACATGTAGGGAAGAAAAGAAATTTTGAGAAAGTACATGATAGTTATGAATTTCGGAGAAGAATGCAATGGGTGAGATGATTTTAGATTTTGCTATGGCATATGATTCAGTTATTTTGAATACATGTTTTAAAAAATGAGATGAGCACCTTATCACATTTAAGAATGGATAGAGGAGTAGCCAAGTTTACTAGAATGAGGGATGGTTTAATATGTAAGGACTGTAAAATCATACCCGGAGATAGTATTTTTACCCATCATAGACTGATGGTAATCGATTTGAAGTTTTAGGGGTAAAAGCGGGAATTTAGGATAAGTAGGCATGCAAGGATATGGTAAAGAGATCTAAGAGATGAGAAGATGGAATTGTCTAAAGATAAAATTAGAAATGATGAGTTATGGAAGAGACATGAGGAAGTGAACAAAATATAGGGTGATATGGCGAGTCGTATTAGAGAGATAGGAAGAGAAGTTTTAGGAGTTTTTAGAGGAGGGGGACCATAATATAAAGAATGTTGGTGGTGGAATGAGAAGGTCTAAAAAGTCGTTCGTGATAGGAAAATAGCTTATAATGAATGGTAAACATATCGAAGCAGGGAAAGTTGGGAGAAGTATAAACATGCAAAAACAAAAGTAAGAAAAGTAATTCAAGAATCAAAATTTCGAGTGTACGATAATTTCTATCAAAAGTTAGATACAAAAGATAGAGAAAGAGACATATTTAAACTTTCTAAGCGACGAGAACAAAGTACTAGAGATATAGGAAGTGTCAGATGCATCAAAGACGATGATGAGAAGGTCCTGGTGAAGGATGAAGAGATTGTGGAACGATTGAGAAGTTATTTTATAGCTTATTTAATGGGAACAACGCTGAGGAATCTAAATTAGAGTTGCCTAGTTAACCTTCAGACATGATTTATAGGTTTCATAAGATAATCAAGGCTTCGGAAGTTAGAATAGCACTAAAGAATATGAAGATTAGAAGAGAATGGGGCCAAATGAGATTCCTACAAAGGTGTGGAAAGGTTTGGGAGATCTCAGGATCGAGTGGCTGAGTAGACTTTTTAATGACATTTTGAGGACTAAAAGAATGTCTGATGACTGGAAGATGAGTATCTTAGTGCCCATCTATAAAAAATAAAGGGGATGTTCAAAATTGAACGAATTACCGGGCATGAAACTTATGAGTCATATTATGAAACTTTGGAAGAGAGTGATAGAATATAGAATAAGACATAAAATGAGCATATAAGATAACCAATTTAGATTTATACCCAACCGATCAACAACTGAAGTTATCTATTTACTCAAGAGATTAATAGAAAAATATAGAGAAAAGAAGAAAAACGATTTACATATGTTATTTGTGGATCTGGAAAAGACATATGACTGGGTACCTAGAGAAGTTTTATGGTGGGTACTAGGAAATAAACATGTATCCAATATATATATTGCGGTAATTAAGGATATGTATGAAGGTATAATCACTAGTATTTGAACAGGAGGAGGCAATACTGATGCACTTTCTATTAACATAGGTTTACATCATGGATCATCTTTAAGTCTTTACCTCTTCGTTCTAGTGATGGATGAGCTCATAAAATATATTCAAGATAGGGTACCTTGGAGTATACTGTTTGCGGATGACATAGTACTTTTGATGAAAATAGAACAAATCTTAATACTAAATTAGAAAGATGGATAGAATCCTTAAAGTCTAAAGGTTTTAAGGCTAGCAGAAGCAAGACGGAATACATGCATTGCAATTTTAGTAATACCCGACGAGATGATGGTACGGTTAAAATTAGAGGTGAAGAGGTTCTAAAGGTTAATCATTTTAGAGATTTAGGATCAATGATTCATTACAATTTTAGTAATGCTTAACGAGATGATAGTACGGTCAAAATTAGAGATGAGAAAGTTCTAAAGGTTGATCATTTTAAATATTTAGGTTCAATAATTCAGAGTAATAGCGAAATCGAAAAAGATATTACTCATAGAGTCAAGACATGATGATTGAAGTGGAAAAATGTAGTTGAGATGATATGCGATTATAGGATATCATTGAAACTCAAAGGAAAATTCTATAAAGCAGCAACAAGGCTAGCACAATTGTATGGTTCAGAATGCTGGGCAGTAAAAACTAAGCATGTCCAGAAAATTGGTGTGACAGAAATAAATATATTACGATAGATGAGTGAGAAGACGAGAATATATAAAATTAAGAATGAAACTATTAGAGATAATTTAAGAATAACCCTCATCGAATATGAGAGAAAATCGTTTACGATAGTTTGGACATGTGCACAGAAGACCCATAGAAGCACCAGTTATAAAATGCGATTTAATTTAAGTTCAGGGAGTTACTAGAGGGAGATGTAGGCCTAAGAATACTTGATACAATATTATTAGAAGTGATTTGATGAGATTGAACCTGACTTAGTGGATGACCCTTGATTGTTCATTATGGCGTAAATGAATTCATGTAACTGACCCTACTTAAGTGGGATAAAGGCTTAATTATTATTGTTATTGTTGTTTAAGAGGCATTTTTAAAATAAGTGGACCTCATCCTTCTCATTTTCTCTATTTTTAATGGACAAGTATCAAAATCATCCATGTCTCTATTATTTACTTTTCAAGTCCCTTTTTTTTATTTTTTAATTCAAAACAGTTCAAATTCAACCACTTCATATTTTGCTTCTTTTTTATTTTTCTTTGTTAGTCATTTGATTTAAAAATAGATGGCAAAGATCAAAACTAAATTTGGAAAAAAATATAGATTCCTTCCCAAATAAAAATAAGGTGGGCCTCTTTCTCTCTCTATCTTAATTGGACTAGTATCCAAGAGCTCTAATTTGGAATGATGTGATTGTTTTTTTATAAACTCATGTATTTATCCTTCATTTGCTATAATTTTCTCTCTCCCTCTTCCTACCCCTCCTACCTATTCTCAATTTTTTCGGTTCTAGAATGTTGTTTTATCATATTTTAAAAAATTTCTATTAGTAAAATATATAATTTATTTTATCATAATTTTCTATTGAAAATGTTTCACTTTACAGTTGACAAGAATAGATTGAATTTTTTGCAAGTTTCCAAGTTTGAATTAGGAGTTGCATCTTCCCCAACCAGGTATACCATTAGAGTCAATTTTTGTTGTCCAAATGTTGGTGATCTATTAGTCTTTATTTTTTGTTAAATTTTAGTAAGATTTTAAATTCATTTCTTCCTAAAAATATCAATAAAAATTATAATGAAGTGATAAAACAGTCGAGGAAATCATGATACAAAAAAGTTACAATGTCCCTTATTCTTTGTTGGCAATGTGCTGGAGTAAAATTGAAAGAAATAATTCCGACTCTTGAGTGTAATTTGGGATTTTTCCTGTCTTGGTCTTCCAACAATTCATATAGTTGAATAGTTTTTTTTTTTTGGTTTTGTTTTTGTTTTAGTGACTTTTATTAGTAGTTGGCCATTTTTTATGTATATAATTTTCACAGTTTGTTTTTGTTTTCGTTTTTTTTTCTTTTCTTTTTTTTTTTTTCCTTTTTCTTTGTTGGTGTTGTTATTGTGCGGAAATTTGGATTTGTTTTGTTATAATTTCAGTTTATATTTTTGGGTTGGTCTTTTTTTTTTTTTTTTTTTTTTTTTTTCTTTTTCCTATTTTTGTATTCTATTTTTTTTTTAATACCCTTTTCTTTTATGTTTTATTTTCCTTCCTTTTTTTTTTTTTTTCCTTTTTCATTTTCCTTCTTTAAAAAGTAGAGTATAAAAATGTCCAAGTGGATGAGTCTTGATAAAATTGTCAAAAGTTTGATCGTCATAGTTGACTAAATAGAGGCAAACAATATTCTGGAGAATGTAATGACGAATGAAATAGCAATCAGTCTTGATATGCTTGGTGTGCTTGTAGAACATGTCATTTTGAGAGACTTGGATGACACTCTCATTGTCACAATAAATAATTGTATTGTTGCGAGAGGAAACTTCAATGTTACCAACTAACCATTGGGGATACTCTTCCATGGTATCCAAGGAAGAAACAATATCCTGTTGTAGAGCATTCATCAGTAGGATTTCCAGTATAATCAGCGTCTATGTGGGCATGTAAAATTGGAGAGGATTGTGAATGAGTGTCCCTTTGATGTATCGCAAAATATATGGAAGCACTAAGAAAGAAATAATATCATATCATAGAGTGTTGATCAGTGCAATCTCCAACACAATCAGGATCAGTGTAGGCATATAAAATTTGAAAGAATTGTGAAGAGAAATGGAGATCACGAAGAAGTATCCCCTTGACATATCGCAAAATATACAGAACTGTTAAGTAATGAACATTATATGGTACTAATAAGAACTCCGACCTAACGAACTACAATGTTTGGGCATATTATCATGAAGTATACCATACTACAACCAACTAACAATATAAATATTTGGAAAAAAATATATAATCTAACGAGAAATTCGAGTATTCGTCTCGATAGGAGTAATGATAGTCTTCAAATCAGTGATACAAACTTTAGAAAGTAGATTGGAGGTAAACTTTGCTTGCGAAATCAAGTGTCTATCTGTTCCACAAGAGATCTCCAAACCAAGAAAATATATTAGAGAGCGCGATCTTTTATCTTAAATTGAGTGCGGAGGAATTTCTTGAGATCTAATATGCCCTCAAGATCATTGCCAGTAATGATTATATCATCAACATAGAATAGTTGGAGCATAATGTGCTTTTTAGTCTTGAAGATGAAGAATGCAGAGTCATGAGAGCTGAAAATGAAGCCAAAGTAATAAATTTTGGCACTGAATTTGGAAAACTATGTAACAGGGGCTTGTTTAAGCCCATATAATGCACAACGGATGATATACATTTTGTTCGGTGGATGTTTTAGTCCTAGAGGAGGTTTCTTATATACCTCCTTAAGAAGATCGTCATTTAGACAGGCATTTTTAATGTTCATCTAAAGAGATTACACTTGGGAATGGCAACAATTGCAAGTAGAGCGTGGATAGAGGTAAGTCTGTCAATCGGGGAAAAAGTATCATCAAAATCAATGATAATACTCTCAAGTGAATCCTCTTGCAACAATGCGCATGTTGCAGTGCTCAATCGATCAATTGGAGTGGGTTTTTATTTTTGTAGACTCACTGACATATGATAGTATGCTTTTCTAATGGAAGTTCCAATAAGTTCCATATATATTATTTTTCTAAAAGTTGCAAGTTATTTTTCATTGTTTGATGTTAAAAAGGGTTACAACTAGCCTCTTAATAAGATTGAGGCTCATGCAAACACAATTAGTAGAAAAGAAAGAGTTTGGGCTACCTTGCTAGAATGACGGGGATTCTCTTGCTCAATAAGATGATGGTTAGGCTCGATTAGTGCAACATCTAATGTTATTAGGATGGACTCTAGAGAGTTGTCCTCAGGATTCATAGACGAAGAATGAACATGAGTACGAGTCAACGTGGAAGTTAGAGGATCTATTTGAATCTTAGTGACATTTGTGCTTGATGATCAGGAAATAAGTCTATGGATGGATTAGTGAAATATAGTCGGCTAATGGTAGAGGTAAAATAAAATTTGGACATGGAATAAACCTTCTTTAGTTTCCAAAAGATGGAATGGTAGAAACTACATAGACGATTAGAGATGAAATGTGAACATCGATATTCTGTGTTCAATTCCATATCATATGAAATAAGATAATTGAACTCAAGGTTCTAGTTTGGTATGCCCATCAGCCTGTAAAAGAACAATGCAAATACACCCAAAGACTTTAAGATATTGTAATTAGGATAGACTCTATGCAACCACTCGTACAGAAAACGATTTCCAATACGTGAAAGAACCCGATTAGTGGTACAGACAGTAATAGGAGCAATTTTTTACCAGAAGTACTCTGGACAAGGAGATAAAATGATGAATGCACAGAGAGTATCTAGGATATGTTGATGTTTATGTTCAGGTCAACCATTTTTGGCAGAAATACCATGAAAAGATCTATGGAAAAGTGTACCATACTTTCGAAGTGTAGCAATGAAAGATTGATCCTTATATTATGACATTTTTAAATCCAAATATTTTGATACTATGAGAGAATTGAATTTGACACATGGCAGCAAAATATGAATAGATTTAAGATTATTCAGAACACTTATGCATAAGGTATAATCATGTGTAACAAGAGTAATCATCAACAAATAATACAAAGTATATTGATCCCCTTATTGTGCCAGAAGGTAAGGGTCCCAAAACATCAAAATGGAGTAGATCAAAAGGTGTCACCAATAAATAAAAGATAAGTGTGTTGTTGAGCTTGCTTGCATGGAAGATAGTTGAGATGCTCAATAGAAACAAATTCTATTTTCGCACTAGAAAATAAACGGCATATACGTCCGATGGATGCATGACCAAATTGTGAGTGTCCAAAGGTTAAGGGAAGATGAATCAGATGATGGTAATAGCAATGGTAATGACGATGGTGATGATGATGGGCATGGTGGTGGTGGTTGTAATGTTACACAAGTTAATTAAGGGACAGTGAGCGGTGGTGGTAAGGATTGATTAGTAATGTGCAGACTAATAAGATCAAATAGACATCAAATTTTATGACTATTACCAAGAGTTTTTTTTTTTTCAAAGATCCTGGAAACAACAACCAACATTAGAAAATAATACTTCAAGTACCAACTAACAAAGATACCTAACTAATAAAATATTTAAATTAAGCTTTACTATGAAATATCCGTAAAAAAATATAATGATGTGAAATGAAAATATTCCTAGTGTGGCTAATTCACATATGAGAACCAATATAAAATGGTAGGAGCATTCACAGAAGATAATTTTAAGGAGACAATATTGGGATGAGTAGGCAAAATCAAAAAACAAAGAATAATTAATTGTAGTAAGTGAAAGAGTTGGAGAAAAATTGTACTAGAACTGGAGAGAAAACATTTAAAAAGTGAATCCAAACCCCTATAGATATGGAAACAATGGTGGAGTCAAGATCAGAACCCATATTGGCAGCAGGAACAATAAATCAAGGGCAGGGCTTGGGCATCGTATTTAGGAAAAAATGATTTTAGGGTTTTGAAATTTTAGTAAGAACATAGTGAGAAAAAATTAGCTCTTAAAATAATATTAAAACATAGGCAAAATATTTTGAGATAATATGCAATAGTGTATTGATATGGGTTAAGCCTATAGAATAAGGATACGTATAATAGTGTATGTATATAAAAAAAAATGATTATGGTTCGTACTATTCTCTAAATAAGTTAACTGCCTGAACTCATATATATATATGTGTGTGTGTGTATGGAGGGAGGGGACAATTTCTTGTAAAAAGTAAAGTAAGGTTGCGTACAATAGATTCTCACCCTTCTCCAAATTTTGCACATAATGGGAGTTTTGTAGTACCGGGCTATCCTTTTATATATATTGTATTAATAGAAAAATGTTATAAATCAAAATTATAAAATCAACGACGTGGAAAGACTAAATTATTTGGCAATTTGGAACCAAATCAGTCACTCTGCGACAGAGACTTAAATATTGTCAAAGTCTTCAAATAATGTCTTCCCGGTTGTACTCCACAACGATTGATATTTCATGTTCAGTTTTTCAAAGTTGACCGACCTTCTAGTCGTAGGCCCTCAAATTAACAAAAAATTCTCTATTTTCATTTTTCACATTTTTCAGGTCACTCTGATGTATGCATGACTAGAGGATCTCACCAAACTATGCATTTTTTATTTTTTTTAATCAACCAATAAAACAATGTTTGCTTGTGGAATCCGGTGAATACGTGTCCCAAGTTTTTATTATATATTTAAGTACAAAATGGGAAAATTATGTTTTTGATACGTAAAATTTGAGGGTGTTTACGCGGTCTCTAGAGTTTGTAAAGTTACACATTTAGTTTTCAAGTTTTATTTTATTTTAATCTAGTACAATTGTAAATTCGGTGAACAAAATTGGATTGAATTATGTTATTATGGGACTGTTTTTGCCAATTTCCTAAGTCTAAATTTGGAGTTGGTGTTTAAATGGACCCTAAAATTTTAGGCATGACAAATTTAGGTGGCGTTTGGTAACCGTTTCTGTTTCCATTCTAGCAGTGGGATGGGAATTTTGTTTTTTTCTTGAGAGTAGAATCGCGTTTGGTAACGATATTTTTTTTTTTTTGTTTTGGGAAAGGAATTGTGTTTGGTAACGATTTTATCATAAAATCTCTTTTTTTTTTTTTTTTTTTCGGCCTGCTGGCGGTGGCTCCGGTGCCGGCGATGACCGAACGGCGGTGGCGCCGGCGCCGGCGACGCCGGAAGGCAATGGCGCCCGCTGGCGACACCGGCCGGAAGGCAATGGCGCCGTTACCGGCGACGGCCAGAAGTGGCCGGTGGCGAACGGTGGTCGGCCGATAGGTGAACAGTGACCATGTGTTTTGGGAATAGAATGGAAATAATGAAAAATATTTTTTTTTTGTTTCTCATTTCTTAAGAAAAAAGTGGACACAATTCTCAAATGGGAATGAAATGGAAACGGAAATAAAAATTACCAAACGCTATTTCCAAACAGAATTCTAAAAAATCTGGGAATAGAATGGAAATTTCTGGAATGGAAATGATTACCAAACGGGGCCTTAGTCTCCCATGTTCTAATTTACCTTCAATTTAGTACAATTGAACATTTTGTTAAAAATATTGACCATAGTCATTAGTTTGGAGGTGTTTTTGTTATTTAATGCCTCTTGCACCTATAATATCATGAGCCCTTCTTGTACTCGTACATCTCATAATTATTGAGAATAAAAATATGTCTTATATTTCACCAAAAAATAAATTAAAATTCTTATATTTTATATGAAGCCTTTTGATTTTTATTTTTTTTAAATATTGTATTAAACTATGGAGATTAAATACTTTTACCATTATATTTTAATGAAATCCAATTAAAATTCTTAAATTTTTTATATAAATCGCTTTTGATATTTCTTATATTAAAATTATGACAATGAAATTTTTTACCTACATATATTAATAAAATATTAATTGAATTTTTAAATCTATATAATAAAACAAGACATAGTTCTAGGTAAGTCTCAATCACTCTTTATACTCCCATAAAAAACTGTCCAGATTAATTCTCTATATTATCATAGATATAATTTATTATTATTATTATTTTTTATTTTTTTTTCGTGTGATTGTTCCACTAAAAAAACATTTTTTATTTATTTATTTTTTATTTCCTTATAATTCCTTAAATTCCTAATAATTCCTTTCCTTTATCATTTGTTTCCTTAAAGTGATCGTTCCATGCCCAAGCTATCGCCGACCCATCTCTCCTTCCAAGCCGTCACCGACATCTCTCTCTCTCTCTCTCTCTGGCAATTACTCACCGCTATCTATGGAAATCGCTCAACCTTCCCAATCCCTCTCTCCCTCCATCGCAGTGAACGGTGAACCCTAACCATTGTCGATCCCCCTCTCTATCTCTCTCTGTGGAAACCATCGCCCCTCTATCTATGGAAGCTCCCTCTCTCTTCATGATTTCCTCTTATATATATATAGATAGTCTCAATACCCTCTCCAACTCATCTTGGCTTTTTTTCTCTCTCTGCCCCTTTCTAGGGTTAATTAAGGTTTGTACTCAAATTCGATCTCAGTTCATTTGTAGGGTTATTGATTTTGTGGTGATTGTTCTTCAATTGTTTGATTGAGTTGGAATATTGTATTGAGTATATACAGTTCATTGACATATGTACAATTTGGTGTATAATTAAACTCAATCATGGACAATTCCAACACTGTTTTGAGTAATACTATGTAGAATTACAACATTGTTTGATTGAGTAATACCAACATTCCAACATTTCATCAAGTATATACAGTTCAGTGCAGAATTATTGTTCTCCAATATTGTCAAATTGAATGAGTAATATTGACCGTGATACTGAGTACTAGTGATATTATTGAGTAATATGATTGAGTAATACTGACCGTACCTTCAGTCACTTCTTTTACTAATGATGATTTTGATTTTACTAATCGATTTTAGTAATAATACAGTTCAATTATTGCATAATTTCAAACAGTTCGCTATTTGTTTCGATTTTTGGATCTCCAAAAATAGTTTAGTTCTTCACTTGATTCTTCCCTATGTAGTTTATCTATTGGCTTATGTTTGCGATTTTCATGAATTTCGCTTTGACTTCTAGGGTTTTTTATTGATGAAGTACGGTACTTTATCACTTTGGTTGCTGAAGTAAAGTACTCGATTTTTTGTTCTATTCCTGATTTTCTGTTAATGTTCTATTATTGTTCCCGTTTGCCAAGTAGCTTCTATTCCTCGCCGCCCCTCACTTCTCTCTCCACTTTTAAGGTCTGATGGCGTCCCTCACCTCCAAAACACAGCGGTCCAGTGGTTGGTTTAAATCCAGGTTTTCTTTCTTCCTGTCTCTTTGCTGATCTATTGAGTGTATTTCTTTGAAATTTGATTTAGTTTTTTCTAAATTAATTTTTGTTCATTGCATTTGATTCTCGATTTTCTACATTTTATTCCAAGTTGGGTTTTCTGAATTAATGGTTGGATTTCAACTAAATTTTAGGTTTTCTGATTGATGCAATGGCATTTGGTCTGTGATTGATTAGTTTGATGCGGTTCATTTTTCGAATCTAAGGATTTCAAGGTAGCATGTCCTTTTTCTCCCTTTTTTTTCTATATCACATTGTGTTGCTCGATGAATAATGCAGAGATTAAGTGATTGCTAACTGTTTTAGTTTTAGAAACCAAAAAAAAAATAAAATCCAGAACAATTTTTTTTTTTTTTTTTTCAAGTTTTGCATTTGGTAACAATTTTTGTTTCAAGATTGTTTGTTTTTGCCGTTGAATTGGGAATGAAGTGGTTGATGTTTTTTGATTGAATCTACTTCCATTCTTTTTTCTACTTCCTGTAATTTTTTAATATTTTCATTATTTTGATTGTATTTATGAATTCAATTAAATTTAAGGTTTTTCCAATGATTTAGTTTGATTAGTGTTTTGGGTCTAGGAATTTGATTGCATTTGCTTACAATATTCTCATTTATGATTTAAGAAATATTGACTAGATCCATCTCTTATTATCACCCCCTCTTTGTTCAATTCATGTCTGACCAAAAGGAAAACATATGATTTCAGTGAGATGCTTGGGTCATAAGGGCATGTTTGATAAAAATAAAAAATAAAAAATGTGTTGCTTAAAACTAATTATATCAAACATTTAATTAATTAAGTTTGTTTGATAAATGTAATTAATATCACTTAATTTTGTATACAAATATGCTAATGAATTCCATTCATGCCTTTAGGCACGGGGTAACGCTAGTTATTATATAAATCTTGTATTATATTTTCCACAATTTTTAGTTAATTTACATTAAAATATAACGGTAAAAATATTTGTTCTCCATAATTATGAGATATATGAGTGTAAGAATAGATATAACTTCTTATAGCGCAAAAAGAAAGGGACACAGAAAATGATGAAGCCCAAAATTAAAGGAATCCGTTTAATTTTCCTAACAAAAAGCTGATTGGATCGAATTGAAGATGAATTAGAATATAACAGACCAAACGTGCCACTTTTAAAAACGTCGAGATCCATTTAAAAATTCACGTAAACTCAAAAGGGAGGAAATTGAAAAAAAATACCCTTATGCTAACAAAATTTTATCCATGTTAACGGAATTTTATCCATTTTTGTTGAAAGCAAATAAATCTTAAGGGACTAAATGTGCAATTTTGCAAATCTTAATGAGCACATAAATATTTACATCACTGTTTAGAGACTAAGGGTTTGTTTGATAACGACTTAATTTTTAAGTGCTGAAAATTTAAGTGCCGAAAATTAAGTGTTGAAATTTTAAGTGCTAAAAATTATTTAATTTACATAACTACTTTTGAATCAAGATAATGTGAAAAAAAAAAAAAAAAAATTGGGAACAAAACAATAAAATTAGGGTGCCATTTTAAAAAATAAAAATAAAATTATATTAAAATTAAAAGTAGAAATTAACCCAAAAATATGTAAATATTATGTATTTTTTTTTTTTTTTATGTAATTTGATTGCTTAAATAAAATTATAACAATAATTTAAATATAAAATAAAACTAAAACCATAAAATAATAAAAAATTAATTTAATTCTCATTAATCCTAACTCTAATTAAACCCTCATAGGGAATCAAGGGTAAAATAGTCCAAACATAATTTTTTTTTTTAAGCAGAAAATAATGGAGTGCATTAAGTAAAATGAAATAAAATAAGTAAAAAGACTTTGACTTAATTTTTTACTCACATTTTAACTTAATTTTTAAATTAACTTAATTAATTAAGTGATACTAATTACATTTATCAAACAAACTAATCAATTTTTAAGCATTTATCAATTAATTAAGTGATACTTAATATAATCAATTTTTTTAAGCATTTAATTTTTTTTATCAAACATGCCCTAAAGCTACAATTTTTCCGTCCGACCTTCATTCGATATCGAAATGTATCGTGTATTGCAATATATATATATATATATATATATATATATATATATATATATATATATATATATATATTGTAATTTTTATTTAATTGACTTGTATAAATTTTTTTTATGCCGCAAGTTAAAAATATTGATTGTATTAAGACTCCATTTGCATATCAGGTGTAGAAAATAAATTGTGTTAAATTAAACAAATAAAAAATCCATATTAAATTATATTACAATAATCACACTCAAATTAAATTAAAAATAACCCAACATTATTAGCCCATAACCCAAACCCAACAAATAAAAATTAACTCTAGCCTAATCTTAACAAATCAGTCCAAATAAGTTTTTCGCCTATATTTCTTCTACCTGTGATAAATATGGCATAGGTGGAGTGTTGTGGCATTTTGCCACAACAAATGCCACAGTTGGAGTCCTATTTTTTGTCGAAAAATGACAAAAAAACAATTATTTATTTTGACAGAAATGATATAAAAAACAATGCCACATATTGAATGATTTTGAATGAAAAATTTAAAATTCCAATATCCAATTTTTACATTGTAATGTAATATTGCTCAATGCTAACGCGCTGTAATAAGCCAATTTTTTTTTTTTTTTTTTCAGGAAAAAGAAAAGAACACAAATAGCCTAAAGCCCTTCAGTCTGCGACTCCGCAAGTCTGTTCTTTTATGAAATTTATAAATAAAAAATTTAATGAAGGAATATTTCAAAACAAGTCCTATTGCTCATATACTATTCTATTATTATGGGCTAGGGCCTGCTATCCTTGTAAACTTGGCCCAACATTTTGTCCAATGGGCCCGAATTTCTAATGGCCTCCAACTAGACACCATTCTTCTATTTCAATATCCACGCTGAGTTTTTTTTTTTTTTTTTTTTGTTTTTTTCATAGACTCCAATTTTTTAGGCATACTATTCGGCTAATTTATTAGCTTATTAAATTTAGCTCAAATTCAAAATTAGATTATTTTATTATTTTTTTCTTGATATATCTACAAGTGTCCCTTTACCCACAAAGTGAAAAACTATCTCGTTCGGAGTATGTAGTTGTCCCTCCCAGCAAGTGCTTTTCCGTAAATTTAAATCCCTAACCTTGTATTGGTAGATTATTTTATTATCAAATGCCCATTGTATGATGAACTTATTATGTTATTCAATTTTTTTTGAGGAAAAAATAAAAATAAAAATCAATTTCTATGATTATTTTTCAACTATAACATTTATTACAACATTTTATCACACAATATTTTAGAGAAAATGACAGAGATTTGGTAAGACGATTAAAGCAATCTTGCACCCGAGAGCTAAAAGCCTGATGCTAGATTACCTTGAATATGAAATAATACGTCTTTCTTCCTTTGCAATCTTTGTAATGACCGGAAGAGCATTACTCCCTTTCATATTAAGTTCATTTTTGGAGTACCAATATTGTGAGTTGTATTTAACAAAATTTGTTTCGTCTCCATTTTCGTTGCAGCATCGCTCCTTTCAAGATTTTGCGACAAACTCAATCTGAAAGAAGAGGATAGGATATTGTAGTTTGTTTTTTTTAGTAATTTTGCGTACAAATAATTTGATACATATGGACGTGAGTAAAGTCGGGCTTCCTTCACGTGTCAGCCATTAAGGTCTTATCCGCCACGGCGCCATCGCTCATACGATCCCGGTGTATAGGCAGCCCGGGATGATCACTGTTCGGCAGCCCGTTGGAGGACGGAGTGCCCAGACCTACCTGGCCCGTCACCTAGGCAGGTCGGACGCCGGCCTCATCATCAACAGTAATGGGCCTAGGGCCTAGCCCCATAGCTCTAATTCGCCGTGCCGCCCACGCGCCTGACTGCTTATCGATGATCGAGCACTAGTCTCTCACGGACAAATGGCATGGGCTCGGCCTCAAGCCGCTAACCAAGCACTTAGGGAGCGGGATCTTGACCCCCTAGTCGCTTCGGCAACCGTCTCGAGATCAGCTCGCGTACGGTGGTCAGAGGACCAGCCGGGATCATCGCCAGCACGGGAATATAGTCGCCGTGAACGTTCCGAGCATCGATCTTTTCAAATCAGGGAGGTGAACTCCCACTCCCCACCACAAGCTTGCAGGAGGGAGCCCAAACCTGCCGCTAGTTAGATTGTCGCCCCGGAGAGGGTGACGACCACAATGGAGCGACGCCTGGCAGAGATGGAAGCCGCCCTCAGTCTTATGCACAACACCAGGGGTGTCCTCGGGCTTCATACAGGAGTCTGGTCTCCCTTCACTTCGGAAATCATGGAAGAGGCGGTTCTGTATCAATTTCCCAACCCCCCGGCAGCCCAGTACGACGGGACAATCGACCCACTGGATCATCTTTCCGTGTATGTTTCCCACATGAATGTACATGCTGCCACCAATGCCATAAGGTATAAATTCTTTCTTCTCAGATTAACTGGCCCGACCAGATTGTGGTTCAACGACCTCTCACCGGCCTCAATCTCCACATTCCTCTAGCTCGAGCAACAGTTCATGGAGAGATTCAGTCGATCACGTCGCAGGCCGAAGACTGTATCTCACCTCATTTGCGTTAGGTAGGAAGAAAGTAAGAATCTTGCCGATTACATGCACCGATTTTGGATGGAGTCCCTCACATGTGTAGGAGTTTCTGATGAAGTGGCGCTCAATGCATTCATTAGCGGACTAAGGCATTAGAGGCTCCTGTATGACTTGAATTCCAGACTGGCCTCCAGCCTCCACGAGACACTTGACCTCGGCGCCAATTTCTACAAAGTCAACCTCGTCGACAAGATCACGAAAGAGAAAGAAGACCTTCTCAGGAAGAAGTCCCGAGCCGATGAGAGAACGAGTTGATCCCAAGCGTCGAGGAGACTCCAAGCGGAGAGGAGGTTAGGCCCGCTGCCCAGAGACCGGAGGCCGCCATTGGGTCCCCGTCAGGTCTTTTATATTCCCCTAACCACTTACGTTGCGACCATCTTCACTGAGAATGCCAGAAAAGACCTTTTCTTGGACGAGTCTCCCTATAGAGGAAAGCCGCTCGGTAAGTCGACTGATAAATACTACGACTTCCATAGGAGCAATAGTCATGCCACTGATGAATACTTCTAGCTGAAGGAAGAAATTGAAGCCCTCATCCGCAGAGGCTACATCGGGAGTCACGTTCGCTGACCTGGAGAGGATCGGGTCGGCTCTAATGACCGTCGTGACGGACGCTAAGGACATCACTGGAAACGTAATGATAACTGAGCTCAACCCCATGGTGAATGAGCCAGGGACAACTCCGATCTGAGAGTCGACGGCGAATATAAACGTCATCCACAGTGGCCTGGGTTTCAGAGGGGAAACGTCTTCTTCTCGGAAGAGATACGAGGGCAAGAGTAAGAGGAAGGCGGTCCAGGGCGTCTATGAGGTTAATACGGTAGATACAGCCTCCCACAATGTTATCTCATTCAATGAGGCCGACCTGAAGGGAGTACATGTTCCACATGATGACGCCCTAATCATTGCAGCCTTAATCAACCATTTCAAGATAGCGAGGATACTAGTCGACGGAGGCAGCTCAATAGATATTCTCTTCAAAGGAGCCTTCGATAAAATGGGCATAGAATCAAGTTCTGTGCAGCCCATCAGATCCCTGCTCATCGGATTTGGTGGCGATGTGGTCAGTTCGGTTAGTTGGGTATCTCTGCCCGTCACCGTTGGTTCTAGCCCTGACGTCGCCACCATTTGGTCCAAATTCCTTATCATTGACAGGCCATCTCCGTACAACGCAATCATGGGTCGACTCACTGTGGCAGCCCTTAAGGCTGTATGCTCCCTCTATCACCAAAAAATGAAATTCCCCATGGATTTGGGGGTAGGGGAGGTACAAGAAAACCAAGAAGCCGCGCAGTCCTGTGCAAGAAAGGCCTTGGAGAAAAAATAGCAATTACAATTGGAGCCCGAGCTGTGTACCCCTCGTTTGGATGGGGAGCTCGTGGTTCTCGCTGACAGGGTGGAGCCCATTCCGATCGACGATCCGTGTGACAATGAGCCCATCCCTCAGCCCCACAAAGATCTGATTGACGTTCCCATTCATTCCGCTATCGCAGAGAGAACAATGAGGGTTGGAGCTTGGCTAAGCTCGAAAGAGCAGTCCGTCCTCATTGAGTTGTTGGTAGGAAACCATGACGTGTTTGCCTGGTCTCACAATGAGCTTTTCGGTATCGATCCGAGTGTTGCCATACACCGGCTGCACGTTGACGTTCACCACCTACCTGTTTTCCAAAAGAGAAGAAAATTCCACCCAGACCGGCAGAAGATAATAGAAGAGGAGATGGATAAACTTGTCAGATCGGACATCGTGAAAGAGGTCAAGTTTCTGGACTGGCTCGCGAATGTCGTGCTAGCCACCAAGGCCAGCAACAAATGGCGACTTTGTGTCGATTTCAAAAATTTAAATAAGGCCTGCCCAAAAGACTTCTTTCTACTCCCGAGGATCGACATTGTGATCGACGCTACGGTGGGGCACGAGCGACTTAGCTTCCTTGATGCTTACGCCGGCTACAACGAAATCCCCATGTATCATCTAGATAAAAGCAAGACCTCTTTCATCACCGATCGGAGCACTTACTGCTATAAAGTCATTCTCTTTGGCCTCAGCAATGCCGAAGTGACCTATCAAAGGCTTGTCAATAAAATGTTCAAGGAAGAAATCAGGAGCACGATAGAGGTGTACATCGACGATATGCTCGTGAAAAGTAGCCGGGCTGAAGACTACCTCCACCACCTCCAGGCTTGCTTCGACAAATTCCGAGCTCACCGCATGAAGCTGAATCCGAATAAATATATTTTCGGCGTGTTCGCTGGTAAGTTCCTAGGCTTTATGGTCTCCCAACGCGGCATCGACACGAACCCCCACCAGATCAGCGCGGTGCTTGGCATGACCCCTCCTCGAACTAAGAAGGACGTCCAGATACTAACAGGTCAGTTAGCCGCCCTGAACCGGTTCATTTCTAAGTTTTCCAAAAAATGCCTCCCTTTTTTCAAAATTCTCTGGGAAAACAAGACATTCGAATGGATCGAGGAGTGTGACCGCGCCTTCGAAGAGCTGAAAATGTGTCTCTCGTTGGCTCCCCTACTCACTACGCCCCAAAAGTTTGAAGACCTGCTCCTCTATATTGCGGCCTCCCCGATAGCCGTCAGTGCCGCCCTAGTCCAAGAGGACGCCGGTGTTTAGAGCTCGATCTACTACTCAAGTCGTGTCCTAACTGATACAGAGACAAGGTACACGAAATTCGAAAAACTGGCCTACGCCCTCTTGATCGCCTCGAGGAAGCTACGCCAATACTTTCAAGCTTACACAATTACGGTGCTGACTGACCAGCCGTTGAGGCAGATCCTCCACTCCCCTGACATCTCGAGGAGGTTAATGAAGTACAGCCTGGAGTTGGGCCAATTCCACATTGAATATCGCCCTAGGACGGCAATCAAGGGACAGGTCTTCGTTGACTTCATAGTTGAGCTGACCTTTCCCGAGGAGGAGACTATCCCTGACCTAAGTCATCCCGAGCATATCCCTGAAAGCCCGGGGCGGGCCGGAGTCTTGGAGGAGCTGACCAAAGCCCAAGATGACCTCGGACCTGACTCGTGGCATCTCTTCACTAACGAATCCTCCAATCAGAACGGCACGAGGGCTGGCATGGTTCTCGTGGCCCCAAGTAAAGAAGAGATCGAATATGCCCCCAGGCTCGGATTTCGAGCCACAAATAACAAGGCCGAGTACAAAGCATTATTGGTCGGGCTTTGACTAGCCCGAGATTTTAACGTAAGATCCCTCTTAGTATTGTGCGATTCCCAGCTCGTGGTCAATCAGGTCAACGATGATTACCTCGCAAAAGGCATGAGTATGGTAGCCTATCTAGAGAGGGTAAAAGACATGACAAAGCTTTTCGAGAAGCTGAAAGTCACACAAATACCCCGAGAAAAGAACAGGCATGCTGACGCCCTGACTAACTTGGCCTCCGCAGTCGAATACACACTCAAGAGGACGGTACCCGTTGAATTTCTCGATGAGCCGAGCACGGCCTCCTCGGACGAGACTACAATTATATGCGCCCTAAGTACTGAGCCGACCTAGATGGACCCCATAGTGAGCTATCTTACCAACGGGACGCTTCCTAGCGACCAGGCTCACTCTCAAAGAGTACGGTACCAGGTAGTACGGTACGCCCTTATCGACAATGTTCTTTATCGAAAATCCTTCTCTGGTCCGTATTCCTGATGTCTCCGACCTGATAAGACCGGCTACGTTATGAGGGAAGTCTATGAGAGGATTTGCAAAAATCACTCAAGGGGCATGTCCTTAGTTCAGAAGCTGCTCCTGAACGAATATTATTGGCCCAAGATACTGGAAGACGCGGGGGAATTCGTAAAAAAATGTGACAAGTGCCAGCGATTTGCCATACAACCTTACGCCCTGCTGACCAAGTTGGTACTGATGTTCAGCCCGTGGCCGTTCGTCCAGTGGAGTATCGACCTTCTTAGCCTATTTTCCCGGGGGACCGACTAGAGAAAATTCATGGTCGTCGCTATCGACTACTTTACTAAGTAGGTTGAGGCCGAGTCATTTGCGACAATCACCAAGCAACGAATTCGAGACTTCGTGTGGAAACGCTTGATTTATAGATTTGGCATACCAAGGGCTATCATCTCCGACAATGGAAAACAGTTCGATAACGACTTGTTCGCCGAGCTGTGCACCGGGCGAGGGATCAAAACAAAGTTCTCCTCACTCGGCCACTCTCAGGCCAATGGACAGGTTGAAGTCACTAACCAAACTATCTTACAAAATTTGAAGACCAGGCTGGACAAATCAAAAGGGTTATGGGTGGAAGACTTATATCCCATACTGTGAGCTTATCACACAACAGCCCGAACCCTGACCGGAGAGATGCCTTTTGCGAGGACATTCGGTTCAGAAGCTATGATCCCCGTAGAGGTCGGTATACCGTCTCCCCGCACCACCCGCCCATTCGACCTAGCTGAGAACGAGGCTGGTTTGGCTTTGAGCCTTGACCTACTCGAAGAAAGGAAAGAGCGAGCTCAGGTCCATCAGGCCGCCTACCAACAGAGGACGACCCTAAACTATAATCGCCACATACGTTCTCGGACTTTTCAGGTTGGGGACCTCGTCTTGAGGAAGGTCACCCTAGCCAATAAGGAGAAAAATGCCCGGAAGCTAGCACCAACCTGGGAAGGTCCCTATCATGTAGTCAGCATAGCTCGGCCTCGCACGTATAACTTGGAAACAGAAGAAGGGGCACCACTCAGGCACTCCTGGAATGCTGAACACCTCAAGCGCCACTACAAATCCGATGACCAAAGTCCATAAAACTTGTCCTAGATTTTGTATTTTGATCTCACAAGAGTTGTAATGGAAAAGGTTGCAATCAATGAAAAGGGAAACGTTTTCGGTTCGATCAAAATTCTACTTTTTGCAAAATAACGCGCTTATGGATCGGACCCTGAAGAAGATCATTCAGCTCAGTAAAACTGAGCTCGATAGATCATCTGGGGTAGAAACGATCCCAAAACCCCTCTCTCTGTAAGGGCGAAACTGATTCGTCCCCAGCCAAAGGCCGGAGGTTGGTCGGGCTCCAACTATCAACCCGGGCAGAGGTAGCTCTCTAGCCTCGGGAATAATCCATGGGTGATACGAAATCAAATGCCGCACCATGAAGAAGATCGACAAGCTCAAAAAATTGGGCTGGTCAGATCTTTTGGGGGGCAAAATTAACGGAACAAGTGGTGAAATTGTGTCGGTCACCCATAAAAGATGACCTCGATAGCTCGCTCACGACAAACTGGCTTGATCGTCTGGGGGGAAAAGTGACCTGCATTTTGAACAAAACACCATCTACAGCGTGTTAACTGACCTAATTGCCCTGTCCGGTAAGACACCAAGAAAGCCTGACTCACACAGGCTTACTTGGCTGCTGGGGGGCAAAATCAAAAAGCCCTGTCCGAAAAAGACCCCAAGCAAGCTCGGATGGCATGGGCCCACTTGGGAGTCTGGGGGAAAAAATGAAAGAGCCCTGTCCGACAAGACACCAAGCAAGCCCGGAGGACATGGGCTTACTTGGTCGTCTAGGGGGCAAAATCAACGAAATTCTACCTACCTCATAAAGACGACCTAGAGACACCAAGTCTACTACAACAACTCGCTGAGCACGAGCTTCCCTAATCGACTGGGGGGAAAGGGTTGTGCAGATTGCTGGGCACAGGGCTCATGATCCATGCCGGAAAGTCTTAGCCACTTGTGATAATAAAATATTTTTTTTTTCTTTTCAAAACGCCGCCAATTATCTAATAAAACAGACACAAGAGAAGGAAGAGAAAAATGATATTATATTCAATTCAGTCAAATTTACAAAAGTGGTTGGGCTGGTGGACTGCTCGGCGGCGGCCTCCTCCGTGGTCTCTTTCTCGTGAATTCCGAAAGGGTCGACTTGACTCGGTCTCCGGGATGGCCAGTGTAGCGCCCGGGGGAACATCCTACATCACCTAGGCTTCAGCAATGTCCTCGCTGGTTAGTTCGAGGCTTAGTTTAGTGTGGTCCACCTCCGAGAACTACTAGCGCAAGAAGTTGCTCGCTCCCTTGATACCGAGCCCGTTCACGTTGACGGCGATGCGGTCTCAGAGCTCGATGAATTCTTCGCTTTGCTTGTACAGGTCAATCGCGTCAGCCCGGGCCTCATCACGGGATTTCTCAAGCTCGCCCGCTTGGTCTCTTCGAAGCTCCTTAAGCTTTGTCCGAGTCACGTGCTTTGCTCGCCTGGTGATAGGTGTGATCCACCTATGTATTTCCAAACTGAATTAAGTTGGTTTTCGAGTGTTTATATAGTATTTTATTATGTTTTAATTACTTTTCTTACTTTTTGTATAAATTAGGTGTGTGGGGCAAAAAGATAGAAAAATAGAGTAAAAATGATGAGATCAAACCAAAGCAGACGAAGTTACGGCGGATAAATAAGCAAGAGGCAAAAATCTGAAAAAATCCCACTACCTAGGCGTCCAGACCTTCGCCTAGGCAGTGAAGAAGCTGAGAATGACAAAATGCTGCTGACTAACCTCGGCCTAGGTGAAAATTCTACTTCCTAAGCGGAAATCCCCTCGGCCTAGGAGGAAATTCCACCGCCTAGGCGAAAATCCAACATAATATTTTTCTTAGTCCACCACCTACTTCTTCTCCTAGGCAATCAGCCAAACCGACCTACCTCTGTCTAGGCGGAAATTCCTTCGCCTAGGTAGAAAACCTTTGCACAACCTTGATATTTATTAGATATTTTGAGATATTTTGCCTATAAATACCCCTATCTTCCCCTTTCTCTGGCCTCTCTTGCATTTTTTATCCCCTTAGAATATATCTAAGGGTATGTTTAGGAGTTTTAGAGGTGGAGCTCACATCTCGAAGTAGAGAAGATGGCAAATCGATCGTTGAGCGTTCTTAGCGGTTTATCTTTGGACGAGGCTAAGTTCTTCGATTGTTTTTCCTTATTTCTTTATATGAGGTTCATGTGAGCATGTTTAGCTTTATTTATATGTTTATACGGTTATGACCACGAGTTAAACATGGATTGTAGTAGGGATTAACACTTAATTTATAAATATGTTGTTTGGATGATTTCAGTATTGCGTTTATGTTTGTTCTTCATAGTTTGATTGTGTTTATCGTATTGTTTGTTTATCATGATTAGTTAGATAAATGGAGAACACGGGGTTTTGACAAACCCCAGATTCGGATTTGGGTAAACAAATGCCACGATTCTATAACTTGGTCGGGGTTTGAATTGTGGACAATCGATGACGTTAGGGCAAGACTCACGCGACCTATGGTCATTAAGACGTTGAGGGGAACTTCTTCGTTGACTCGAAGTCACGTTATATCCCTCGTCTTACACTCGGGAGAAGTGGCGAGGGAGTTTTCGAACGGAGATTGTCGATAGGGTAAATACAACACACGATCCAATGACCCTGTCGGGATTTGGATTGTGTGCAATCAATAACGCTGGGTGAGACTCATGTGACCTAGGGTCATTAAGACGTTGAGGGGGATTTATTTGTTTACTTGAAGTCATGTATTCCCCTGTCTTACACTCGGGAGAGGTGGCGGTGGAGTTTACGTACCGAAGTTATCAAATAGGTCGAACACCATAAAAGTGAGTAAATCGAAATCGAACACGTATTTGTAAACACGTTAATCCCTAGGCAATTCTTCACTCTAAAACATATTAGTATATTAATGTAGTTAATTTAGGTTATATTTGTATTAGTTTAATTAATTAAATACATTTATTTTTCGCCTAGATAAAGTTAGGTTATGACAAATGCATTATTCGATAGTAACGACACCAATCCCTGTGGATACGATAACCTGATCTTAACGATCACACTATAATAAAACTTGGACCTCGTATACTTGCGAGTGTAAGTAGTGGCATAAATTCCGCACGCTACCACCTGGCCTCCTCGACCTTCTTCTCGGCGGCCTCCTTCTCCGCGTACAGTAGCTCGTTTTCCTCGCGGAGGTGGCTCATCTCGCCGGTCACCGGATCCACCTCCTTCTTGTAATCTTCCAGTAGTTGGATATCATTCTCCCTCTTATGTATAAGCCCGTCGACTGTTTGGATAGCCTGGTGTAGGCAAGCATCGGCCTCCAGCGAGGCAAACACCACCTGCACGGTCAACAACAATGTCGTTAAAAACTTAAAAGTTTCCAAAGTACTAAAAACTGACTGGGGAGAATCACTTACCGAGAGCGTGTGCCAATTCATGTCGGCGTAGAGCTTGGCATCTGACTTATTGGTGAATCTCCTTCTGTTTGCCGGTGGCACCATTTGCATCGCGAACTGCATCCGCACGCTGGCATTCTGTATCGTCGGTTGGTCGGGACGGAGCCCGATCTGGATGATTAATTCTATCGGTTCTTCTCCACCCCCATGTGGCTTCCCTTCTTCTTGGGCCGAGGTAGTAAGATGGCTCTTCTTGTGTTGGCTAGACGGCGCATCGGATGTCTCCACCTTCTTCTTTCCCTTGTCTTTTCTGACGAGTGGGGCGGGGTCTTATTCCGTGACCTCTTTTTGCTCGGCCCTTTGTAGCCACCGGGGTCTCAGCTCTTCTCGGTGTTGGGGCAGGCCTGACCTGACTGGCAGGTCCTATCTCTTCGATCCTCAGTCTGGCCGGTATGCTTTGGGCGGCCTACCGAGAGTTCACGTCTCTCTTTATCATATGGACTATCGTAGTCAGATCCATCACTGAAGAACAAGAAAACATATAAATCCAATCAGCAGGAAGAAAAATAAATCAAGTTAAACAAAACAGCCGGGACGAGCTCAACACACTTATCGTTTTGAGACTCCAGGTTCAAGGTCAACGCCGGTGGGGATGGGTTGCTCCAAAAGTAGATATCGAACAGACACGACATGAGTAGAGGACCAACATTTATAAACGGCGTCCTAAGGATCACCTCATTCTCTTGTAAGATCTCCGTGATGGGCTGACGCTTCCTAGTCACTGAACGGAAAAAGAAGCTCGTTAGAACTAAAATCGGGGTGAGGGGAATGAGGTCCGAGCTGAAAAGGCTTACCTAGATCTCCCTAGTGCCTATGGATCGAAAAATAAAATAACGGCTTCTCATCGGACTCCCACCCGGTACCTCCCAAGAAAAAGAACCCCGGCTTCCAGTCTTTAATGGAGTCTGGGTAGCCCTTGAGGAACTTTTGTTGGGCTGATAGGTAAAATCAGTCTTTCCCATCGGGCATGGCCTTCGCCAAGAATAGTATGTGAAATAGGTCGAGGGACGGTGTAATTTCCTTGGCCAAGCACATGATATGGAATGACACGATCATGCATATACTGTTGGGAGAGAGCTATGACAAACACAGACCCAAATCCCAATAGACCTCCCTCACCTAGGCGTGGATGGAAAATCGCAGCCTGACCTACAGTTGCTGGTCGTAAACCATAATAAACCCCTTGGATGGATCACACACTCGATCGTCTGGCCTAGCAGCCCGAAGCACCACCGAGCTGGGGATCGCGTAATTGTTATAGAGTTTGCGGACCACTTTCTTCGACAGCTCGGATTCTAGCCCCCAGACCGGAGCGCCCCGAGGAAGAGTACAGGACGATCGATGAGAAATTGAGCTCGCTTGGGGAGGATGCCTAGACGTAGACGGCCCAGTAGCCGCAGAACCATCGGTGAAGCCCGCCTCGTGTCCCGTCCGTTGAGACCCATGGGGCGGACCGGCCGCAGGGAGTGCCCCTGCCCAGTCTTACCCTAGAGAGTCCTTAGATGAAAATGTCCACTGAACAACGAGCTCTTGCTCACTTTCCAACCTGAAGGCCAGAGGAACAGCGGGATCCGACTCCTTCGTAAACGAGCTAAGCTCCATCTGGACGCTCGGGGAGTATGTGACTATCATATCTATTAAGGACGCGCTACTCCCTGACCAGCCGGCCTCAAAAGTAGAAGACATGAAGAAGACGAAGATGAAAAGGGAAGAAAAGAAGACAAAGACAGGAAGAGTACCATGCTCAAGAGGTCGGTGAGAGCTTTCGCCAAAATTTGGTAAGGAAATTTGAAGAATGGGTCGCGTATTTATAGGGTGTTGAGAAGTTGAAATGTTGAATCTCATCGAATGGCTCCCAGAATTCCGATTCTCGCGCCTTAACCACATGTCAGGCATCTGGATGGACTGATAGTCTAGCTTCCTCGAGAAGCCAAAAGGCACATTTGACATGTCAATCTAGCTTCTGGGAGATGCCAATGGATATGCCCAGTTCCACCGACCGCTCTCTCCTTCAAGCTCGGCTGCTCGCTCCGTGAGGCCTGACTGCTAAATCCTCAGCGTCTTATGTTCCATTTCCATACAAAGGCTTGGGCGGCAACTGATGTGGGTAAAATCAGGCCTCCTCCACGTGTCAGCCACTAAGGTATTATCCGCCATGACTCCATCTCTCATACCATCCCGGTGTATAAGCAGCTCGGGATGATCACTATTCTGCAGCCCGTTGGAGGACGGAGTGTCCAGACTGACCTCCTCGCTTGGGACTGACCTAGCCCGTCACCTCGACAGGTTGGACGCCGGCCTCATCATCAACAGTAATGGGCCCAGGGCCCAGGCCCATAGCTCTAATCCGCTGTGCCGCCCACGCGCCTGACTGCTTACTGGTAATTCGAGCTTAAGGTCTTAATCTTGTTTATGCTAATCACGCTATCGCCTATAAATAAGAGGTTTCTCCAATACTCTAAGGGGACAAGAAAACAGATCGATCAGATAGTTCGAGGTAACAGTAACTCTCCAGTTTATATTTTTCCCCGGATTCTTACTCTCATACTAGAGGGGACACGCCGGGAAAAACCCGGTCGTCCCTTATGTAGGTGACGATGAAGAGCTCAGCCCGGACAACGACAAAGAGCTAGTAAGGAAACCAAGACCTGGGCTTGGTCTCAGGCCAAATCAATCCTTCGACCTGGCTTCGGCATGTGAGTAAATAGGGTCAATACCCATCTCACCCCTAATCCGAGAGTGTTCGGACCATACTGCTGGTTGGACCAAATACCTCCACCAACACATATATAATTTTTAGATGATATTTCTTGTTTTGAAAATGTTAATATAATTGAGAAGTAGAGAATGAATCATGTATTGATATCATAAGAAAGATCCTTAGACTACAAGTTATACACATGTATTTATAGAAAAAGTAGGGGTTAGGATTTTGCTATAATGGGCCTTGTGGACCAAGCCCATTATTATATTAACATCCCTCCTCAAATTCAAGGCGGTAAGTGGGAGGTGAATTTGAGTTTGGAAATCAAAGAGTGAAAGTGTCCAAGTAGATGAGCCTTAGTAAAAATGTTTGCAGTTTGATCGGCTGAACTGACGGATTGTAGGCAAACTGTATTCTGGTAAATGTGATGGCGGATGAAGTAGTAATCAGTTTCGATGTGATTTGTACACTCGTAGAATATGTCATTGTGAGTGATCTAAATAGCACTCCTACTGTCACAGTGTAAGGTAGTGGCAGTAGGAGAGGAGATACTCATATCGGCTAGTGACCATCGAAGCCAGAGAAGTTCTTGAGTTGCATAAGCCATGGCACAATATTCAGCTTCAGTGATGGAGCGAGCAACCACAGTTTGTTTCTTACTACACCAGGAAATGAGAGAGCTACCCAAGAAGAAATAGTAACCAGTGGTTGAACGTCTATTGATGGGGTCACCAGCCCAATCAGTATCAGAATAAGCTTATAAGATGGGAGCAGACTGAGCTGAGAAATGAAGTCCATGAAACATAGTACCCTTGACATATTGAAGGATACGAAGAACAACCGAGTAATGAGCGGTCCGAGGAGCGGACAAGAATTGGCTGACCTGCTGAACAACATAGGTAATATCAGGGCGAGTGACAGTGAGGTATACAAGACTTATAACCAATTATCGATATAGAGTGACCTCCTGAAGAAATGAACCATCGAGTGGAGTAAGTCTCATGTTTGGCTCAAGAGGAGTAGTAGTGGTGGAGTTAGTGATCCCAGCCTTCGAAAGAAGATCAGAGGCATATTTAGCCTGAGAATAAAAACATCCATTTGTACCGGATGAGACTTCGAGGCCAAGAAAATAGGTAAGTACGCCAAGATCTTTCATCTCGAATTGCCTACTGAAAAACTGTTTGAGTTTAGAAATGCCACGTAGATCATCTCCAGTAATAGCCATATCATCCATGTACAGTAAAAGAAGGATAATACCGTTGGCAGTGTGGCGAATAAACAAAGTTGAATCATGATCACTAGATGTAAACCCAAACTGATGAATAGTAGTGCTAAATTTGGCAAACCAGGCACATGGAGCTTGTTTCAATCCATACAGAGCACGACGAAGACAACAAACTTTATTTCGAAAGGTAGCTAGGCTGGGAGGTGGATGCATATAGACTTTCTCAAGTAGGTCTCCATTGAGAAATATATTTTTGACATCCATTTGAAAACAGTCCACTTTTGAATGACGACAACAACAAAAAGTATATGAACAGATGTGAGTCTCGCTATTGGAGCAAAGATCTCTTCATAGTCAATGCCATATTCCTGAGTGAAGCCCTTGGAAACAAGTTGGCTTTATATCAGTCAATAGAGCCATCAGAAAGCATCTTGATCTTAAGCACCCATTTGCACCCAATAGGACTTTTCCCAGGAGGCAGATCCACGATATCCCAAGTATGAGTTTTGGTTAGGGCATAAAGTTATTCGTCCATTGTTTTTTACCAAAGAGAATTAGTACTAGCCTTCTTATATGATTGAGGCTCATACAGATGAAGTATAGTAGAAAAATAATGGAAATTATAAAGATGAGAGGAGTAATGAGTTAACTAGGTAGATCTGTGGGGGTAATTTGGATGATGGTCCTCAGAGAAAATCGGTGCATACTCATCAGACATAGGAATATCCTCAGGAACGACCGATTGAGTCAGAGGGGTGAGGTCAACTGGCGGTTCTAGAGCTAGAGCTGGATCTGGAGGGGTGAAATCAGCTGGTGGGTCAAATGTGGACTCGACAATACCTGAAACTGGGTCCTCAGGAAATAACTCAATAGATGGATTAGTAAAAAAAATCTAGAGTTAGGGATGGTAGACATGTCAAATGACCGTAAGGAATAGAACATTTAATGTTCCCAAAAAATGACATGATGAGAGATACGAAGAGTTTTAGAAATGGGATCCCAACACCGATACCCCTTATGTTACCATATCCAATGAAACAACATAGGTGAGCCCTTGGTTCCAATTTGTTATATTCATGTGGTTTAAGAAGAACGAAACAAACACAACCAAAGACTTTGAGTTCAGAGTAATTAGGAGACTTACCAAAAAGATGCTCAAATGGGGACTAATTTTGGATTGTGGCGGAAGGAACATGGTTGATTGTGTACATTGCGGTTAAGGCAGCCTCACCCCAGAAGCGCTCAGGACATTAAGAAGAAATAAGTAGAGCATGAATGATGTTAAGAAAGTATCTATGTTTGCATTCTTCTCGTCCATTTTGTTGGGAGATTCCAATACACAAGCGGTGGGGAAGAGTGCCATTTTTGTGAAGTAGGTTTAGAAAAACTCGGTCTTTGTATTCCATTGCATTGTCTGAGCAAAAAATTTTGATATTCTGAGATAATTGAGTTAAAACTGTATAAGAGAAATTGGAATATATTTGAAATAATTCAGATCTATTTTTTATAAGAAACAACTATGTATATCGAGAATAGTCATCCACAAATATAACAAAATAGCGAGCACCAGCCATTATTGCATGAGGAGAAGGCCCCCAAAAATCAGAATGTACTAAATTAAAAGGTGCAAGAGAAACAGTTTGACTCTCATTAAAAGGTAAAACCGATTGTTTTGCAAGTTGACAATGAATACAATGGAAAGACTCATGCTGAAATGAACCTAACTAACCACTAGAAATAAGAGAACGAAGGCAACTAGATGAAGTGTGACCTAACCGAGAGTGCCACAATTCCACGGGTAAGAGTATTGGAATGGATACGACTTATTGGTTTGGTGATGATGAGGATGGGACTTGGAGGTGAGTGAGCTCAAAGAGGCTTCCAACTTTATGGCCAGTCCCAAGGAGTTTTCCTGTCTGAGGATCCTATACACGACAACTAGTATAAGAAAAATACAAATCAAGTCCAAGGTCACATAATTGTCCAATAGATATAAGGTTGAGCATAAGCTTAGGGACCAAATATGTATCAGGAAGAAATAAATGAGAACTGTCAACATGTCCTGTATGGCTGACCAACATATTTGATCCATTAGCAGTGTGAATAGTAGGTGCATGCTCATCAGGGGTTTTAGATGAAAAGACAGATGAATCATAAGTCATGTGATTGTAATAGGCAGAATCAAAATACCATCAAGATGTACCTAATGTAGTTGACATGACTATATTTTTACCAATTTTATTTAGAGTCTCGGTAAGCGCGGTGCAGAAACCACTCCAATCAGGTGAAGAGCTGGACGAAGTTGGTGTAACATTGGTGGCTACAGCAACAGCATTCTTTGGCTTGAAATAGAACTGATTACGAGAGCCACGAGAGCGATATTGGTTCCCATCTGACTGAGTGACAGATGGAAGTTTAGGGCAGTCTGCAAGATAGTGGCCTGGTTCTCTGCAGACCTTACACAGGCAAGAAAGACATTTGAGCAATTCATGCCCTTGTTAATAATAATACCTGCAGTATAAGGGCTTCTGGGATGGGTTTGGCTTCCCTCCTGGTGTTGCAAGAGTAACTGGTGCTGCGGAAGCAACTAACGCTACTAGGGAAACATCTGTATGTGAGCTTTGTAGTATCGCAAAACGTGTTTTCTCATTGAGTCAAAAAGGACATTATTTAGAGAAGCTAGCATGCCTCGGTAGAGGATTGAAGCTCCTACAGGCTCAAATTCTTCCCTCAAGCCCATCAGGAATTGCATAATGCGTGTCTCTTTACGGTATTTGGCATGAATGGTGGAGTCTTTTGTGCATTCTCAGGTTGGCTCAGTGATAGCAAATTGATCCCACACAGCAGCCATCTGGTATAGGAAACTATTGACAGTTTTCCTAGGTTCTAGTGCATACTATGGAGGGTAGAGAGAAGGCGATACCGATTTGAGATGTCTACCTTGGTATAGAGGTCCTAGAGAAGATCCCAAGCTTCTTTAGCTGTCTAGATTGTACCAAATTAAAGTTTGATCTCTAGAATGATAGTAGCATGGAACCATGTAAGAATCTAGTGATTTTTGCTATCCTATTTCTCTAGACGGTCAATGTATTTGGCCTTATCTTCATTGTCCATCTGCTTGCGTTCAGTGATATCTCCAGTCACGAGACGCTACAATCGTTGTCCATAGAGAAAACTAGACATCTCTTGAGCCCATACGACATAATTAGTTTCATTCAGAACAGTAGTGATAACCCGAGGTACATCAAATTCAGTCATAGGAGCAAAAGAGGAGGTGAATCGGTGTAGAAAATACTTAAATAAAGAAGGAAGTGTATTCTGTGATTACCAAATTAGAAAATGAAGGCCGAAAACATATTCAGAACATCCAAAAACCCTAGAAATCGGTCCAAGTTTGCAGAAAACCAGTCAACAAAGGCCTGAACCGAGATAAAGAAGGTACTGATGACGTGACAGGGGTTGAGGAGACAGCAAGTGCAGACATGGCAGTCAATGCTAACTTGGCAGACGGTCAACACTGATATGGTAAAGGCCAATGCCGATGTGGCACTGATGTGGTGTTGATTGGGCAACTAGGGCTGACGTGGAAACAACAAAGAGGACAGGGAGTGAAATAGGTGCGTGGATCTGACGTGATTTTGGAGCAGCCTGTTCAGGCCGTACGTGTGGGTGTGTGCGGCGGAGGACGGTGATGAGCCTTGCGTCTTTGGAATCGTCTCGTCGATACAGTTCCGACGGTATATCTTAAGATAGACTTAGAGCTCTAGTTGAGGTGTTAGACTCCAAAATCTGAGACTTCAAAGGGTGGTAATACTGCTGGCTGTTGGAGGCGCGTGAGAGCGCGTCTAGACTCCGGTGATAGTGATTTTGGTGGCGTTGTGTTCGTCTCTTCAAGACGAATACTGAGGTATGATGTTTGTTGATACCAGAGAAGGGACGAAGCCTACAGTAGCGACAAAAGCCATGGAAGAATAAGGGTGGCGGCGATGGCGGCTGAAGCATTAGGGTTGCAAAATTTTTATTGAGAACAAGTCCAGGAAAGACTTACTCTGATACTATGTTACGATAATTGAGAAGTGAGGAATGAATCATGTATTGATATCATAAGAAAGTTCCTTAGACTACAAGCTATATACATGTATTTATATGAGAAGTAGGGGTTAGGGTTTTGCCCTAATAGACAATGTGGGCCAAGCCCATTATTACATTAACAAAAAATATTTTTACTCATCATGATCATGAGACTAAATCATTGCCTCACAATAGGTACTATTACAAGATATAATCTATAAATGTGTAGGTCCTCTAACGTTAACATATATAGATATTATTTCTGCATGAAAAAAATATTTGACGAAAGAATTAATGAATGTTGAAGTTCATTTACTTTTAAATGTTGTTTCTTATTGGTTTCTTTTTTTCTTTTTTCTTTTTTTTTTGGGGGAGGGTGTTAATTGTTACATGCCACATAATGTAGGTATTTTTTGTGTGCCATTTCAAAGAAAATGATTAGTTGAACAATGAATATGGAGTGAAAATAAGTGCAAAATAACATGTGGTGCAAGTAAGAAAGTTTTGTCTACTCTTTGATCGATAGTTGTCATGGTGAATTTTCTCTTCATACCATAGTATTCATACTCATATCGATTTATACTATGTGTTTAGTGGACGTTATTGTAAAAAAGTATATTCGATACAAATATTATAGTGATATTTTCAATACATCACAGTGATTTCTTTAAGTGGTCATAATAAATTTTATCTTTCAAATCAAAATGAATTTTATTTATTTATTTATTTTTATTAATCTTTAGTGGTGGAAAAAATAAAGGTGTGTAATTTTTATTTCTACCCTTTTTTTTTGGAAACATAATCCTAATTTAACAACTCGTAATTACAAATTGATGGATTGCGTGAAGTGAACTTGAAAATCTTTTTTGGTGCACTTATGAATATCTTGGATAGCCAAAATCACTACATATTGAAAGGTAAAAAAACGCACACACTGGTATGAGTGCATAACTACTCAATTTTGTTTACTTCCAATAGTAACAAACACCTGAAAAATAAAAAAACACCCAAAAAACAAATGATGCCTTGACAGTATAATCAATCTACAAATCTCTAAAAATAGGCAACAACAATTTAATATAGAGAAAATTCACCACAAAACAACACAGCAATGATCCTCTTTTATTTAGCAGCCAATTTTCTTTACTGTTTGATAGTTGACATAGCGAATTTTTCTTCATATACTCATATGGATTTTTCATTTTATACAACATATTTTATGTTGCTGGTTGGAAAAAGAATATAAACAAAAATATTATAGTGACATTTTATTATCACAATGATTTTTGATAAACTCTTTAGTAGTGGTCATAATGAATGTTATCTTTAATGACAAAACAAATTTCTATGATCTTTTACATTGATTATTCTTTTTATACCATAATGACTATTGTTCACCGGTGCTATTTATAGTGTGTGATTGTCTTCTCTAATTTTGATAGACAACAATAACTTTTTTACATTTTGATGATGGTTGTTATGATTTTTTTACTCCCAGTGTTTGTTGGTGCTCTTTTTGTCATAACCCATAAAAGATATAATCTTTATAACGAAGTAATTTTTTGCGTTTGGTGGTGTTCATGAGTTTTGATTTTAATACTCTAGTTGAGTGGTGGTAGTGGTCATAGTATGTGATTATCTCATCCCTCTTCGAGATGAAATAAAAAAAATTATATATGCTATATTGGTGTAAAAAGAATGGGATCAATGTAAATAAATGTTTCATAGATGTTATATCACATTGAATTTTTATTGTGGGATAAAAGAAGATTCATTGAATTTTCATATTACAAAAGATTGCAGGGAATTTTAATTACAGAATGAGAAGAGAATGCAGTGAGCTTTCATTATAACACAAAAATAAGAGTATTATAGTGAATCTTCAATGCATTGTGCGAGTCGGTTATGGTCATAGTCTATTTTTTTTTATACGGTGGTAACTTTTCTACAGTTGGTGGTGTTCGTAGCAGAACTTTTCTTTTTTATGCACTAGTGTTTGGTGGAGTGTTTTCAATGGTGGTCGTAATGTATCACTTTTAATGGTACAATAACTTTTTTAAATTTGGTGTTGTTCCTAGTACATAATTAGGTTTTCCTGGTGCATGGTAGACTTAATACCAATCATCTGCATAATGTTGTTAAAAAAATACAGTTGAGATTGTCTAATTGAAAATCCAATATGCATTTGGTGGCAAGTAGAGTGACCTTAGTTAAATATGTTATTACCACCAATCCTAACTACTCTATGCAAACGATTCCTATGCCTAAAAAACTCTGTTCTAAAATCGATCAAATAAATAGGAATTTTCTATGAGGTGACACTAGTTTAAAGAAAAATACCACCTTGTCAATTGAATTTTTTTTTGCCAAAATAAAGATAATGGGGGTATAGGGTTTAGAGTGTCCAATAACCAAAACAGGCTTTCTTTGCTAAATTAGGGTGGAAGTTAGCCAATGATGATCAAAGCTTATGGGCTAGAGTCTTGAGGGCTAAATACGATCTTGATAACAACCCGTCTTCATGGAAGAAAAGTTGGTAGCTCTCATATTTGGAAAGATATTCACTCGACTAAAGACATCCTGACCAAATGCATCAAATGGTAAGTGGGTAATGGGATTACCACCAATCTCTGGTCTGATTGGTGGTGCGGAGGTAAGTCATTAGGTAGCAAACTATTAAAAGAGTTTGTTAATCTTAAAGTGACGGATATTGTCGATGATGAGCGCAATTGGTTCTTTAACCCAATTCTCCACCTCATTGATGATGATATGGAAAGGTGTATTCGTAGCACCAGTCCCTCGTCCTTTACCCATTCCGATAAGCCTCTCTAGTGGCTTGAAAACTCGCGGTTGTTCTCTATTAAAACTTCTTACTCTCTGGATTAGGAAAACCATCTTGAAAATCATAATTTGAGTAAATGGAACTTGATTTGGAAGTTAAAAGTCCCTCAAAATTTTAAAATTTTCATATGGACTATCTTCGATAAAAATCTTGTTACAAATGCTTTTAGAGCTATTAGGAACAAAGACGTGTCTAGTTTTTGTCAGAGATGTAATAGATGTATTGAGGATATTGATCATATGATTCGAGCTTGCCCTAAAGCTTGGCCCATTTGGAATCAAGTGAGTTTGAATCATTTTAGCAGGTATAATAAAGCTTCAGATATTTGAGGATGGATCAAATCCAATGTCAAATGGAGTTTTTTGAATAATAATTTTTATCTGTTCCTTGCTACTATTTGGGAAATTTGGAAGGACAGGAATAGTGAAGTTATTAATGGTAAAAGCAACCCTTCAGAGTATTGTTCTTAGGAGGATTGCAAATTATGTGAAAGACCTCATGAAAACCTTCCTTGAACCAAATTTTCTAAATGGGGATTCCACTCTGTGTACTGAGACACCTAAAGCTGAACACGAATGGCAGTGCCAAGTGTAATCCGGGCAAAGGCGACATTGGATGCAGAGTTGAAAGCATCGCTATGGGAGTTAAGATTGCTGCTGGGAAAATATTTCCTCGGGTGGTGGTTGAGATAGATTCGGCCGAAGTGGTGGACCTTGTGCAAAATCTGTGCCCGGATAATCATCGCTACAAAGATTGGATAGGAGATTGTAAAAGGGCCTTCCTCCTGAACGACTATACGTTGTAATTCGTTTCTAGAGAGACGAACATGTGTGCCGATGCCTTGGCCAAGAAAGGAGTAAAGGAGGATTGACCACTTAAGATTCTGGAGACCCCTGTCCTAGAGATCGAAAATTTGATCATGGAAGAGATGAACAAATGGGCCTTTGATTTAAGCCCGCCTAATTAGTGTTTTTTTTTTTTTTTTGGATTCTGTTTCTCATCTACCAAAAAGAAAAAACTTTCTTTTTGACTTTTGAAAGTGAGAAAGGCTTGATGGACCAAGTTCATCCAAAGAAAACACATCTTTAGCCTTTGTCTAACAAAAACTGATTATGGTCTCATGCATATGTTTTTATGTGATTTGGTTCTTAAGGTGGTGTTTGGTTACCTATGATCTATGATGGGATAAAATGTGAATTCTATTTTCTTCTGAGAAAATAATTGTGTTTGGTAACGACAAAATTTAGTTTTATTCTAAAAGCGGAATCACGTTGATAATGACATTCTAGAATTGTTTCCTTAACAATTGTTCTTTTATTTATTTATTTAAATGTATGATAATAAATATCAAATTATACCAAAAAAAAATATTAATTCAAAATAAATATCTAAAAATATTGATATATTAAATATAAACACCATAAATATTTTACAATAGATGTCCAATTTGATTAAATATAATTTTTTACTGCAAAAATACAATTGTATAGCGAAATCCTTTTGTCAAATGTGACAAATAGTGTTTCATAATCAATAGTCTATCATTCAATAGCAAAAAAAATTGGAGAAAAATACGCATTCCCTTTATATACTAAAAATTATTACTTGATTTATATTTGTGCATGTTTTCGAAACTAAAAGTATAAATAATTAATATATAATAAACAAATAAAAAGAAAAAAAAATCTTCTTAGGAGTCTAATAAAAGCTGGACAAGGGATTTCATTAACAATTTCTTTAATTATTAGCATGTCGTTTTTTTGGGATGAGTTTTTAGAAATGAAAAACATCAATTTTTTATTTTTATTTATTTTTAAAGGATTTTAAAAATCAATCTAATTTTTTTTAATATTTTTTTTAAATGGGATAGAAATGGAAATGAATTTGCCAAACGCATTCCTAAATATCAAACCCAAAAATTTAAGGATGAAATGAAATGGGATGAAATGGGAAACCAAATGAGCCCTAAAATACCATCAACTGCTTTTTGTCTAAAATCCCTTGATTCCCGCTCGATTGTTTTGTAGAATTTTGATATAGTTTTAAATTTGACATTTATTTTCCTTTTCAATTGCACAAGATTTCATGCTTTCTTCGTCTGAATCCCCGTTGCTCCTTGTCCGTCTTACATTCCAAATCTATAATTTGCTTTTGTTCACCCTTTTTACAATTTCATAGTAATTGGTTGAAGTCGATCGCTTGATTCTTCGGTAACTTTCTTGATTTGTTGGTTTGTTTTGATTTTTTTTTTTCTTCATCTGATTCCATGTTAAATCTCTTTGTTGGACATTTCATATCCATATTTCGTACATCCATGATCGCCATTTTTATCGACTTTGCAGTAATTGGTTGAAGTTGGTTAATTAATTGGTAACTTTTTTAATTCGTTGTTTTATGTAGCTTTTTTCCGCCCAGGTATTTATTTCGTTGATGTTATTATTAGAGTAATTATTATTATTTAGTATTAAAGGTAGAATAATTTTTTATTTACTTGGTCTTTTTATTGTATGCTTATGTAAGTTTTTTTTTTTTTAAGTTTTCTATTGCATTCTTATATTCATTCATTCAGAGATAATAAACTCTAACCTTCGTTTCTCGTTTTTCTCTAGACTTTATATTTATTCATTCATGTTCACATGGTATCAAAGCTTAATCTCATGAAATGAAGTTTGATCTCATTTACAAGGACTGCGGCCCTGACCTAATTCTTTTTGGAGTCCGTATGATTTCGACATTCGTATAGATTCGGTGTTCGTACAGATCCAGCATCCGTACGACTATGATTTTTGGTGTCCGTCCAATTTTGCTTTTCGCGCAACTTTGATTTAGTTTTCTCTGTAGCGAATCATCATATCGTTTCTGTTATTTGATTTTCTTTCTTTGTCACATTAGATTTGTGATTTTCCTTTCGTTGGTATTTGTAATGACTTATGAAAAGAGTGATTCACTTCAGTCTATTAGTGTGATATTTAATGGGAAAAAAAAAATTGTACTGGAATTATATGATGAAGAATTTTCTCAAAGGCAAAAACATGTGGGGTTATATTAGTAGCAGGTTGGTTAAACCAAAAGATGAAAATGTTGAACGTTATATACTTTCGTTCGATACTTGGGAGGCAAATAACTTAAAAATTATCACTTGGATTAACAACTCTACTGATCATTCAATGGGTATGCAATTGGTGATGTATGAGTACATCAAAGAGGTCGAAGATCATCTATCAAAGTTGTACATATTGTCTAACTTTGGGATCAATTAGTCTTTACAAAATTTGAAGAATTACAAGTATGTACTCCGCACATTGCTCGTAGAGAAGAACAATATTTGGTCCAATTTTGTATGGCGCTACGTGATGATTTCGAGGGACTTCGTGGGATAATTCTACACCGTAGTTGGTAGGGCTTAAAATACATCGCTACTTACTCTCGCAAGAGTACGAGATCTAAGTTTTAATATAGTGGATCATGAAGATCGAATATCGTTCCCACATAAAAAAGTATGAATAATTGAAACCGCAATTTACGTAGTCTTACGTTATCCTGACGATGAAAGACATGATTTAAAATTAAACTAAACTAAATTACAATTAGTGGGTTAATCTTAACTAAGTTGATTAATTAGGGATTAATTTAGTTTACTTAATACATGTTTGATTTCGTTTAGTTAACAATAACAGAGTTTAGGTATCCGACAATCTCGGTTCGTAAACTCCTCCGCCACCTCTTCCGAGTGTAAGATGGGGGAATACGCGACTTCGTGTCGACGAAGAGGTGCCCCTCAATGTCTTAACGACTCTAGGTCATGTGAGTCTTGACCCAACGTTATCGATTGTACACTAACTAACGCCCTCCCGGGTTGTTAGGTCGTAACGATGTGTTTACCCTAGTCCGAATTCAGGGTTACCTCTCCCGAGTGTCAAACCCTAGATCCTCAAATCCAACCCTAATACCATAACAAGAATACTAAGATCATCATCAAATGATAAACACAACCGGATTTAAAAACAACAACCGTTAAAGAAACATACATTAAAACAAACGAGTATTTACACAACTACATCTATCCTTAACTAATCTGTAATTAAACTAACATGTTCTTAGCCAATACAATAGTAAATAAAGAGGAGATCATCAATATCAATAATAAACATTAAGTACAAAGATGGAAACAAGGGAAGAAAAATTAAATATCAAAGTGGAGTAGTCCACTTTCGCTAAAGAACAACCCTCCCGAGCTTCCTCTTCTCCATTGATGAACTTCCACTTCTAACTCTTCAAGAAATGGCCAAGAACACTTCCTAAAACTAATCTAATCTACTTTCTAAATTATCTAAACCTAACTAAGGTGGAAGGAGCTCTCCAAAATATCAACCGGTTTCTCTCTCTCTCTTCTCTTTTAGGGTCTAGGTCTATCTTTAACAGTTGGTGGAAAAAGGGATTAAAAAGAAGGTTGGGGAAAATATCTTCAAAATATCTAAAAACAGATATTTTTGCGCAGAGTGTCACCGCCTAAGAGGTGGTTCACTGCTTAGGCGGTGGTTGAAGTCGGTTTAAGCCTCTATAGGATCTTCGCCTAAGCAGTGGCTGCTGGCATAACATTCTAACGTTTTCTCACCTAGGCGGTGGTTTAGCACTTCAGCACTCCAACATTCTGCCTCTTTTCCGCCTAGGCGGTGGAACTTTCGCCTAGACGGTGGAACTTATGCACCAAAACCATGTTATTCACGTTTTGTTTACCGTTTCTCCACCGTTTTCGCTTGTTTATCGCCCGTTAACGTCCATTCACCTGTTTTACACTAAAACAAATTAAAACGAGATTAAATGTCACACCTCACCCCGGACTCCCGTCACCATGGGGCTGGCATAACGTCGACATGACATCACCTAGCTGACTAGACAACCACAATATGTCAATATATAAACAAATTATCTATACAACATATATATAATTTCAACTGATAGGGACACATTGTCCCAAATATAAGAACAACCAAACGAATCCCATGAATCTCACTTAGACTCATCTCTGACACCTTGCCACGCAATTTCTCTCAAATGACTCCATCGCATGACCCGCATAACTCTATTTAGCGCCAGTAGGGGACTGACCGACTCCTAGCTATTTCACTTGCGAGTGTACTGCCTTCTTAGTAAAAATATTTTGTAATAATAAATCATTCTACGACATTTAAATGGATCAAGCGTAGGTATAGAAACAGCACGTACTAGTAAAATTCTTCATAGTATAAGCAGTGAAAATAAAGTAATAAATATAAGTTCTATTCCCACCCATCTAGTAAAATAATACCAATCATTATAATAAATAATAAATAACCCAATATAAGTAAAACATCACATCTCAAACATACATCTCAAACCACCACTCCACCACAACACACACTGACTAGCCATAGTGATCGTTTTAACCTCACGATCGGGAGTTGCAACAGTACCGTAACATTCGTAGGAATGCCTTCCTACGAAATATCCACACTCCTTTTTGGGGAGAAATATAATTCACACCCCTTACGGGGAGAAACATCCATATCTCATGGGAAGAATCCACACCCCTTACGAGAAGAAGTATAATCCACACCCCTTTTTGGGGAGAAACCACACCCCTTTTGGAGAAAATTTTCAAAATCATTTTTTTTTCACTCTCCTTTTTAAAAGTACCACCACTTTAATAAAAGAACCAGTTTTCCACCATTGTACCACCGATTTCAGTAAAACTGTTTTTCCACCTTTATTTTTAGAAAACCAAGCATTTTTTTTAGATAACCTTACATTTTCCACTCTCTTTTCAAAATCACCCGTATCCAACGAAAATTATTTTTAATCCTTCTTTTTAGAAACCAACACAATTCTCCAGAAATTCATTTTAACAACTCACTCCAAAAACCTGCTTGATCCATATCATTTTGAAATCATTTAATTTAACTATAATTATTTTCCATCATATATATATGAATATTTTGGCAAGAAGACAGTACACTCACCTCGATTCCCGCACTGAAAAACTATTACCGTTCAAATCCTACTGGGACGCTGGCGCCTGCGAACTTAATAGCGATAGGATCTAAATTAATATTTTATTTTAAATAACCCAACATGCAATGTAGACCCTAAATTTCATAATTCCCTATTTTTCAGATTTTATTATGAAAAATTATCATTTTATCCATTCCGTTACGTTGATATTCACCGTACCAATTTATTTAGATTGACGATTAACAAAATATTAATATGGTTTTGAAATTTCTTTCATGATTACGAAATTTTTAATACTGACAATTTAATTTAACAAAAATAATACCCGATTAAAATTTTACCTGATTTTGAATCCCCCGCCAGCCACGAATTAGGTTTTTAGATTCTACTGGGGTGGTTCATGTATTTTTTTTTCCTTTTCTTCCCCTTTTCCTTCTTTTCTCTGCTTATTTCTTTTCTGCTTGCATTTACCGTTTCTGTTTCCTTGTTTTGATGTAGCTGGCCACCCCTCTCTCTCTTTACTATTACCATCCACTAGAGGCTTCCCACGCCTCGCCGCTCTCACCGCCGGCCCTACTCCATCCCCCACTACCGATCACGAACCACCACCGGCCATCCTATCACCAATCGCACCTACCCACAAAAATTACCGCCACCACCGTTGACGGCCAAACTCACGCTGCCCCCCCACATACCCACACGGTCACACACAACGTTCGGAACACACACAAATAACAAACATAATACTCACAATCACACGCACCCTCACCGGACGACCCCCACTGTCTGCACACCCACACACACACAATAGACACACACACGCACGCACAACTTTCTCTCTCTAACTCACCGCCGGCGAACTCCGGCGACAGCGGCGACTACACCGACACCCTCATCTGACCGAACGGAACACGCCCACAACCTGATCTCGTACCCACATGCAACCCATATGCACAACCATACACACAAACACACAAACGGTACAAAAAAAAAAAAAAAACTAGAGCATCCACACACCCAACGACGGAATGGAACCGAACACACACACCTCAGGCTGAATGATGGTTTGAACGACGGATAAACCACACACATGCACAAATCCGACCGAATGGAGGGCCACCACCCACGCCGGACTGTACCCCATCGTCCCGAACCTTCTCCTTTCCCTCTCGGTTTTTCCGATTTCTTCTTTTGAGGTGCTCCCCTACTGAATTTCACGCATGTACATATATATATGCATGATAATAGTGGATAGGTTTTGTTCTCTTCACGCCAGGTCGCCTCTTCCCGCTTCCCTTGTTTCTAGCTGAATTTCACGGCACATCACCCACGGTTTGTTATGTATATATTTATAAAAACATTTTGTCTAATTGCTCTTTTCTCCCCTCATTTTCTTAAAATCTTCATTTTAATCAATTTAGCTTTTACAAGTTTCAAAAATTGTAATTTCACCCTAAATATGCTAATTTAAATTTATTTATTATTATATTTTTTTTGTCAATTTGAATCTCAAGTTTAAATTTAATGTTTCTAAATTTCCAGTTTTTGCCCCTAAACTTTTGATTTGAATTTTTAATTAACAAAAATTTACCCTGAATTTTCCCAATGCTCTAGAATGTAATTAAAATGACGTGCGTGCTAAATCGGGATCTTACAACTCTTCCCTCCTAAAAGAAATTTCGTCCCGAAATTTTCGCCAGGCTACTAATACGACAAAGTCGCATCACAAGGTTATATTTGTCTCACATGATTCTAGAACAACTCTTTCCTAGGTAGAGTCCCATAATCACAAGTCGTCCAAAATTTATAACCAATAGTTTTCATTAAATCATATCCACCCATTGCAACATTTTCTTTTGCAGTGGTCAATATTATATCCAATGCCCAACAAACAGGGTGCACTTGGTCGGTTACACTTAACACAGACAACCAACTATCAAAGAATCTCATGTTTCTAACTACTTCCGTTGCGGTACTCCGATAAAAGAAACAATCAAGAACAATATATGTGCTTAAAATATTGTAGTAATCTCAGTTGGTTGGGCCTATCTCATTCCAACAATAAATTTTTTTTTCCTATAACCAACACTTATCCATTCAACATTTAAACCAACAATACTCACCACCAATCTCATATGCACGGATAGCGTAAAAATCCTCAATCTCAATATTGACATGAGATCTTCAATACTCTTATAAAAGTTCTATAAATATTACCATAATCCAATCGTTAACTATTTTTTTTTTCCCCACAATACACCAACTATGTGGATACGTATCAAAATACTACAAACGGGTCATCTATAAGAATTCTCTTCCTGCCTCCACATTTAATCAAGTCCCTGGCAAGGCTACGTGCTTCAATTACGTTTAACTCTAACTAAGGATAATTCAAATGATCCTTTCCGTATGAAATCCTAATGAACCCCTTATGCCAACTCAGCCTAATATTGGTAGTGAATCAACTCATCTAGTTGAGTTCTTTTCATTTATTCCACGTCTCAATATAGTCACATCGGCTGTCTTCCAAAACTCGAAAATCTTCTGTTTCCCTATTACAGTTCAGTCTATTTGACTGAAGTCATGTATCCTTTTTCATACACCGCTTTATACGATGCCACTTTGATTGCCAAAAAGGTATTTATTATTTTAAACAAATGGCATCAGTGTCACGTAATTAGTTTCACTATCAGCAAATTTCCAAAATGTAACTCTTCAGCATATCTTCCAACATCTGAATCGCACTTCTCGATTGGTCATTAGTCTACAAATAAAACAAGGTACCAATTTCAACTGGGCACCCGAAGCTGTATGGAAACCTAACCAGAATGTCAAAATAAATATCATATCTCGGTACTACAATTTCTCTTATACAGTTTGATATCACCGGGGTGCATTATGTATATTGAACGATGTATTTCTTTTAAGGTCTCTTTTATTGAATGGCATCATTAGGAACACACAGACTATTTCCAATCATCAAGACTTCATTATTATTTCTAATACGATTACCAGCTCTACGACCATTTCCCACTTTATCTCTAATCTTTCTCAACTGGATATCCAACTTCTACGCTTCTACCTCACAATCGATCAATGTCGGTTCTAAAAATCAAACTCTCAAACAGCGCTACCACTTGACCAAACACCCACTACACTCACAAGGGTCTTAACTCAACACATAAATTAATACACAACCAAACTGGCCAATTTCCAACTCAAGAGTCCCCATTTCTCACATTTTATCAACACAATTATATTTAGCCAACTTATTGAGTCGAACATTCAATTCATTAAACTTATGGAACCTATTTTACAATGGCTACGATTATTATTCATGCTTACTGGAACCCCGACAAGTCCTTTCCCTAGCTACTACAATATCCACTGCCCAAAACCGATACTGACTGGTGCCTAGCACCTGCATAAAATATTATGATATCCTTTCTTTAACACCATTCTAATCTTTTGAGCCAACTATCAAATCGACTAGAGTAATGATTACATCTTTTCCCAAAATATAAACTTTGATTCATCCCAAATTGGAAAAGTAATTTCGTTTTGAAACAATCCACCGACAACTCTATATTACTCATACGAAACGAACTATATTTATACGCACCTACTATCATCACCAACCCACAATTCTCGGCTACTTTCTATAGATCAATCTTTATTACTTCTATTATGTTTAGTAGTTCCACAGACTGCTACTCTATCTGCCCATTAACTTAGAACGTACCACCAAGTTAAATTCTTTTCTAACATTGCCACAGTTTTCTCATATCCTTACTTTCAACTAATATGAACTCTCCTTTTGTTTTCACAATCTGGTTTTCATAATCTGACTTAAATGTATTCTGCTATACTATCGAGTATTTTAACAACTAACATATTAAGTGCTACTAATAGTTCCCAATATCAAAGAATATGCATATGGTTGTTTCTCATAGTACTTCCACAATTGCGATCCACCCATTACCACTATTATCAACCTAGTATCCCTCGAATCCATTGTCTGGCAATATCACCATTTGGTCACATCACTACTTGCCAACAAGACAACCAACCACGCATGATGCCAATGCACCAACTAATGTAATGAAATAACTAACACTCATATACCGAACTAACTTATTGACACCCTATCTCATGTCCCCTACTGACTAGACGACTGACACGTCCTCCTATCTCATTGTCTTCTACTGACACAACCACCGACAAGTCTACAAAACCTATAACCCAGGCTCTGATACCAAAATTGTCACTCCTCACCCCTAACTCCCGTCACCATGGGGCTGGCATGATGTTGACATGACATCACCTAACTGACTAGACAACCACAATATGTCAATATATAAACAAATTATCTATACAACATATACATAATTTCAACTGATAGGGACACACTATCCCAAATATAAGAACAACCAAACGAATCCCATGAATCTCACTTAGACTCATCTCTGACACCTTGCCTCACAATTTCAATCAAATGACTCCATCGCATGACCCGCATAACTCTATTTAGTGCTAGTAAGGGACCAACTGACTCCTAACTATTTCACTTGCGAGTGTACTGCCTTTTTAGTAAAAATATTTGTAATAATAAATCAGTCTACGACATTTAAATGGATCAAGCGTGAGTATAGAAACAACACGTACTAGTAAAATTCTTCATAGTATAAGCAGTGAAAATAAAGTAATAAATATAAGTTCCATTCCCACCCATCTAGTAAAATAATACCAATCACTATAATAAATAATAAATAACCTAATATAAGTAAAACACCACATCTCAAACACACATCTCAAACCACCACTCCACCACAACATACACTGACTAGCCATAGTGATCGTTTTAACCTCATGATCGGGAGTTGCAACGGTACCGTAACATTCGTAGGAATGCCTTCCTACGAAATATCCACACTCTTTTTTGGGGAGAAATATAATCCACACCCCTTACAGGAAGAAACATCCATATCCCATGGGAAGAATCCATACCCCTTATGGGGAGAAATATAATCCACACCCCTTTTTGGGGAGAAACCACACTCCTTTCGGAGAGAATTTTCAAAATCACGTTTTTTTTTCCCTCTCCTTTCTAAAAGTACCACCACTTTAATAAAAGAACCAGTTTTCCACCTTTGTACCACCGATTTCAGTAAAACTGTTTTTCCACCTTTGTTTTTAGAAAACCAAGCATTTTTTTTAGATAACCATACATTTTCCACTCTCTTTTCAAAATCAGCCGTATCCAACGAAAATTATTTTTAATCCTTCTTTTTAGAAACCAACACAATTCTCTAGAAATTCATTTTACCAACTCACCCCAAAAACTTGCTTGATCCATATCATTTTGAAATCATTTAATTTAACTACAATTATTTTCCATCATATATATATATGAATATTTTGGCAAGAAGACAGTATACTCACCTCGATTCCCGCGCTGAAAAACTATTACCATTCAAATCCTACTGGGACACTGGCGCCTGCGAACTTAATAGCGATAGGATCTAAATTAATATTTTATTTTAAATAACCCAACATGCAATGTAGACCCTAAATTTCATAATTCCCTATTTTCCAGATTTTATTATGAAAAATTATCATTTTATCCATTCCGTTACGTTGATATTCACCGCACCAATTTATTTAGATTGACGATTAACAAAATATTAATATGGTTTTGAAATTTCTTTCATGATTACGAAATTTTTAATACTGACAATTTAATTTAACAAAAATAATACCTGATTAAAATTTTACCTGATTCTGAATCCCCTGCCAGCCACGAATTGGATTTTTAGATTCTACTGGGGTGGTTCATGTATTTTTTTTTCTTTTCTTCCCATTTTCCTTCTTTTCTCTTACTTATTTCTTTTCTGCTTGCATTTACCGTTTCTATTTTCCTGTTTTGATGCCGTCGGCCACCCCTCTCTCTCTACTATTATCATCCACTGGAGGCTTCCCACGCCTCGCCGCTCTCACCGCCGGCCCTACTCCATCCCCCACTACCGATCACGAACCACCACCGGCCACCCTATCACCAATCGCACCTACCCACAAAAATTACCGCTACTACTGTTGACGGCCAAACTCACGCTGCCTCCCACACACCTACACGGTCACACACGACGTTCGGAACACACACATACAACAAACATAATACTCACAACCACACGCACCCTCACCGGATGACCCCCACTGTCTGCACACCCACACACACACAGTAGACACACGTACACACAGGTTTCTCTCTCTAACTCACCGCCGGCGAACTCCGGTGACAGCGGCGACCACACCGACACCCTCTTCTGACCGAACGGAACACGCCCACAACCTGATCTCATACCCACATGCAACCCATATGCACAACCATACACACAAACACACAAATGGTACAAAAAAAATAAATAAACAGAGCATCGACACACCCAACGACAGAATGGAACAGAATACACATACCTCAGGCTAAATGATGGTCTGAACGATGGATAAACCACACACATGCACAAATCCGACCGAATGGAGGGCCACCACCCACGCCAGACTGCACCCCATCGTCCCGAACCTTCTCCTCTCCCTCTTGGTTTTTCCGATTTCTTCTTTTGAGGTGCTCCCCTACTGAATTTCACGTATGTACATATATATATGCATGATAATAGTGGATAGGTTTTGTTCTCTTCACGCCACGTCGCCTCTTCCCGCTTCCCTTGTCTCCGACTGAATTTCACGACACAACACCCACGGTTTGTTATGTATATATTTATAAAAATATTTTGTCTAATTGCTATTTTCTCCCCTCATTTTCTTAAAATCTTCATTTTAATCAATTTAGCTTTTACAAGTTTCAAAAATTATAATTTCACCCTAAATATGTTAATTTAAATTTATTTATTATTATTATTATTTTTTTATTTTTTTGTCAATTTGAATCTCAAGTTTAAATTTAATGTTTCTAAATTTCCAATTTTTGCCCCTAAACTTTTGATTTGAATTTTTAATTAAGAAAAATTTACCCCGAATTTTTCCAATGCTCTAGAATGTAATTAAAATGATGTGCATGCTAAATCGGGGTCTTACATTAAATATAACTAATACGCTTGAAAACTAACAAATTCAGTTTCGAAATAGATCGGTTTTTTACACCTATCAATATCCCCAAACTTAGAATTTTGCTTGTTCTCGAGCAAAACAGTAATACTAAACTAAACTAACTAATGAATTAACCAACTAAAAATGAAAAACTAAACTAACACGAAAGAAGTATATGCATGTAAATATAAAGTTCAATCGAAAAGACCAATTTGTTCATCTCTCAACATCCCTAAATCTGATCAAGTTTGGGAAGTAACCCACACCAAGTGGTGTTCTAGAATTTCAACGATCAATATCAATAAAAACCATTCTAGATCCGTTTGAAGTGTATGTGTGAGAACTCAAATGTATAACTAGTCAAATACTGGATTCGATTATTCAATCGTTAAGCTCATAACTTAAATCGTTAAAGGATTCAGGAAAACCATACACTTGATTGGAGTCTACTATCAACTAATGTAGGCTCGGATATTCACAGAGATCAATAGGGCTTGGTTTGGCTTTGGAGAACGACCACGGGTATCACTGGAATTAGAAATAGATAATCGTTTTAATTAAACGATACCCGAGGTGAAATCGCTTGTTGCTATCCTTTCTCATGACCCCACATTCTTAGAATATAACTCTGAATAAGAAATGAAGATCGTGTGTATTCACTTGTCGAAAGAAAAGAAAATGAAAACTATATTCACGTTTTGTTTTTGTTTTTGTTTTTTTTAATTTTTTTTAACAACATATTCCTAAATTAATTCAAATTATTATAGTTTTAGGAGAGTGCAAAAAAAAAAAAGTTAGAGAAACACTCCCCCAAACTTATTCGAATTAATAAAATTTTAGGAATATGAAAAAGAAAGAAATTATAGAAACACCCCTCCAAACTTATTTTAGGAGTGTGCAAAAAGAAATATGAAAGTGACAAGTGAATACACTAATACCGAATCAATAAAAATTTATCAGAAACCCGACCGCTCACTTGATTTCTCTAAATTTTGAAAATTAGGCTTAGCGACATTGTTAAGGAAAAAATTAAATGAAAATAGTATTTGAACATTTTTAGAATTGATTATGTTATTGGATTCGACAGGGAAAATAAGGAATGGAAATTTTCAGGTTAGCTAGAACGGTTCAAGCGAAAAAATGATGACCTAAATCATGTCTCCGGAATTACCTTACCTAGGATTCCTCTTCAAGTTTTCCCCAAATCAAGTTCTAGTCTCCTCATTTTCTATCATGAGCTTAATATCAAATAATCAACGTCTAATCATTCAAATAATTATACATTGAGTTCAAATGTTGTGCGATTTTAGGATCGAGATAAATTTTTACCCAATCGACATGTTAAACACACAAAACACACAAGGAAGGTATTACCCCCGACCTCAATATGCAATTAGGGGATAATTCTCATCATCGGGTCTTGGCCCAAATGAACTGAACATGTAAACATGCGAATACAACTTTATACATACACAATACTAAACTAAATCTAATGCTAACATACATAAATTAATCTACCACTACTCATGCAAAAACAAAAATTAAACTAACTAAACTAAAAATTTAAAAACTAAAACATTCATTAAAATAAAAAAATACATACATAAGTACATCAAAATTTTTTGCATTTTGTTCAAAAAATAATAATGGTTCATCCTTTTCTACAAAAAATCAAAATGGATGAACATCCACTAAACTAATCATCATTTCCATCCCAATTCATGCTTTGATCAAAAGAAGCGTTCCACTATTAGTGAACCCAATAAACATATAGCATTAATGCATACAAAATGGGTTGAACACATACCTAGGGAATAAGACTTATTCCCTACTGTTCACCTGACAGGAAATTCCTCTCCACCACTATCACGTTGAGATGGAAATTGTGGCGGTTGTAAAAAGTGTGGCGATAATGCCGAAGCGGTTGCACATGAACCTGTGGATTTGATCTGGCGCACACACTAATCACAACGTTTCAACAAAATATGAACAATGTAGAATGCCATTTTGTTTCACACAATTTAACAATCCATAGAAACTAAGTTATCACCAAAAAGCAAACCAAAATCCCAAAGTAATAAAGAAAATCACGAAAATAGGGTTGAAAATTGATTTGTGGTAGATGATTTGGGGTGGAAATCACAAATATTGGAAATGGAAGGATGATTTTTAAGTATTGGAACGGTTTGGGAGTGAGGTTTTAGAGAGAAGGTGGAGGATTTTGGGGAGGGAACCTTGCGATATCAATTTTTGAATGAACGGGGGCTGTTTAACTGCAGAAGGTCCACCGCTTTGCCGGTGGAGCCTTTTTTAAGAAAAAACCTTTCTGACGTTAATCCGCCTAGGCGGTGGTTTTTTCCGCCTAAGCGAAGTTACACTAGTGTGAAAACTCAGCCAACTGCACTATTTTCGCCTAGGCGGTGGAGCGTGTTTTAAAAATTTGTTGCATCCTATAATTTTACCGCCTAAGCGGTGGTTCACCGCTTAGGCAGTGGGTCGTTTTTATTGAAAAATACATAACCTTTAGGTGGTAGGCCTGCAACTCCTTCTTTCATGTTTTTCTCAAATTTTCAAAATACGGCTCCACCCCATACGTTTCTACTTCGCTTGTTCAACATGTTTAAACGTGAAACACTTTCCCAAGCATCTACATTCCTAAATTCACTTCCGAACACGTTCCGAAGCCATGTCAGCTTTCAAAAAGAATAAATAATCAAATAAATAGTAACAAAAATCGGGTAATTTGATATTCTGAGTTTCATTTCAAAAACAAATATTATGCTTGAGTTATCGTCCCCAGCTAGACTTTCGTGTTACTAAGTATTTTTCACCAAAATTCCCCATAGACAAGGAATTTGGGCTCAAATGCTCAGTTGGATCAAGATCATGGCTTGAAGTCGGCTTCTCCTCTCAGTCCTTATCATTTTCAATATAAGCTCGATCTCGGGATTGAGAATTAAGAATTCCAATCTTCTTCATCGTTTCTTGCATGGCTTAATCACACTAACACAATAAAACAAAAATTAAAAATAAAACAAAATAAATGTCAGGATTAACAATCGACCACTTAGTCGCAATATCAACTTAAAATTCACACAATTCCCCGGTAACGGTGCCAAAAACTTGGTAGGGCTTAAAATACACCGCTACTTACTCTCGCAAGTATACTAGGTCTAAGTTTTAATATAGTGGATCTCGAAGATCGAATATCGTTCCCACAGAGAAAAGTGTGAATACTTGAATACCGCAATTTACGTAGTCTCATGTTATCCTGACGATGAAAGACATGATTTAAACTACAATTAGTAGGTTAATTTTAACTAAGTTGATTAATTAGGGATTGATTTTGTTCACATAATACATGTTTGATTTTGTTTAGTTAACAATAACGGAGTTTAGGTATCCGACAATCTCGGTTCGTAAACTCCTCTGCCACCTCTTCTGAGTATAAGACGGGGGAATACGCGACTTCGTGTCAACGAAGAGGTCCCCCTCAATTTCTTAAAGACTCTAGGCTGCATGAGTCTTGACCCAACGTCATCGATTGCACACTAACTAACGCCCTCTCGGGTCGTTAGGTCGTTACGATGTGTTTACCCTAATCCGAATCCAGGGTTACCTCTCCCGAGTGTCAAACCCTAGATCCTCAAATCCAACCCTAATACCATAACAAGAATACTAAGATCGTCATCAAATGATAAACACAATCAGATTTAAAAGCAACAACCGTTAAAGAAACATACATTAAACCAAACGAGTATTTACACAACTACATCTATCCCTAACTAATCTTTAATTAAACTAACATGTTCTTAGCCAATACAGTAGTAAATCAAGAGGAGATCATCAATATCAACAATAAACATTAAGTACAAAGATGGAAACAAGGGAAGAAAAATCAAATCTCAAAGTGGAGTAGTCCACTTTCGCCAAAGAACAACCCTCCCGAGCTTCTTCTTCTCTATTGATGAACTTCCACTTCTAGCTCTTCAAGAAATGGCCAAGAACACTTCCTAAAACTAATCTAATCTACTTTCTAAATTATCTAAACCTAACTAAGGTAGAAGGAGCTCTCCAAAATATCAACCGGTTTCTCTCTCTCTCTTCTCCTCTAGGGTCTAGGTATAACTTTAACAGTTGGTGGAGAAAGGGATTAAAAAGAAGGTTGGGGAAAATATCTTTAAAATATCTAAAAACAGATATTTTTGCGCAGAGTGTCACCGCCTAAGCGGTGGTTCACTGCTTAGGCGGTGGTTTAAGTCGGTTTAAGCCTCTGTAGGGTCTTTGCCTAGGCGGTGGCTGTTGGCATAACATTCTGACATTTTCTCACCTAGGTGGTGGTTTTCTCGCCTAGGCGGTGGTTCATCATTTCAGCACTCCAACATTCTGCCTCTTTTCTGCCTAGGCGGTGGTCTTTATGCACCGAAACCCTGTTCTTCACATTTTGTTCACCATTTCTCCACCGTTTTTGCTTATTTATGGCCTGTTAACGTCTCTTTACCTGTTTTACACTAAAACAAACTAAAATGAGATTAAATATAACTACTATGCTTGAAAACTAATAAATTCGGATTCGAAATAGATAGATTTTTTACACCTATTAGTAGTCCATCTGTTCGGACGGTTCTTTCTAAACCACATTCTAATCATCAAAACAACCCTTATTCGAGGCTTCCAAAGCCTAACACTGCAGCAACTGTACTCTTATCAAATTTGTTTGGATTTGGAGCATCTTCTAATCCCATAATAGTCGCCCTTATTGAGCAATTTCAAAAGTTTTTTACCCTAGAGCCACATGCTATGTCTGTTACCTCTTCAGTAGACTTGTTATCCTCTAGATCTTTAAATATGTGGTCTTCTATATGGATTCGAGATTCTGGTGCCTCTCATTATATGTCACCTGACTTGTCATCATTTACTTCTTTAAATCTTGTATCATCTGTATTTGTTATTACTGCTAATGGTACTTCAATGCGGTTAGCAGGCATTGGTTCTATTGTCACACCTCGGTTATCTCTTTCGAGTGTTTATGATATTCTTAATCTTGCATTCAATCTTTTTTCTGTTGGCCAATTATGTGATTCAGATTACTTAGTCTTTTGCTCTTATACCTCTCGTCATGTACCGGATCCGCGATCCAAAATTTGATTGGGACAGACAGTAGATAGGGGGACTATATAACAAGCTACGAGTACTAGGTGTTGTAACTTCTGGTGCTAACTTGCCGTCTTTTCGTTTGACTTCTTCTTCTTCTTTTATGGTTCTTATTTTATGACATTCTCATCTTAGTCTTACTTTAGTATCTCGTTTAAAATACATAGTGTCTACAAGAACATTAGAAAATTTGTCAGCTTGTAATATTTCTGATTGTAGTGGTTGTAAAGTAACAAAATTCTCTATCTTGATTCTAATATTTTGATGGACAATTAAATGTTAATATTTTTTTGTGGAACTAACGGATTTGTTGAGTGTTTGAGTTTATAAGTTCCATTGAAGATATTATCATGAAGAAGTTGAAATGAATGCTAAATGGATGCTAAAGAGATTGACAAAGATGATGGATATTAAGAGACCGAAGACTTTGAAGAACCTAGGGGAAAATAACTCAGGTTAAATTTTTACTTTTAATGTATCCCGATTAGAATCACACATGACACAAAATATTTTTACAATTAGGTGTGTTTTTAATAGAATCCTAATTAACTAACATATTTGCTCCTATGTTTAATTGAAGAAGAAATATTGATTTAAGAAATATTAGATTAAAATTGAGTTTAAATGTTAGTTAAGTTAACTGAGAAAATAAATCATTTAAAGGAGCAAAATCGTCGAAGATTGGAATCAAAATTAATTAAGAAATTAATGATCCAGCAGTGATTGATCGACCTACCTGAGATGATCGGTAGACCGATGGGTGTAGGTTGGAATTTGTTGAATTCTCTGAATCGATCAGTTGACTTATAGTGTAGGATCGGCCAACCTATGGCCAAAGAATGAACTATCTGAATCGTTAGGTCGACCTATGGAAGTCTCTGAATCTTCCGGTCGACTGATGGATAAGTAGCGGTCGACCTATGGGCTATGTGATTTTGGCTTGGGGTACATCCTGAATCGAGCGATCGACCGATAGGTTTTGGTCAATCAACCGATGATCAGTTTCAGGATTTGAGGAATTTGTGGTTTTGATCCAGAAAGTAGCCGTTACTAGCAGTTTTATTGTTAGGATCTCAGAGATATCTTAGGGATCTGATTGATTTTGAGATATATAGTTAATATTTTAATATCCCTTTAGATATGATTCAAGTATTTTGGATATTTCTCAATTTGGTTCATGAAATTCTTTTTATCCTATCTAATTGAGATTGAGAAAACGTTTGAGGGACTAAATTGGATATTTTAAAAGATCAAATTAAGTGAATTATACTAGGATTGAGTCTTTATGATATAAGAGGTCTATTGAAGTAATTATTTATCATGAAATATGGAAACTAATCGTTAGAGAGTTTGTTCTAATATTATATAAATAGACCTGCGTTTTTGAGGTTTCAAGAATCCCAATCATTCAATTTTGAAAATCTATTCAGTTCTAGTACTTTCTAAGAGTGATCATTCTAAGATTATACTAAGAGTATTGTGAAAATTTTCTTACAATTTATTTTTGAGAAATTTTGGAGTGGATTATTGTTGATTGCCGACTTGAAGCTTCATTGCTTATCATTATTTATTTGGTGAAGTCTTGGTGAGATCGTTTCAAGTTAATGGCTATTAATTGTTATTTGATATTATTATTTGTTACTTAGAAATTTGATCTTTGAAATTGTTTTCCTGAATTTTAAATTAAAAATTATTTTTGAAACGATTTCTTGAGAAAATCTGATTATGTGTTAAATTGTTTGTTGTCTATTTTCTTTATTTTTTTTAAAATCAAATTTTAAATTTCTCACTATATTTCTATCACTAGTATCGAGATATTAATTGAGTTCAAATTTATTTAGGATTGTAGAAGCTCAGAATAGGAAAATCACTTATCAATTTTGTAATTGGTGAGTTGAGTGTCGGATTAGATACTATTGGGAGTGTCTAATCAAGGGGTAACTGGTTTCAATCTCTTCTGGTAAAGAGATTGAGGTATTAATCTTTGCCTAGAGTAAAAAAAAAGATTAGGTGTTAATTCTTCTTTAATAGAATTAATTTGTGAGTGAATTTATAACGGTTCAATATTTACCCGAGTAAAAGGATACTTGGAGTGTTTTTATATGAGGTTTAATTTTTAGCCTAAGTATAAAAGAATTAGGTTAATCTTTAGCCTGTGAAAAAGATAGGGTTATTCCTGAGCCTGTGAAAAGGAATTGTAAAGGTTGATTATGAGTGTCACAACCCGTCCCGGACACCCGTCATCCCGAGGCTGGCGTGACTACAACATGACATCACCCATATCCAAACAACCAAATGAAAGACAATATACACCCACCATATAAATACAAACATTTAATTGGGGGAAACACCCGTCCTAACTTATTCCTAACAAACAATATTTATCCCTGAACCTTTTGTAGGTTTGCCTTTGACAGCTTCTCTCACACGCCTATACGACTCCATCACGTAGCTCTACCTAGTGCCAGTAGGGGACCGACTCCTAACCATTGTACCTGCGAGTGTACTGCCTTCTTAGTAAAACATTTTTATAGTAATAACAGTTTGTTCTGCAACGTTTAAATGGATCAAACTTAAATAGGTAGACATTACGTAGCTCGCAAAGGTTTTCATAATATTAGCAGTGAGAATAAAGCGCTACATATAAGTTCCATGAAAAATCATTTAGTATAAGAATCATGCCATTCACCATATAAATAATAAATTACTCAGTATAAGCAAATTACCACATCTCAAAACATCTTCTCAAACACACACACGCTGGCCAGCCCTAGTGATTGTTTTAACCTCACGATCGGGAGTTTGCAACGGTACCGTACCATCCGTAGGATATGCCTTCCTACGAACACCCATCACTCCGCCGAAGCGGATAATCACTGCGCAGTATAAACGTCTAACATCACTCTGTCAAAGCAGATAAACATCACTTCGCCGAAGCGGATAACATCACTCCGCCGAAGCGGATCACATCACTCTGCCGAAGCAGATAAATTTCATAACATTGTCAAATTAATAACGTTATCATTAATTCACAAACCAATATTATCGTCTAATCAATGTTGGCAAATCTCAACCATCACTCTCTATTTTCAAAACTGATTTTTAATCCAAAATCATATATTTCTTTTACTTAAAAAAAAAAGTCTAATTATCACCGAAACTATTTTTCCACTCTCTTTTTAAACTACTGAATCCAATGAAAATCATTCTTAATTTCCTTTCGAAAATTATTGTAATCTCACGAAAAATCCATTTTTTTACTCACTCATCCTAAATCCTGCTTGATCCATATCGTTTTATAAGTCATTCAGTCCCAATACAGCCATTTTATATAAAAAAAAAAAAAAAATTGGCAAGAAGACAGTACACTCACCTCGTGATCCGTTCCCAGAAGCTTTTACTGACTACTTCCTACCGAAACTCCGGTGCCTGCGAACCTAATAGTAACAGGGCCTAAATTAATATCGTATTTAAAATAACCTAATTAGATGAATGCAGGTCCTAATTCTCTATAATTTCCCCACATTTCATTACAGAAATTATTATTTGTTTAATTTCGCTCTGTTAAATTTACTGTACCAGTTTATTAAAATTAGCGATCCTAAAAAAATGTTATCACGATCACGACAATTACTATTACGAGTACGAAAAATCTTAATACTCAACAATTTAATTTGATCGATAATAGTATCCGATAAAAAATGTTACCTGTTTCGAAACGTGCACGGGCCACGGGACGAATTTTGAATTTTCTTTTGGGGTTGTTTTTGTAATTTTTCTTTTTTTTCTTTTTTTTTTTTCCCTCTTTCTTCCCCGTTTCTGTTTTTCCTGTTTGTATTTCCCGGCCGACATCTCCCTCTTTATCTCCCAAACTCCGTCCATCTTTTTCACACGCATACCTCGCCGCACGACAACACCACCGGCCGAACAACACACGTACACACACACCAGTACACCCGACAACACACACATACACACACACTCCGGATGAGGAAATCACCCATACGCTTGCTTCGAAACTGCCGACAACGCAAATGTATACATGCGCTGGCACCGGACGACGAGCAGCAACCCACACTGCCCTCCCACAACACATACCCATGGCAGCGCCACACCACCTGACCACCATCCCCGCCGATAACCCATACCGAAATGCTGTAACTGAATAGAGCACCCCCCAACCGTCGGTGAATAGTAATGCACACCCTCATTCGCATAATTGAACGCCCACGCACACCCAACGTACACAAACACACATAAAACAGACCGAACAGACCGCCACCACCCACTCCGGACTGCACCCTTACCGCCGGCGGACCTCTCTCTCTCTCTTCGCTTTCTCTCTCTTCCCTCTCTGGTTTGGGGTTCCTGTTTTGAGATCTGTTTTTTGTGATCATTACATGCATAAATGAGCATTTATATGCATGAAGATAGTGGACTAAGCGTTAACCTCCTCCCGCCACGTCACCGTTCATGCACAGCTTCTGGCTGGTGGCTCCCGATCTCATATATATAAATTTTTGGTGAAATTACCCTTTTCTCCCCTTAATTTCTTAAAATCTTTATTTTAGCTTAAGTCCACTTTTAAGATTTTTCTTAAATTGCAATTGCACCCCGAAAAGTTTTAATTTTAAGTTAAATATCAATTTACCTTTCTAAATCGGGATTTACTGTTTCTATATTTTCAATCTGACCCCTAGACTTTTTTATTTGAATTTTTAATTGTCCTAGTTTCACCCCGAATTTTCACAATTACTCTAAAATTCCACTGAAATGACGTACATGCTACGATTGAGGTCTTACAACTCTTCCCTCCTAAAAGAAATTTCGTCCCGAAATTTTATTACTTTAGTCGAATAAATGCGGGTATCTGTTCCTCATCTTGTCTTCTCGCTATTATGTCGCATATTCCACCGCATGATTGCGCCATAACACCTTGACTAACATAATCATTTTCGTTCGCACACCTGACCTTTATAGCTTAGGATTTGAACTGACTCTTCCCCGTAGGTCAAATCTGTTTCCAACTCGATCGGCTGCGAAATCAACACATGAGAAGGGTCTGACACATATTTCCAGAGCATCGATTCATAGAGATCGCCATGTAGTCGAGATAATTCTGGCGGTAACGTAAGTCCATACGCTGTCGTGCCCACCCGATCTAAAATGTCATATGGTCCGATGTACCTTGGACTTAACTTCCCTTTCTTCCTGAACGTTATTAATTTTTCGTCAGGCTACTAATACGTCAAAATCGCATCACAAAGTTATACCAGTCTTATGTAATTCTAGAACAACTGTTTCCCATATATGGTCTCATCATCCCAAATCGCCCACAATTTACAACCAACAACTTTTCGTCAAATCATAACCATCCAACAAACAAAGTGCACTTGGTCGGTTACCCTTAACACGGATAACTCTCCGTCAAAGGATCCCATGTTCCTAACTGCCTCCACTGCGCTACTCTGATAAAATCAAAATCGGTAACAACACTATATGCTGAAAATATTTCAGTACGGTGAGTCTATTTCAACCCGTCGTAACCGGCACTTATCAATTTCATCCGACATTTCCTAGTCGCCTGTCGCAACAATATTTTTCATTCAGCATTTAACCTAATAATAATTGCCACCAGTCCCATAGGCACAGGTAACTCAACTATCATTAACCTCGATACCTAAATATAACCAATTCTCATAACTACAACTCAAATATATCAAATAAACAATCTATAAGAATTCCTTTCATGCTCCCACTTTTTACCAAGTCCCTGACATGTTCACGTGTTTCAGGTTCGTTTCCACTTGCCTAACATGCTTCAAACATATATCCATGTATGTATACGACTCAAAGTACATAGGTGCACCCCAGTCACAACGAAATCGATACATTCCGATAATTACTAGCTACTAACTGTAAAATATTATATCATGCATACATATCAACTCAAGGATACTTTAAATTCTCCTTGTCCCGTAACATCCCAATAACTTCTAATTTTCAGAGAAAAAAAAGTAGTCACATCGGCTATTCTAAATCCCGCAGAAGTTTCGCTTTCCTATCTCAGTTCAGTTTATCAGATCGGAATCCTGTATCCTTTTCATATAACACATTATGCGATGCTACCATGATTAATGACAAGATAGTTATTAGTATAAACAGATTTTATTAACATTGCACAATCATCCCCCTTACCAGAAACTGTCACGACACAATCCCTCAACATATCCTCCAACACCTGAATCGTATTTCCTAATAAACCATTGATCCATGACTGGAACAAGGTATCAACTTCCACTTGGGCAACTAAAGGAGTATGAAAAATTTTAACCCGCATGTTCAAATAACTATCAACTCCTAACACTACAGTTTCCCCCCACGGATTGTTCATACACTGACGACTTATTTTATTTTGATAACAATTATTGTCCAGATCACCATATGGCGACAACACCTATGATTGCAGAATTCCAGTTCCAAGATTTCGAATAACCGACTAATAAAATTCCTAGAATTACTAGTCCTTATCCCTTTTGATTTTTTTCATTTTTTTTAGAATATCTTGTCCCAACTTAATTTTAATGTTTGCATTAAATTGGCGCATCACACAATCGAACAATCCTATCAATATGTATACATATATTGGACATGCGCATCAGGGAAACATTCCTCGAACTATTCTCCATTTGCTTTTCTGGTATAGGTCCAGGCTACCATAGTCCACCTAGATATCTCGTTACTTCTCGACCTTAACTTGATTAACAACTCACCGGATAACAAATGTCGTGATTTCCCATTTCCATTTCCAATCTACTAATCATACCCACGCCATTACAGTATAGTTAATATTACTGGGGTATTGCATATCTTATTCCATACATTTTTTTTTTTTAGGTCTTATCTGTAAATTGGCATTATCAATTCTACACATTTTTAATTCAAATTCCCAAACTTCATCATTCTTTCAGACACGCCGATCAGTTCTATAGTTAATTTCCACTGCCTCGCTAAACCTTCCTAGCTGGACATCCGACCTTTACATGTCTACACCACGGTAAAAATCAATACCGAACAGCATTATCATCTGACCAGCCACCCACTAAACTTACAAGGGCCTTAACTTAACCCATAAGTTAATATGAACAATCAATTCACCAATTTTTTACCCGAAATATTTGCTATAGTCAGCACTGTGACCATCATCATTCCCTTCCACTCTTATCGTTTCCAATTGGACATCTACTTCTACGCTTCTACCCTACAATCGCTAAAAATCAACTTCATATTTACCAGCTCAATTTGAGTGGTCACCCGACCAATTGCCTAATAGACTTACAAATATCTCAATTTGACATTAGTATGTATAACCCAAATATGCGCAACCCTGCTTATTTTTTTTTCAATTTCCGACTTAAAGCACAAATCCCGTCATACAGGAGATGTCACTAAACGTTAGAACGAATACAATCTCTACTAGTTCCAAAAAGTTTCGAATTCCAGTCACATGTTCTCGGCCTTCTCCATATTCCGTCAATCCACCACTTCGGCCTCTTTTGGATTCACTTGAATGCTATGCCTTAAGAGTACTAGTCATATTTATTGCACTAGTCATCGCCTTAGTAACACATTCTAGTCTTTACGTTACGAACACCAGATCCTTATGGAAACACACACCAGGTTTACATGAATCATTAGTTGATATTCTAATTTATTGTGACGACTTCTTCCTCTATTAAAATTTCCTAAACTGCAAACAAACTTACTCCAATCCCCAATATCCATCAATTAATTTTTTATTATTATTATTATTATTTTTTTCCCACCCCAAATTATTTAAATTCAACTAAATGCAATCAATCATTGAGTTAAATTAATCCACTCAATTTTTCCTATCCCATAGCAATCACCTTTAAAGTCCCAAGACTATAATTTCAAATCTCAATTTCCCACATTCATTAACACCAGTATACTTAACCAACTTATGTGCCGAACGTTCACCTCCTTATCATTATGGAACTTATTTAACAGAAACCACAATTACTAATCACGCTTACAAGCATCCTATCCATTCTCGGAACTACCTAGAGAAAATCCCTAACTATTTCAATATTCACTGCCGAAACCTGCTATCAGACTAACTGAGGTACTAGATATGCCTTCCCAACATTACATACTTTTATTCATCCCAAATTTGACTCCACCCGCAACTCTATATTACTCATTCAATGGATTATATCTACACATACCTACTATCCTCCTAGGTCCACAATCCTCGGCTACTTCTTATATATCATTTTCTATTACCTTGCTACATGCCATAACTGTTACTTCGCCTATTAATCAATCTAAAAAGTACTACCAAATTAAATTCTTGTCCAGTAACATCACAGTTTCTTTTCAAATTGCCTAGAAACCGATTTACTCATTTTGAATACGATTTCTTATTTCGACTTAAGTGCGTTCTGCCATATCATCTAGTATATTAATAATGACGTAATTTGTTGTTTGCCTTACTTAACCTTCTTATTCTGTAGAAGACACCCCTCCTAGTTATATCACCACGTAGCCATATCGCTGCTAGCCAAAAAGACAACCCTCCATGCACCCTGCCAATGCACAAACTAATGAAATAAAAGACCTAACACTCACATACCAGGCTCACCTATTGACACCCTATCTCATGTCCCCCACTAACTAGACAACTGGCACGTCCTCCTACCTCATAATCTTCTACTGACACGTCTCTAGACAAGTCTACAGAACCTATAACCTAGGCTCTGATACCAAAATTGTCACAACCCGTCCCGGACAACCGTCATCCTGAGGCTGGCGTGACTACAACATGACATCACCTATACCCAAACAACCAAATGAAAGACAATATACACCCACCATATAAATACAAACATTTAATTGGGGGACACACTGGTCCTAACTTATTCCTAACAAACAATATTTATCCCTGAACCTTTTGTAGGTTTGCCTTTGACAGCTTCTCTCAAACGCCTATACGACTCCATCACGTAGCTCTCCCTAGTGCAAGTAGGGAACCGACTCCTAGCCGTTGTACCTACGAGTGTACTGCCTACTTAGTAAAACATTTTTATAGTAATAACAGTTTATTCTGCAACGTCTAAATGGATCAAACTTAAATAGGTAGACATTACATAGCTCGCAAAGGTTTTCATAATATTAGCAGTGAGAATAAAGCGCTACATATAAGTTCCATGAAAAATCATTTAGTATAAGAATCATGCCATTCACCATATAAATAATAACTTACTCAGTATAAGCAAATTACCACATCTCAAAACATCATCTCAAACACACACACGCTGGCCAGCCCTAGTGATCGTTTTAATCTCACAATCGGGAGTTTGCAACGGTACCGTACCATCCGTAGGATATGCCTTCCTACGAAGACCCATCACTCCGCCGAAGCGGATAATCACTGCGCAGTATAAACGTCTAACATCACTCTGCCGAAGCAGATAAACATTACTCTGCCGAAGCGGATAACATCACTCCGCCGAAGCGGATCACATCACTCTGCCAAAGCAGATAAATTTCATAACATTGTCAAATTAATAACGTTATCATTAATTCACAAACCAATATTATTGTCTAATCAATGTTGGCAAATCTCAACCATCACTCTCTATTTCCAAAACTGATTTTTAATCCAAAATCATATATTTCTTTTACTTAAAAAAAAAAGTCTAATTTTCACCGAAACCATTTTTCCACTCTCTTTTTAAACTACTGAATCCAATGAAAATCATTCTTAATTTCCTTTCGAAAATTATTGTAATCTCACGAAAAATCTATTTTTTTACTCACTCATCCTAAATCCTGCTTGATCCATATCGTTTTATAAGTCATTCAGTCTCAATACAGCCATTTTATATAAAAAAATAATTTGGTAAGAAGACAGTACACTCACCTCGTGATCCGTTCCCAGAAGCTTTTACTGACTACTTCCTACCGAAACTCCGGTGCCTGCGAACCTAATAGTAACAGGGCCTAAATTAATATCGTATTTAAAATAACCTAATTAGATGAATGCAGGTCCTAATTCCCAATAATTTCCCCATATTTCATTACAGAAATTATTATTCGTTTAATTTCGCTCTGTTAAATTTACTGTACCAGTTTATTAAAATTAGCGATCCTAAAAAAATGTTATCACGATCACGACAATTATTATTACGAGTGCAAAAAATCTTAATGCTCAACAATTTAATTTGATCGATAATAGTATCCGATAAAAAATGTTACCTGTTTCGAAACGTGCACGGGCCACGGGACGAATTTTGAATTTTCTTTTGGGGTTGTTTTTGTAATTTCTCTTTTTTTTGTTTTTTTTTTTTTTCTTTCTTTCTTCTTTTTTTTTTCCTCTTTCTTCCCCGTTTCTGTTTTTACTGTTTGTATTTCTTGGCCGACGTCTCCCTCTTTCTCTCCCCAACTCCGTCCATCTTATTCACACGCACACATCACCGCACGGCAACACCACCGGCCGAACAACACACGTACACACACACACCAGTACACCCAACAACACACATTCACACACACTCCGGATGAGAAAATCACCCATATGCTTGCTTTGAAACTGCCGGCAACGCAAACGTATACATGCGCCGGCACCGGACGACGAGCAGCAACCCACACTGCCCTCCCACAACACATACCCACGGTAGCGCCACACCACCCGACCACCATCCCCGCCAATAACCCACACCGAAATGTTGTAACTAAACAGAGCACCCCCCAATCGTCGGTGAACAGTAACACATACCCTCATTCGCATAATTGAATGCCCACGCACACCCAACGTACACAAACACACATAAAACAGACCGAACAGACTGCCACCACCCACGCTGGACTGCACCCTTACCGCCGGCGGACCTCTCTCTCTCTTCGCTTTCTCTCTCTTCCCTCTCCGGTTTGGGGTTCCTATTTTGAGATCTGTTTTTTGTGATCATTACATGCATAAATAAGCATTTATATGCATGAAGATAGTAGACTAAGCGTTAACCTTTTCCCGCCACGTCACCGTTCATGCACAGCTTCCGGCCGGTGGCTCCCGATCTCATATATATAAATTTTTGGTGAAATTACCCTTTTCTCCCCTTAATTTCTTAAAATCTTTATTTTAGTTTAAGTCCACTTTTAAGATTTTTCTTAAATTGCAATTGCACCCCTAAAAGTTTTAATTTTAAGTTAAATATCAATTTACCTTTCTAAATTGGGATTTACTGTTTCTATATTTTCAATCTGACCCCTAGACTTTTTTATTTGAATTTTTAATTGTCCTAGTTTCACCCCGAATTTTCAAAATTACTCTAAAATACCACTGAAATGACGTACATGCTATGATTGAGGTCTTACAACGAGCCTGTGAAAAGAATCATTTGTAAGGGTTTGGTTCCTACCTGATTAAAGGGATCATAGTGATTAGTGAGTACGACTCTCCGCGGAGCTCAGGGGACTGAATTAGTCAAGAATAGCTTGGTGAACCAGTATAAATTTCTGATGTGCTACTTTATTTACTTTATTTATATTTTGTTGTTTGGTATGCACCTAGCTGATAATACTTATCCGCTGCTATAAAGATAATAATTAATTTAGAGAAAAATTAATTATTTGATTTTTGAAATATTATTATTTGAATTAAAAAATTTATCTACCCAATTCACCCCCCCTCTTTTGGGTAGCTCATTAGGCCAACACTCTGTTTTATCTATTAATCGAAGTATTTCTTCTTCTCTTACACCATTTGATCTGGTTCACTCTAATGTGTGTGACCTTCCCCGATTGCTATAAAATAGGGTATCCAAATATTATGTTTTTCTCATTGATGATTACACTCGATATTGTTGAGTTTATCTTATGAAATGTCATTATGAATTCTTTAGTATTTTTTAAACATGTTGAGCTCTTGTTACGACCCAATATTCTGTTGTTATCAAGTGCTTTATATGTGATTTGGATAGGGGGTGTATATTTCTAATCCTTTCACTAACTTTCTTACTTTAGATGAAACAATTCACCAAACCTCGTGTACTGACACTCCCGAGCAAAATGGTGTTACTGAAAGGAAACATAGACACATTGTTGAAACTACTCGTTCCCTCTTACGATTTGCCTCTATTCCAAGTGCATTTTGTGGAGAAACAGTCCTTACTACATTGAACCTAATTAATACGATCTCATCCTCTCATTCTCCAAGCCTGTCTCTATTTGAAAAGTTGTATGGTCATGCTCCCAATTATTTTTCTCAAGAGTATTTGGGTGCATTTATTTTGTTTTTCGACCGATGTAGAGTGTAGTAAGTTATCTTCTCATTCCACCATTTATGTCATTCTAGGTTATGATGAGGAACAAAAGAGATATCGTCGTTTTGATCCAGTTGCACAAAAACTATATGTGTCCCGTCATGTTGTGTTTCTTGAGAATATATTTTTCTCCTCTATTTTTGCTAGTACACACAACTTAACTAAATTTGACCTCGTTTCCATTTATCCTTCTCTGATGACATATAGTTTATCTCCTCAAAATCCATGCTCTACTCCTGTGTCTCAACCTCATGTTCATACTAGTAGTTTTGCAGGTACTGATACTTCTAATGTTCCCTCCCATTCGACGACCAACCAAGATCCTTCTTAGACTATGGATCCTCTTCTTTGCTATCTTCTATGCATCTGTAAGTCCACTTTATACCATATTTTGTTTGCCCTTGCTATTCAATTTTTTTTGCTTCATTTTTAGGTTTTATTCACTATATCTCTAAGCCTTTATCCTACAAAGAGATAGTACTTGATCCTCTTTGGCAACAAGCTATGGCTGAGGAACTCTCTGCTTTACACAATATGGATATATAGGATTTGACACTTTTAACTCCCAGTAAAAATACAATTGGTTCTCGTTGGATCTACAAAATTAAAAACAAGTCTGATAGTTCAATTGAGCAGTACAAAGCTCGTTTGATTTCCAAGGGATTTTTGCAGCAATATGGTATGGATTATGAGAATACTTTTGCTCCAGTTACAAAAAAAAAAAAAAAGAAAAAAAAAAAAAAAAAAAAAAAAAAAAACTATACGTACTCATTGCCGTTGCATCTGTTCGTCAGTGGTATATTTCTCAGATGGATGTTAAAAATTCATTCTTGAATGGCGATCTTTAAGAAAAAGTTTACATGACTTCTTCTCCTGATGTTGCTAATAAGTTTAGAGAAGTTTGCAAACTCAAGAAAGCTTTATATGGTCTTAAATAGGAACCTTGAGTCTAGCTTGAGAAGTTCTCTACGGTGATTACTTATCTTGGTTTTCACCAAAATAATCATGATTTCGCTCTATTTATAAAGCATACCACTGCAGGCGTTACTATACTCTCTTTATATATGGATGACAAGATTATTACTGGTGATAATTGTTGGCTCAGTAAGTTACCCAAGAGGAAGTTGAATTGGGTAAATAAAAAATTATCAGAGAAATAATACTTTAATAATTCAAATAATTAATTTTAATCCTAAATTAATTATTATCTTTATATAATAGTGAAAATATGATATCGACTAAGTGCACACTAAACAACAAAAATAAATAATGAAAAATAACAGCACACCAAAAATTTATACTGGTTTACCAAACTACGCTTGGCTAATTCAGTCCCCCGAGCTCCACGGAGAAGCGCACCCACTAAACTCAAGATTCCTTTAAAGGTAGTAACCAAAACCTCACAAAGATTCTTTTCACAGGCTCAGAATCAATCTTTACAAATTTCTTATCACAGGCTTAGAAATAACCTCTATTTTTTACAGGCACAAGAATAACCTAATACTTTTTTAAACTAAGGCTAAAGAATCAAAACCTCACAAACACTCCAAATATCCTTTTACCCGGTAAGGATTGAACCATTACAAAATTGCTCACAAATTAATTCGATCAAGGAAGAATTACTACCTCAATCTCTTTACAAGAAGAGACTGAAACTAACTACCCTTAGATTAAATATTTCCAATAGTATTCAATCCATCACTTAACTCACCAATTACAAATTGATAAGTGATTTTTTCTCACTCAGAGCTTCTACCACCCTAGATAAATTAGAACTCAATTAATATCCCAAAACTAGTGATAGAAAATTGAGATATTCAAAATCTGATTTTAAACAAAAAAAAATAAAAAATGGGTAACACGTAATTAAGCACATAATTAGATTTATTCAAGAAATTGTTTCAAAAATATTTTTCAATAAAAAATCAGAAAACAATTTGAAAGATCAAATTCCAAATATAATTAAGCAATCAATTAATAGAAAGTAATTTAGAAAGATCTCACCTGGAATCCACCGAAAGAATAATGATAACAATGAAACTTTAGATCGATAACAACAATAATCCACAACAAACAATTCTCAAGAATAACTCTCAAAAAAGATCTTAAACCTCAATCAATATGAGTACTCTTAGAAAACTCAATATATTTCACTTGATGTATATCACTAATATGAAAAACGCAGGTCTATAGAAAAGGGAATAAAATAAGTTCTCTAACGGCTAGTTCTCATTTGTTATGACATTTAATTGTTCTTATAGATCCCTTATATCATTAAGACTTTATCCTAGTTCAAATTACTTAATTATAACTTTTAAACGTCTCAATTAAGTCCCCAAAATATTTCTCAATCACAATTAAATAGGATCAAAAGAATTAAATGTACCAAATTGAGAAATATTCAAACTTAATGAACCAAATCTATAGGGATATTATAATATATATTGCATATCTCAAATAACATTAAATCTCTAATATATCTCGTGAATCCTAACCATAAAACGGCTAGTAACGGCTACTTTTAGAATAAAATCCAGAATTCCACAATATATTGAAACAGTGTCATAAGTTGACTGACTAAGAATCACCGGTCGATCGCTCGATTCAGGATGTAGCCAAGCCAAAAATTTATCACCCATCGGTCGACCTATCCGTCAACCTAGAGATTCAAAGAGTTACATTTCTCATCATAGGTCGACCGCCCTATCGACTTATCGATTTAGCGAGTTCACCATTTAAGCTCAGGTCGACCTACCTGTCGACCGAGAGATTCAGAGACTTTTCCTTTTATGCTCCGGTCGAATTATCTGTTGCCTTGTCAATACTAGGAACCTCTTCTAAATTCTTTTTTAATTCATTCTCATCGACGTTTTTGCCCCTTTAACCGATTTCTTTTCTTGGTTAGCTCCACTAAATACTTAAGTTCAATTTTAGTCAATTATCTTTATTTCTTTTTCAATTACACATAGGAGAAAAATAATTTAAATAATTAGGATCCTATTAAAAAAACACATATATTTGTAGAAATCATTTTATGTCGTGTGTGGTTCTAATTGGGATATTAAGAGTTGAAATTTAACCTGAGTTGTTTTTCCTAGGTTTTTCAAATTCTTCAACCTCTTAATCATTCATGATCTTTGTCATCATCTTTTAGCATCCATTCATTACTTGTCATCATATCTTAATCATTGAAACTAATAAACTGAAATACTTAGTCAAACCGTTAATTCCACCAAAAACATCAACATTTAATTGTCCATCAAAATCTTAGGATCAACAATGATATTGATGGAATTACAATCTTGAAATCAGAATTATCTCGTCACTTTGAAATAAAGGACTTGGGGGATTTACGTTACTTTCTGGGTATTGAAGTAGCATTTTCTCTAAAGGCTATCTTCTCTTTCTATCTAAATATGTTGCTGACATTCTCAAGTGTGCTTGTCTTACTAATACTAGGACAGTTAATACTCATCTAGAGGTGAATGTTCGTTATTCACCTTTCGATAGTGCCCATTTATCATATCCTACCATATGTTATACTATTGTCGACAGTTTGGTCTATGTAACAATTACTCGCTCGGACATTATCGTCAGCTAGTTTGTCAATTCTCTTACTACAGCTCATTGGGTTGTTGTTCTTTGTATCTTTAGGTATCTTTGGGGCACTTTCTTTCAAAGTTTCTTACTTCCATCGACCTCATCTTTGGAGCCACATGCCTACTCTAATGCTAATTAGGCTAGTGATCCCACAAATCGCGAGTCTGTCACAATTTTTTGTGTATTTTTGGGTGATTATCTTATTTTATAGAAGAGAAAGAAGCAGGCCATTGTTTTTAAATCTTCCATTAAAGTTGATTATTGTGCAATGGTATATACTACCATAGAAATAGTTTGGTTGCATTGGTTACTTGCAGATATGGGTGTTTCTCATCTCACTTCCATGTATTGTGATAACAAAAGTGCTATTCAGATTGCTCACAATTCAGTCTTTCATGAATGGGCTAAGCACATCGAGATTGAGTATCATCTCACTTATCATCACCTTCAACATTGATTATTACTTTGCCTTTCGTGTTATCCTTCTTGCAACAACATCATGAGTTTGAGAGGGGATATTAGAGTTACTATTATTACTTAGTATTAACGGTAGACTAGTCTTTTATTTGCTTTCTAGATCATTCCACTGTACGCTTATATAAGTTTGTATTTTCTAGGTTTTCTATTACATTCCTGTATTAATTCATTCAGAGATAATAAACCTTAACCTCTATTTCTCTTTTCTCTATAGACTTTATGTTTATTCATTGATCTTCACATTTCTATATTTTTATTTGTTAGAACTCTATTTCTTTTTGGTTGCTCAATAAGGTGTATTCGGGTCATTTTATGCGCACCTCAACTAATTATCTCACCGGACAATCTTAAAGGCACACTCTCCCACATCAACGTGGCTTATTCAGGATTGAATTCAAGATTTAATTCTTGTAATGCTCCTCAGGAGACGTGAACTCTCATTGACAAGGAAATTAGACATCTCCAATTGACAAGCACACTTGTCTACCAGACTAACACCTCCTGGGTGTTAGAAGTCTATTTAATAATTTTTGTTAATGCTCTTAGGTTTTTCCATCCATAAACTCTAGTTTGTAGTGCATATCTTCTTGTTTTTCTTATGTCATTTTTTTAATGTTTTTTTTTTTTCACTGGTTATGTGTTACTCTCATACTCAATTTTCTATATATGCTCTGTAATTTTTACTCTGCTTGGTCTGTATTTGAAGGTTTATTTATTGTTGTATGTAAATCTTAATGTTATTTATACATATGTTGCTTTCACTTTGTTTAACATTTGTTGTGATAATTATTTCTTTCATAAGTACAATAAATATTGTTGACCACAAGTTAAGCAATCTAATTTTGGTTTTTTTTTTTATGGCATTTACCGTGGTTATTATCAATTTTAAATTGTTTATTTGATTATAAAAATTTGTCATACTCAGTTATACCAGAGACAAATTACATTTGGAGCTGAGTCAATAAAGGAAGATTAGTATTACATAAAAAGACTTGCAAAGTGTCCGGTGTCTGGTCATTCACTTGTTCATTGGTTCATGATGCATTTGTTGGTTCCTATGGCTTGTAAGGATCCTTGACCTTTGCTTTCCCAGAGAACCAAATTAGATAATTGAGGCCATTGACACAAAAAGAAACATCTTTAGCTGTCGGGGTATGCAAACCACTTTTACTAGAGACGATACCAAAACCTCCGTTGTTTTTTTAGCTGCAATGCATTTTCAAATAAATGTCTCACATAATATAATTTAACGGCAATTATATTACCCAAAAATGTAATTTAATTAGAAGTTATATAGTCATCAAATTTGATATAGAAAATAATAATAAATCTGTATCCCAATCCACGTCAAATTTCATAAATAATGTGCAAAACTTTTTTTTTTTTTTTTTTTTTGCGACATCAATGTATAACAAATATGTCATCAATTATGAAGCAAATACATTTTGTTAGCCTAAAGAGCTACCCAAGAGGGGGTGAATTGGGTAGTTACAAAATTTAAATAATTAATTATTTAAACACGTAATATCAAATAATTAATTTTCCTAAATTAATTATCATCTTAGTTACGCAGCGGATATGTGTTTAAAATTAAGTACACGCTTAAACACATTATAATAGAAAATAAATAATGTGGCACACAACGATATATCCTAATTCAGTCAAACTAGTCTTGCTTACTCCATTCCCCCGAGCTCCACGGAGATTCGCAGTCCACTAAATCTCTTTTATCCCTTTATCAGGTAGAAATAAAACCCTTACAATGATTCTTTTACTAGCACATAATCAACCTTTACAAATTAACCTTTTCCCAAGTCAATGATGAATCCTATCCTTTTACTAGGTTAAAGATTAACCTAACACTTTCTTACTTATCATTTTCATAAGTTTATGAAGAACCTTTGCAAATCACTCAAAATAAGAATTCAATTACCCAAAGAATCAAAACTTAATTCTTTTCTAGGGAAAAGAATAACTTAACCTTTTTGCAGGACAAAAATCAAACCTAATCTTTTTCACAAGGAAAAGATTGAAACCTAGTTAACCTGACTAGACACCGTCCTAAACATGTCTAATCCGCTCAAATTCACAAATACAAAAAATATAAGTTTCTTTTCATAAGGAGCTTCTACCACCTCAATATAGATATAATGATTAATATCTCAAATAATTACTACATGATAGATACAATGTGAGGTAAACAAAATCTGATTAATTAATAAAGTGGGTAGCACAATTTTAAGTACGTAATCAGATAATCAAATAAAATCGTTTAAAATAGATTTTCAAGTTTTTAAGTTTAAAAAGATTTTCTAAACAATCTTAAACCAAACAAGTAATAATAATATAACTTTAAATTAAATAAAAAAGTTTGGAAAGATCTCACCGGGAAACACTGAAGATAATGATAGAATCGCAATAGAGCACAAGTCGGTGACGCCAAATCACAAGCGCTTTAGATCATGAACGAATAATAAATCTTTCACAAAACATCTAAGTGTAAAAATAACTCTTAGAAAAGCATGAACTGATTTTTCTTGATGTATTGATCTCTATTCCCATAGGTCTCTATTAATATACAGATATCAAGCCTTCCAATGATTCGTTTTTCAAATATATGCCTCTGAAAGACACTCTTAAACCCTATATAACATTACATTTCATTTCAAGTGTATTCCACATTAAAATATCTTTCAATTCTCTCATTTAAGCCCACAAAAACTATTCTCAATTTAAAAACCATAAATGTAAGACCCCAATTTTAGCTTGTACGTCATTTTAATTTCATTTTAGAGCATTTAGAAAAATTGCGGGGTAAAATTTGTGTTAATTAATATCCAAATTAAAAGTTATGGGTCAAATTGTAAATTTAGAAACCTTGATTCTAAACTTGGGATTTAAATTGTTACTCAATTTATAAAAAATTTAAATGGTAGGGGTGAAATTTCAATTTAAGAAAATTATAAATGATGGATTGGACTAAAAATGAGATTTAAAGAAGTTAGAGGGAGAAAAGAGTAATTACACAAAATTTTATTTTATATATATATATATATATATATATATATATATATATATATGCATGTAATTAGTGGTATAGAAGTTTGATCTAGCAATGCAATGCAATGTCACACATGTAATTATGTGTGTGATCGTGAGCTTAGCCGACCAACAGGGAGAGAGATGAAGGTGGGTGACATTGCATTGCATTGCTAGATCAAACTTCTATACCACTAATTACATGCATATACATATATATATATATACATATATATATATATACATATATATATATACATATATATATATACATATATATATATACATATATATATATATACATATATATATACATATATATATATACATATATATATATACATATATATATATACATATATATATATACATATATATATATACATATATATATATATGCATGCAATGCTTTTGAAGGAGAGGAAAATCTTAAATCAAATTCAGAAAATCTAGAAAGAGAGAGAGATAGAGGATCGAATGGAGGTCGCCGAAGCTATTTGTGATCGCCAGTGATGGTAAGTTTTTCGGCGTGAGTATGGGTGTTGGTCGTTGATCATCCAGCGATCGTATATTGGTTGTGTCGTCCCCGTTTTGCTCGACGGTGTGGGGGTGTTGGCCATCGTTGGTAAGTGTGTGTGTGTGTGTGTGTGTGTGTGTGTGTGTGTGTGTGTTTGTGATTTTTGTGTCCGATAGTGTGGGTGTGTGTGCGAGATCATGTGTGTGCGTGTGTTCAGACGAATGCTTGTGTGTGCCACTGTGTGTATGGGTTTTGTGTGTTCATAAGCGTGGGTATAATTAGTCGCCAATCGTCCGGCGTGCATGTGGGTAGGTGATCGTCGTTGGTGGTCTGGAGATGTGCGTGAGAATTTGGTAGTTGTGTGTGTGGGGGGTGTTTACAATTTCATGTGTGCATGTGTAATCGTCCTGTGTGAGTGTACTGTCTTCTATATAAATTACAAATTGTATTTTCGTATATATTGGGAAAATGTGTTTATCTGAAATAGACGATTTACAACTTATATGGATCAAGCGGTTTTAGGTGTTTGTGGGAACATGATTGGTTGTTTTTAAAGGTGGGAAAAAGAATTTTGGATCGAGTCGGTTTTTGACGTGGAAAGCGATGTTGGGTCCGACTATGCCATAGTTTTCTTCCCGTAAGAAATGTGGATTTTCTTCCCGTAAAAGATGTGGATATTCTTCCTATAAGGGATGTGGATTTTCTTCTCATAAGGGAATGCAAACCCTACGGGTAGTACGCTACCGTTGCAACTCTCGATCGTGAGGTTAAAACGATCATATGGCTAGTCGGAGGGCGGTGTGGTGTTTTGTCGTATACGGTGAACCGGTTGGATAAATTTATATATATTACTTTATTCTGGATTGGTGTATCCATATATATATTGGTGTATCAATTATTTTGGTTGCTTTACACTATTTGGTTAGATACAGTATTCTGGTGGATTTTTACTATTTCGTTGAAATGTTATAAATCTATGAGTTTATTTCTATGGTGACAGGAAAATAGAGTTTTCCAAGTAGTATGTGATTTTTGTATTATTATTTGAAATGTGGTATTTAAATTATTATTATACTTGATCCATATACAAAAATATTTTTATTATGAAGACAGTACACCGATAAAAAATTTGGTTTCAGGTGCAGCGGTTAGGAGTCGGTCCATTACTAGCACTAAATAGAGTCCGGCTGTAGCGTTGTTTTGGGAGTAGGCTGTCAGAGGCGAACCCATAGGAGGTTCAATATTATTATTTCATTATTACTATTTTTGTTGTATATATATTCAAGGACGGATGTGTCCCAGTTTGAGAGGATGTATATGGTTTTATGCCTATTTGTGTTGTATATATATGTCGTGGTTTTTAGTTGGTTGGTTTTTCAGGGGAGGTCCTGTCGACGTCACGCCCGCCCTGGGTGACGGGTGTCCGGGGTGGGGTGTGACAATTTGTGGTATCAGAGCCTAGGTTATAGGTTTAGTAGACTTGCCAGTTATCCTGTCTGTAAAGGACCATGAGATAGGAAGACGTGTCAGTCGTCTAGTCGATAGGGGACTTTCAGATAGGGTGTCAGTGGATTTTGGCACTCGTGTGGTAGTTATTTAAGTTAATTAATTACTGTCATTTTCTGGTTGGCCTAGTTGGGTATTGAGTTGAATTCTATTGCAGATAGTAGGTATGGAGCATGGAAACGAGAGCTCTAGGAGTGTGGGACCCTAGAGGCAAGTGGAACCCTTGAGGCAAGTAGAACCCCAAGAACAAGGTGATAGGGTGCAAGAGAGCTTCGGTGCCGTTGAAAGAATTTTGCAGGCTGCTGCCCAGTTGATAGAGCAGCAGGCGAGGATCATGGAAAGTCAAAGGGCCCAAAGTGATACTGCTACATCTCAGGCAGTACGCTTAAAGAGATTCAAGGAGTTGGACCCTTCGGTTTTCACAGGAACAGCGGGTCCAGCTGATGTTGAGAATTGGATTAGAGATGTGGGTCACGTATTCAAGGCTATGGGGATTGTTGACGATAATCGAGTTCCCCTTGCCACTTTTCAGTTAAGGGAGGAAGCCGAACATTGGTGGGAAGAAATGAAGAGACTGATTACCATTTCCAACGAGGAACTTACTTGGGATCGTTTTGCTGCGGTGTTCAATAAGAAGTATTTTCCTAAGTCTTACCGGGTCCAGATGGAAGAAAAATTTATAGTTCTGAAGTAGGAAAAAATGACCGTTCAACAATATGAAGTCAAATTTGACGCGTTGTCCCGTTTTGCTCCAGATCTGGTGAAAATAGAAGAGGCGAAATGCAGATGATTCTAGAAGGGACTTCATTTGGAGATTCGTTCCAGGTTGACAACTAGGCAGATAAGAGTTACGCAGAGTTTGTGAATACGGCAAAACTAGTATAGAGAGATGTTCAGGAAGCCGCCGAGAGTCGTGAGCAGTACAAAAAGAGTAGATTTGAGTCGCCCAATAGATTTTTGGGTGGCACTTCTCGAGGGGCAGTACCTCAACCGCCAATTGCTCAGGCCCCATCGTTTGGCCAATCCGTCAGGGGCCATGGTCCCCAGCAATTATACTCCGGGCGACAACAGAGTGTATCTAAATCAAGTGTCGGTCCGCACAGGTAGGGTAGGAGTCAGCCGTCTTGTCGAGCTAGGGTAGTGGGATGCTGTCAGTGTGGGGCACTGGATCACTTCGCCAGAGACTGTCCCATGGGAGGACCGATATGTTTTTGTTATCATGAGCCGGGTCATATATCTACAAATTGTCTGAAATTTGCTGCTACATCTGTACCTTCTGCGAGCAGTATGGGTAGTACTGGTCCTAGCATTATCTAGGGGCGTAGTAGAGGATCTGCTGGTAGACCTCCGACATGAGGCCGCGTATTTGCTGCTACTCGACAGGATGCCCAGGCTACTCCAGACGTCGTCACAGGTATCATGTCTTTATATGCTAGAGATACCCGTGTACTTATTGATCCCGGTTCTACTCATTCATTTGTTTCAGCAACTTTTATGATGCATGTAAGAAAGTTTCCCATTTTTTTATCATATCGTATTGTTATCTCTACTTCGGTGGGTGAGTCGGTATGGATCGATAGTGTGTATAAAGACAGTCCACTTCGGATTGGTAATAAAAAATTGTTGGCAGATCTATTACCCCTGAGTATTCATGATTTTGATGTAATACTGGGTATGGATTTGCTATCCCGATATCACGCTACAGTAGATTGTTTTAAGAAAGAAGTGATCTTTTGAATCTCAAGCGAGCCAGAGTTCGTATTCTCGGGAGACAGAATTATCACTCCTGTCAGTTTGATTTCAGCCTTAGAAGCCAGGAAATTATTGAAAAAAGGATGTCAGGGATATCTCGTGCACGTGATTGATACTAGTCAGAAAGAAGTTCAGATAACAGATATTCCTGTGGTCAGAGATTTTCCCAACGTGTTTCCGGACGAATTGTCAGGGTTTCCCGTAGATAGGGAGATGGAATTCACTATCAAGTTGCTTCTAGGAACTACTCCTATATTGATTCTACCTTTTCGTATGGCGCCTACCGAGCTAAAAGAATTGAAAGTGTCATTGCAAGATTTATTAGACCGTAGGTTTATCAGCCCGAGTGTTTCCCCATGGGGAGCCCCAGTGTTGTTCGTGAAGAAGAAGGATAACACGTTGAGAATGTGTATTGATTATCGGCAGCTGAATAAGGCGACGGTTTGTAACAAATATCCATTGCCTAGAATCGATGATTTGTTCGACCAGCTCTAGAGGGCTAAAGTGTTTTCCAAGATAGAACTTTGATCAGGGTATCACCGATTGAAAGTCAAAGATAGTGACGTGGGAAAAATGGCATTCCGTACGAGATATGGACACTATGAATTTCTGGTTATGCCCTTCAGATTGACAAATGCCCCTGCTGCTTTCATGAACTTGATGAACCGTATCTTCTAACCCTATCTAGATCAATTTATTATCGTGTTCATTGACGATATATTGATCTATTCCCAAAGTAAAAAAGAGAAAGTAAAAAGGAGCATGCAGAGCATTTCCAGATTGTATTGCAGACGTTGTGAGAGAAGCGGTTGTATGCGAAATTTAGTAAATGCGAATTTTGGTTAGATCGTGTATTATTTTTGGGGAATGTTATCTCAGGAGATGGTATTCAGGTGAACCCAAAGAAATTTGAAGCTATTGTCTAATGGGAAATGACGAAAAATGTGACTGAAGTTCGAAACGTTTTAGGATTGGTGGGTTACTATCGACGGTTTGTGCAGGGATTTTCTGTTATAGCTGTCCCGTTGACCAGGTTGAACCACAAAGAGTCTAAGTTTGAGTGGACTGATAAATATGAGTAGAGTTTCCAAGAGCTGAAAAGAACGTTGAAATCGGCACCAATACTGTCTTTTCCGACAGAATGAGGTGGTTTTGTGATTTATAGTAATGCGTCACACCAAGGGCTAGGATGTGTACTGATGTAGCATGGTCACGTAATTGCATATGCATCTCAGCAATTGAAGAACTACGAACGTAATTACCCGACGCATGATTTGGAGCTGGCAGCGATTGTGTTCGCCCTGAAGATTTGGAGGTACTACCTGTATGGCAAAACTTGTAAAATATACACTGACCACCATAGTTTAAAGTATTTGTTTACTCAAAATGAGCTAAATCTGAGGCAGAGGCGTTGGATAGAATTGATTAAAGACTATGATTGCACCATCCACTATCATCCAGAAAAGGCTAATGTTGTAGCGGATGCGTTGAGTCAGAAATCGGCGGGTTCGGTCGCACACATTAAAGTTGTTCATACTAATCTGTATACCGAGTTGAGATCGTTGCGAGTTCAGTTAGCAGTTGGTCAGACGGCAGCGTTGCTTGCGACTTTGACTTTGAGGCCGACATTGATTGACCGTATTATTGAAGCGCAGAAGTCAAATGTTCAATTGGAAAAGATTCGAGATGAAGTGAAAAATGGCCGCAGAGCTGATTTTCATGTCAGGGATATTGATGAGGCTTTGATGTTTGGAAATAGGTTGTGTGTGCTTGATGACGTCAATTTGAAAGGGATATCTTGGAGGAAGCGCATAGCTCAGCGTACACAATGCATCCAGGCAGTACCAAAATGTATTGCGATTTGCAAGAACATTATTGGTGGATCGGAATGAAGCAAAAAATCGCATAATTTGTTACCAGGTGTCTTGTTTGTCAGCAAGTTAAGATTAAGCATCAACGTCCAAGTGGGTTGTTGCAACCTCTACCTATTCTAGAGTGGAAGTGGGAGCATATCATGATGGATTTCGTTTTGGGATTATCCCGTACTCAAAAGGGGCATAATTCCATCTGGGTGATCGTTGATAGGCTTGCCAAGTCTGCTCATTTTTTTGCCGTAAAGATGACGTACTCTCTTGATAAGTATGCCCAATTGTATATTGATGAGATTGTTAGATTGCATAGCGCACCGATTTCCATAGTGTTGGATAGAGATTCAAGATTTACTTTGAGGTTCTAGCCGAATCTCCAAACTGCTTTGGGTACCGAGCTAAAATTTAGCACCGCTTTCCATCCTCAAATGGACGGATGATCATAGCGTATAATTCAGACGTTGGAGGATATGTTGAGAGGATGTGTTCTGGAATTTCCTGGTAGCTGGGATGATCATTTGCCGCTGATAGAATTCGCCTACAACAATAGCTACCATTCGTCAATCGAGATGGCCCCGTATGAAGCGTTGTATGGTAGGAGATGCAGAACCTCAGTTTGTTGGACTAAGGTAGGGGAAAGGAAATTGTTGATGTCAAACATAGCCCAGTTGACAGCAGACAAAGTCAAGTTGATTTGGGAAAAATTAAAAGTTGCTTAGAGTCGACAAAAGAGTTATGTAGACAAGCACCGGCGGGAGTTGGAGTTCGAAGTAGGAGATAATGTGTTTTTGCGTATTTCTCCGGGGAAAGGCATAATGAGATTTGGGAAGAAAGGGAAGTTAAGTCCAAGGTACATCGGACCATATGAAATTTTAGATCGGGTTAGCACGACAGCTCATAAACTTGCTTTACCGCCAGAGTTATCTCGACTACACGACATTTTTCATGTATCGATACTCCGAAAACATATGCCAGACCCTTCACATGTGTTGACTTCGCAGCCGATCAAATTAGAAGAAGATTTGACATACTTTGAGAAGCCAGTCTAAATCCTAACCCGTAAAGACTAGGTGTTGCAGACGAAAATGATCCCATTAGTCAAAGTGTTATGGCGTAGTCATGCAGTGGAAAAGGCAACGTGGGAGCGAGAGGACGAGATGAGAAAAATATACCCGCACTTGTTCGACTAAGGTAATAAAAATTTCGGGACGAAATTTATTTTAGGAGGGAAGGGTTGTAAGACCCCAATTTTAGCATGTACGTCATTCTAATTTCATTTTAGAGTATTTAGAAAAATTGTAGGGTAAAATTTGTGTTAATTAATATCCAAATTAAAAGTTATGGGTCAAATTGAAAATTTAGAAACCTTGATTCTAAACTTCGGATTTAAATTGTCACTTAATTTATAAAAAATTTAAATGTTAGGGGTGAAATTGCAATTTAAGAAAATTATAAATGATGGATTGGACTAAAAAAGAGATTTAAAGAAGTTAAGGGGACAAAAGGGTAATTAAATAAAAGTTTATTTTATATATATATATATATATATATATACACACACACGTAATTATGTGTGTGATCGTGAGCTCAACTGGCTGACAAGGAGAGAGAGGAAGGTGGGCGACGTGGCATTGCTAGTTCAAACTTCTACACCACTAATTACATGCATATAAGCTCAGCTGGCTGACAGGGAGAGAGAGGAAGGTGGGTGACGTGGAATTGCTAGTTCAAACTTCTACACCACTAATTACATGCATATAAGCTCAACTGGCTGACAAGGAGAGAGGGGAAGGTGGGCGACGTGGCATTGCTAGTTCAAACTTTTACACCACTAATTATATGCATATATATATATATATACATGCATGCAGTGCGTTTGAAGGGGAGGAAAATTTGAAATCAAATTCAGAAAATCTAGAGAGAGAGAGAGGATCGGAGGGAGATCACCGGAGCTGTTCGTGATCGCCGGTGATAGTGGGTTCTTCGGCGTGAGTATGGGTGTTGGTCATCGATCATCCCGTGATCGTAGATTAGTTGTGTCGTCACCGGTTTGCTCGACGGTGTGGGGGTGTTGGCCATCGTTGGTAAGTGTGTGTGTGTGTGTGTATGTGTGTCTGTGATTTTTGTGTCTGACAGTGTGGGTGTGTGTGCGACATCATGGGTGTGCGTGTGTTAAGACGAATGCTTGTGTATGCCACTGTGTGTGGGGGGTTTTGTGTGTTCATTTGCCTGGGTGTGATAAGTCGTTGATCGTCCGACGTGCATGTGGTTAGGTGATCGTCATTGGTGGTCCAAAGATGTGCATGAGCATTTGGTGGTTGTATGCGTGTGGGGTGTTATCAATTTCATGCGTGCATGTGTAATCATCCTGTGTGAGTGTACTGTCTTCTATGTAAATTACAAATTGTATTTTCCTATATGTTAGAAAAATGTGTTTATCTAAAATGGACGAATTTACAACTTGTATGGATCAAGCGGTTTTGGGTGTTTGTGGGAACATGATTGGTTGTTTTTAAAGATGGGAAAAATGATTTTGGTCGAGTCGGTTTTTGACGTGGAAAGTGATGTTGGGTCCAACTATACCATAGTTTTCTTCCCGTAAGGGATGTGGATTTTCTTCCCATAAGGGATGTGGATTTTCTTCCCGTAAGGGATGTGGATTGACCCATCAGGGAATGCAAACCCAGCGGGCGGTATCGTTGCAACTCTCGATCATGAGGTTAAAACGATCCTATGGCTAGTCGGAGGGTAGTATGGTTTTTTGTCGTATACAGTGAACCGGTTGGATAAATTTATATATATTACTTTACACTGGATTGGTGTATCCATATATATATTGGTGTATCTATTATTTTGGTTGCTTTACACTATTTGGTTAGATATAGTATTCTGGTGCATTTTCACTGTTTGGTTGGAGTGTTATAAATCTATGAGTTTATTTATGTGGTGACAAGAAAACGGAGTTTTCCAGGTAGTATGTGATTTTTGTGTTATTATTTGAAATGTGGTATTTAAATTATTATTATTATACTTGATCCATATATAAAAATGTTTTTATTATGAAAACAGTACACCGATTAAAATTTTTGTTTCAGGTGTAGCGGTTAGGAGTCGGTCCCCTACTGGCATTAGGTAGAGTCCTGTTGTAGTGTTGTTTTGGGAGTAGGTTGTTTGAGGCGAACCCGTAGGAGGTTCAACATTATTATTTCGTTGTTACTATTTTTGTTGTATATATATTCAGGGACAGATGTGTCCCAGTTTGAGAGAATGTATATGGTTGTGTGCCTATTTGTGTTGTACATATATGTCATGGTTTTTAGTTGGTTGGTTGTTTAGGAGAGGTCCTGTTGACGTCACGCCGGCCCTGGGTGACGGGTGTCCGGGGTGGGGTGTGACAATAAAGATAAGAAGTATTAAACCATTTAAATTAGGAGAATCTCAAAATATATGGACCAAATCAATAAGGATAATAAAATAGGTAGATAATATATCAATTAAGTTCAAATCCCCCAAATCTTGCCCTTAGAATCTGGAAAAATGGATGTTTTTTTACCAAGAGACCAAGTCACACGAAACTTTAATCGACACAGTCGGTTAACCGACCAGTCCTAAGCCGAAACACAACTTGAACTTACAGGCCAGTTGGTTGACCAACTGTCTCCAATCGGTTGACCGATTGGTTCAGGTAGTTCTAGTTTCTCTTCATTTTACCCACTGACTCAAACGGTTGACCTATTGCCTCCAATCGGTTGACGGATTAGTTTAGGTTATTCCCTTTATTCACCAATTCCGCCATTGTTTCAAACGGTTAACCAACGCCTTTAATTCGGTTGACCGATTGGATCAATAGCACCTTATTTTAACTTCAAAACTCACTGTTTAATTCGGTTGACCGATTACTTTTCTCGGTTGACTGATTTAACCAGATTACTTAACCATTTATACTTTAAAACATGTTTCTATTTAGGTCATTTATCCAATTCATTTCACATAAGGTGTACATTCAATATCTTAAATTAAGATCTTAAACTCTATTATTGCATATCAAGACACACATAAAAATAACTCACTTATAGTATCAAGACACGCATAAAAATAACTCACTTCAAGGTCTTTAAAACTTTTCATCTCTTCATTGCATCTATCTTACATCTTTTATGTTTTTTTCATGGGGTCTTCTTCTTAATCACATGTCTAAAACTTATAAATCTGAAACACTTGATAAAATCAATAGTTCCACAAAAAAACATCAATATTTAATTCTTAACTAAACCTTGAATCCAACACATTTCATAACCAATATGAAATAATTCATGTGACAACTAACCATTTGGAAAGAAAATTGAATATTCCATTAACCGAATAGCCACTAGTAACTAGCAATTTCATATCGAAAATTCAATTGCATATTTACAAAACAACTATCGTACCTAGTGCACATTTACATAACCTCATATTTTTACTATGATGAACATGAATATGTCAATTTAGAACCCTAAAAAGTTTTGCGGGTAATTAACACTGTCATTTTGTCTAAAACCACAAATTTTTTATATTATTTAAAAAATATCAATCACTCCTTCTAACCAATATTTGTTTGATAAAACAACATAAATGCCCTTCTCCTATTTTTTTTAAAACATTTCTAACATCCCTATTTTTAAAAAATTTACTTTTTACTGTTCTTCTTCTTCTTTCTTTATTTCTTTCTTCTTCTTCTTTCTTTATTTCTTTCTTCTTCTTCTTTTTCTTTTCCATCATCAAATCTATGCACCGACACAAAATTGATACGGATCTGGGGGGAGAAAGAGAGAGAGGATGAGGAGAAGAAGAAGAAGAAGAAGAAAAAAAAAGAAAAAGAAGAAGAAGAGAGAAATAATAAAAGGAAGGAAGCTGACAGGGGTGGGGAGTTGTTCTTTATTTGTTAATTTTAGAAGTTTGATTTATAATATGACATCTTTTTATTATTTTTTGTGAGAGTGAAAATATTTTGTTGCTAAATAAGGTAATTTTAGAAGTAGAATTGTGATATAAAAATTCTTTGAAGGGATACCATGGATTTTATTGTTCTCTATTTGGAGGTAATGATTAGGTACAATTATAAGAATTTGATTGTATAACTATGGTATTTTAATGTGGAATGTTTGTTTATTATTTTAATTACAATCGTAGAATTACTATTGAGGAATTTTTTTTGCTCTTGCCTTTCAAATTTCTTCAAATCTAATTCTAATATATAATAAACAATAATTATTATCCCTAAATTGGTAGAATTGTATGTATTAAACTAGATCAAATATTTAAACTACCTTGAATATAACTATTGTTATATTTTGGAGTTGAGTTGTTTGTATTTGAACAAGGAACAATTGGTGGAAGGTCGAAATAATGATACCGAATTAATAAAATGTCTCAAAACAAACAATTAGTTTAACTTCAGTCCTATCTATTAAAGTTTATAGAAACTGTTGGAAATAGTGGTAAAAATATTAATTTTTAATTAATATAATTAAATATTAATTAATATTGTTTTAAATAATGATTTCTAAATATGTCACAAATATATTTACAATGAAATAATACTCATAAACAATAAAAAATAAACTCTTAATGAAATTTGTTGTTGAATGTAAAATATTAAAAAATGTAAAATAATTCACAACAAATGTTTAGAAACTCAATACATGAGACAATAAATATTCCAAATTGTAAAATACATGAAATAAATAAATAAATAAAGTTATACTTATAGTCTTTTACCAATTACTCTTCTAGAAATTTATATTGAGGTTGTCGTTTAATGATATTTCTTTAAAGCAAATTCTGCCTCCACTAAAGTGCTTACGCTTAGATAGGCGTTTGTTTTCCAAGATATAATGATCGAAATCATTCGATACTAGCACTTAAAATAAAAGGATATGACAAACAAAATAAAAGTTGAACTCTCTCTTAAGAATACATTAACATAGACTCAAATTGCATGTGTAGTGTAAGATATCCTAAGTTTTTCATACCTAAATGATAATGCAAGCTTTTCTATTTATAGAGTAAACAAATGAGTAACTTCAATATACCAAAAGTCTCATTTTAACGCCACTAAGAACTCTTAAAGTCACTAAAAGTTATCACATATAACTCCTTATTCAAAAATGAGTTACAAATATGAAAAAAAAAAAAAAAAAAAAAAATAAAAAATAAAAAAAAAACAAGTCTTATTTGGTTAGAAAATTACTAGAATCAATTTAAATAAAATTCTAGGAATTATCTCTACTTGGATCAACCAAAGTCCAAGCCCAAGACCCACCTTGGATCCGCAATCCAAAATGGATTATAAAAGTGGTTTAAGTGTTTTTCATTTACTAATATGAGATTACTCATTTTATATACTTCAATCAATTTCATAGAATTATATTGAAAGATAATTTCTCATTCACATCTCAATGATTTTTGACAAATCAATATTTCACATTCATCTTCTTACTGAGAATAACATAGTGATATATGAACATATATTAATCAATATTTAAATCACATAAATAATTAGACTTAAAATAGTCTAAAAATCATTTTTGTCTAATAGAAACACTAATGTTCCAATGAAAGTTGTCACCAACCATCGCTGCAAGCCTCCGAACCCGAGCTGTCGAATTCTGGCCACTACCAATCGTCGAAACTTTGGTCATCGATTGCCAGAATTATTTTTAGTTACATTCAACTATTTTTCAGTATTATTTTTACATTTTAGTTACAAGTTTTTAGTTACATTCAACTAATTTTTCGCTTACCCATCATTGAAAAATTACATGAATGTAATTAAAAATATACTAAAATGTAATTGAAAATACACTTATAAATGTAACAAAAAATAAAAAATAAAATAGTTACATATAACTGAAAAATACACTAAAAAATAGTTACATGTAACCTAAAAAAAATTCAATGGACGATGGCAGGACTTTGACGGGCAGAGTCCTAAGGTCTGGCAACAAGCGGTCATGGAAAGAGGTGTTGGCAATAAACGATACAAACCTTAATTGAAAGCAATTGATTAAAGATAAGGGAATATTGACAATGTGATGTGACTAAAAAACAAGTTAAAATTTAATTAAGGATTTTATACTCAAGTTAAAATTATATTTGGATAAGTTATGAATTCTCTTTAATTGAGACTATTCGCCAATTATCCCTTTTAACAACTTTTAATTGACTTCAACAATGACATTTAGTGATGATGATTATATAAATAAAGGGATCTTTTCTTCTTCTTCTTCTTTTTTTTTTTTTTTTTTTTTTTAATTTTATATAGTTTTAAATTTGATGTATGTTATTTTATATTCTAAAATAAATATTAAGCAATTAATTTTTGGTTGCACTTTTCTATATATAGTTTGCATGATTCAAATTTATTTTTATTTATTATACTTGATATTAAGTCTTTTTGCTATATCTGTTTTATGATATTAAAGATTCTTTGAATTCTGAATTACTTTAATTTTTTTGATTCGCTTGATTAATTTATTTCACAATTTTTTTTTGTGTTTAATTTTTTTTTACAAGTGATCAATAAGGATAATAACTCCTTTTTTTATTTTTGTATTTGCATTGACAATAAAAAACACTAGTAAAAATATTTTTGCGTACTTCTCATATTGTATTCTTTTATTTTTTTTTAGTTAAACTTTAATTTTTTTGGACTTTTTTTTTAATACACATACATGAATTATGATTTTTATTTTTTCCTTTATATTTTTTTTACTAGCACGTAAGCTATATCTAAAGTCACAATTAAATAAGATAGGAATATTCCATATTAGGGTTATTTTTTAAAATTGTTTTTAGGCACGGGTTATATGCTAATTTGTTAAAAAATAAAGGGATGATTTTTTTTTTCAAACAAGGATGTTAGTGTAAAAGATAAACGACATATATAAATAAAGAGGATGTTTATGTATTTTAATTTTTAATTATTTAATTATTTTTAAATTGTTAAGCGTAACATTATTATTTAGTAATTTTTAATTTATAAGGGAAGTAAATGATGTTTAATCAAAAATGATAACAGAGATTACTAGTTTTTTTTAAATGATAGTGAAATTTTATGATTTTAGACAAATTCACGTGAGTGGCAGTAAATATCAATAATTTCGTTTCAACACGAGGTTTAAAGCACAATTACCTCACAAAATCAATGGTGTTATTAAACAGTAGTCAATCATTTTTTCTTTTATGTTTCTTCCCGTCGCATCAGCGATTGAGCGAGAGAATGTCACCAGTGTCTTCAATGCAACCAATCATAAACCCTAGACTGGGAGAAGTAATGCCCAATCTTTTTATTTTGGTAAGAACATAGAAAGAGATTTGGAGACATTTTTGTAAAATTAACTAAACGGGGGGGTTTGTAAATAAAAACTAGTTACTGGGGATAACTTGGCAGAGTCTTGGGCCTTTGTGGCCCATAGTGAAATACCCGAAGGATAATCCAATGTAAAACAAGAACTCAAAAAAAATTAGGGTGGTTTTGGACGAGTTTCAAAACTCATAAAAAAATATGTTTTAATCCATTACTTTTATGTATTCAACCGTAGTCTAAAAAATATATGTCTGTATATGATGCCCACTCCAAAATAAAAAATACACTATTTAAAAAGAGAGATATGTCTACTAACATTGAAGAGTACGTGAACCCAAGAATTCTTAATCTGGTTGAAAAAGGGATGTGTCCCATTTTCTTATCAATTAGAATTTGACTATCTTGGAGAACACTCCTGGAATTAAATTTCAAATTTAATCCTAAATATACCAGATCGATATGTGACAGTGTGCCCTTAATATTGCTCGGGTAAATGATTAGTCCAGTTGCACATAAGTTAAACCGGACAACACATTATCGCAAAACCCAAAAATAAAATAAAATAAATTTGAGTACGTGAGATATAGCGTTGGGCCTCCCTTATTGTAAACAGAATAAAAAGTATAATGATTGATGGACTTAAATCAATGAGGCCTAATATAATTTAATCCTTATAAATGGGGTTATGTTAAAAAAATCTTAAATTTTATATGACAATAAATAAGAATATATATAATAAAATAGAATGTATATAAATTCCTTAAATAAATCATAGCTGTTCTTTATTTTTCACATAAAGAGCGGTCTAGATTGGTTCTCTAGATTAACATAAATATAAATTATATTTATATTTAACCTTATATATCTTATACCTAATTTAGGAAAGAGAATATATATATATATATATATATATATATATATATATAATAAAATAGAATGTATATAAATTCCTTAAATAAATCATAGCTGTTCTTTACTTTTCACATAAAGAGCGGTCTAGATTGGTTCTCTAGATTAACATAAATATAAATTATATTTATATTTAACCTTATATATCTTATACCTAATTTAGGAGAGAGAATATATATATATACTAGCGTATAACCCGTGCCTGAAGGCACGGGTGTAAAACAACAAAAATAAAATAAAGAATTGACCTATTTTATTTAAACATTAACAATAAATAACAACCGATATTAATATAATGCACCTATTTAATTTGAATATCAATAATAACTAACAGTTGAACATCACTAATAACCAATAATTAAAATTAAAAAATGTATCGATGTAAAATAAGAAGATTATACATTCTTTACTAATTCATACTATTTATATACTATATAGAGTTTTTCATAAATTCTCTTTTCTATTCAAGCTATCTATTCAGGCTAATAACTCTTTTGATCCCTCACAAATACAACTGTTACTCAATTGGACTCTCAAATTTGGAAATCTCGGTGTTATGTTTTTACAATTAGGGAGAGAAAAAGACAATGAGAGGATTACGGGAATTAAGCATCGTTGTTTCCATAAAATTGAGAGGCAATTAAGGATTAAGAATTAATTAGCCATTTGTTTCCATAAAAGTGATACACGATTAGGAATTAAGATGATTAGTTATAGGTGACAAATCCTATCAATTAATGATATACAATTATTTTCATTTCAACAAACCTAGTTTCCTTTTATGGTCCTAATTTAAAAAAAAAAATGAAAAGATCATACGGCCTTAAAATGTCAATAGTTTTGTCTCTCATCCGACGGTCGTGAATATACCCGTTTGATTTATTATATAGATATTTAAAAAATTAAGGAATATATAAAAAAATACATGTTTCTTTTTTTGTAACTAAATAAACCATTCCTTTTTTATATTAATTAATTAATTCTCACTAATTAATATGCTTTTTATATTCTCACTAATTTTTATATCTAATTAAGGAATTGTATAATTGTTCAATTATGTAATTAAATTAATTAAGAAAAATTGAGTCAACCTTTTACCAAAATTGATTTTTTTTTATCAGCATTTGTTTGTTCTCGTCAGTATTTTTTTTGTCCTAGTCATATTTTGTTTGTCCTAATCATAAATTTGTCTTACTCAGTCAAAAATCAATTAATGATATACAATTATTTTCATTTCAACAAACCCAGTTTTCTTTTATGGCCCTAATCTAAAAAAAAATAAAAATGAAAAGATCATATGGCCTTAAAATGTCAAGAGTTTTGTCTCTCATCCGACAGCCGTGAATATACCCGTTCTGATTTATTATATAGATATTTAAAGAATTATGGAATATATAAAAAAATACATGTTTTTTTTTTTTAACTAAATAAACCATTCTTTTTTTATATTAATTAATCAATTCTCATTAATTAATGTGCTTTTTATATTCTCACTAATTGTTATATCTAATTAAGGAATTGTATAATTGTTTAATTATGTAATTAAATTAATTAAGGAAAATTGAGTCAACCTTTTACCAAAATTGATTTTTTTTATATTTGTCCTAGTCAGCATTTGTTTGTCCTCGTCAATATTTTTTTTTGTCCTAGTCATATTTTGTTTGTCCTAGTCAGCCAAAAAGTCATCATATTTTATTATATAGATATTTAAAGAATTATGGAATATATAAAAAAATACATGTTTTTTTTTTTTAACTAAATAAACCATTCCTTTTTTATATTAATTAATCAATTCTCACTAATTAATGTGCTTTTTATATTCTCACTAATTGTTATATCTAATTAAGGAATTGTATAATTGTTCAATTATGTAATTAAATTAATTAAGGAAAATTGAGTCAACCTTTTACCAAAATTGATTTTTTTTATATTTGTCCTAGTCAGCATTTGTTTGTCCTCGTCAATATTTTTTTTTGTCCTAGTCATATTTTGTTTGTCCTAGTCATAAGTTTGTCCTAGTTAGCCAAAAAAACCATCCTGTTTTATTATATATATATATATATATATATATATATATATATATATATATATATATATATATATATATATATATATTAGAATAATTGAGGAGAGAGTATACATTGTTTTACATATATAAACATATGGAAATAAAATATAGACATTAAATTTACTAATAATACTAAAACATTAAATTAATGAAAATAATGGACATTAAATTTACGAAAAATTATATAAATAATATATGCCCATTAAATTTAATAATAATAATAATAATAATAATGATAATGATGATGATGATGATGAAATATTAAATTTATAAAAAAAAAATTAAAAATAATATATAGGATATTAAATTTAATAATAAATACTAAACATTAAATTTATGAGAATTAAACTTAGGAAATAATAAAAAAGAAAAATATAATATAAGGAAATTATGGACATGAAATTTATGAAAATTTTAGAAATAATATATATAAATATTAAATTTAATAATAATATTAAAAAATTAAATTTACAGAAATTAAATAAAAACAAATAATATAAAGAGAAAAATATAATATGCAAAAAATTATGGATATTAAGTTGATAAAAATTATAGAAATGCTATATCGACATAAAATTTAGTAATAACACTGAAAAATTAAATTTACATAAATTAAATTAAACAAATAATATAAAGAGAAAATATAATATATGAAAATTATAGATATTAAATTTACAAAAAAATATAGAAATGCCATATAGATATTAAATTTACTAATAATATAAATACAAAATTTAAGCAAATTATAGAAATAATATATGAAAACTAAATTTATTAATAATACTAAATTATTAAATTTATGAAAATTATAGAAATAATATAGAGACATTAAATTTACAAAAATCAAATTAAAAAAATAATATTAAAAAAAGGACATATAATATAAGAAAATTATGGAGATTCAATTTACGAAAATTGCATAAATAATATGTAACATATTAAATTTAGTAACAATACTGAAAATTAAATTTACAAAAATAAATTAAATAAACAATATAAGATAAAATATAATATATGAAAATTAGAGACATTAAATTTACAAAAATTATAGAAATAATATATGGTCATTAAATTTAGTAATAATATAAATATTAAATTTATGAAAATTATAGAAATAATATATGAATATTAAATTTTATAATAATACTAAATTATTAAATTTATAAAAATTATTGAAATAATATACGAATATTAAATTTATAGAAATTAAATTAAAAAAAAATAACATAAGAAGAAATATAATATACGGAAATTATGGACCTTAAATTTACAGAAATTATAGAAATAATATATAAACATTAAATTTACTAATAATACTAAAACATTAAACTTATGAAAATAAAAATAAAGAAATAACATAAAAGAGAAAATGTACAAAAATTATGGACATTAAATTTACGAATTAATAAAAATATTATATCCATAATAAATTTATTAATAATACTCAAACATTAAATTTTGAAAAATCTATGTAATAAAGAGGATAGACATAAACTTTCTAAACAAATCTCAGTCATTCTTTGTCTTTAGAGAAAAACAAAATCGAGATTGATCTACAAAACTAACATAAATATTTACTATATATTTATATTTAATATTATATATCTTATACCTAATTGAGGAAAGGTAATACGTTTTTTTTTTCTATATATATAAATCTATAAAAATAATATTTGGACATTAAATTTACTAATAATATTAAAACATTAAATTTACAGAAATTAAATTGAAGAAATAATGTAAAAGAAAAAATATAATAAACGAAATTATGGACATTAAATTTATAGAAATTATAGAAATAATATGTGCATATTAAATCTATATAATAAAACAGGACGGACATAAGCTTTCTAGACAAACCTTAATCGTTTTTTTGTCTCTAGAGATAAAAGAATAATATAGATTAATAAAAAAATTAACATGAATACATAATGTGTATTTATATTTATTCTTATATTTCTCGTTGTTTGAATAAACCTTGATTGTAAAAATAGAAGTGAGATATATTCTCGTTTAAAATTTATTATGTGATTGTAAGTATTTTTTATCTCACTATTTTAATAAAACATGATAATAAGCTGGTAGTTTTTATCACATTTATTATTTGTAAGTGAGATTAATTGGTATTTCAGTGAACTTTAAATAAACAAACCAAAAAGAAAGAAAGAAAAAACGTTGGGTCTAAATTTTGTGTTTGCGCCCCCGTCGAAATCCTCTTCTTGTTTCCATCATTCTTCATCAACCCTAGCAGCTTCATCAAACCTATAGCAGTCGCTTACCTCTCTCTCTCTCTCTCTCTCTCGATTTCTTTGCTTTCATCGTTCTTCATCAACCCTAGTAGTCGCTATCCCTATTTAATCGAAAACTCTCTCTCAATCAAAGCTTCTCTTCTTTGATCTCGAAATTGCTGAGATTTCTTGATTCCACGTTCTTTCAGCGAAATCGCTGAGATTTCTCCATCACCATCGTCATCGCTACAGCCAAGCCTTCAGCCTTCGTTGCCATCGTTGTCTTCAGCCTTCACTTCGTTCTATCATCTCTATCGCCATCTTTTCCAAATGCTACCTCAGGTCCACAGTGGTTCAAGCTTTGTGATTCAATCCATGGCTTCAAATCAGGATGTCAAGCTTCATCTTCGTAAGCTTCTTCTTCTGAAATTTAATTTCTACTTCAGGGTTTTAATTTATATCTTCATTGTCATTGAAAATAAGTTAAATACCATAATTGTTCGTGTTAAGATCTTTTAACATCGTTTAATGGTTGTTTGAAATGTTTGAAATTCAGGCAAATTTTTGCCACCATATCATGGTTCGGATCTAGTACCAAAATTCATAGGTTCTCGATTGCTTGTAAGTGATTTCGTAAGACTTCTATATATCTTTTGTATCTCATTCATTTTGATTGTTAGAAATACCTATATAATATAAAATTCATATGTGTAGCACAAGATTGATTGAAGAGTTTCGTTTGAAGGGAATGGTTTCATGTATTGTTGAAAACAATAGAAACTTCATTGCAAATGAGGTTCGTTGTGTAAGTACTTCATTTAGTAAATGAAATTCTATTACGTATCAGTTTCTCGATTTTGTGTTCATGTTAAAGTTTATGTTCTTGTGTATTATTTCTACAGTGTTCCCAGAATTATGCTATGTTCCCAATTTCCATTTCATTCTCAGTTTTAGATTATGTTGCTTTTTTCTGTTTTGTTCTTCCTAGATTTATTTATTGTTTCCATCCAATTTTTGTTATGTTCCCTGCTTTATGTATTGATTGTTAAGAAATTAATTATTTCCTATTGTGGGCTCATATGTTTAATTAAAACAGTTATGTTATGGGCTATCAATTTTAAAAAGGCCGAAATAAGTGATCTAATTAATTGGGCTCAAGAAACATTAAATGAGTATGGACTTTGCAATGTGTAGTTACTCATATTAGTCAATTAGGGTTAATGAGGCCTGAGTTGACATAATATATAAAGACTCTTAGGGTTATCATCCCGAGACTAATAAGATGGCCACTCATATTTTCTTTCCTATCTGAGAGAGAGAACCCATTAAGAAACATTAAGTGATTAGTTTACAGAAGACCTCTACCTCGACGGTTTATCGCCACAAATTCAAGTACAATTTTTTATGTGTTTAAAGAAGTTTTAACGATTTGACATGTTGATTTAGGACTAAGAAATCTATTGAGATTTAGGGATTCATTCCCAACAAGTGGTATCAAAGTCTACTTCATGTTAAATAATTAACGGCCTATTTGGTAACCGTTTCGTGTCCATTCCATGCAATGGGATGGAAAGAGGATGGGATGAGATGAGAATTTTGTTTTGTTCTTGGAATAGAAGGGCGTCTGGTAATGACAATTTTTTTTTTATCTAGGAACATAATCGTGTTTGGTAACGATTTTATCCAATAAATCAAGAACGAACCATAAACCACAAATTCACAAACATATCCAAGAATATTGATTTTTGAAAAAAAAATAAAAATACTAGAATGAAAAAAATCAAAATCGAACTCCATTTCCATTTCTATTTGCATTTCCAGTTACGAACTCCATTTTCGAAACCGATATCGAAATCGAAATTAGTTTCGATTTCGAAATCGAAATCGATTTCGAGTTTCAAAATCGAAACTCGAGTTCAATTTCGATTTCGAACTCTATTTCCAGTTTCGATTTCAAATTTGATTTCGAGTTTCAATTTCGATTTTGAACTCCATTTCTAGTTTCGATTACGACAAAATAGGGTTCGACGATGGCGACAAAGGTGATGGCGATGATGGAGCACGACGAAAGCGAAGAAGATGGAGCAAAATAATGACGATGGTGACGAACATGAAGACGATGGAGCCGAACGAAGGTGATGGTGATGGTGACGATGGAGCACGATGAAGGTGATGGCGATGATGGAGCGGAACGAAGGTGATGGAGAGAAAGAGCAAAACATAAGTGATGAGGAAATGAGAATGGAATGGGAAGGACAAGAAATGATTTTTTATTTTTTTTTATTTTTTTTGTTTCTCAATCCTAAAGAAAAAAGTGGGATGAATTCTCAAATGGGAATGGAATAGGAACAAGAACAAAAATTACCAAACGCTATTCCCAAACAGAAATCTCAAAAATATGATAATGGGATGAGAATTTCTGGGATGAGAATGGTTACCAAACGGGGTATAAGTTGCTTAAAACCTTCATGGTATTTTTACGGTTTGAGTATTCTCTATTAGGGTTTGATTCCTTGTAGAATCGTAGGAGAAAATATTGAGATCACGTATTGTGTGATTTATGATTGCTGAAAGTTATGGATTTGAGGAAGGAAAAATGCATTTTTTTGGAATTTTAGGGTGGTTTTCCTGCCACAGAACAGAAAGAGCCGACGAAGTTTGGTCGATTGACTAAAGGGTCGGTCGACTGATGGTGTAGTATTTTTGAAAGAATTAGGACCGAAACGGTCAACCGACAACCAAGGTTGGTCAACCGATGAGGCCACTAGCCGAATCGGTCAACCGACAGTTAAGGTTCGGTTGACCAACTGATTAAGGGACCGGTTTGGCCACTAGCTTAATTGGTCAATCGACCAATTGAGGGAAAGGCAACCGATTTGTCTAGTGGACAAATCGATCAACTGACCGATAAGTAGCAATCGATCGATAAAGCCACTATCCAAATTGGTAGACTGAAATTCAAGGCTGGTCGGACGACAAACATGCCCAAAGTCATAAATATGACTCGTTACACGATATTCGGTCAACTGATCATTAGGGTGGCCGATTGATAAAGTTTTATATCTTAAAACAAAACTAAATGAATCAATATGTTTGCCAAAGTAACCTCTATTGTGTACTTCTTTTGTGTGGATATTGAGATGTTCATGTTTATTGTTTATGATAAACAATAACTAGCTGAAAGAAAGGTTATTGTTTGATCAAATAATTAATGTACCTGCGGTAATAAATATGTGATGATTATCAAGTTTCCATGTGAACAGTAAGTCGATCCAAAGAAAAACTTATTGTTTGACCAAATTTATTGTCAACGTTTGATTACTATTGATGAAGGAAAATTTGGTTGGTATAGTCCACACGTGTATAAGGTGTTCCATCATGATTAGTTTAGTAGGAAAAATATCAAAGTATGGAAAACGGGCCGATCTGAGGGCTCCAAGCACCCTTATCTCGGCTAGTCATCAAACAACAGACTCAAAACCGTCCTGAGGGTTAAGGTTCCACCCAAGATTTCGAGTATGGAAAATAAATTGAGCTGAGGGATCTAAGCACCCTTAGCTCGGCTGATCATCAAGAAGAAGGCTAAAAAAAATTCCTAAGGGTTAAGGTTCCTCCCAAGATTTGAAGTATGGAAAATGGGCCAAGTTGAGGGCTCCGAGCACCCTCAACTCAGCTAATCATCAAGGGGAAGGCTCAAAACCACCCTGAAGGTTAAGGTTCCTCCCAAGATTTCTAGTATAGGAAAGGAGCTGGGCTGAGGCCTCCGAGCACCCTCAGCTCAGTTAATCATCAAAAGAAAGGCCCAAAACTGCCTCAAATGAAGCAAGGCCGAGCTGAGGGCTCCGAGCACCCTCAGCTCAGCAGGTCAACAATTAGAAGCCTCCAACTAACCTGAAGACCACAAAGCCGATATGATAGCTCTAAGCACCCTTAGCTGTGCAGACCATCATCTAGAAGTCTCATATCTACCATGAAGGACGTAGCACCGAGCTGAGGGCTTTGAGAACCCTTAGCTCGGTAGACCCTCAATTAGAAGGCTCAAATCTTCCATAAAAGATGTAGCGTCGAGCTGAGGAATCTGAGCACCCTTAGCTCAGTAGACCCTCAATTATAAGGCTTAGATCCACCCTAGAGTATGCAACACCGAGCTGAGGGCTCTGAGAACCCTGAAGAATACAATGCCGAGTTGTGGGCTCCGAGAATTCTCAACTTGATTGATAGAAAAATTGGGGGCCAAATTCATGATGACAACCCCAAATTTGCGATGAAAAACATAGCACCGAGTTGAGGGATCCAAGCACTTTTAACTCAACCGATCATCACAAAGGAAACCTTATAATCGTAACGATGTCCTCTCTACTTCCAGATCGACTGAAGGGGATAAAATGGGCCCTTTATCTCCATTTTGAGTGGTCTAGCCCATGGACTTCTACTAATAGGCCCAAAAGCCCAATCCAGGTACTTAGGACCCTTATTGCAAGGTCATTGGCTGCCTGCATAATTAGGCTAATTAATCGATCTGGACTCCCTAATTCGGCGCCGCTAATCGAGTCCTACTCCCTATATATACTCCTAGGCATCTACTACTACTAGGTATTAGCTAATTATTCACTCAAGAGAAATATTAGTCGTCTTTCCCAGATACTTACTCTCAAGCTAGAGGGACTTCACCGGGCATAACCCTGGTAGGTCTGTGTACAAGTTCTCAGAGTACAGACTTATAGTTTAGATTGGAGTTCAGCTTGGAGTCCAAATAGGATTTTATCCAGGAGTCTAGAGAGAAGATCAGCTCGAAGTGTAAAGATTTCACAAAGTGTTAGAAGTTTACCGAGCTCGGAGCTCAGATTCCCTGTGCATCACCTTTACATCAGCAACAAATTCACACGTGTCATCTTCCTAGACCATATTGCATGTGTGCACTAGATTTTGACACCAATAGTTTGGCGTCATCTATGGAAAGCACAAGAATCCTTCCCTGATTGTCAGCTCGCTAAACAGCTAAGATTTGATAATCACAAGGTCTAGTCAGGTCATCGGAAGAGCAGATCACACACCTACCATGAACAATAACCCTACACTCCATCCCTCCAACGCTACGTCGAAAACTCCCTAGCCAGACACCCAAATCCCAACCATCAAGAATCACCCACCGCCCACCTGCCAAATAGGTCCGCCTTCCGGCCAGACGGGCCCATCCACCGTGTCTTCTAGATTGTTTGTCGGGAAAACCTCAGGAGCAGCTGAGGCCTCCCACATTTATAACTTGGAAAGCCAGCTTGGCGAATTGCAAACCTATTTTCAGGTCCTTCTCGCCCGCTTGCCACTGACCCCTCGGAAGGGGTACTAGCTCTCCATTCTAACTAGAGTTGGCAAAACGGGTATTTACACGATGACACGACACAAGACCGACACGAAATTATTAGGCATAGGTTTTGCTTATCAAGTAACGGGTCGTTATCGTGTCTAACCCAATAGCACGATAAGGAATAGTGCAGGTTATCGAGTTGACCTAATAAGACGATAGGTTACACAATAAGAATTTCATATATTCAGGTTACACGATAACCTGAGACCTAATGGGTTACACGATAATATAGTAAATATTTTTACACCCCATAATTTATCTAGTATTATAATTCAGTCCATACTATATATATTAATAATCTAACCCTAAGAAACCCTAAACTCTCATTCACGCCGCTCATTAGCCTCCTCTTCCACAATTTGCGAATTACGAAGTGCGAAGTCTGCGATTGCAAACCCAAAAAGCCCATTTCGCTCATCAACCCTAAGAAACCCTTTTGCTCCGCCTCCGGCAGTCCGACCTCACCTTTCTTCTTCACTATTACTGCGATTACACCACAAAACCCTACACAGCAGTACGATTGTCGTTGTTTAGCAGTGGTCTTTTAGGTTTTGTGGATTTTTGGTTGTTTTGGTCGTCGGTGGTCGTCAGCGGTAGTCATCGGTGGTCGTCTAGGTTTTGGTAGTCATCGTTCAGCGGTGGATAATGCTAGATTTTTTCTTGTTTTGTTTGATTTGGTTTGTTTTGGTTGAAGTAGTTTTTTTTTCTTTTTTTTTTTTTTTTGTTTTTGTAAATAGGTTTTGTTAACAGGTTGTCTACTTAACAGGTCATTAACGTGTAATGGAAATCTATCAGATAATCTTATCGTGTCGTGTTTACCTAATAGGTTTTGTGTTTTCGTGTGACACAAAAAATTATCGTGTCGTGTTGACTTGGCACCTCCTGTCGCCTTAGGTTCACCTTCTCCAACTCCTCTTGGACATGGGAAAGAGAACCGTATAGAGCCTCTGATGAATAGAGCTTAGAGCTTTGTCACCCGATAAGATCATAGGGCATGACGTATTCGGGAAATGGACTCTTATTCACCACCTAGGCAGCAAGTTGTCCGAGCTGCCGCGAGCTAGGTCTAAGTGCCCTCCAGGGGCAAAGTGGTGGTCGAAAGACATCTTGCCGACGTAAAAGCTAACTTGTACCAAATACAGGGAGTGAGGGGCCTAGTTGGGTTCTCTTCTGAGGTGAGTTCCCCATTTGTGGACGAGATTGTGGATAAGCCATTACCTGTGCGATTTAGCCACTCCCAGATGATCCTTTATGACGGGACATCAGATTCGGTAGACTATTTGTCCATCTTCAAATCATACATGGATTTGCATGCGGTCTTAGTTGCCATGAGGTAAAAAACCTTCTCTCTCACACTTACTGGGGCTGGAAGGGTATGGTTTAGAAATTTGGCCCCGGCATCCATGTCCACCTTTTGCGAGCTCTAGCAACTCTTTCTTTCTTGGTTTGGGCACTCGCGATATAGTCTAAAAACCATGGCCCATATCCTAGCCCTCCAGTAGTAGCTCGGTAAGCCTTTGGGTGACTATGTAGAGTGGTTTAACCGTAAGGCCATCGACTGCGACGAGCTCTCTGACGTCGTGGCGATGAATGCTTTCATCGATGGCCTCAAGTACCAGAGGTTGTCTTATGACCTATGCTCTAATCTCGCTATTAATCTTGATGCTGCACTCGAAAGAGGCACCAGGTTCCACAATGCTAACCTCAAGGTGGCCACCAGAAAAAATCGAGAAGGGGTCTAAAAGAAAAAATGAAAGGCAGAGGAAGGTCCGAGCAAAGCACAAGGAGCCAAGCGGCTTCTAGAAGAAGAAAGGTTAGGTCTACTACTCGGGGATAAAAGGCCATTTTTACCCCCAGGGCATCGTCAGCAAGGCTTCACGTGACTCATGGCTTCAGTTGCCACCATCTATGCTAAGAAATCCAGAAGGGAATTCTTTTCTCATTCTCCAGCACCAAGGGGTAAGCCAATGGGAAGATCCTTAAACAAGTATTGTGAGTTCCACCGGGATAAGGGGTCACTCCACGGATGATTATTTCTAATTGAGGGAAGAGATAGAAGCCCTCATCGAAAGGGGTTAACTCAGCCACTACATCCAGAAAAATGGCTAAATATCGAGATGTGAAGAAGATGACCTCACGTGAAGATCACAAGGGTCAGAGGAGAAGAAGAAACTGTTGTCAACCCCCGCCCCAGGCAAAACGAACGAGAGATAAGGATGAACAGAGGGTGGATGGCGAGATCAACGTCATCCACGGTGGACACAATTTGGGAGGAAAGACTACCTCCTCTAGAAAAACGTATGAGCACAAGCCAAGAAGAAGGCGGACAAGGACATATTCGAGGTAAGCAGAATCGATGCTTCCGCACATAACGTCATTTCTTTTAGTGAAGCTGATCTCAAGGGAGTGCATGTTCTCCACGACGATGCCCTCGTCATTGTCGCCTTCATAAACCATTACAAGATCAAAAAGATCCTGGTCGATGGAGAAAGCTCTGCTGACATCATCTTCCACTGGGAATTTCAAAAAATGAAAGGAGATCCCAACGCCTTGAAGCCCTATAAGGCCTCCTAGTCGGTTGATAGGTGTAATTCACCTATCTATTTCAAAACCAAACTTGTTAGTTTTCAAGTGTTATTATAGTATTTTAATAAGTTTTAAATGCATTTTTATTCTTTTTGTATAAATCAGGTGCGTGGGGTGAAAAGAGCTAAAAGGATTGAATATCAAGCTGATCGGTATAAATCACCTATATATTTTCAAACTAAAATTGTTACTTTTTGAGTACGTTTAGTACGTTTTAGTATGTTTTAATATGTTTTTTTATTCTTTTTGTGTTAAAACAGATGTGTGGGGGTGAAAAGGTAGGAAAACGAAGCGTAAATGATTAGATAGGACCAAGAACGGTCAAATACAAGCAAGAAGGCAATATTCTGAAAAGAAGCTTACCGCCGTGGCCTCCAAACCACCGCTACGATGGTGAAAATATAGAGAAGGGCCTAATGTTGCTGGACATCCACTGCCGCAACAGTAAAATTGCAGGATGGTCCCTAAATCCACCGCATTCTCTACCACCGCGGCAGTCTCTCTACACATATAATTAGATATTTTGTGATATTTTAAGCCCTATAAATACCCTCATCTCCTCATCTCTTCCAATTTTATCACCCCCTAAGGCCTTTAGAATATATTTAGGGTGAGTTTTAGAGATTTTTGAGGGAGAACTCTTAACCCGAGGAAGAAGATGAAGAAGGAAGTGATCGTTCTACGGTTTTAGCGCCAAATCTTTGAATATCGGCTAAGTTCTTTCATTTATTTTCTTTGTTTTCTTCATTTCAGTAGTTGTTGGGCATGTTTAGTCCATTTTACATTGTATATATGGTTATAGTCATTGGCTAAACATAGGTTGTTTAGGAATTAACACTATATTTATGAAATTCGTTGTTTGTTTGAGTTTATGTTTCGTTAGCGGTTGTTATTCATTATTTTGATTGTGTTTATCGTATTGTCATGATTATATGCTTAGAAAGATATATTGAGAATATAGGGTTTGACACTTGGGAGAGGTATCCCTGGATTTGGACTAGGTTAAACACAACATGACGATTCAATAACCTGGGAGGGAGTTGGAGAGTGTGCAATCAATGATGTTAGGGCAAGACTCACATGACTTAGGGTCATTAAGACGTTGAGGGAGACTTTTTCATTGACACGAAGTCGCGTATTCCCTTGTCTTACACTCGGGAGAGGTGGCGGAAGAGTTTACAAACTGAAATTGTCGAATAAGTCGAACGCCGTTAACGTGAACTAAAATGAGACCGAACACGTATTTATAAACGAAACTAATCCCTAGACAACCTATTCTCTCAAAACTATCTCAATATAGTATTAGTATAGTTAAATTAATATTTTAGTATTAGTATTTAATTATAAATATCATTTTTGTCGCCTAGATAAAGTTAGGTTATGACAATCGAGGTACTCGATAGAAATCTCAACCAATCCCTGTGGATACAATACCCGACCGAAAGGTCTATTATACTAAAACTTGATCCGTACGCTTGCGATGAAAGTGACAATGCTTTAAATTGCAACCACCAACTATCTACGAGAAGAACATCTTTAATAATTGTGGACCCATTACTAATAATTTTACCCTTTGCGTTGTCTCCAAATGTCACATGATCTCCGTCCTTAGGTTTCAAAGACGTAAATTTTGATTTATCTTTGGTCATGTTCCAAGAACCACCACTATCCAAGAACCATTTGTCATTGCCTATTGATGCTTTTAGAATAACCTGCAAGGAGCACCTCAAATAGTTCCTAAGTGATACCTAGTCTACATGGGTCCAATCTTGTTATTCGAGACAATTTTAGTTCCTTTAGGAACCCAAACTTGTCTACATTTCGATACTTTGGAAAAACATCTATGAATAGTATACCCCCACAATATTACATTTAAAACATCTAACAAGATCCTTGGTTTAAGAAAAGAATTTATGAAATCTTTTTTGTTTAAGGTTTTTCTGAAACTCAATGCTAGTTTTATCAAAGATACCTTGTGAACTTCCCAAAAGCATTTTTAAATTGTTATCACCACCTGTGAATTTGAGAACTATCGAATGTAAATCTGACATCTAGGAATTCAATTCAATGTTTTCAGATTCATAGTTCATCACTTGCTTATTTATTGTTTTAATTGTACTTTGTAGAGCAGTACTTTCAGGACATTGGTTTTATTAATCCTGAGTTAGTTATTGACAAATATCAAATAAATTATCGAAATCTAAAGTACAAGAACAAGAATATTTAGGTAATTTATCTCCAATGGTCATCAAAGCAAGCATGGATGAATCTTCACTGCCCGATTTTTTCAAGCTAATCGATTCGGAGTTATCCCAGGTGGCTTTCTTTGATTTTTTCCTACTCTTTTTTCCTTTCTTTTTCTCCTATTCTCTTCTTATCTTTTTTCTTATCTTTCTTTAGTTTGGGGCATTCAGTTTGGAAGTGTTCAGTCTTGTGACAGTTGTAGCATTCCATATTAGTCATGTTGAAATTTTTCTTTCCCCGGAATGTTCGTCGAGTCATTCTTCTGAAATTCTTCATGAGAAGCGCCACATTCTTTTCTTGCTTGTTGTCAAGATTGATATCATTACTGCCATCCTCTTCCTCCTTTTTCTGAACTTTTAATTCCAAGGACTTTTTTTTATATTTCCTATATCATCCCCATATCCTTGAATAGCTGTCTCATGTGTCATTAGGTTTACGATTAGCTCATCCATAGCATATTTTGTAAGATCCTTTGCTTCCTCAATTGAAGTCACCTTCGGCTCCCATACTTTAGTTAACTATCCCAAGATCTTTCGCACTTTATCCTCCATAGTATAGGGATTTTCAAGTTGATTCAGGTTGCTACAGATATTGTTGAATCTTGTGTATATATCTTGAATCGATTCTGCTTCACCCATTCAGAATAGTTCAAATTGACAAACTAAGGCATTGATCTTTGACTGTTTCACTTGATTTGTCCCTTCGTGGGTGATTTGAAACTTGTCCCACATTTCTTTTGCAATCCACGACTTAACAACCTGGTTTATTCGTTAGCATCTAAAGAACAAAACAAAATATTAATAACCTAAGAATTAATAGAAAGTTTATGCTTGTTAGAAGTGGTCAGCTGCACTTTCTTCTTGACTATTCCATTTTCCATAAAAACAAATGGACCATCCTCAATAGCTAGCCATATATCATAATTGGTGGCATGAAGAAAAGCAATCATTCTATCATTCTAGAAAGAGTAGTTTTCACCTACAAATAAAGGTGGTCAGTGCATAGACTGCTCCTCACCTAGTGTGCCTATCGGGTTCTTTATTAGCTAGTGTTTTAAGTTAATTAAGCTAAACTAACTCTGGTACCAGTTGTTGGCCCAGAGAGTTAAACAAGAGGGGGGTGAATTGGGTTGTTATAAAAAATTTAAACAAATAAATCTTTCAACATTTAATTAAAAAATAATCAATTTTTCCTAAATTAATTATTATAGTTGTTACGCAACAGATAAGTGTTTAATTTTAGATGCACACCCAAACAAAATTTAAAGAATAATAACAGTGCAGCACACCAAGATATATATTGATTCAGCAAGCTAGCCTTGCCTTATCCATTCTCCCAAGCTCCACGGAGATTTGCAACCTCCAAACCCCTGATTCTTTTAACGGTAGAAACGAAACCTTTACAACGATTTTTTTCCTAGACTCAGAACTAATCTTTACAATTTTCCTTTTTCCAGACTAAAGAAGAACCTTATATTTTTACCAGGTTAAATACTAAGCAAATTCTATTATAGGAAGAATCACAACCTTACAAGTATCATTTTTCTAGGTAAGGATTGAATATTTACAATTCACTTAAATTAATTCAAATTCAGGAAGAATCAAAACCTAGTTATTTTCAAGGAAAAGAATAACCTAATTTTTTATACCTTAGGATATAGATCAAACCTCAGCCTTTTGCACCGGAAAAGATTGAAACCTAACTACCCTAACTAGACACCGGCCCAACCGTGTCTAATCCGCTCAAACTCACAAATACAAAAATATTATAAGTTTTTGTTGGCCTAATGATCTACCCAAGAAGGGGGTGAATTGAGTAGATATAAAAAATTTAAACAAATTTCTTATATTTCAACACTTATTAAATCAAATAATCAATTTATCCTAAATCAATTAATTATCTTTATAACGTAGCAGATAAGTGTTCAAATCTAACTGCACACCCAAACAAAAAAATATAAATGAAGTAAACAATGTAACACACAATGATATATCTTGGTTCATCAAGTTACTCTTAGCTAATCTAATCCTCCAAGCCCCAGGAGACTCGTACCCACTAAACCACTTGATCCCTTTACCAGGTAGGAACCAAACCCTTACCATAATTCTTTTACCAGGCTCAGAATCAACCTTTACAATTATCCTTTTCTCAGGTTAAGGAAGAACCTTATCTTTTTACCAGGATAAAGACTAACCTAATTCTATTCTGGAGGAATGACCACCTAATCCTTTTTCCAAGCACAAGAATAACCTTATCTTTTTACCAGGCTTAAGACTAACCTAATCATTTCACAAGCTAAGGATAAAACCTCACAAAATACTTCAAATATCCTTTTCACCAGTAAGGATGGAACCGTTACAATTCAATCACAATTAATTCTAATCAAGAAGAATCAAGCCTAATTGTTTTCAAGGGAAAATATTAACCTAACCATTTTGTACCTTAGGCAAAGATCAAACCTCAATCTCTTTCCCAAAAACGATTGAAACCCAAGCTACCCTGACTAGATACTCCCAAAGTATCTAATCCACACAAACTCACCAGTTACAAAAATAAAAAATAAAAACAAAAATCAATGAGTTTCTTCCCACTCGAAGCTTTTACCACCTGAAACCAATTATACTCAATTAATATCCCAAAATTATTAGTGATAGAAACTAAGTGGGGAATTTAATATCTTATTATAATATGTGTAGGTAGTACAAAATTAAGTACGTAATTAGATAATCACAAAAATCGTTTTACATTTTTTGTTTTATACTCTTTAAAGTTCAAAAATGATTTTACTAAGATCTTATCAACCAAACAAAGATAGTAATATGAATTCGCAATAAAGAACAATAGCTTGAAAAGATCTCACCAGGAAAAAATTGAAAGATTGAAATCAGAATAGCAAGACAACACAAATTCGGTGACGCCAACTCAATCGGCATTTTAACTCAAGAACTTTGCACACAATTGATCTCTCAAATATATATTAGAATAAAAAATCTTAGATAGATCAGGAACTGAAAGTTCTTGATTGATATGATGTCATGATATGTAAAAATTGTAAGTCTATTTAAGCTGATTTGAAATAGACCCTCTAATGGCTAGTTTCCTCAAGATATGACATTTAAATGCACCAATAGAGCCCCTGTATCATTACCATTCATTCTTGGTTTAATTCACTCAGATACAGCTTTTACAACATTCAATTTAGTCCCCAAATTAATTCTCAATCTCAAATCGTATAGATAGGAAGTATTAAAAGAGCCAAATTGAAAAACACATTAATTTTATTAACCATATCTATCAGGATATTAAAATAAGTGTATCATATCTTAAATATATCCAAATTCCCAAAATATTTCATTCAAATATCCCAAAAATGGCTAATTAACGGCTAGTTTTTTAACAAATCCTCGAAATCCTCAAAATTGTAACAACATAGTCTGTTGACTGACCTCCATACCATTGGTCGACCGATGGATACAGGATGCTAGCCAAGCCTTGTTCAAACACTAGTCAGTTGACCGATCGATTCAGAGACTTATCATTTTCGTGCCTACGCCCTTTGGTTGATCGATCCTCTTGTGGTCGGTTAACCGATTAATGCTAGAACACCAACTTGTCAAATTATTTCAACTCCAAACTTTGACGATTTAAACCATTTAATCGATTTCTTTTCTCAGTTAACTCAATTGACACTTATATTTAATTTTAAATATTAATCTTGCTTAGGTTAATTTTTGTTTTTTAATTTCACATTGGAGTAAATAATTGAACACTAATTAGGAGCTTAATCTCATCAAATTAAACACACATAAATATAACTCATTAATTTGTGTCATGTGTATGATCCTAATCAGGATACATTAAGAGTAAAAGAGGTTTAAGTTATTTTCACCTAATGTCCGTCTCTGCATCCTTCATAATTATTTCATAATTTGATCTTGAAAGGAACTCTTAAACTGAAATACTCAATAAACACGTTAGTTCCATAAAAAACATCAACTCTTAATTGTCCATCAAAATCTCGGGATCAACTATCTCCCTCTTTTTGATGATGACAATTAATTTTGATGTTTTCTTCAAAATAAGAATGTAACCACGCTCTCCCTAAATCTAAAGACGGATTTTTTAACTCGTTAAAGCACAATCATGAAGATAATTCAATAAAGTTATCAGATATTCAATGAAGCACAAAATATGATCAACTCAACAAAGTTCTCCTCCTTTATTAGTGCATTGATTAGGCAAACAAATCCTAAACATTAACTAACTATTTTTAGGAACAATAATGGTTTCCCCTTTGTCAATTCAATTCAATAAACATCAAACATATTCTCTTCATTTGTTATCTCAAAAAGTGGGAAGGGGAACCAAAAACATCAGTCTAGCCAAACATCATTATGCCTAGTTATACCTAAACCTCGAATAATTTCAATATCCCTTTTTTAAATTTAAGCAACACATATTATTGCCATACTAATAAAAACTTCTCCCCCTATATAATTGTAAACAAACTAATTCATGTTTATGAGAACAAACTTGAGGAAATTTTAAAAGATCATCCAACAATGTAGCATGAAATTATATAATTTCAATTAAGTCAACATGTTTTACTCATGATACATGTAATCTTTAACGCACTAGGACATGAAACATTCTTCAATGATAATTTATGAATTTATCAATCATAAATCTAATGCATGCTTCTATCATGGTTGTGATCAATAGTTAGAATTCAAACCATATGAATGCAATATTTAATTCATTTATCAAAATAACTGTAACATTTCAATTAAATCAGGATATTATGCATTTTAACACCCTAACTTAATTTAATAACAAATAACTCATGGATTGATGTAACATATTTTGCATAATTTTTTAAACATGACTTCTAGTAGATCTCTCACACACATATGCATACTTAACTAATCATCATGCAATAATTCTAAGACAACTGAAGAACACATAATTTAGCATATGTCTTAGAAACCATTACCATTTACCTAATCGACATGTTGAACACCTCATTCTTTAACAAATTTAATGAATTTAGACTCTGAAAGGTTAAGAGCACCTCTAATATCTTTCGGGACGACTTTATTTTTTACCTCATTTCTACCAATGATTTATTTGAATGCACAATTTTTCTTAGGCTGTCAATATCCTCTCAGCCTTTGATTATTTCCATTTAATTCACTGATACTTCCATTTGCACGTGTCAATTGTAGCTTCCTAGTATATCCCTTCTTGGCTTTCGGTAAATCTTTTCTATTTGCATGTATCACTTGTGACTTATTTGTAACTTCACATTTTGGTTTTGGTACATCGTTTTGCTTTAGACGTGTCGCTTCTAGATTGTTGGTGACTTTCTGTCTTGGTTTTGATATAACCTTTTTGTTTGTTCCGTCCAGTCCACTCCCGACATTATGTAACTCTACACAAAACATTTTGCACATCTGTTTTTGGTATCCATTTCATTTTGGATCCATTCTTGATAGACATAAGTTTAGAGCTCCTAAACGGACAAGATATTTTAAAACGTCCAACTCTATTACAATAACAACATCTCAATTTCAATTGATTATCATAGAGAGCATGAGACGTAAAACATGAATCATTTCTAATAATAGTAACATTACAATCATTGGCTTGTGATGAAGGATGAGATGATGAAATCTATCCACTTCTACAGATTGTTTTAAAAGATGAAAAAGCATTTTTAGGAACTCTTGAGATAAACTCGAGGTCGGATTTTGATTTTTCAAATTTTTTCATAAGTAAATCGATTTTTAATTCAAGATCCGACCTTTATCTGGAAATCACGTCAAAATTACTTTTCAAAACTTTGTTTTCATTTTCAAGAAATCCACTTTAGAAAGAAAATTATTTATTTCAAAAATGACATCCAAAAACTATTTTGTTCCACAATAGTCATCTAAATGCACATTAGATTTCCGAACACTTTCTCCTCTAAATACAAAAGAATCAATTTTTCTTTTGAAAATCTAGTTTTCTTTGGCAAAAAAAAGTGTGAGAGAAACCAATTTTTCCATGACAATATAGCCATTTTCATTATCATCATCTCCATCACTACCACTAATGTCACAAGAATCATAGACAACATTTTCATATATGAATCTATCACCATCAAAAGAGGATACACAAAAAACATTATCCATGGTGTGTGCACATGATCGGTTTAGCTAGGATGTCAAGCCTATCGAGTTAAAACTAGCTCTGATACCAATTATTGGTCATGTGAGCTATCTAAGAGGGGGGTGAATTGGGTAAATAAAAAAGTTTTAAACAAATTTCTTATCTTTCAACACTTATTAAATCAAATAATCAATTTATCCTAAATCAATTATTTATCTTCATAACACAACGGATAAGTGTTCAAATCTAGGTGCATGGTAGCGGAATATTACGTCGCTACTTTCACCACAAGTGTACGGGTCAAGTTTTATAGAATAGGGAAGAGTAAGGGTTGTCGTATCCACAGAGATTAGATTAAATTGTCGTTAAGTACCGCGATTGCTATAACCGAATTTTATCTAGGTGACTCAAATTTAGAATTTTGTTTAAAGAAATAAAACTAAACTAAACTAATTAAACGAAAATACTAATAGTGACGTTAATGGGAATATATTGTCTAGGGATTAACTTTGTTCACTTAAACATGTTCATTTCAATCTCGTTTACATTAACGGTATTTAAACTACCAGACAATCTAGGTATTGAAAACTCACTCACTACCTCTCCCAAGTGTAAAGTGAATGAATATGCGATTTCGTGTCAACGTCGATGTCCCCATCTAGCGTCTAACGACACTAATCACATGAGTCTCGCCCCTACCTCACAGATTGCAGACTTTCTAATACTCTCCCGAGTCATTAGATCGTCACGTTATATTTAAACCCTAGTCCGAATCCGGGATTACCTCTCCTGAGTGTTAAATCCCGATTTCTCAAACCAACCAATATATCATAACAAGCATACATTGGAAGTAATAAAATGGTAAACACAATCGGATAAATATAAACAACCATTAACAAAATCGATTTATTCAAACAACGTTTTCATGGACTACATCAAATCCTAGACAATATATGTTTAGCTACACATGACCATAATCCAATATTCAACTATAAACAAGCTAAACAACATAAAATACCAACAAGGGTTTAAGATATAAAGAGATAAGCAAAGGAGAATAGTCGTTATTTGAAAAATTGACGTTTCTACTCTGTGATTTTCACTCCGATCTTGATTTCTCCTCTTGAAATGAATGATCTCTCCTTGTTGGTATGCCTTGGAACTCTCAAGGGAGTCCCAAAAATGTGCCTTTTAAGTTGGGGAAGAAGGGGATATTAAGGGATCCAAAATATCTAATAAAATATCCCAAAATATTAAAGCCACCTGGTGTCAGACCACTGTAGCGGTGAGACGTCAATAGGTTTATGCCAGTTGACCATTGCAGCGGTAAAGACTATCACTACAGCGGTGGTCAAGTAGAATGTTTCTGTTTGATTGATCGCTGCGACAGTGGTTTTCACCGTTGCAGCGGTGAGCCTGCAGTATTTTAATTTGGTCTTTTTCAACTTTTCTCCACCGACGTTCCACCGATTTGCTCGATTTTCAACCGTTTTTATCCATTTTCATCCCAAACACCTGATTTATACCAAAATAAATAAAAACGAATTAAAACATATTAAAACATAATAAGAACACTTGAAAACTATCAAAATCGGCTTAGAAATATATAGATAAATTCCACTTATCAGTGCACACCCAAACAACAAAATATAAATGAAGTAAACAATACATAATACAAGGATATATCTTGGTTCACCAAACTACTTTTGGCTAATCCAATTCTCCGAGCCCCACAGAGATTCTCACCCACTAAATCACTTGATCCCTTTACCAAGTAAGAACCAAACCTTACAACGAATTTTTAATCAGGCTCAGAATCAACCTTTACAATTATCCTTTTCTCAGACTAAGGAAGAACCTTATCTTTTTACCAAACTAAAGACTAACCTAATTCTATTTAGGAGGAATCACCATCTAATCATTTTCCCGGGAGCAAGAATAACCTTATCTTTTTACTTGGCTCAAGACTAACATAATCCTTTTACAGGCTAAGGATCAAACCTCACAAAACACTCCAAGTATCATTTTCACCGGTAGGGATAGAACCATTACAATTTACTCACAATTAATTATAATCAGGAAGAACCAAGTCTAATTCTTTTCAAGGGAAAAGAATTACCTAACCTTTTTGTACCTTAGGCAAAGATCAAACCCAAGCTACTCTGACTAGATACTCCCAATAGTATCTAATTCGCACAACTCACCAATTAAAAAAAAAATCAACGATTTTCTTCCCACTCGGAGCTTCTACCACCTCAAACCAATTAAGCTCAATCAATTTCCCAAAATTACTTGTGATAGAAATTAAGTGATGAATTCAATATCTGATTATAATATGTGTAGGAGCACATTATCAGATAATCACAAAAATCATGTTAAAAAGATTTTTTATGCTCTTTAAAATTCAAAAACGATTTTACTAAGATCTTATCAACCAAGCAAAGATAGTAATATGAATTCACAATAAAAAACTGTAGCTTGGAAAAATCTCACCAGGAAAACACCAAAAGAATAAAATTAGAATAGCAGGACAACACAAAATTGGTGACGTCAACTCAATCACCACTTTAACTCAAGAACATTGCACACAATTAATCTCACAAATGATCTCCCGAATATATCTCAGAATAAAAACTCATAGAAAGCTTAAGAACTGAAAGTTCCTAATTGATGTGATGTCATGATATATAAAAATCACAAGTCTATTTAAGTTGATTTGAAATAGGCTCTCTAATGACTAGTTTCCTCAAGATATGACAATTAAATGCACCAATTGACCCCCTATATCATTACCATTCATTCTCGGTTTAATTTACTCAGATATAGCTCTTAAAATATTCAATTTAGTTCCCAAATTAATTCTCAATCTCAAATTGTATAGATAAGAAGTATTAAAATAATCAAATTGAGAAACACTTTAATTTTATGAACCATATCTATAGGGATATTAAAATAAGTGTATCATTTCTTCAATATATCCAAATCTCCAAAAATATCTCACTCAGATATCCCAAAAACGGCTAGTTTTTGAACATATCCTCGAAATCCTTGAAACTGTAACAACACAGTCAGTTGACCGACCTCTATACCATTGGTTGATCGATGGATACAAGATGCTATCCAAGCCTTGTTCAAACACCGATCGGTTGACCAATCAATTCAGAGACTGATCCTTTTTCAAGCCTACGCCCATCAGTTGACCGATCCTCTTGTGGTCGGCTTACCGATCAATGCTGGAACACCAACTTGTCAAATTATTTCAACTCTAAACTTCGACGTTTTAATCCCTTCAATCGATTACTTTTCTCGGTTAACTCAATTGATACTTATATTTAATTTTAAACACTAATATTGCTTAGGCCAATTTTCATTTTTCAATTTCACATTGGAGCAAATAATTAAACACTAATTAGAACCTTAATCTCATCAAATTAAACACACATAAATATAACTCATTAATTTGTGTCGTGTGTGTGATGCTAATCAGGATACGTTAAGAGTCAAAGAGGTTTGAGTCGTTTTTACCTAATTTCTTCAGAATCTTCAATACTCTACATCTCTTTAATGTCCATCTCTGCGTCTTTTATAATTACTTCATGATTTGATCTTGAATGAAACACTTAAACTGAAACACACAATAAACACGTCAGTTCTACTAAAAACATCAATCCTTAATTGTCCATCAAAACCTTGAGATCAACTGTTTTTTCCCACCGGGAGCTTCTCTATAACGACCCAATTTCCCAAGGCAGCCACGCGGTTTCTCCTATAAACAATTTTACCACAAATGTTTCGTCGTTTATAAATAAATTAGTATTACTAATAATTCTGCTCTAATACCACTCTATAACGGCCCGATTTCCCAAGACCGCCACGTGGTTTTTTCCCGTGGAAGAATTTACACTAAAATCGAATATCCAATATTTTATCTCATATAAATCCGAGAAATTTTAAATTTTAAGGCGATAATTATAATTATCAAATTTTCAGGTCGATTTTACAATAGCAAACATTCATATTTGTATAAAATATTATTGAAGAATTAACACTCCAAGTTAATTCATGCTGTTAGAAAATTAATTTGTATGAATAAAATACAAATTTATATTTGTATAACACTGTGTATACACTATTAAACTTGACCAATATCAAATTATATTTTTGCCCATTACAACATGTTGTTAGGGAATATATATATATATTACAAAAATATATAAATTTTTGTATTTTCTTATTATTATCACGGCAATAATTATAATTATTGAATTGTCACGAATCCACAAATATTTTATTACAAAAAAAATAATTTAATTTCTAACCCCGATTTCATTGAGTCAATTTTTGTACTACGATGTTAATATGTTCAATTTAAAACAAAATGAGCCAAAGCAAAATTCATGTCAGACTTCAGGAGCACAAAGCGTCATAATGGACACTAAATTTTACAAAACAGTTTTGAGTGTTTTATTAATCAGCTTGATCAAGTTTAACTAATAACTGTATAGCCATAAATTGAATTATAACTATAATAAACACGATAATTATAAATATCCATTTATCGAATCAATTTTATGACAGTAAATAATAAATACAATTATTACAAGTTAAATAGAAATTCCTATGTTATTTTTGGCGCCGCACTATTTTCAAATATATTCAAATAAATTGTCGGCGTCATTTAATTCTTACCGGCGAATTGTATATATTTCTCAGTTATAGTAAAATGTAACTGGAAAACAATTGTCTGAATATTAATACTTGTCGAAATAAATTTGTATATGTGTTGATATACAATTTTATAGGTTTCTCATAAATAAAACAGTAATAAAATGTATAATCATTATAAATCATATTGAATAAATTTTGGAAACAGTTAATATGATCATATAGGCTTTTCCCGTCTCGAAATGGTTATATTTTAATATGTGTCACTGTTTCAAATATAATCGTGATCATATATCGTTACAAACAATTGTTCAAATAATTTGACTGAATTATTTCTCGATTTTACAACTGTTAGATAATAAATACAACTTTTACGAACTTAATAAGAATCCAAATAAAATTCTCGATGCAATTTTATTCTCCCACCGGCCCTGCAATTAAAACTATGGGGTTGTGAGCCAACGCTCAAAAGAATTTGAACCCCTCTAATACGTGTATCTAATTTAATACATCAATTAAACACATTGACATGATTTTCACATAATTTTTACATAATCACCATTATTTCATGGAAATTAATAGCTAAAATTCAACAAAAATAATAACATAAATCACACAATAGAGAGATAAAATACATATATTAAATGAGTTAGAAATTTTACATGAAATCCAAAGGAGAAATCCGAACCAAAATGGATATTTTATTTAGTTAATATTCTCGCCAAAACATTTGATTAATACTGTGACTTTGATATCCATGTTCATGAGCTGGAACTTTTTTTTTTTTTTTTTGCGGGTCTTCATCTTTCCTCCTCTTATCTTTCTCTATCCGTAATATATGTCCACATATATATATCGCGAGACGATGATCCATTCTCCATTCTTAACATTATTATTATGATTATCATCATGAACACTTGTCAATTAACCACTTATATCTATATATGTGTGATCAAGTGACTCATTTCGTGGCCACCTTCACTTTTTTTTTTTTTTTTTTTTTCTTTTTTTCTTTCTTTTTTCCTAATTTTTTTATGGCCACAATCCATGTTGCTTAATAGTTAAGAAATAGAAATAACATTTAACACTCCCATAATTATAAAGTAATTAAATCTAATAATTACACTTATCTCCTCAAAATTATCAAAATGCATAACATACAAAACAACACAAAAAATATTAAATTTATATAAAATAATATTTTTCAAAATATAAATTTTCGGGGTATTACATTCTACCACCTCAAAACCGTTATACTCGATTAATGTCCTGAAATTTACTACGTAATAGAATTAAAGTAAGGTAAATTAATATATGATTAATAACAAGTGTGGGTAGCATAAATTATAGCACGTAATAAGATAATAACACAAAATCCTTTTAAAAAGATTTTTATGCACTTAAATTTGAAAACGATTTTTCAATGATCTTAAATCCAAGCAATTAACAAAAATATGATAACTAAATTAAGAACAATAACTTGGAATGATCTCACTAGAAAAACACTAAAGTATAAAAACAAGATCGCAAGATAGCACAGATCGATGATGTAAATTCAACAGAGCTTTACTTCAAAAACGTTAACACAAAATCTCTCTCGAACAATCTCAGCAGAATGATAATTCTTAGAAAAGTTTAGGAACTGATAGTTATTTATATATTTTGATCTAATTTTTGCAGGTCTATATATATATAGATTGAGATCAAGCCTTCTAACAGCTAGTTTTAAAAAATATATACCTCTGAAAGGCACTTATAAACCCCATATAACATATTCATACAATTTGGGTGTATTTCACTTAAAAATAACTTTTAAAACTCTTAATTAAGCCCATAAAAGATTTCTTAAACATCAATCACAAAGATAAGAAGTATTTAGTTTCTAAAATGGAGAGAATCATTAATTATATGGACCAAATCAATAGGGATATCAAAATATATATGTACTATATCTTCAATAGGTTCAAATCCCCCGAAATACTCCCATGGAATAATAAAAAATGGCTAGTAACGACGCGCGAACTCTGCCCTGTTAGTTAACCAATTGATTCCGCATGCAAATTAGGCCAAAACCAAATAGGCAGTTGGCTAACCGATTGATTGAGGGAGTTTTCCCAGCCAAAACACACCATAATCGGTTGACTGATTGGTTCAGAAACTTTTACTTTTCTAGTCTTAGACCCATTGGTTGACCGATCCCTTCTTGATCGGTTAACCAATTGATGTAGGATTTGAATATTTTGCTTTAAAACCTCACTATTTCAATCAGTTAACCAATCTTTTTTGAATTAGTTGACTGTTTAATACTAGTTGGTCAATTTCTTTACCAATTTATGCTCCAAAACTCATCGTTTAATTCAATTAATCAATTGTTTTTCTCGGTTAACTAAATTGACCCTAAATTTCAACTTTAAACATGATTTACACTTGGAGGTCAATTTTCATTTTTCAATTTCACATAGAAGCACATATTTAAACACTAATTAGGATCCTAAAATTCATCAAATCAAATACACAAAAATATAACTCATTTAATAGTGTCGTGTGTGATCCTATTTTGGGTTGCATTAAGTGTATAAGAGTATTGAGTTGTTTTCACCTAATGTTTCAGGATCTTCAATACTTTTCATTTCTTTGATGTCCATCTTTGTACCCTTGATATTTTCTTCATGATTCAATCTTTAAATGAAACTTTTTTTTTGAAACACTCAACAAACACATTAGTTTCACCAAAAATATTAACCTTTAATTGTCCATCAAAACCTTAGGATCAACAATTCACTCAAGAGCAATATTATCCTTCTCTCCCGGATACTTACTCTTACGCTGGAGGGACTTCGCTGGGCACAACCCTGGTGAGTCTGTGTGTAGGTGTTCGGAATGTAGACTTGAAGCTTAGCTTAGAGTTCAGCTAAGAGTCTGAAGAGGATTTTAGCCTGGAGTCTAGAGAAAATCTCAACTCAGAGTGTAAATATTTCCCAAAGTGTTAGAAGTTTACCAAGCTCGGAGCTCGGATTCCCTAGTGCATCACCTCTACATCAGCAACAAATTCACACGTCATTTTCCTAGAACATATTGGGGGTGTTCACCAGATTTTGAAACCAACAACTGCATTGAGAGTACCACTTACAAGTTTGTGTTTTTGTTCGAAGACTAAATATCAATGTTGTGTTAGGTATCTTGTGATAGGGCCCACCAGTAAAATTATTTAGTTTATGTCTTGCATATAAATATATGTTGATGTTTTCATTAAAAAAAATGACATAAACCTTCATAATATAATCAATTTACAATGAGTTATAATACTCAAAAGGATAAATGGACTCTTAATGAACTCATATCTCACTATGTGTAAGAAAAAGAAAGAATTGAGTGAGAAAAAGAGATAAAGGTCAAGAATCCATAGTCGGAACACAACAATCCAAATTGTAAAAGAATTAGGATTATGAATTTACCTGTTTCTTCTGCGAGAAAGTTAGACATATGAAAATGGAATGTTCCAAATACGTCGTGTTAATCCTAAGATTTTGATGAACAATTATAGGTTGATGTTTTTTGTGGAACTAACGATTTAATTGAGGATTTCAATTTATTAGTTCCAATGATGAAGATATGTTGACAAATAATGAATGGATGCTAAAAGATGATAAAGGATTAAGAGGTTGAAGAATTTGAAGAACCTAGGAAAAACAACTCAGGTTAAAATTTAACTTTTAATATCCCAATTAGGATCATACACGACACAAAATGATTTTTATAAATATGTGTGTTTTTTATAGAATCCTAATTAGTTAAATTATTTGCTCCTATGTGAAATTGAAAAAGAAATATTAATAATTAATTAAAAAGGAATTTAAGAATGTAGTGGAGCTAACCAAAAAATGAAATCGGTTAAAGGGGCAAAAATATCGAAGAAAATGGATTAAAATTGAATTGAGGAAGGATTCCAGCATGGTCGGTCAACAGGTAGGTCGACCTATGTCCAAAGGTAAAAGTCTCTGAATTGGTAAGTTGACAGACAGGTCAACTTATGAAACTCTCTGAACTGGTAAGTTGACAGACAGGTTGACTTATGGCACTGTTTTAGGATTTTGTGGAATTTCGGATTTTATTCTAAAAGTAGCCGTTACTAGCCATTTTATGGTTAAGATCTGAGAGATATATTAGGGATTTGATTTTATTTGAGATATGCAACATATATTATGATATTCCTATAGATATGGTTCATTAAGTTTGAATATTTTTCAATTTGGTACATGTAATTCTTTCTATCCTATTTAATTGTGATTGAGAAATATTTGGGGGACTTAATTGAGATGTTTAAAATCCATAATTAAGTGATTCGAACCAGAATGAAATCTTAAAAGATATAAGGGGTCTATAAGAGCAATTAAATGTCATAAGTGGGAACTAGCCGTTAGAGAACTTATTTTATTCCCTTTTATATAGACCTGCATTTTTCATATTAGAGTGAGAGATCAAGAAAATTATACGGAGTTTTTCTAAGAGAAATAATATTGAGAGAATTGTGAGAGCTTTCTAAGAGTTATTCTTAAGAAATATTTGCTGTGGATTGTTGCTACTACCGAATTTGAAGATTTATTTCTATTATTATTCTTTCGGTGGAATTCGGGTGAGATATTTTCAAATTACTTTCTATTTAGTATTGCTTGATTATATTTGGAATTTGATCTTTGAAATTATTTTCTAATTTTTCATTAAAAAAATATTTTTGAAACAATTTCTTAAAGAAATCTGATTACGTGCTCAATTAAGTGCTACCCAATTTTTGTTTAAAATCAGATTTTGAATATCTCACTTTTTTATCACTAGTTTTGGGATATTAATTGAGTTCTAATTTATCTAGGATGGTAGAAGCTCCGAGTGGAAAAATCACTTATTAATTATTTGTAATTGGTGAGTTGAGTGTCAGATTAGATACTACTGGGAGTGTCTAATCAAGAGTGGCTAGTTTCAATCTCTTCGGGTAAAGAGATTGAGGTTTTGATCTTTGCCTAAAGTATAAAAAGATTAGGTGTTAATTCTTCCTTGATTGAATTTGTGAGTGATTTTGTAATGAATCAATCCCTACCGGGTAAAAGGATATTTGGAGTGTTTGTGAGGTTTTGATTTTTTAACCTAAGGTAAAAAAAAAAAAAAAAAAAAAAAAAAAAAAAAAATTATGTTATTTTTGTGCCTGTAAAATGTAGAGGTTATTCCTGAGCCTGTGAAAAGAAATTTGTAAAGGTTAATTCTGAGCCTGTGAAAAGAATCATTGTAAGGGTTCGGTTCTTACCTTTAAAAGAATCTTAAGTTTAGTGGGTGCGAATATCCGTCGGGCTCGGAGCACTGGATTAGCCAAGAGTAGCTTGGTGAACCAGAATATATCGGTGTATACTACATTGTTTATTTCCTTTATTTTATCTTGTGTTGTTTGGGTGTGCACCTAGAGCTTATTACATTTATTCGCTGCTATAAAGATAATAATTAATTTTAGGATAAAATTAATTATTTGATTTTTGAAGTGTTGTTATTCTAATAATTTTTAATACTACTCAATTCACCCCCTTCCTCTTGGGTAGCTCACTAGGCCAACACATCGCATGGCATGTAAGAAAGTGTGCACTTCGCACTCTTGTTTGGTTTGAAGTTAATTTAGCTTTTGCACCAAGTCACACTTGGTGGCTAGATTCTAGTGCTACTACTCATGTAAATGTGTCTATACAGGGTTGCCTATGAAGCCGAAAGCCAAATGATGTTGAAATATTCATCTACGTGGGTGATGGCAAAACAATGGTTGTGGAGGTAATATGGACTTTTAGATTGTCTTTAAAGACTAGTTATTTTTTGGATTTGAAAGAGACATATGTAGTATCATCTTTTAGACGAAATTTTATTTCTATTTCTGCTTTGGACAAATTTAGTTTTTCTTGTTTATTTGGAAATAATAAATTTAATCTTTTTCAAGATTCAAATATTGTTGCGACTGGTTCTTTGATTGATAATCTATATTTATTGGATATTATTGCTTTACATAATGAAACCTTACAAACAACTACTCCTGGTACAAAACACAAATTAACTAATAAGAATTCTGACATGCTTTTTCACAAATGTCTACAACATATCTCTAAATGGATGATAGAGACGCTTGTTTCTAACGGAATTCTTGATCCTCTTGATTTAACAAATTTCAAAGTTCGTATTGAATGTGTAAAGGTAAAATAGACAAACATCAGGAAATTAAGTGCCAACAGGAGTTCTAGTGTCTTAAAACTGATACATACTGATATTTGTGGACCATTCCTTACGACATCTTGCAATGGACAATAGTATTTTTATTACATTTATAGATGACTACTCTCGTTATGGGTACCTGTATTTAATTCATGAGAAATCTCAATCCTTGGATGTATTTAAGGATTTCAAGGGTGAAGTTGAAAATCAACTAGGAAAGAAAATCAAGGTTGTTAGATCTAAACGTGGTGGTGAATACTATAGTTGATATGATGAATCAGGATAACAACGTCTAAGACCCTTTGCTAAATTCCCGGAGTAATGTGGAATCGTCCCACAGTACACCATGCTAGGCAAACCTAGCAGGAACGGTGTTGCTGAGAGACGAAATAGAACTTTTAAGGACACAGTAAGAAGTATGACAAATCATTATTCTTTGCCAGAATCACTCCAGGGAAAAGCACTTAAGACTGCAGCATATAACCTGAGCAGGGTACCAAATAAAGCGGTAAATAAAACCCTTATGAACTATGGTTAGGCAAAAAACCTAGCATAAGGCATTTACACATTTGGAGTTGTCCAGCTGAGGTATGCCCTTATAGGCCAAATTAAAATAAACTAGACTCAAGAATAATTAGTTGCTACTTTGTTGGATATGATAAACGGTCAAGAGGATTTCAGTTTTATGATCCCTCAAATAGGACCTTTTTCGACAAGGAAAATGCGAGATTTCTTGAAGATGTTGAGTTTAAAAGCGGGAGATAAGGTTATCAAGAATGTTGTCTTTGAAGAGGAATTGATTTCTATTCTAAACATTGTTATTGACAATGATCAGATTGTTATTGACAATAAAATTGTTATTAGCAATTATCAGGTTCTTGACACTGTTCAAGACACAATACAAGACAATAATGAAAAATTCCCCATTAAAAATCAAGATATTACTCCAGAAGAGCAAACTCAACAACCTCAAGAGGAAGTTCTACTAAGGCGATCCATTAGAGAAAAGAGAAGTATGATTTCAAGTGATTATATCGTCTTTCTCCAAGAACATGAGTTTGACATAGAGACAATAGAAGATGATCCAATCAAATTTTCATCAAGTCAAACAAAGTCCTAACTCTTAAAAGTGAATTAATGCCATGAATAATGGTATGAAAGCCATAAAGGACAATAATGTTTGGGATATTGTCAAGTTGCCTGAAGGTGCGAGGTCCATTAATTGTAAATGGTTATTTAAAACCAAGAGGGACTTAGAAGGCAATGTTGGGAGCTATAAGGCTCGTCTAGTCGCCAATGGTTTTACTCAAAAGGAAAGCATTGATTATAAAGAGACTTTCTCTCCAATTTCATCGAAAAACTCGTTTAGGATTATAATAGAACTTGTAACTCATTTTGATTTAGAGTTACATTAGATGGATGTAAAAACTGTGTTTCTCAATGGAGACATTGCTTAAACAATATATATGGTGCAGCCATAAAATTTTGCATAAGGCAATCCGAAGTTTACGTTTTGCAAGCTAAATAAATCCATCTGTGGAATCAAACAAGCTTCTCTTCAATGGTATCACAAATTTTATTAAATAATTATCTTACATAATTTTGAAATAAATGCAGTTGATGATTGTGTATATCACAAGTTCAGCGGGAGTAAGTTTATTTTTCTAGTGTTATATGTCGATCACATATTGATGGCTAGCAATGATATAGGCTTATTGCACAAAACTAAGAGTTTTCTAACTAAGAATTTTGAAATTAAAGATCATGGGGATGCGTCTTTTATATTAGGAATAAATATACATAGAGATCGCTCTTGGGGTACCCTTGGGTTATCACAAAAGAGCTACATCAAAAAGGTGCTTGCTAGATTTGGTATGAAAGATTATGCACTAGGAGATATTTCTGTCCCTAAAGGTGACAAGTTTAGTCTCCCTCAATACCCCAAGAACGAGATGAAAAAGTTAGAGATGTAAAATATTTCTTATGCGTTAGCAGTATGGAGCCTTATGTACACTCAAGTATGTACGCGTCCGAATATAGCGTTCATAGTTGAAATATTAGGCAGACTTGGGATAGATCATTAGAAAATAGCCAAACAGGTTATAAGGTATTTATAGAGAACAAAAGGCTAAATGCTCACTTATCAGAAGACAAAATCATTTAGAGATCATTGGGTATTCTTATTCTGATCTTGCGGGTTGCCTGGCTACGTCTACTTGCTTGCTGGTGGTGCTATTTCTTGGAGGAGTGCTAAGCAGTCACTCATAACTCCTTCCACCATGGCAATTGAATTCATAGTATGTTATGAGGCAACAAATCATGGAATATGGCTGAGACTTTGTCACTAGGCTACAAGTAGTGGATGGTATTGAAAGACCACTAAAGATATTTTATGATAATAAATCTGCAGTGCCATATTCTGACAATAATAGAAGTTCTACTAAGTTGAAGCACATCGACATCAAGTTTCTAGTTGTTAAATAGATAATTCAGTGTAAGATAGTATCTATAGAACATATGGAAACAAACTCCATGATTGCAGATCTTCGCCCTAAAGGTTTACCACCTAAGGTATTTCATGAACACATTACTCGTATGGGTGTGGTTTTATTTGGTGATGTACTGGTTTAGTGGGAGTTTGTATTTGTTGAAATTCTTTTGTTATATATATATATATATATATGATTTTCTGTAGAGTGAAGTAGATTGATTAAAGTTTGTTTACTCTGAATGAGTTTTTTCTAATTGTAGTTTAAACATAAGGATAGAAAGAGTAAGGATGAATTTCACTGTGGAATAAAGAAGAACCAGTTGGAAATGGATATGTTTGAGATCACATTGCATGTAATTTCTTGTTCCACATCCATACTTGATCTATGTCATTAAATATATTTGCTACAGTGATCATTGATGGATCTAGTTACAAATATGAATGTAACGAAGAAGATAACATTTTTCCGCACACTCGAGACTGGAATATAACTGTCTTCGGAATTTCATATGTAGCCTAAGTGGGAGATTGTTAAGAAATTAATTATTTCCTATTGTGAGCTCATATGTTTAATTAAAACAGTTATATTACGGATTATCAATTTTATAAGGGCTCAAATAAGTGATCTAATTAATTGGGCTCATGAAACATTAAATGTGTATGGGCTTTACAATATGTAGTTACTCATATTATGCAATTAAGGTTAATGAGGCCTAAGTTGACCTAATATATAAACACTCTTAGGGTTCTGGTCCCCGAGACTAATCAGAAGGCCACTTATCTCTTCTTTCCCATTTGAGCGAAAAGAATCCATTAAGGAATATCAAGTGATTAATTTGCGGAAGACCTCTACCCTGGATAGTTCATCGTCATAGATTCAGGTACGCTTGTTTATATGTTTAAATAACTTTTGATGATTTGACATGTTGATTTAAGACTAAGAAATCTATTGAGATTTAGGGATTCAATCGCAACATTGATCCTCAGTTCAATCCTAAAAAAGAAACGGAAATATGTGGATCTTTCGTTTGCTTTTGTTTCACCATTATTCTTCATACTTACAGATTTTTGGCTTCCTCGTTGGTTGCTGCTTTGCTATGTTTACGCTAATTATGCTTTATTTAGCAATTATCCTTAATTCTCTTTATGTTTCCTTTGAGAGCAAAGGCCAATATGTGATCGATTTGTCGTGTTATTTTCTGCTGCAATAGTATGGATTTATGCAGCAATTCTGACAGGGGGTGGTGTATATAGAAAATCTACAGGCGCTTTAAATTCCTGTTGGACTGATCGTGCTGGACTCATGGGCAGATCTCCTTGGTCAGATTCTTCATAAGACAAAACGTAAAATGGGTTTTCATTTGCTCATTATACTACTACTTGATTTATTCAGTTTCTTTCGGGCAGTGCTACAAAATTCAACTTTCGATTTAAAATTAGAAACCAACCCTTATAATTTTTTAGTATTTTACACGCTTTCATTCGAATTCCGAGTTCTTCGAAACCAATTGCTACCTAAATGATTTCCATGAGCTTTTTTATCTTGTTTTTCCTTATTTCTTGAATTTGCACTACATGCTCCATTTTTCTTATCCGTTCCAATTGGGGGCTCCAACTTTTACACCCGGGGATTTCTTTATGATGATGGTTGCTTCTATTATTTGCTTCTATAGAGGTTCAGTCAGTCCTCGCCTGATTTTTTATTTTTTATTTTCATTTTAAATTTGGGAGCAGAACAAAATCATTTTTGTTTTGTAGCAACAGCTAGATACAGCAGTGCCACGCCTGTTCCCCCTTCTGTTATTAACCAGGGTATTGGATGGACGGTATAAATTTTAAGACCCTGTTTGTTGTTTTTGTTCCTTTTATTTCTACTCATGAAACGATTGGGAACAAAAACAAACACTGAAATTTTCTTTGGAAATTAGTCTGAGTAAATCCCAACTCCTTGAAAACATATTTATGAACATAATTTTCTTTTTTTTCTTTTTCGTTTTGTAAGAATAAACTTGGCTAATTATAACATATTAACAAGTTAACAATATTTCTATTTTGTAGTGAAAACGCTGGTCTACTGGCATTAACAATAGTTGTAAGCCAAAGAGTAGCTCAAATATCGGCTGCCTTTATGATTTTCTTTTCCATTTTCGGTAAATTTAATACCCTTTCTCCTTCTAATATGATCATTCAATTCACTATTTTTTCTGGAAATATGAAATTAAAAAATACAAATAAAAATCTAACATGCTGATAAACCTTAAACTAGCGAAATTTGGAGCAATTTTAGCTTCTATACTGTTATTGATCACGGCAATATTGTATTGCATCTTCTTCGCCTATGTCTTGAAGTAATCGCTCATCTAAAACGTTTTTTGATTTTTTTTTCCTTTTTTTTTGTTGTTGTATTTAAGGTAGTTTTTGAAAGAATGGAATCGAACCCTCGGAATTGGAATTGGATTTTTTATTTTTATTTTTTAAATGAGTTTATTCTTAATTTCAATTCTAAGTCTCTAATTCCGAGTAGTCGAGTACCACACACCAACTAAGCGCATTTTATTTGAATGAAGGGAAGAAAAAGTGATCTAGTCTAAGGCCCCATGAATTTCTAAACTAAACCGTAGCATGTCAAGGTTTTTATCAGTTAATTTGTAGCCTGATTTGTACTTTCCCATATTTGATGCAGTTGGTTGGTTGCATATGCTTTAAAATACTTCTCAGAATATCCTGCAAAGGAAGAGAAAGTAAAACAAATTTGATTAAATTGCAATTTCTTGATGGTCGCTTCTTTAAATTGCAATTTCATGAGGGTCACTGTTTTGAAATGGTTTAAAGTTGATGGATGTGATGAGATTCTCATTGTTGGTTTTTTAAATTGTAGCTGATTACACCAAATCATTTGATGAGGATGAAAATGAAATTGATGATAGGGATATTGTGCTATAACCATTTTAGACATTTAGTCATGATAGAAATTCAAGTTTATGATTTTTTTTTATTGAAAAACAATGTTATTTGTATCTTTTTTTGTGATGTAAAATTCTTGTGTTATTAATAGTTTAGTTGTTTTAAAAATTTGTGTATGTTCATTCTTGACAATATCTTTTATAGAATGGTAGGGTCTAATATTTATTTTTATAAAAAAAATTAAGAGAAACAATCACAGTTTTTAAATGTGATAGAAAAGAGGGTAAATATCTCAATTTGATATAAAACTGAGATAAATATTGTTTAAATAATCATGGTTTTTAACTTGATCACATATATATGATCATTTTAATCATATTTAAAAATTGAGGTATAAGATGGACTAATCATCTCGATTTTTAGCTGTGATAAAATATCTACCATCTTGATTTTAAACTGTGGTAAAAAACCTACTTTTAATCACACCTCCATCTATCACGGTCAATTTTGGGACCAAAAATTGTTATTAAAATATTTTTATCACAATTTTTAACCGTGATAAAAAGTCTTTTTGTAGCTAGAGAATATGTTTTTTCTATATATATAAATTTATAGGAATAATATATAGATATTAAATTTACTAATCATAATAAAACATTAAATTTATGAAAATTAAATTAAATTAAATAAATAATATTAAAGAGAAAATATAATATACACAAATTATAGACATTAAATTTACTGATATTAGACTATACATATTAAATTTAGTGATAATACGAAAACATTAAATTTATACCAATGAAATTAAAGAAATAATGTAAAAGAAAAAATATAAAATATAGAAATTATGAACAATAAATTTACAAAAATTATAAAAATAATATATGTATATTAAATTTAAAAATACTGAAATATTAAATTTACGAAAATTAAATTGAAGAAATAAAATAAAAGAGAAATATAATATATGAAAATTATGGACATCAAATTTAAATATATATGATAAAGCATGATGGACATAAACCTTCGAAGCAAATCTTAATCGTTTTTTGTCTTCGGAGCTAAAGAACGGTCCAGATTGAGCCAAATAAATTAACATAAATAAATAATGTATGTTTATATTTAACCTTATATTTCTTATACCTGATTAAGGAGAGAAAATGATGTAGGAAAAATTCCCGCCCATAATTTGTAAAAGTCGATGTTGAGATGTTGGGTTGGATCAGCTAATAATACCTGACATCAAAATGGTCTGAAAGCTGACCATGGGTCGATTATGCTAATGGCCCAAATGTAGTGTATTTGGTTTAATAAAGGAGCCCAATCATGCTCGGGCTAATCCGATGTAGAACAAGGTCTCCTAATAGAGGCCCAATCATTAGTAAATGAAGATAGCAGGTTAATGTAGACAATTACATAACTTCACATACCCCCCATACACGCAAGCATAACTGTCGTAACAACCCGTAATGGAAGGTGGACAGCATTCATAGCGATTAAATAGGGAGCGTGGAGAAAATTATAGGAAGGCACGATTACGAAATAAAATGGTTCATATATACACAAGGAAAACAGGTATCATCTAGAGTTACGACTCATTTTTACAATTTAAAGCTTTCTACTTTCATAAACAGATTGATTTATTCTTACGCCTGAGATTCTTTAGCTTATATCATAGTGGTGTCCCTTGGAGCTAACTGGTCTTTTAGGTTCAGATTATAGGTTTTGGAGATTTTTGGCATGTGAGGAACTGTTACACGTACTGGAGATTTTTTGGCAACATCATTTGGCACCATTTGTGGGAATCAAATAAAAAGAAATTCACCGTCGAGATGAGATAGTTATGATCAAGAGCAGCAGGTCTAAGTCAGGGGAGTGAAATCCCACCTCTAGTGGACACAGACGTACATATAGAAGCTTCAGATGGAGTCCATGTCATTCCTCTCCCTGAGGTGCAGACTACGGATACGAGAATTGATGTATTATTGGAAAAGATCGTTGCAATTGAGGGAATCCTGATAAGGATGGCCCAGTAGATTGTTGGGAATGTTTAGAAGCCTCCTTCTATCAGTAACGATCTTGGAGAATAGGCAGAGTCACCAAAATCTCTATGTCCCATGCAAGGAAGACAAGCTATTCAGAGGGATATGAGTAACCACCCAAGCGAGGGGAAGTTGCTCACCCGTACTAAAATAATTGATTCTCACTAGCGACGTGGTGTTCTAGAGGATAGAGACATGTCGTTTGATAAGCTAGATATACTGTTAAAGGGAACCAAGATGTCATTCACCTCAGACATCCTACAAGTATCGCTGTCAGACACGTTTGACCCAACCAAGTTTGAGAAGTATGACGAAAAGATACACCCAACAGACCATATTCTCCAGTTCAGGCATCTGATAGCACTCTATAGAGTAGGTAATTCTGCGCTTTGTAGAGCTTTTACGTTGTCCTTAAAAGGGTCAGGCCCAGAGTGGTTGCACATGTTACCACCTAACGCAATTTCATCCTTTATGGATTTTGGAAGCAGTTCAATAGTTGGTTTATCACGTGCCAAAGGTTGATGAAAGGTGTTGACTACCCGTTAGCTTTACGACATGAAAAATGGGAATCCTTGCATCAAAACATGAATCGCTTTAATGAGGAATTAACCTGCATTGAAGGTTGTGACACCAACCTCATTATAAATGCATTTACCTTAGGATTATGACAAAGTTGAGTCCAAGATTCACTGATGAAGCACACCATGAAGACTATGACTGAATTGATGGAGAAGGCAAAGCCCTATATAAAACTAAAAGACGTCAAGTACGCGCGTGAAGGCAAAATACCAGCAAAAGATAATTCCAGATCCAATGAAAAAGATAGTTAGAGAATAAAGGGCAGTACCTTGGACAGGCAGAGAGAACATCTTAGAAGCTCAACAACAAAAGTAAGGGTTCGTCAGGGGCCAAGCCTCCTAGACTTGCGGATGCCGATCTCCAGAATACTTCACAAGATCAGATCATCTGAGGTCATGCATTGGCCTTATAAAATCCCAATGAAATCTAACAAGAAGAATAAGGAAAAATACTGTGAGTTCCATAAAGATCATGGACATAATACTGACGATTGTTAGGAGCTTCAAAGGGAGATCAAGCGGTTGATCGATATGGGGAGATTACATGGATATTTACAAGAGCAGACAAGGGAAAAGAATAGGTCAAGGAGTGAAGCTCATTCAGAGAACCACAATAAAGAAAGAAAGAATGATGACCCAAGTAGCACTTGTGGGCTCATCTACCTTATAAATGCGATTGGTCCATTTACTAGAAAGACAAACCGTAAGCGAAAAAAGAAAGTCTGTGAGGCAGCGGGGGAGCGATGCTATGGAGAAGTAATGGCTTTGATAAATAGAACAAGACCAGTAATCACGTTTATTGACAAGGGTTATAGAGGCATAGCTCATCCTCATAATGACACCTTAGTAATAACACTCTGGATCTCCAGCTTTGAGGTGAAGAATATCCTGATTGACACTGGCAGTTCTGCCAACGTCATTTTTGTCACTAAATCAGATGGGTGTTCCCACCTCAGACATTGGGTCAACCCAAATGGTAATGGTAGGTTTTATTGGAGACCTGTGATCTCCAAAGAGGAAGATCACTTTATCCGTTACAACAAACAAGGATGAGGGTGGATTGACCAAGGCTATGGAGTTCACGGTAATAGATTCCACATCTCCATACAATGCAATCTTGGGATGACCTTGGCTCCACACAATGGGAGCTATAGCATCAACACTTCATCAGAGTATTAAGTACATGAAGAATGGCAAGATGAGTGTCATTCGAAAAGACCAGGTTGCATCAAGGCAATTTTTTGCAATAGCTATGAAGGGGAAGAAGACTATCTAAAAGAAACGAAATCAAGATCTTAGATAAACACAAATCAACAGCCCAGCTCAGGAGCAGGAGCTCATCAAAGCTCAGGTCAGCACCCCAGCTTAGGAGATTGGTGATTTTAGGGAGCATCCTGGTATTCTTCAACCAGTTGAGTAGGTTAGAGAAGTAACCTTCAATTAAAGGACAAAGAGGTTGTCGATTGGAATATTGTTGAGTAAACTTGAGGAAGAGAAACTTATACAGCTGTTAGAAAGAAGTTTGGTTAAGTTTACTTGGGTACCAGAAGACATAAAGAGAATTAACCCACTTGCTTCCAAGCGCATACAATCAATGTGATAACTTCATATCCACTAGGGCAGTGACGGGTAGACTAAAGGCTTTAGCACACCCAAGACACTTTACGGTAGGAGAGCTAGTGCTTCGGAGGGTAATGCCACATCGTCTAGAGACTCGGTTAGGAAAATTGACTCCTAATTAGGAAGGACCTTACAAGGTGGTTAAAGAAATAGACCAGGGACGTATAGGTTAAAATATCTGAATGGTGTATCAATTCCTCGACCATGGAACTTTTCGCATTGGTGAAAATATTTTGTGTAAGTTTCCTATTTTTTATTTTATGTTTCTTCTTGGGAAATTTTGAAGACGAATTGTTTGTTGTTATGAAGTTAATTATTAGAAAAATTACTCATTTTATATAGAAGTATCAATAATGATCAGTCTTATACTTAAGATAATAAATCGAGCTGCTTAGATTAGTTCGTCTAATAAATCGAGCTGCTTAAATCAATTTATGCATTAACCGAACTGCTTAGATTAGTTCATAAAATTAACAAAGCTACTTAGATCAATTCGTCTGATAAACCGAGTTGCTTCGATCAGTTCGTGCATTAACCGAGCTGCTAAGATCAGTTCGTCAAACTTAATCGAGCTGCTAAGATGAGTTCGTCAAATTAACCGAGTTGCTAAAATCAGTTCGTTACATTAACCAAGCTGCAAAGATCAATTCGTCAAATCAACCGAGCTACTTAGATCAGTTCGTCAAAATCAACCAAGCTACTTAGATCAGTTCGTTCAGAAAATACTTGGTCACAAATTACCAAATATCAAAGCTTATACCAAGATACTTAGATTGATTTGATAAGGGAACCAAGCTGTTTTGAACAATTTATCCAAGAATTGATCGGTGAAAAATCATTAAGTTTCGAGTTGGTAAGTATACTACTCCAATTAGTTCGTTAACTCTCATGTAATCCATAACATGTTTATTACTTAAACTTGTTATGGAGGAGGGAATCAGGAATATGAATATAATCATTTTCTAAATATTGGAGGATTCACCCGAGGAATATGAATATATTCATTTTCTAAATGTTGGAAGATTTACCCCCCCCCCCCATTCATTCATATACCATCTATTCTTAAACATTGCATTTGAGAATTTAATACTCAATATGTGGACAGCTAATGTTCCATATCTATTCCATTCTGGTATGATTATTATTTTGGAAATGTTTGAGGATTTATTCTATTCATTCAAACCCTATTTGTTCTTAAACGCTATTTTTTAGAGTTTAATACTCTATATGCGAACAGATAATGTTCCATATCTATTGCATTTTGGTATGAGTATTATTTTGGAATTTCATTTAACACATGTGTTGGCCTAGTAAACTACCCAAGAGGGGGGTGAATTAGGTAGATAAAAAAATTATCAGAGAAAAAATACTTTAATAATCCAAATAATTAATTTTAATCTTAAATTAATTATTATCTTTATATCACAGCGGAAATATAAAATCAATTAGGTGCACACCAAATAACAAAAATAAATAATGTAAAGATAGCAGCACACCAGAAATTTATACTGGTTCACCAAGCTGCTCTTGGCTAATCCAGTCATCCGAGCCCCATGGAGAGTCGCACCCACTAAACTCAAGATTCCTTTAAAGGTAGAAACCAAACCCTCACAAATATTCTTTTACAGTCTCAAAATCAACCTTTACAAATTTCTTTTCACATGCTCAGGAATAACCTCTACTTTTTACAGGCTCAAGAATAACCTAATTCTTTTTTAAACTAAGGCTAAAGAATCAAAATCTCACAAACACAGCAAATATCCTTTTACCCGGTAATGATTGAGTCGTTACAAAATTGCTCACAAAACAATTTAATTCAGGAAGAATTACTACTTCAATCTCTTTACAGGAAGAGACTGAAACCAGCTACCCATGGATTAAATACTCCCAATAGTATTCAATCCGTCACTCAACTCACCAATTAAAAAATTGACAAGTGATTTTTCTCACTCAGAGTTTCTACCACTCCAGATAAATTAGAACTCAATTAATATCCCAAAACTAGTGATAGAAAAAGTGAGATATTCAAAATCTAATTTTAAACAAAAATGGGTAACACATAATTGAGCATGTAATCAGATTTATTCAAGAAATTGTTTCAAAAATATTTTTCAATAAAAAATCAGAAAACAATTTCTAAAGATCAAATTCCAAATATAATCACGCAATACTACATAGAAAGTAATTTTGAAAGATCTTACCTAAAATCCACCGAAAGAATAATTATAGCAATGTCACTTCAGATCCGGTAGCAGCAATGATTCACAGCAAATAATTCTTAAGAATAACTCTTAAAAAAACTCTCACAATTCTCAATATGATTTCTCTTAGAAAATCTCAGTATAATACTCTTGATCTCTCTCTCTCTCTAATATGAAAAACGCAGGTCTATATAAATGGGAATAAAATAAACTCTTTAACGGCTAGTTCCCACATGTTATGATACTTAATTTCTCTTATAGACCCCTTATATCATTAAAACTTCATCCTGATTCAAATTACTTAATTATAGCTTTTAAACTTCTCAATTAAGTCCCCTAAATATTTCTCAATCACAATTAAATAGGATAGAAAAAATTACATGTACCAAATTGAGAAATATTTAAACTTAATGAACCAAAACTATAGGGATATTATAATACATGTTGCATATCACAAATAATATTAAATCCCTAAAATATCTCGTGAATCTTAACCATAAAATGGCTAGTAACGGCTACTTTTAGAATAAAATCTAGAATTCCATAATATCCTAAAATAGTCTCATAAGTCAACCGACCAAGTTCACTAGTCGACCGATCAATTCAGGATATAGCCAAGCCAAAAATTATGTGCCCATCAGTCGACCTATCTGTTGACCTAGAGATTCAGAGAGTTACATTTCTTATCCCAAGTCGACTGTCCAGTCGACTTATAGATTCAGAAAGTTCATATTTCAGCTCCGGTTAACCTACCTGTCAACTTTGAGATTCAAAGACTTTTCTTTCTATGCTCCGGTCGACTTACCTGTCGACTTACTAATGCTGGAACACTTCTCTCAATTCGTTTTTAATCTATTTTCTTTGATGTTTTCGCCCCTTTAACCGATTTTTTTTCTTGGTTAGCTCCACTAAATAGTTAAATTAAATTTTAATCAATTATTAATATTTTTTTTTTAATTTTATATAGGAGCAAATAATTTAACTAATTAGGATCATATAAAAAAGACACATATTTATAAAAATTAGTTAAAAAACTTTTTGTGTCATGTGTTATCCTAATTGGGATATCAAGAGTTGAAAGTTAACCTTAGTTGCTTTCCCTAGGTTCTTCAAATTCTTCAACCTCTTAATCTTTCATCATCTTTGTCATCATATCTTCATAATTTGGAACTAATAAACTAAAACACTTAATCAAACTGTTAGTTCGACAAAAAACATCAACCTTTAATTGTCCATCAAAATCTTAGGATTAACAACATGACATATAAAGTCCAACAGTTTTTACAAACAACGGATACATCAGCACCAGCCAAAAACAAAAAGTCAAACTTATCTTTTTTTACCATGGAGTCAGTACAGATCTAAAAAAAGAAAGAAAGGAGTATTACATATTTTATCCAACATAAATTAGATTTTACTATCACAAGAATCCTTCTCAAGATATTGCACTTTTCTAGTCTTGAACTTATCACATCTTACCATGGAGTCAATAGAGACCTAAACGTGTATCTGGACTTTAAACTTGGTTGAGTGAGTAATGTTTGAAAAATGAGCATTCCATATTTTATGGTCATTGTAGGATCTTATTTGGTGACTAATGAGCCCGTACTATTCAAAAAATGCTCTTAAGGCTTTTCAAAAAATAAAGAAAACTTCTTCTTTGGAGATGAAAGGATTGTAGCTACTCCGATCCAAGAAAAGTCATAGGACCTAACCCGTCAGAGTCTGAGTTCGAGTGGTACAAGTCATGTTCTTTATACCAATTCAGCACTCGAACCAAAAAATGTATCTTCTCCTTTTTCTCCTCGTTCTTCTCCGAGAGCTTGTCCCTCTTCATATTTATCACGCCACTATAGGTTTTGTGGAGATGAACTTGGGCCCGCAGCTCATTGATCTCTTTTTCTACCAACTTCGGATAACAACGGAGTTCAAGGAATTGGGATATCGCGTAGAAATGGGCGACATCAAAGGAGGCGAAGATGGCACAGGTATCTTTGATAGCACGAAGTCATGGATGCCCTTCGTCGAGAGTTTTAGGTGTCATCATGAGTTCACGGAAACGATACCCTAGCCTTACCTATTTTTTCTTCTTAGCTTGAACAACATCAAAGATATCATAAGTTGATGATGATGAGGCCATAATTTATATGAGATAGAAGAAAATAGAAGGAAGAAAATGAAAGAAGACTAACGGAAGAAGAAAAAATATGAAGAAATCTCAAGAAGGTTTGGCTTTAAATAGACAAACCAGTGCTCGTGAAATGACAAAAAGAACGAAATCAAATCATCAAAATATTTACAATATATGAAATGAAATGACAACAACGAATATCGATAGAAAAACAACAGTTTCTAATATCAAATACAACGGATGTTTAAATCTAGTCATAATTACAAAGTATCATCATTACAAAATTGATAAAGATAAAAATTGGAAAGACCGTTCTCCGACCGTTCTCAATACGATTTGATCGTTTATGCTCCGTTTCATACCTTTTCACCCCACACACCTATTTTAGTACAAAAATAATAAAAACATATTAAAACGTATTAAAAACACAATAAACGTACTCGAAAACTAACAAATTCGGTTTGGAAATATAGGGGTAATTTACACCTGTCAAATACCGCCAAACTCAGAATTTTGCTAGTCCTCTAGCAAAACACCCACACAATACAAGAAAATATATAAACTAATTACGAAATTGAAAACTAAAAATGAAAAACACTAAAAACAAAAATGTGTAAGTTTTTATTATCATCTACTGGGCGAAATATTTTTTCCTCATCGGCCCTCAATCCTATCAAGTTCAAGCATAAATCACACCATGTGATAAACGCACTCAAACATTGAAGAACAATAGTCAAAGAAACGCAACTAAACCGAAACTACGTTTTTATAAATAATATTCATCCCATACATAATCCACGTTTAACCTAAGGCCATAGCCATTTACACAATTGAAACTAGGCTAAACATACTCAAAGATATATAGAAGATAAGAAATAAAAAGAAAAATGGGTGAACTTAGCCGATATCCGAAAATTAGCCGCTAAAACCGTCCACCGAACGATTCTCCTTCTCCGCGTGTGGATCTTCTCCTTCGGATATGTTTGATCACTCCACATACTCTCTCTATATCCTAACCTAAGCCTTAAGGGTTGTAATGGCTGGAGAGTGTGAAAGAGAATGGAGGAAAGGGGTATAAATAGACAAAATATCTAAAATAAATATCTAACACTGTACAGAGGACACCGCCGCGGTAGTGGAGTATGTCGGTTAAAGTTCGCCTAGACAGTGTAGTAGGCAGTGGACGAGGAAAACTTTCTGCTGGATTTCCTCCTAGGCGATGGAATTTCTAGTAACGGCGCTAAAAATTTGGTGGCCGTCAAATAAGCGCTGTCACTTTCACCGCAAGCGTACGGATCAAGTTTTAGTGCAGTGGACCTTTCAGTCGGGTACCGTATCCACAGGAATTGGTGTTGTTACTATCGAGTACCGTGATTCTCATAACCTGACTTTATCTAGGCGACAAAAAATGTAATTTAATTAATTATTACTAAGACTAATATACTAATTTAACTATACTAATTACTAATACGAGATAGTTATGGGATGGATTATTTAGGGATTAACTTTATTTACTTAAACGCGTTTGATTTCGTTTAGTTCACAATAATGGTGTTCGACATATTTGACAATCTCGGTATCTAAAACTCCTCCGCCACCTCTCCCCAGTGTAAGACGGGGGATATAACGCAACTTCATGTCAACGAAAAAGTCCCCCTCAACATCTTAACGACCCTAGATTGCGTGAGTCTTGCCCCAACCTCATTGATCGCACACAAAACCTCAGTTCGTAAATTCCTTCGCCACCTCTCCCGAGTGTAAGATGAGGGATATAACGTGACTTTGTGTCAATGAAGAAGTCCCCCTCAATGTCTTAACGACTCTAGGTCACTTGAGTCTCGCCCCAACGTCATTGATTTCATGCATTGTGTTTACCCTATCGACAATCTCAGTTCTAAAACTTTCTCACCACCTCTCCCGAGTGTAAGATGAGGGAATATATGACTTCGAATCAACGAAAATATCCCCCTCAACATCTTAACGACCCTTGGTCGCGTGAGTCTCCCCCCAACATCATAGATTGTCCACAATCCTAACCCCAACCGGGTTATCGAATCGTGGCATTTGTTTATTCTAATCTGAATCTGAGATTTGTCAAACCCTGTATTCTCGATATATAAATTTAAGCACAATAAACAAACAATATGATAAACACACTCAAACATTGAAGAACAACCATCAAAGAAACGCAACTAAACCAAAACTATATTTTCATAAATAATATTCATCCCATACATAATCCACGTTTAACCTAAGGCTATAGCCATTTATACAATTGAAACTACGCTAAACATGCTCAAACATATATAGTAGATAAGAAATAAAAGGAAAAACAGGTGAACTTAGCCGATATCCAAAGATTAGCTGCTAAAACCTTCCACCGAACGATTCTCCTTCTCTGCTTGTTGATCTTCTCCTTCGGATATGTTTGAGCACTCCTCATACTCTCTCTATATTCTAACCTAAGCCTTAAGGGTTGTAATGGGCGGAGAATGTGAAGGAGAAGGGAGGAAAGGGGTATAAATAGACAAAATATCTAAAATAAATATCTAACACTGCATAGAAGACACCGCCGCAGTGGTGGAGTATGTTGGTTAAGGTTCGCCTAGGCGGTGGAGTAGGCGGTGGACGAGGAAAACTTTCTACTGGATTTTTACCTAGGCAGTGGAATTTTTGCCTAGGCCGAGGTTTCAGCAAATGGTGTCTTCTCAATATTTTCACCGCCGTGGCGGTAGTTTGGATGCCGCGGTGGTGGGCTTATTTGCAGAATCTTGCCGCTTTGCTTATTTTTTCACCGTTCTCCGACTGTTCTCAATATGATTTGATCATTTATGCTCTGATTTCATATTGTTTCACCCCACACACCTGTTTTAATACAAAAAGAATAAAAATATATTAAAACGTATTAAAAACACAATAAACGTACTCGAAAACTAACAAATTCGGTTTGAAAATATAGGGGTAATTTACACCTATCACTAAGCTTAACCGAAGTTGAGCTAAGTGTGATCAGAGTTGAGCTAAGTTTGGTAAAAACTAAGCTGAGCTTTATCTGAGTTAGGCTGAGTTGTGTAAGAAGAAAGATGATCTAAAGGAAGAGGTAGGTCTGCTGCAGCAAGACCTAAGAGTTTTATACTTGGTTGCTCTGAGTAAGGATCCTCTACGTCTTCAGGTATAAATTGGTCCAATAAGGCAAGATCTAACTCTGGGTATGTTTGTTGTACCTGTATTCGGCATAATTTGAAGCGAACTAGTTAAATACTCTCTTTCAACAATTTAAAGTGTTCTAAGAGCTCTTTAATCCCTTCTTCATGCTCAGTTTTCTTCTATTCCATGGCCGCTGACAACTCTACTCTTGTCTTGGCTTAGTTGGCTGACTTTGCTTCGAGAGCTACTAATTTAGCTTCAAGGGTTGCACTCCTGAGCTTCTCCGAACTTAGTCATTAGATATTACCTCTTTTATTTTTCCTAATTGCTGGAGGGTATCTACCTTCGCGTCCAGTTTGGTCTTCATTAGATCAACTTCGACTTCTTGCATGTTGAGCTTCTCTACTAATGCAAAGTTCTCAGTTGACAGCCTATTTTTCTCAGACAGAAGCCTGGAATTCTCATTGATTAAGGACTGATTACTGCTTTAGAAAAACTTATACTGAACATGAACAGTTTGCAGATTGGTCTCAGATTGTTCTTTTGAAGACCTCTCTAGTGCTAGTTTGGTTTCAAGGGAAATCTTCTTCTCCTGTAAAATTCGGAGATCTTCTTCTAGCCGACTGGATTTAGTAAGTTGGTGTAAGAGCTGGGTGTCCCGTTTGGTCATATCATCTGAACTTCTAGCCAAGGCAGAGAACAAGCGGAACTTTATAATATGACTAAATTTTCTCGGAATTCCATTCAGCACATCAAACAAATCAGGAAGGACAAATTTGATAATGAAGATTACCTGAAGGAGTGCGCAAATAAGAGATCGAAAAAGGTCTACTCAACTACGTTTCACAACTGTAGAACGACTCTTGTCCCAAGGCTGCTCATAGAGGAACCGAATAACATTGTCAAATATTTCTTGACGGTTCGGAACTGATAGACTTGCCTCTTTTAGCTATTGACACTTCTGCTCTTTAAAACTCCCTGGTAAGCTTGGGGTTGTAGAGGTGCCAAGACTAGATCCCGAAGAAGATAGAGGAATTGAACATAAACTATTGTGGCCCCGAAGATCTAGATTATAGGAGTCCCAGCTTCTCAAGTAGCAAATTTTAATCCACGAATTTCGATAGGAACTAGAATACAAGTGCTAGGAACAGGGACAGACACCACTCCACGTCACCTTACACTCATAAGTTGCAAGTCGTCATCTGTGTCTGGTGTAATAGGAAGGATAAATTGAGGAGCTTGGGGTTAAGCAAGTCTGGGAGGAACCACAGCTGGCTGAGGAGCTATGGTAGGCCTTGTTGATTATAAGGCTTTTTAGGGCGTTCTTTTCCTCTTTCCCAAGATCAAATCATGTAATTGGGAGACCTGGACTTTATCAATCTTTATTTTTGGAGGCACAAAGGGTTTGTAAGCAAACTCTTAACAAGGTCAATCTTCTGGTGTCAATAGTTTCTCCAATTAATCAATAACCTTTTTCGTTGGACGAAATATTTGGCAGACACTCCTACTTGTGCAATATAATTTGTAAAGAGGTGAGAATACCATACAGACAAGGGCAGCAAAATAAGTTAAAAAACTACCAAAAAAAAAAAAGATTACTCGGGAAATTAAAGTATCGTAATACAACTAGGGGTCGCTCCATCTCCATAGAGGAAAATTCCTAGTTCCCTTTGAACAATAGATAACAATTATTTCAATCCTTTATAGCTGATGGAAGGTCAGTGAGGAAGGTGTATTGTTTGATGGTAGAATAGTAGAACCTTCCGGTTTCATGATGAAATTTTAGAAAACATACACTTCTTATCATTTCAATGGTTAAGAGTACGTTATTCAAATTAGAGCACGTTACTCATGAGGAAATTTTAGAAAACATACACTTCTTATCATTTCAATGGTTAAGAGTACATTATTCAAACGAGAGAGTGCAAGAGCACCCATGATTTGGCCAAACCCGTTAGGAACCAATTGGGCCGAGGTAATTTCTAATTAATGAAATAAATTACGAAGGAATGGGGTAAAAGGAAGTCTAAGACCGTATTCAAACATCCAAACAAAGAAACATATTTCATCTTTCTTACAGGAATAGGGGTGTTCATCTTCTAAAGGAACCCTAATCTCAACCAAGGAAGGAATGTTAAACGCGCTCCAGAATGATTCGAGCCATTCCTTTTTAAAGTCGTTCACTCCATGATTACCCCAGTTAATGGGGGAATCGGTAGACGAACGAGCCTTGGTCATCGACACTTTCTCAGAAAGAGGTGTGGATGATGAACCAATCTCAACCAGACTAGGTGGTGGAGTAGAGGCCATTACTAAAGTAAAATATTTGGAAAAGATGAAAGAGAACAATGCAGTAAATAAATCAACTAATCAAATAGAAGAAGAGAGAACTTACACGAGAAGAATGATCTTTCATTTTGCTTTGATGAATCACCACCAAAGTCAGGAGGAAAAATGATGTAGGGGAAATTTTGGCCCATGATTTGTAGAAGCCAGTGTTCAGATGTTGGGTCGAATCAACTGATAAAACCTGACATCCAAAGAAATGGTCCAAAAGTTGACCATGGGTTGATCATGCTAATGGCCAAAATGTGGTGTATTTGGTTTGATAAAGGAGCCCAATCATGCTCGGGCTAATCCGATGTAGAATAAGGTCTCATAACAGAGGCCCAATCATGAGTAAGTAAGGACAACAAGTCAACGTGGACGATTACATAACTTCACCTACCCCCATGCACGCAAGCGTAACCGTCGTAACAGCCCGTAATATAAGGTGGACAACATTAACGGTGATTAAATGGGGAGCGTCGAGAGAATTATGGGAATGGACAGTTACGAAGTAAAATGGTTCACATATATACAAGGAAAACAAGTATCGTCTAGGGTTACGACTCATTTTTTACAATCTAAAGCTTTCTACTTTCATAAACAAATCGATTTATTCTCACGTCGAAGGTTTTTTGCCAACACCACACTGGTGTCCCTTGGAGCTAACTAGTCTTTCAAGTTCGAATTACAAGTTGTGAAAATTTCTTATACGTGAGGAGTTGTTACACGTGTTGGAGATTTTTTGACAACATTAGAAAATATTTATTTTTTTGTATAATTGAGAGAGAATATATTTTTTCTATATATATAAATTTATAGAGATAATATATGGACATTAAATTGAACATTAAATTTACTAATAATAATAATAAAAAAACATTAAATTTATGTGAATTAAATTAAAAAAATATATAAAATAGAAAAATATAGTATACACAAATTATAGACATTAAATTTATAACAAAAAAATATAGAAATAATACATGGACATTAAATTTAATAATACAGAAATATAAATTTACTAAAATTAATTTAAAGAAATAAGATAATAGAGGAAATATAATACACAAAAATTCTAGGCATTAAACTTACATCTATCTATATAATAAAATAGGACGGACATAATAAAACAGGACGGACATAAATATCCTAGATAAATCTTCATGGTTCTTTGTCTCCAAAGATAAAGAGCAGTTCGAATTGATTCAGTAGTTTAATATTGATTAAGATATTATTAAGAGATAACTGAATAACTAATATTATTTTATTCTTTGTTCATGCTTTTTAATTTAATTTATTGTCTTAATTTTAAGCCAAAAATAAAAATTATTGTATTTGTTTCTCAATTATTTTTGTAAATCTTTATAACTAATATATTGGTTATTGGTAAGTGATATGTTTATTTCAAATTAATTTGTCCTTTTTTTAGTTCGTACTCTCAGGTACGGGTAATTCTCTAGTCATTGTATAAAAAGAGAATACGGTAAATTTAATTTGTATTACTATATTAAAGACGTTTGTTATGATATTTACTAAGATGATACAATGATTTTTCAATAGTAACTTTTCAGGCAAAAGAGTGTTAGAAAAAGTGAATTTTTGACAAAATAAATATTACGGGCAGATTGGAAAGACAAAATTTTTTAATTTATGGACAATTCATCAATAATACCCAATAATAATTATTGAGCTATAAACTCCAATAATATTTATGTTAATTATATCGCATAATCACAATAATACGGAATTAATTAATAATCTAAAGCATACATGGATTATAGGACAATAATAAAGAATAGTAATCCAAAACGTACCTGTCTCGGCCATTGCAGGAGATTGAACTGTCACAACCGAATACAGACTAGGTCTTCTTTCCTATTATCTAAATTATTGTGGTAGCGACTCTCAATAGAAAGAAATCCTTAATCTAGACTAGGAAGGGAACCTAGTTATATATAATAGGGTTTCTTGTTGAACCCTCCCATAATGGTCTTCAACGAAAACCTAAAGGTACACTTGCTATTTAACTGGGCTTCTACATAAAAGACGCCACAGCCCAAATCAAAATATGATCACTGATTATTTGAACTGTTTAAATAATAGACTATCCATTAACCCACTTTTGTAAAATAATTAATTCAATTAATGTTAACTCATAAAAAATATTTCAATATTCTCCCACTTGGGCTATATTAATTGAATAAATTTAATTTTTGAAAATAAGACTCTCAGGTTAATAATAGGAAAAAAAAAATTGGTGTGGATATGCCTTTTGTTTAAAGAAATGATGGTCTATGAGTTGCATCTTGATAAACTTATTCGGTCTACCATAATCTTAATATTGGATTATGATAGTCTATATGTTAATCTCAACAAACATAAGATCTTTCATATTTACAAATACTTAAAACTATATCGATATAGATCGTAAGCCTAGTAATGTAGTAAGAAATCAATATCAACATGTAATCATTATCTATATGCATTACTTCTTATCGGTCCTCATTACAATTTCTCAACAAAATAAAATTGTAATTGTAATTTTTCAATAAAATGAAATTGCTAATTACAGTTTCTCAACAAAATGAAACTGCTGCAATTTCTCAACAAAATAAAATTACTAATTGTAGTTTCTCAACAAAATGAAACTGCTGCAATTTCTCAACAATATGAAATTGCTTGACTTTAACAAGTCATCTGTCACTAATAGTACATCACGAGATCTCAAAATAGTGATTTGTGATAGTCAAAAGTATATAAATATAATTCTTAAGGCATAATATCTTAAGATACCAAATTGTATAATCAATTCAAATAATATGATATGCAACAATATAATATGCAATAATGATGATCATAAATTAGATTTCAATTTTACAATACGCATAATAATAGTGGTCACAACGTAATCATGAAAATAAAGAAAAACACAAAAACTCTCACTAAACCAGATAATCAAAATTCTCATATAAGTATAAGCGACACAGTATAAGAATCAATTGCATCATCATAAACTCTCATTTAGGCAGAGTCTACAATAAATAATTATTCTCTAAGCATGAAGATCAACAAAATAAAAAAAAACTTTATAGCAATAGTGATCAATACTTACACGACATAATCATCAAAATAAAAGAAATTACAGAGACTCCCATTATATCAAGAAATCAATTTAGAATTTTATTGTGACGTTATTATTGTTCACAACAAAATAAACTGCTTTCAAAAAAATTACAATTACATCAATTATGGGTAATAGGCAAAATATTCAATTAAGTATAGGTAATACAATATAAGAATCAATTGTGTTATCATAAACTCCTCTTTGAACAAAGTCTATAATAAACAATTATTCTTTAATTATGAAAATCAATAAAATAAGAAAAATTTACAGATTTAAAAATTCATCCCCTGTGGGTAGATTGACTTTCAAATCTATATATTTCTCTCAAAACATAATGAAATAAATAATCTTTCAAAATTTATTCTCTTTGGGTAAACAAATTTATCAAATTATTTATCTCACATAATATCCTCATGCAATTAAATTAATTTGCACAATAACCCCATTCCGGCAGGTAAATGTACAAATTAATCTAAAAAATTTACATCAACAAAATAGGAACTCAAAAACTTACAAGTTATATTGGTTAAATCACTTTGATAAAATAACCTCAACAATTCACAAGCAAACGTTCCAAATTGGAAAAATTAAATTATATTACTTAATAATTAAATTAATCTACACAATAGACCCCTTTGGACAGGTGAATGCACAAATTAATCTAAATTTTTTTCATCAATAAAATAGAAACTCGAAAACTTGCAAATTATATTGGTTAAATCACTTTGATAAAATAACTTCAACAATTCACAAACAAACGTTCCAAATTGATAAAATTAAACTATATTACCCAATAATTAAATTAATCTATACAATAACCCCCTTTGAGTAGGTGAATGCACAAATTAATATAAAAAAAAATTATCAACAAAATAGGAATTCGAAAACTTGCGAATTATGTTGGTTAAATCACTTTGGTAAAATAACATTAACAATTCACAAGCAACCGTTTCAAAATGAGAAAATTAAACAATATTACACAATAATTAAATTAATCTGCACAATAACTCCCTTTGAGCAGGTGAATATACAAATTAATTTAAAAAAATTTCATCAACAAAATAGAAACTCGAAAACTTGCAAACTATATCGGTTTAATCACTTTAGTAAAATAACCTCAACAATTCACAAGCAACCATTCCAAAATGAGAAAATTAAATAATATTACCCAACAATTAAATTAATCTGCACAATAACCCCCTTTGGGCAGGTGAATGTACAAATTAATCTAAAATTTTTCTATCAAGAAAATATGAATTCGAAAACTTGCAAACTATGTTGGTTAAATTACTTTAGTAAAATAACTTCGACAATTTACAAGCAACCGTTCTAAAATGAGAAAATTAAACAATATTATCCAACAATTAAATTAATCTGCACAATAACCCTATTTGGGCAGGTAAATGTACAAATTAATCTAAAAATTTTCCATTAACAAAATAGGAACTCGAAAACTATGTACTTTCACTGATCAACGATCAATTATAGTTACAAGAATTTAAACAATAATTTTACTACATTTTTAAACTAATTACTAAATTAGTCTCTATTTAGAATAAAAAAAAATTAAGGGTTCGAAATTTTGAAAACTATAATTAATCATAATTAGTGTTTTTATAAACTCCTTAATATGAATCTCAAAGGCCGAAAGTTTTAACTAAGGAAGTCCAATTGACTGAGATATTACATAGGCCCAAACCCAAAATCAATATATATATAATAAAACCAAACCTAGATCCCTATCAAGATATTCTAATCACAATGGCAGTATTTCCAATTCAAGGCCTTTCTCATAATTTATCCATATTAGTAATTCCATCCAATTTGTTAATTAATAAATAAATAATGGCCCAATAGACCCATCAGAATATATGTATGGTCCATTAAACACTTTAAGACCCATACAATATAAGAAGAAGCTCATGCAAAATTGTACAAAAACAACTCGGTAATTTTCTTCCATTCCAAAACGCAAATATATTACCCCAAACATAGTCCAAATTCGGAAAATGAAAGATCTTATTTTTGTGGATGGAAGGTACAGTAATAATCAAATTGGTTATCAACATCATATTTAACCCACTAAAAATCTTGAATACATATCATACATCTGATTATCTACGACCACTTGTTAACTGTACTCTATTTAATTCAGCTTCCATCAAGTTACCAAAACAAAATAATGATATAATTCTCGCAATCATGTCACTCATCATGTAAATATTTCACAAAGACAACAAATAGAAAGATAATAAGTCGAACCACTTTAGAATTCCTAACCATCAAATTCATTAATAAAAGAATGCATGAACCAAAATCATATGGACAATAATCTAAAAAATCAAGTTTACACAACCTCTAAACTTTATGGGTTAATTGTGTAATTAACCCTTCTTACTAGTTTCAGTTTATTGCACTTCAAAAAAGAACATATAAAGTTAATAAGACATCCTATACGTTTAAATTGAAACAATTTGGATCAAAGTAAGATTATAGTCAAACTTCCGGGTATAAAGTGTCAAAACCCTAAACCTTAATAAAGATAGCCAACGTTTATTGCATTTTTACACAAAATAAATTAGAAGGACATCTCATAAACCTAAAGCCAGAAACAGAAATTATACAATAATAACAAACATGATAAAGCTCCAATTCAATAACATGTGCAGTACTCTGTTCCATTTAAGAACGCAACAATTTGGTATCAGTTTCCCATTTAGCATATAGAGCATAGAATTTGAAACCATATTATAGGTGAGTGACAATGTTGACCAGTAGGAAATCTAAGCACTAAAGTTTTACAAGTCAGGTAAATCGTGAAGGAGTTGTTACTATGATTATACAACATAGAATAATGCTTTGAAACTTATCTCTGCTCTGAAACAAAATTAAAATAAACTTTAATATTTTCCTCATTTTTTTTCTTCCTTAAGGATGGTTGAACATCACAAGTTACTGGTGTGGCCCAACGAACTCAGTTTCAATCACAAAGTAAATATGCAATACGTGAATTTAAAATCGATTAAAAACATTCCCCCAGAACCAGAAAAACTTAAGGAATGGGATTAGTTTTGCCTTAATATTTTTATAGAGAGGCAGAGAGGTGATGATTTACCACAAAGCGACAAAGGGGCCCTTTGATTCCTTAAAAAATGACATGGCCTAGATGAGATAATTGTCAAACTTTCGGGGTACAAAGTGTAAAAACCCCTATATCTAATTTTAAGAGAAATTTCAGGGAAGGTAAAACCCTAATTTCAAACCCCTCTACCGTACGCCGCCGACGCCAAACGATTGTCGACGCCGTCATCAGTGGCTTCCTACTCCAAAACGCCACCATTTTCCCTTTCGCCACCTAGGACCTCAGTTTGGGGTTTTCTGAACCCATTTAGGAACACCGGCAATCATTACGCGCCCTACACACTAAATCGTGACTCGCGTGAGGTCAGAGAAGATGAAAGATTTCCCGATTGGGAAGCAGATTTCCAACACGAAGACGTAAAAGAAGTTCACGAAAATCAGAAGTTCGTCAACAGCGGCGGCGGCGGTTGAAGCAAGTACTCGCCGGAGACAGCTTCCGACGAGGCAAAAGGCAACGATTTAGAATCGCTTCATCGTACCAAACCAGCTCCTCTATCAATGGATTCCAGCCCATTGGAGTATGAGGTCAAGGTAAGGCCTTAGTTATGCTCTGTGATTGGTGTTCTTGGTAGGTTAAGTAAAGTTGATTTAGCAAGAAAGGTTTTTGAGACTGCTGTCAGTGACAGGTACGGCAATACTGTTTATGCTTATTCGGCTCTGATTAGTGCTTATGCCAAGAGTTTGATACTGTGATGAGGCCATTAATGTGTTAACCTAATCAGTATTCATCATGCGAAAACCGCGATTAGATTTAACAAAATACTATCGTTCACACTATAAACAAATCTTCGACGACTTGTAAGGATAAATAATCCATAAATTCAGACCGATGTATCACAGAATTGAAGAAATTAAACTTGCAATAGTTCAAAGATTTGGCTCCAAAAATAAATAAAAAAAAAAATAATTTTCAATTTCCAATTGTATATCCTAAATCATTTATGTTACCTCTGATACCACATGTTGATTATATTTCATAATCATAATAATACAGAATTAATTAACAATCTAAAGCATACATGGATTATAGGACACAATAATAAAGAACGGTAATCGAAAACATACATGTCTCGGCCATTGCAGAAGATTGAACTGTCGCAGCGGAATACATACTAGGTCTTCCTCCCTATGATCTAGATTATTGTGGTGGTGGCTCTCAATGGGAAGAAACTCTTAATCTAGATTAGGGAGGGGACCTAGTTATATATATTATGGTTTCTTGTTGGACCCTCTCATAACAGTCTTCAACAAAATCCTAAATTTACACTTGTCATTTAATTGAGTTTCTACATAAAATACGTCACAATCCAAATCAAAATATGATCACTGATTATTTGGACTGGTTAAATAATAGATTATTGATTAACACATTTTTATAAAATAATTAATTCATTTAATGATAACCCATAAAAAATATTCCAACAATTTAAAGATGAAAAACAGCAAAACAATTGCGTTGCTTCACTTTGAATATAAGAGGTTTAACTAATATAAATTAAATTTGAAAGGGTTTATTTGAAACAAGTCAAAAACTCCTAGACGTTTTACTATAATGTCAACAATAAAAGTGCTCTTTGAATTTCAAAGTTACAAGTGTCAACAACACTTAGATTGGCCAATAAGGTGGCGTTCGGTTAGTGTTTGTGACTTTCTATTCCTACTTCTAATAAATTTGAATGTAAATTATGTTTTTACTTTAGAATATTTCAAAAAAATAAAAATATGTTTAGTAACAACTATTATTCTTAAATTATTTTTGTTAGTAATGTTATCAAAAAATCTCTAGTACGTGCAACAGCTTCAAACGTGCAAGAATTCCCCGCCACCAACAATACTAGTTAGTTCTATGGAGGACACCGGTGAAGTGTCGACCAAAGAATTTCCGGCATGAGAATAAGATCAAACTGCCCCTTAAGAGATAAAAAGCATAAGAATATAATACGAATGTAATATTGAGAGTTGTCCCTAATTCGTGTGTTTTCCTTCCGTATATATGATTCGTTCACCTTGTAACTGCCCCTTCCTATGATCTTCTCCACGTTCCATATTTGGTCACTGTGAATGTTGTCCGGGCTCCCATTATGGTTGTTACGCTAATTACGCTCATGTGTATGGGAGGGAAGGAGGTAAGGTTGTGTAACCGTTAACCTGTCATCCTTAGAGCTGATATTCGGGCCTCTATTATAAGTTCTCGCTCTTCACTAGGTCAGCCCATGCATGGCTGGGCTTCTTAGGCGTACTAAGTGTATTTACATTTGTGCTGGTAACACACTCGGCCCATGGTCAATTCCAAGACCACTTTTGTCGAGTCGGGTTTTATAGGTAAGTTTGACCTGACTTTTGAACATCGATTTCCATAATTCACTCGTGGGAATTCATCCCACATCATTTGCCCTCCTGACGTTTGGTAGAGGAATATTACGTTGCTACTTTCATCGCAAGTATACGGATCAAGTTTTATCAAAGTGGGAAGAGTAAGGATTGTCATATCCACAGGGATCAGATTAGATCATCGCTAAGTAACGCGATTGTCATAACCTAATTTTATCTAGGCGACTCAAAGATAGTTTTTGTTAATAAAATATACTAAACTAAATTAATTACTATAATATTAATATGACATTTAAGGGATTATATTGCCTAGGGATTAACATTATTCATTTAAACGTGTTCGATTCAATCTATTTTACATTAACGGCATTCAAATCTATCCAAGAATCTAGGTATCGAAAACTCACCACTACCTTTCTCGAGTGTAAAGTGAATGAATATATGACTTCGCATCAATGCCGAAATCCCCTTCTAGCGTCTATACGACACTTGGTCACATGAGTCTCGTCCCAACCTCACGGATTGCACACTTTCTAATACCCTCCCGGGTCATTAGATCGTCGCATTGCGTTTAAACCCTAGTTCAAATTCGAGGTTACCTCTCCCGAGTGTCAAACCCCGATTTCTCAAACCAACCAATATATCATGATAAGCATATAATGGAAGTAATAAAATGGTAAACACAATCAGATAAAGATAAACAACCATTAACGAAATAACGATTCAACCGAACAACATTTTCATAAACAAATCAACCCCTAAACAATATATGTTTAGCTCATGGCCATAACCACATATACAACAATATATAAGCTAAACATGATCAAAATTATCAACCAAAGCTAAGAAATAAAGAAAAAAATAAAGGAGAAAAGTCATTATCTGAAGAATGGAATGATACACGTTCGCTAAAACCGCTCCGATCTTGTTCCCTCTTCTTGGATTTGTGTTCTTCTAGCTTGGTATGGTCTTGGAGCTCTCAATAACACCCAAAACATTCTCCTCAAAGTGGGAGTACAGTTGGAACAAAAAGAGAACAATAAAATATCTAGAAAATATCTTAAAATACTTTACAGCTAGGGGCTTCACCGCTGTAGCGATCAAAAGCACTGCTGCAGCGGTAGGGATGTCGACAGGCACACCGCTACTACGGTAGGATTAACCGCTGCAACGGTGGAAAGTCAGTGGGCTTCTACCCTTTCACCACTACAGCGGTGAGATCCATTGTTGCAGCGGTGGATAGGCAGTGGGCGTTCTTGCCTTTGATCGCTGCAGCGGTAGAGACAGTGACCTTTTATACTTTGTTTGGCCTTCTCACTTGTTTTCCCACCATTTCTCCACCGTCTTCCTACCGATTAGCTCTCTTTTAGACCATTTTTGCTCCTAACCCCTGCTTTGAACAAAAACATATTAAAACACTATAATAATACTCGAAAACTATCAAAATCGATTTGGAAATATATAGATAAATTACACCTATCAATGTTCATGGCGATTTATCGAAGCGGGACGAAAGATCTTTGCTCTTCAATTTCAGTTACGGCCCGGTCCTCGATATAAATTTTTTCTGAAGTTGCAATTTTGATCTCAATCAACCATAACTCCATCATTTTTTACTGAGTTCGATTAGGCCAAGACTGAGCTGTCCATGAAGGTTAATGCCCTACCAGCCCAGCTAAGGCAATAGTGGAGACGTCAGTAACATCGTACAGAACTCTTGGGCCCTTTGGTTGGGCTCAACTCACTCCAAATTAGGTTTAGCTCGACTCCAACCAGATTTAGTTCAGTCAACTCAACTCTGACTATGCTCATGCCCTACCTAGCGAATCAATCTTGGCGCCCGCTGAACTTCGTGTCGTACTTCTACCAAACAGTGCAAAATAGTTGGGTATTGTTTGATTAATTAGTCATCTTTTCCACATTTAGACTTAACAATTTTATAATGATGAGGCTTGGTAATTATGGTTGGCCTTAAGCACCTACCGTATTTGATCTTGGAAACCATCACCTTTCTCTGAATATTTGTTGCTGCCGTTTCGCTTCATACGTTATAAATATTCTAACGATTGAGCTTCACCTTTCCCATCACTTCATAATCACCGATTTAGCTATTTAAATCCAAGACTCCTCGAGACTTCTTCATGATTTTCTTTTTTCTCTAATTCCCTATTTTTCTCTTCCTTCTGTCTCCTTTTGTCTTAGTACGAATATGGTTTCGTCGTCATCTACTTCTAATATTTTCGACGTCGTTCAGGCGGAACGAAAGAAGGAAGTAAGATAAGGGCATCGCTTTCGTGAACTCATGATGATGGTGAAAACCCTTGACGTAGGGCACCCTAGGCTTTGGGCTATCAACGATGCCAGTGCCCTCTTTGCTTCCCTCAATGCAGTCCATTTCTGCGTGATATCCCAATTCCAAGAACTTCGTGGTTAGTTACGAGTGGCAGAGAAACAAATCAAAGAGTTGAGAGCTCAAGTACATCTTCATAAAACTCACAACAGAGTGCTGAAGGCAGAGATGGAGAAGCTTCTGGACAAGAATGAGAAGAAAAATGAGAAAATATGCTTCTTGGTTCTAGCACTGAGCCAGTATAAAGCAGGTAACTTCTACCGCTCGAGTTTGGACTCCGAAGATTTAGGCTCTTTGTCTTCTCCTGGGTCGGGGTAGGATTTTTATTTTTATTTTTATTTTTTATTTTAAGGGAAAAAAAACTATAGAGCATTTTTTTAACAGTACAGGCTTATTAGTCACCAAATAAGCCCCTACATGTGTAACTTCCTTTTCCAGTCCAAAGTCTAAGGTAAGAAGTGATAAGTTCAAGACTAGAAAAAAATATCTTGAGTAGGATTTCTGTGATAGTAAAATCTGATTCATGTAGTTATGTCTATTTTGTATTGACTCTGTGGTAAGAAGTGATAAGTTCAAGATGTTTTTCTTTTGGATTGTAATGACATATCCGTTGTTTATAAGAAACTATGGAACTTCGTATGTGGTGTGTTGAATGAAATTCTAGAATAGTACTTATACTAAAGTGGGGCATTTATCGTTCAGGCATAAAGTATGGATTTTCATCACATTTAAGAATAAGTAAAGTTTGAATAAATGGGAGTAAGTCTTCTAATCATAACTTTTAATGAGGGTAAGTCCTAGCCCCATGAAGTCAATTAATCAGGGAAGAATAAGAAGTATGTTCCTATTTCTCAAGAAATATATTTTTATTCTTCCATCCTCTACCCTCTTCTATATCAAGTTTAAATAATAAACATGATGTGGACTTCATGGGTCTCAACAGACTAATAGAAATAATGTACTTACTGACCAGAAATTAGATAACATTTCGCACGTCAGCTTTTGAATGATTTGTCGTAAACAGCTCAGCGTCCTTGTCAAGTCAATCTGAGAAGCTCGGCATAAGCTCTGAGATTTGGTAAGTTGCCCTTAAGCATTTACAGAGTGGGCTGATCAGAGTAGTATGGTTGGTACGTTGGACTAATCTCAATGGTTTTGCCAATTGGTGATCTGATGAGCCGACCTTCGAAGCTCAGTTTGATTGGTAAACTGATCTAGGTAGTTAGTCACTAAGACGATATAGGCAATTTAGTTTAGGAATGAACTGATTTAGGCAGTTCAATTTAGTTGATGAGCTAACCTTTGGCAGCTTAGTTGTAGATGAACTGATATAGATAGTTTAGTTTATTTGATGAGCTGATCTTGGCAGCTCAGTTATGCGTGAGCCGATCTAGGCAGTTCAGTTAAGTTGATGAGCTGATCTTTGGCAGCTTAGTTGTGGATGAACTGATCTAGGAAGTTTAGTTTATTTGATGAGTTGATCTTGGCAGATGATAGGTGTGATCTACCTACATATTTTCAAACTAAATTAAGTTAGTTTTCGAGCGTTTATATAGTATTTTATTATGTTTTAATTAGTTTTATCACTTTTTGTATAAATCAAGTGTGTGGCACAAAACGATAGGAAACTGGAGCGAAAACAATGAGATCGAACCAAAAATGGTCGAAGAATGGTGGAAAAACAAGCTCGGAGGCAAAACTGTGAAACAAGCCCACCGTCGCAGCGTCCAGACCACCGCCTAGGCGGTGAAAATGCTAAGAAGACACAAATGCTACTGACGGACCACCGCCTAGGCGGTAAACTAGCAGAATGTTTTCCAAATCCACCGTTGTCCTCACCTCCACAACGATCAACTAACCAACCTAATCCACCGCCGCGGCGCTGAATCCCATGGCCGCAGCGATGACCCTCTGCACAGCCTAGATATTTTTATTAAATATTTTGAGATATTTTGTCTATAAATACCCACTCCTCTCCCCTCCTCTTGACCCCCCGGCCATTTGGGTACCTTAGGCCATACTTAGGCTTAGGTTTAGGAGTTTTACAGGTGGAGCTCACATCCCAAAGTGAATAAGACGGCGAAGCGATTGTTGAGCGTTCTTAGCTGCTAAACTTCGGACAAGACTAAGTTCTTCGATTTATTCCCTTGTTTCTTTAACTTAGGATTTTGTGAGCATGTTTAGCTCGATTTCAATGTTTTTACGGTTATAACCACGAGTTAAATGTGGATTGTATAGGGATTAACAATAAATTTATAAATATGTGTTTGGATGATTTCGGTGTTGCGTTTATGTTTGTTCTTCGTAGTTTGATTGTGTTTATCGTATTGTTTGTTTATCATGCTTAGATAGATACATGGAGAATACAAGGTTTGACAAATCCTGGATTCGGATTAGGATAAACAAACGCCACGATTCTACAACCCGGTCGAGGTTTAGATTGTGGACAATCGATAACGTTGGGGCAAGACTCACGCGACCTAGGGTCATTAAGACACTGAGTGGACTTCTTCATTGACACGAAGTTGCGTTATATCCCTCGTCTTACACTCAAGAAAGGTGACGAGAGAGTTTTAGAACAGAAATTGTCGATAGGGTAAATACAACGCACGATCCAATGACCCGGTTGGGAGTTAGATTGTGTGCAATCAATGACGCTGGGTGAAACTCACGTGACCTAGGGTCGTTAAGACGTTGAGGGGGACTTCTTCATTGACTCGAAATCATGTATTCCCCCATCTTACACTTGAGAGAGGTGACGGTAGAGTTTACGTATTGAGATTGTCAAATTGGTCGAACACCGTAAATGTGAATAAATCGAGATCGAAAACGTATTTGTAAACACGTTAATCCCTAGGTAATTCTTTCCCCTAAAACATATTAGTATATTATTATAGATAATTTTAGTTAATTAGTTTTAATTTAATTAATTAAATACATTTGTTTTTAGCCTAAATAAAGTTAGGTCATGACAAACGCAGTACTCGATAGTAACGACACCAATTCCTGTGGATACGATAACTCGATCTTTCACGATCATACTATATGAAAACTTTGACCTCATACACTTGCGAGTAGTCAATATGAGGAGGATGCAAATCCCTCCGACGTATAGCAGCTCAATTATGGGTGAACCGATCTAGGTAATTCAGTTCAGTTGATGAGCTGATCTTTAGCAGCTCAGTGGTGGATGAACTAATTTAGGCAATTCAGTTTATTTGATGAGCGAATCTTGGCAGCTCAGTTATGGGTGAACCGATTTAGGCAGTTCAGCCGGTTGATGAGCTGATCTTGGCAGCTCAATTATGGGAAATCGATCTAGGCGGTTTATCCGATTGATGAGCTAATCTTGGAAACTTAGTTTTACAAATGAGTTGATCTTAGCAGATCAGTTTAAAAAGGACCTAATCTTGCAGCTTGGTTGGTTGATGAGCTAACCTTAGCAACTCACTTTCAGACCGTTTATTATCCTAAGTGTAGGGATAGTTTTTGCTAAAACTTTTTTGTGAAGATAAGTGGCTATGACTGCTCATTCAAAAGTTTACAATCAAAATAGCAAACGATTTTTCTTTAAATCTTTAATACGAAATAATATAACAAATAATATGGAACTCACAAAAAGTATTTTTGCAAATGCACAATGTTCTATGGCCAAGGGATTGGCACACCATCCAGATCTTCCAACCAATACGTCCCAGGTCTATTCACCTTGATCACCTTATACGGTCCATCCCAAATAGGGGCCAGTTTTCCTAATCGAACCTCTGGGCGGTATGGCATTACCCTCCGAAGTACTAACTCTCCTACCTTGAAGTGCCTTGGGCAAACTACATGGTTGAACATCATTGCCATCTTTGATTTGTAGGCCTCCATCCTCAACGCTGCTTGGTTTCATTTCTTCTCTAGCTAGTTTAACTCTTGGCGTATCGCAACCTCGTTTTCTACATTATTAAGTGTATTATCTCGTCTCGAATGTAAACTAATCTCCATTAGGACCACTGCTTCCATTCCATTTGTCATGGAATAAGTCATTTTCCCCGTGGTCGTTCTTAGAGCAGTAATGTAAACCCACAAGATCGCTGGTAGTTCTTCCACCCACTTACCTTTAGCATCGTCCAACCGTTTTTTTAGTGCTTCTTTGATTAACCTATTTGTTACCTCTGCCTGCCCATTTGCTTGCGGATAAGCTGGGCTTGATGTCAGATGTTGAATTTTCAATTCATTGTATATCCAAGTAACATTTCCCCTAGTAAAGAGGGTTCCATTATCTGATATCAGCACTGCCAGAATACCAAAACGGCAGATTACTTGCTTCCAAATGAAGTTCTTGACTTCATTTTCACCCACAGTCACAAATGCTTCAGCTTCCATCCATTTAGTGAAGTAATCAATCACTACCAGTAAATACTTCTTGTTCCTAGGTGCCGGCGTGAATGGTCCAAGAACATCCATACCCTATTGAGCGAAAGGCCATGGACTATATATGGGTGTTTGAGTTCGAGAAAGAACTCAGATGTCATTCAAGAACCGTTGGTATTTGTCGCACTTCTTGACGTACTTTTTCGCAACGCTGCGTATCGTCGGCCAGTAATACCCGATCGTAAGTGCCTTGTATGCCAAGGTTCTTCCTCCTTTATGGTTTTTATAAACCCTTTCATGGATTTTTTATAGCACATAGGTGGCTTCTTTTGGTCATCCATCATGACGTATCTTGCTACTTTATAGAAGATTTTTTGAGCTAACTCCTTATCGTCTGGTAGCACTTCGTCAATCAAGTAACGTACCAGTGGTGTTCTCCAATCTCCGTCTTGTCCTAAATCTCCGACACAGGCACAAGATTTAGTTTGAGCTAATACAGATGGTTGCTCGAAATAATCCACCACCTTAGATTGTTGGCCTGGACCAAAGGATAATACCAGAACCAACAACGTATCTGTCTTATCATTCTCAACTCTTGGAATGGCTTCAATCTTACAGCTGTCAAAGGCCATAATTAGCTCTCTCACTTTATCAACGTAGAGGCGCAATCTCCCTTCATTGACTATGTATGTCCCATTTATCTGATTCATTATGAGTTGTAAATCTGATCTAACCTCCACATTACAGGCTCCTTACTCCTTCGTTAAGGTCAGACCCAGGATAATAGTTTCGTATTCTGTTTCATTGTTAGATGCTCGGAATCTGAGCTGCATAGCTTTGTTGAGCTGGTCACCTTCTGAAGTTTCTAGAATTATGCTAACCCCACATCCTTTTGAGTTCGATGCTCCGTCAACCTATAATTTCCATAGTCTTACTGGCATCAATGAGCACTCACCATCTTCTACAACTGTCCCTTCTGGGGTGTCAACTCAGCGATGAAGTCGGCCAACACTTGGCTTTTGATTGTCGTTCTAGGCTTAAACACGACGTAGAACTTTTCCATTTCCACTTCCCACTTCATGAGGCGACCTGAAGCCTCTGGCCTATGTTTTACTACTCTGAGTGAGTACGAAGCTAGTTTGATTATCAGGGCCAAAGCAAGCTTCTCGAACTCAGTATAGCAAGTTTCTGCTGGTACCAATGATTTACTTACATGAATACTGGCCTCCTGCACATTCTTTCACCAATGTTGCATTGGCCGCAACCGTGGTAACTGCTAAGTACAAATATAGCTTATCTCTAAGTTTGACCTTTACTAAAGTTTCAACAGAACTCAGGTAATCCTTGATGGACTGCAAGGCAAATTCGTTGTCTTCATCCTAATGAAAATTATTACTTCCTCTCAAAATTTTAAAGAGATGGGCATATCTATCTATGAATTTGGAGAAGAGCCTATTCAGAGTCGCTAATCTTCCAGTCAGCAACTCGACTTGAAGTATCATCGTGGGGGACTTCTTATATTTGAAAACTTCTATCTGCCCAGTATCAACTGTGATGTCTATCTTGTTTACCACAAAACCTAAAAATTTGCTCGACGTTACGCCAAATGCACACTTCTCAGGGTTCAACTTCATATTACACTTCTGTAATATTACAGAAGCTTTTTCCATAGGCTCCAAATAATATTTATTCTTAGAACTCTTATCCAACATGTCATCTATATAAACCACCATAGTTTCTCCAATTTTTTCTTGGAACATGTGGTTCACCATATGTTGATATGTCGCCCCAGCATTTCTCAGACCGAAAGGTATCACTCGGTAGTACAATCCTTAGGACATGCCTGGTTAAGGTCAATAAAGTTCATGCACATTCCCTATTTTCCATTCTCCTTCTTGACCAGCACAGGGTTAGCTAGCCACTTTGGGTAGATTACATCTCTTATATGCCCTATTATGAGTAGTCTTCGCACTTCAGACTGTATTATCTCATTTTTCTCCTAACTGAACATCCTTCTCTTCTATTTTACTGGAGGGTAAGACCTCGAGATATCAAGTCAATGAACCATCACCTTAAGGTTAATTTCCTCCATGTCTTCAGGTTCCCAAGCAAACACGTTCAAATTTCTTTCTAACAATTGCATGAGCTTCTCTTCCTCAGGTTTGCTCAGCAGTGTGCCAATCAATAACTTTTTGGTGCCTTGATTGAAAGTTACTTCTTTAACTTGCTCAGCTAGCTGGAGAACTTCGGGATGCTCCCTAAAATCATCGATCTCCTGTGTTGAGTTGCTGACCAGAGCTGGGCTGTCGATCTGAGCCCTGATACATCCCTACTCCTAAGTAGGGCCATTTATCTAAGCACTGATGTGTCCCTGCTCCTGAGCTAGGTTGTTGATCTGAGCTTTGATGCATCTCTGCTCCTAAGCTGGGCTGTTGATATGAGCTCTGATGGACCTTTAGTCCTAAGTTGGGTCATCGTTCTGAGCTCCATTAGGCATTTGCTTCTGTTGTTGTTTGCTACTCTTCTTCTTCTTAGTTATTGCTAAACATTGCTTGGACGTAGCTTGGTCTCCTCGGATGACAATCATCTTTCCATCCTTCACGTATTTAACAAATTGATGATGTGTTAATGCTACGGCTCCCATTACATGGAGCCAGCGTCGTCCCAGGATAGCATTGTATGGGGACGTGGAATCCATTACAGCGAACTCCATAGACTTAGTCGATCAATGCTCATGCTTTCTTGTTGTGACGAGTAACGTGATCTTCCCTATTGGAGATCTCAGGTTCCCATTAAAACCCACCATCAGAATTTGGGTTGACCCAATATCAGAGTCGGAGTCGGAGACACCTATTTGACTGAGTGTGTTAGCGAATATGATGTTGACCAAACTGCCTATGTCAACCAAGATCTTCTGTACCTCAAAGTTGGAGATCCAGAGCGTTATTACTCAGGCGTCATCATGATGATGAGCCACATCCACACAGTCCTCATTATCAAACGTGATCACAGGTCCATTTTCGCTTGTCGACATAAATTGGCCCAGTGAGCTACCTAAGAGGGGGTGAATTGGGTAGATAAAAAATTATCAGAGAAAATACTTCAAAAATTCAAAAAATTAATTTTAATCCTAAATTAATTATTATTTTTATATCACGGTAGAAATATAAAATCAACTAGGTACACACCGAACAACAAAAATAAATAATGTAAAAATAGCAGCACACCAAAAATTATACTGATTCACTAAGCTACTCTTGGTTAATCCAGTCCTCCGAGCCCCACGGAGAGTCATACCCACTAAACTCAAGATTCCTTTAAAGGTAGAAACCAAACCCTCACAAAGATTCTTTTCACAGACTCAGAATCAACTTTTACAAATTCTTTTTCTCAGGCTCAAGAATAACCTCTACTTTTTACAGGATTAAGAATAACCTAATTCTTTTTTAAACTAAGACTAAAGAATCAAAACCTCACAAACACTCCAAATATCCTTTTACCCGGTAAGGATTGAACCGACAAAATTGTTCACAAATCAATTCAATCCAGGAATAATTATTACCTCAATCTCTTTACAAAAAGAGACTGAAACCAACTACCCTTAGATTAAATACTCATAATACTATTCAATCCGTCATTCAACTCACTAATTACAAATTGATAAGTGATTTTTTCTTACTCGGAGCTTCTACCACCCGAGATAAATTAGAACTCAATTAATATCCAAAAACTAGTGATAAAAAAGTGAGATATTCAAAATCTGATTTTAAACAAAAAAAAAAAAAAAAAAATGGGTAGTACGTAATTGAGCACGTAATCAGATTTATTCAAGAAATTGTTTCAAAAATATTTTTCAATAAAAAATTAGAAAACAATTTCTAAAGATCAAATTCTAAATATAATCAAGCAATACTAAATAGAAAATAATTTGGAAAGATCTCACCCGGAATCCACCGAAAAAATAATTGTAGCAATGTCACTCCAGATTCGATAGCAACAATGATCCACAGTAAATAATTATCAAAAATAACTCTTAGAAAATCTCTCACAATTCTCTCAATATGATTTCTCTTAGAAAAACTCAGTATAATTCTCTTGATCTCTCTCTTTAATATGAAAAATGTAGGTCTATATAAATGGGAATAAAATAAACTCTCTAACGGCTAGTTCTCACTTGTTATGACATTTAATTGCTTTTATAGATTCCTTATATCATTAAGACTTCATCCTGGTTCAAACCACTTAAGTTCCCCAAATATTTTTCAATCACAATTAAATAGAATAGAAAGAATTACATGTACCAAATTGAGAAATATTCAAACTTAATGAACCAAATCTATAGGAATATCATAATATATGTTGCATATCTCAAATAACATTAAATCCCTAATATATCTCGTGAATTTTAACCATAAAATGGTTAGTAACGGCTACTTTTAGAATAAAATTTGGAATTCCACAATATCCTGAAACAATGCCATAAGTCGACTTACCAATGACCACCGGTCAACCGCTAGATTCAGGATGTAGCCAAGCCAAAAATCCACAGCCCATCAGTCGACCTAGAGATTCAGAAAGTTATATTTCTGGTCACAGGTCGATCGCTCTGTCGACTTATCGGTATAGAGAGTTCATATTTAAGCATAGGTCGACCTACCTGTCGACCGAGAGATACAAAAACTTTTTCTTCTATGCTTCGGTCGACTTACCTATCGACTTACTAATGTTGGAACACTTCTCTCAATTTGTTTTTAATCCATTTTCATTGACGTTTTTCGCCCCTTTAACTGATTTCTTTTCTCGATTAGCGGTAGCACGTAGATACGTCGCCACTTTCAATACAAGTATACGGGTCAAATTTTAGTAAAGTAGGAAGAGTAAGGGTTATCGTTTCCACAGGAATTGGTTGAGAATATTGTCAAGTACTGTAATTCTCATAACCTAATTTTATCTAGGCGATAGAAAATGAAGTTTATAATTAATAATATATTAATACTAAAATATTAATTTATCTAATTAAACTATATTATTATTTTGAGACGTTTAAGGGAATGGATTATCTAGGGATTAACTTCATTTACAAATACACGTTTGATCTTATTTAGTTTACATTAACGATGTTCGACTTATCTAACAATCTCTGTATCGTAAACTCATTCACTCCCTCTCCCAAGTGACAAGTGAATGAATATGTGACTTCGTGTTAATGCCAAAGTCCCCCTCTAGCATTTTTTAGAACACATAATCACATGAGTCTTGCCCCAACATCATTGATTGCACACTAGCTAACTCCATCCCTAGTTATTAGATCGTCGCGCTGTGTTTAAACCCTAATCCGAATCCGGGGTTACCTCTCTCGAGTGTCAAATCCCGATTTCTCAATATATCTAAACAAATATATAATGGAAATACAAGCACAACAAACACAATCAAATAACAAAGAACAATTATTAACGAAATACCGATTTCAAAATCACATATGCATAAATTATTGTAATCCCTAGATAATATCCATTTAGCTAACGGCCATAACCGTATATAAAATAATAAACGAGCTAAACATGCTCAAACCATAATCCAAAATTAAGAAATAAAGAAAGAAATGAGAGAAACTAGTCGTAGTCCGAAGATTCGGCGCTAAAACCGTTTCGAGATTGTTTTTCCTTCTTGACAACGTAATCTTCTCCTTCGGATTTGGTGGAGCATTCCCCAAAAACCTCTCAACCCTATTCTAACCCTAGGAGCTCTTTTCTGGCCGAATTAGAGGAGAGGATGAAGTTATAAGGCTCAAAAATATATAAATAAATATCTAGATTGTGTGTAGAGTAATCGTCGCGGCGTTGGGTATGTCGATTAAGGTCACGATCTAGGCGGCAAGCTCAACTGTGGAAGCAGAGATCTCTCTGCAGTTTCACCGCCTCAGCGATGGACTTTCAGTAGTTTTAGGCCCCTCTCTGCATATTGACCGTTGTGGCTGTAGTTTGGACGCCGTGGCAATGGGATGCTTTTCAGAATTTTGCCTCTATGCTTGTTTTCCCACCGTTCTTGAACCGATTTGATCGTTTATACTCCGTATTCATCCATTTTCACCCCCACACACCTGTTTTAATACAAAAATAATAAAAACATATTAAAACGTATTAAAATACTATTATAACACTCAAAAACTAACAAGTTCGGTTTGAAAATAGATAGATAAATTACACCTATCAGTTAGCTCCACTAAATACTTAAATTCAATTTTAATTAATTATTAATATTTCTTTTTCAATTACACATAGGAGCAAATAAATTAACTAATTAGGATCTTATTAAAAACACACATATTTATAAAAATCATTTAAAAAAATTTATGTGTCGTGTGTGATCCTAATTACGATATTAAGAGTTGAAATTTAACCTGAGATATTTTTCCTAGATTCTTCAAATTCTTCAACCACTTAATCATTCATCATCTTTGTCATCATCTTTTAGCATCCATTCATTACTTGTCATTATATCTTCATTATTAGAACTAATAAACTGAAACACACAATTAAACCGTTAGTTCCACCAAAAACATCAACCTTTAATTGTCCATCAAAATCTTAGGATCAACATCTCCCTACTGCTTGGTTTTTTTCCTGTCACACAGACCTTCTTCTTTTGTCCATGGTCTATTTTCTCGGTGAAATGATCAACCGTATTTATCATGAAGTTGACCCTAGGAATGTTGTTGGGGCTATCATTTCGCATTTCGAAGAGAGTGGTGGCACGAACTTTAGTTGGAGCCTCCATACGTGTTCTTCTATTCACGAGGAATGGGATTTCTCCTCCATACCTCAGATATATTATGCTTAACCATAACTGCCTTATCTCGTTGGTAGACTTCTTTTTATTCTTCTTCCCATAGATGGCGTCAAATGATATTGCCAAAAAATCCCTGGTACGTGCAATAGCTCATCAAGTGTCAAAAATCTCCACAACCCACAGTCCAACCTGCAATATCAATTAGTTCTATGGGAGGACACTGGTCTGGTGTCGGCCAAATAACCTCCGGCATAAGAATAAGATCAGACTGCCCTTTAAGAGATAAAAAACTTAAGAATATAATATGAATGTAATATTGTGAGTTGTCCCTAATACTTGTGTTTTCCTTCTGTATATATGAATCGTTCACCTTGTAACCGCCCCTTCCCAAGATCTTCTCCATGTTCCATATTTTGGCGTCGTGAATGTTGTCTAGCTCCCATTATGGTTGTTACGCTAGTTACGCTCGTGTGCATGGGAGGAGGGTAGGTGAGGTTGTGTAACTGTTGACCTGCCATCTTTGGAGTTGATATCTGGGCCTCTATTAGAAGGTCTCATTCGTCACTGGGTCAGCCCACGCATGGCTGGGCTTCTTAGGCATACTAAGTGTATTTACATTTGGGCCAATAACATGCTTAGCCCATGGTCGGTTCCAGGACCACTTCTGTCGAGTCAGGTTTTATAGGCACATCTGGCCCGACTTCTCAACACTGGTTTCCACAATTCGCACATGGGAATTCTTCCCACATCAGTTAGTTTATGAGAACAGAAACAAAAAACACATTTGGTTGTAACTTTTGTTCTTCTATATTTTTTCTTTCTTTAAGTGTATGGTGGCCGGTGAGGTGATAGTGAAAATAGTTTTGTAGAAGTGAATATGCATTATTTTACTTTTATTTTAGATTCGTAAAGAATTTAGAAAATGATTTTAAAATTTTGGAAATAAAAATGTGTTTAGGAAATGCTTTTTTGTACATTAATTCCAAAATTTTGGCAAGGGTAACAGTAACCAAATAGGGCCTACGATAATTATCCAGGAAAGGGGTTAAACTTTAAAGCCTACCATTTTCCTTTTTTATTTTTATTTCTCAAAATTTTGGTATTTCATTTGGGCTTTTTAATTTGAAAAACAGTTGTGTAGTTGGAAATTCTGTTGAAATATAATTATGACCCCTCAGCTTACAATGTAATTGAAATTGACTAACAATCAAACCTAGTACAAATTAAGAGCTCCAACAAACCCAACAATGACCACCAATCTAATATTCTCCCTTGAATTGACCGAGATCATTTTAGGTAGTAGCCTTTGGCTTGCCTTGACTGGAGTTTCGGAATTAGAATTACATATAAATGCATATAAATATTAAATATATCTTCATTCCTAATTCCAATTTCAGGGTTTAACAAGGGTGTAAAAAAAAATTGTACATAGAAACACATGTAAAAAAAATATTTTATCTGACCAGAGATTCAAAAAATAATTTATGACCAGATTTGATAATAGAATCAACCGATAGAAATTAACAATCGACAATATATTTTAGGAAAAAATATCCAAAATATCCATGTAAAACACAAAATCTACCATATAGTCCCACACATATTTTTTGCACACAATAATCCTAAAAAAGGCACTATTAGGTACCAAAAAGTCCTAAATTTTTTTATTTACTCATTTTATCCTTCCTTATGTTCATCACCCTCACACAACAAGATCTCGGATCACGTAATCTTTCTCTCCCTCTGCAACAGTCGCCGCTCCAAACCTCTACTAGTCCACCATTCGCCTCCGCCGTCCTCGCTTACAGTCGTTGCTTCGATTTCATCACTGTCATCTCTTCGATTTCGTTGGTGGCCACGATCACCATTAATCGGCCAGTAGTCATGGGTTCCTTATCCGAATCGCCATTGATCGGCGTTGATCTATTCAGTGGAGCACAAATCTGTGCTCCGCTGAACAAATCGAACCCTCTTCCGACGCTGTTGAAGCTCAGAGCTCCAATCAATTGTATTGTTTGAGGGAAGTCGATGAATCAGGGTAAGTAATTTGATTCCTGACGCAGTGGATTTGGGGGAGGGGAGAGAGCGGTGGAGTGGGGGGAATAGGAGAATAGGGCTACGGTTTTGATCGAGAGATGTGGGATGCTGGGAAGGTTGATGAATTTTTTGACGCCGGAGAAACGATTTCGTGGTTCGGTGGTTGCGGAGGAACAACAGCTGCCCTTGTTGCATATATACAGTTCATGATTGAGTAGAGTAGTCTCAATTGGAATTACAACAGCTGCCCTCTATTTTTTATTCTCAAAAAACGAAAAATGGCTGTTGGATGGAAAAACAAGTGTTTTGGGCAAAGGGACATGGTTTTCTCTAAGTAGCAGAGTTCTTTAATTTCATTTAATTTGCTCCAATTGGAGTTAAATGAAAAAGGGGATGGTCTTAATTTCCTGCATCAAACAATGAAAATAACTTCACCAAGTTCATTTGAGAGGTGGCTGGCTTGAGGTGGTGGTGGCACTGGTGTTGTCTTGAGGTGGTGATGGTCAGATTCCGATGATTCTGTTTTTGCGTTTTTACCTAATTTTGGATGTTGTTCGAAGGGGGTGCAGTCGGCGGCGACTTGGAGTAAATGATCTCGTGTTATGAATGTATATGAATATATATGAAGAAAGGTGGGAGAATGCATATGAATGTATACAAAGAATTATCAATTTAAATGAAGAAATTAGAATACAACACAATGGCAGGTGGCCTCGAACTCGTCTCTCTAAACAAATGTGTGTGCGAAAGAGAAAATGGACTTGGTCAATACCCCTGGTGAAGTGGAACTTACATTGGGTATATTGTATGATTATTTTGATAAGATGAAATGGGTACGGAAACTTGGTAGAATTTGAATAGCGGTGAAAGTGGAATATAACACGATCTCATGTTAAATTCAACACTAAAGTTCGTGTTGAATATAATACGAGATCGTGTTATATTCAACACAAGAGATCATGTTGAATATAACATAAGGGTAAAATCGTCACAAAAATACAAAATGACTGTTTTGTAACATGTGTTAAAAAAAAGTGTATTTGATAGTTTTTTCCTTATATGAGGATTTCTTGGTAACTGAACCTTTTACGTTGAGTGTAAGGTAATTTAAGAAACAATTCCATTTGGGCAAAGGATTTAACAAATTTCATCTAAGAAATTCCTTATTTGAGTACTATGAAGATAAATTTATAAAATTAATTCATTTGTAAAATCGGAGAATAAGAGAGATTTACAAATTCTTTCAAAACACATGATTTTTAAATCCTTCCATGACGGGATTTGCTTTTTTTCAATTCCTCATCTATTTTTTATTTTGTAATTGTATGGATTTCAAAATTCTCTGTTGGCCCAGTGAGTTACCCAAGAGGGAGGTGAATTAAGTAGTTATAAAAATTTAAACAAATCTTAATCTTTCAACACTTAAATAATCAAATAATCAATTTAATCCTAAATCAATTATTATCTTTATAATGCAGTGGATAAGGTGGCGTTTGATTAGTGTTCTCACTTTTCTGAACCCAACTGGAATGGGTTGGGTTGAGTTGAATTGGGTTGGGTTGAGAATTTTGGGAACAGAATTACGTTTGATAACGATAATTTTTGTTTTGTGCTGAGAACAGAATGTGTTTGGTAACGATTTTATCCTAAAACTATTTTTTTTTTTTTTTGTGTGTTTGGCGGTGGCGGCGACGGATGGAAGGCGACGGCCGGTGACCGGCGGCCATGGACGGTGACCAGCGGCGGGTGGTCGTCGGACGGTGGCCGGAGTTGAGAATTTTGGGTTGAGTTTTTTTGGCACAAAAAAAAAAAAAAAAACAAGTTTTGTTTGTTTCTCATTTCCTTAACATTTTGAGAATCAATTCCTATTTTTTAGGTTGGGTTAGGTGGAATTTTGTATTTGCCAAACGCGTTCCCAAAAATCAAACTCAGAATTTTTAGGTTAGGTTGGGTTTGGTTGGGAACACTAACCAAACAGGGTCTAAGTGTTCAAATCTAGGTGCACATCCAAATAACAAGAATATAACTAAAGTAACAATACAGCACACAAGGATATATCCTGATTCACCAAACTACTCTTGGCAAATCCAGTCATCCGAGCCCTACGAAGATTCGCACCCACTAAACTCAAGATTCTTTTAATAGGTAGGAATCAAACTCTTACATTGATTTTTTTATCAGGCTCAGAATCAACCTTTACAATTATCTTTTTCATAGGTTAAGGAAGAACCCTATCTTTTTACCAGACTAAAGACTAACCTAATCCTTTCACATGTTAAGGATCAAATCTAATTCTTTTATACCTTAGGCTATGAATCAAACCTCACTAAAAACACTTCAAGTATCTTTTTCCCAAGTAAGGATGGAACATTTACAAATCACTCCAAATAATTCTAATCAAGAAGAATCGAGTCTATCTCTTTTCACGAGAAAAAAAATGACCTAACCTTTTTATACAATAAGTAAAGATTAAACCTCAATCTCTTTACCGAAAGATATTGAAACCCAAGTTACCCCTGACTAAATACTCCCAACAGTATGTAATCTGCACAAACTCACAAATTACAAAAATTAATAAGTTTCTTCCCACTCGGAGCTTCTACCACCTCAAATCAATTAAACTTAATTAATGTCCTGAATTTATTAGTGATAGAATTTATGTGAGAAATGAAAATCTGATTATCAAATAAGCGGGTTGCACAAAATTGAGCACGTAATCAGATTATAACAAAAATCATTTTAAAAGAATTTTTATGCCTTAAAGTTAAAAAAAAAAAAAAAAAAAAAAACACAAAGATCTTTCAACCAAGCAAGTAATAATAATATAACTTCATAATTAAGAATAAGAGCTCAGAAAGATATCATCAGGATACCACCGAAAGAATGAAAAATGAATCGCTAAACAGCTTAGATCGGTGACGCCAAAACAATTAGCACTTTAACTCAAGAGCTTCTCAACTAATTGAACTCACAATTGATCTCTCGATATAATATAAGAATAATGACTCTTAGAAAGCTCATGAATTGAAAGTTTTTGATAGATGTGATGTACTGGTCTCTAAAAACACATGTCTATTTAAACTGATTGGAAACAGACCCTCTAACAGTTAGTTCACACAAGATTTGACAATTAAATGCACATATAGACTCCATATATCAATACCATTTAATCTTAGTCCACTTAAATATGGATTTTAAAATATTCAATTTAGTCCCCAGAATAATTCTCAATTTCAAATCAAATAGATAGGAAGTACTAAATTGAGAAATATTTTAATTTCATGTACCATATCTATAAGTATATCTAAATAAGAGTATCATATCTTCAATACATTTAAATCCCTAAGATATCTCCAAAAGATCAACCAAAAAAACAAGTAGTAACGGCTAGTTTTGTTCAAATTTCGAAATTCCTCAAAATCTGAAACAGCATAGTCAGTTAACGGGCTTTTGCCCATCTGTCGACCTATCAATACAGGATGCTAGCCAAGCCTTTCTCAAACACTGGTCAGTCGACCAATCGATATAGGATGCTATCCAAGTCTTTCTCAAACACTGGTCGGTTGACCAATCCCCCATGGGTCTATTGATCGATCAATATAGGATGCAATCTGAGGCCAAATTTTAGCCCTAATCGGTTGACCGATCGATATAGGGAGTTTATCTTTCGGTTGTCGGTTGACGGATCTCCCTCAGTCAGTTGACCGATCAATTCAGAGACTCTCTATTCCCCATCCAATGCTCAACAGTTAACTGAACCTCCATGGTCGTTTGACCAATACTTGCTGGAACAATTTTTCTTTAATTTGTTTCAACTCCAATCTTCAATGTTTTCGACCCTTTAACCGATTTCTTTTCTCAGTTAACTAAATTGACACTATTAATCAATTTTAAACACTAATATTTCTCAGGTCAATTTTTCTTTTTCAATTTCACATTGGAGCAAATAATTTAACAATTATTAGGACCTTAATCTAAAGACACAAAAATATAAATTATTTTTTGTATCGTGTGTGATCCTAATCAGGATGCATTAAGAGTAAAAAAGATTTGAGTTGTTTTCACCTAAATTCTTCAGAATCTTTAATCTCTTAATGTCCACCTCTACATCCTTCATAATTACTTCATGATGTTATCTTGATTGGAACTTTTAAACTGAAACACTCAATAAACATGTTAGTTCCATCAAAAACATCAACCTATAATTGTCCATTAAAATCTCGGGATTGACATTCATTTTTCTCTCTATATCTTATATAATAAAATTGTAAAATAGGTATAAAAATCATATTGTTAAAATACTTATGTATAATTGATGAAAAGGAAATCAAGCAGGCCATGAATCATGGCCACATGATCTAAAACTTGTCATAAATTAAATCCAATAATTAGTAAATCTTATCTCAACATTATGAACAATAAAAAATTAAATTATATAAAATGAAAAACTTAAAGAATACAAACTTGATTCGATATCTTTTTCAAATTCCTTGACCTCATCTATTATATTGCAAAGAGATATTGGCGCTAAAGATAACAACCAATTTTGTGCACAAACAAGACCCTCAATCATTTGAGGGGACAATGAACTACGAAATGGATCCAATAGTCGTCCCTTAGTACTAAACACAGACTCTAATGCCACAGTCAACACAGGAACAACTAATACATCACGAGAAACCAAAGCCAACACTTTATATCTACTACAATTAACCTTCCATCAATCCAAAATATCAAAATTTTCATCTCTAGTCCTTTTAGATAATTCATTTAAATACTTTTCTCCCTTAGACATGCCCTCCATATCCATTTTTCCTTCCATAAAACTCTCAAATTGGGAAGTAATTAACTTATGTGGATTTTCATCCATAATATCTAAGTCCATAATTGACATAAATGTCACATCCCCGCTCCCACTCCCATTCCCATTTGGATCACTCTCACCTCTAGTTTTAACAGGCATACTCATTAACTCCATAGAAGAATAGTATTTATACAATCGATTTATAGGAAGCTTCACATTGTCAATCAATAAATTGGCAATCTCAATAGTATTTATTTTTAAAAAACAAAATTGGAGATATGAAAGCTTCTTTCTTGGATCCAACAATACAACCACATGCAAAATAACATTAATCTTGTCTTCATTTTTCTAGTACTTGTCAAATTATTATTTCATATTCATCGCCATTTTAGCCACCTCATTATCTTGATTCAAGATTAAGATATCAATTGCATTTCGAATTATAAAATCTCATCGAAAAACAAATTCGAAGTAACATACAATGTATCGGAGAAACATTTTGTTGCCTCATAAAATAGTTTAAGAAATTTAACAAATGCACGACATCTTACCCAATCTTCATCATTCGGAGGAGATTCAGTTATATCACTTATATCTTTTTCATGAAAATAAGCATAAAATCTAGGATCCTCATTGTCTAATCTTTCAAATACCTTTTCCAACTTCCTAGCAAACTCTAACATTTTCTAGGTGGAATTCCACCTTGTTGGCATATCAAGGCACAAAATATTCTTACACTCAATTTTCAACATATTGACATATTTTAAGAAAGATTGGAGTCGACTAGGCGAAAATTTTACATATCTTACTGCTCCACGAACCCTTTGAATAAAATCATCTAATTTTTTTAACCCTTTCACCACTATCAAATTTAAAATGTGACACAACATCTCATATGTAAAAACTCGTGACCTAAAATTGTACCTTTCCAATTTTTTGTCACCTTTTGTAAACATTTAATGGTAAGATTATTTAAACTAACATTATCCATTGTTAAAGTGAAAAACTGCTCAATGCCCATTCAAGCAAACATTTCCCAATCTTTTTACCAATAGTCTCTCCCTTATGATCGTCAACAATGCAAAAATTCAATATTGTTTTTTCAAGTTTCCAATCATCATCTGCGAAATGACATATCAAACACATATAATTTAAATTTTGAATAATTATCCACGTGTCCGTAATCAAACATATCCTACGACTTTTCAAAAAAAATCCCAAGTTTTCTCTTTCTACATCAAAAATCTTTATTATATCGCGAACAATTGTGTTTCGAGAAATATTTAATCATTTTGGTTGCAAAGCATTACAAAACCTCCTAAACCCATAATTTTCCATAAATTTAAAAGGTAATTCATCAATTATGATTATCTCCGCAAGAGCCTTTCTAGCGTCCGCTTGATTAAAACTTAATGCAACAAGTTGACCACCCTCTTCCCCAATTTTTTTAGATTTAAAATCTAATGTTGCTTGCCCCTTAAGTTGCTCTTTATATGGATATTTTAGACAACTATGCAAATAGTTTCTTAAACTACTTGTACCGTGAAGTTTTGGATTAGCACTATAAACTTTTTTACAATATTTACATAATACTTTCAATTCACCCCCTATTTCAATATCATCAAAATGAAACCACACTTCAAATTTTTTTTCTTTTACATACCGTACTTTTAGGAGAAATGACAGTTTCTAATCAATATTCCCATTCGAATTGTCCACTGTCACTTCATCCGTTATCGTAGTGTCCATCACTAAAAGAAAATATAGACCAAGATAAGCAAAATAAAAAATAAATATAGACTGACACAAGTGGAAGAATGAGAATTTACAATTATGCTAACTAGTAACTCCTGAGTTCATATAGCATTTAAGGATAGAAAATTAGCCCAAAAAAAATTTCAAACTGGATTTCTCAAACAGGTTCTTTGAATCTAGTTTGAATCACACGTCATAATTTATCATTAATTGGATCTTCGAGAAATTTGTTTAAAACCAGACTCAAACAGATTACTGAGAATCACAGGTTCGAAGATCTGGATTCAAACCAGACTTAAACAAATTACTGAGACTCTGGATTATTACGGTGAAATTTGACGTGTGATTCAAACCAGATCTTCAAAATTAGTCTATATGTTCAGAAATAGAAACATGAAACGACCATAGGTTCAGAAACGAAAACACAAAACATGAAATAGAAACATGAAACAAACATAGGTTCAGAAACGAAAACATGAAACAAACATAGGTTCAGAAACATGAAACATAAAATAGAAACATGAAACAGAAACAGAAACAAGGTTTAAAATTTCATGAAACAGAAACAATGCTCAAGTTTTTCAGATCCTTAACAAGATTTAGCAGGAATTGCTCTTTCAATACTAAAAATAGAAAACCATAAAAGAGAGATTATACGTATTTATGCAGAAAAATCGAAAACGAAATAGGATTGGAATCGGAATCAAAATCTAAGTGGAATGTATATAGGATTGAAATCGAAATCAAATGGAAATCGAAATCGGAAGCTCCCAGTACCAGGCTATGTTATCCGTCTTTGAAATCAAAATTGAAATCGGCTTCGGCTTCGGCTTCACCATTGTATTATGTAGATTGAGAATTAGAAGGATGTACATCATTGTTTCCATAATCGAAATTAAAAATCGAAAACTTTAGGAAAGTGATCAAATATCATAGCCGCCGACGATCGTGAATTTGTTAGAAAAATGCATTGTTGCCTTGTTGGAAACCCTAGCCCGCCGCCGCCGAAAATAGAACCAGAAGAACTAACTAAGCCTCACAAGTCACAGCCTAAACGATGACGTTTTGGCTGTAACGTCAGGCGGGTGGGTCAACTCGCCCAAATACATTACCCATACCTGCGAGTCAATCCGAATGTTGATGGATTGGAGCTGTGCACCCCGCGCAATGCATGGGTCTGTTCAGGTTGGTCAAATTTGGAGTGGTTTTGGGCGGTTTGGGTTGGTTTCATGGGTTGACCCGCCTAGCTTCACACCCCTAACTGCCACTGTTCTAAATTGCGATAATACGAGTGTTATTCAGCTCACCCATTACGACATTTTTTACGAATGTACAAAGCATATCGAGACTGATCATCACTTCATCCACCACCACATTTTCTACAATATTGTTCTGTTAATTTAATCGATCAGACAACAGATATTTTCAACAAGGTCTATCCACCTAGATGATTTCATAGTCTAGTTTCCAAACTCAAGTTCAAATATAATTTACCGCTTTGAGTTTGAGGGGGATGTTACTATATGTATACAGATCCCTGCCCACTAGGTTGAACCCTAATCCTACTATGAAAACTAAATCTTAATCCCAATAAGAAAACCCTAGTCACTGTCTATATATAGACCATTTGTATATCTCCGTAATGTTGTAATTTTTTTTAATATATTAATGAAATCTCATATCTCTTGTTATTTTAATATTTTATCTCTCAATTATTCTATGAAAAATAAAATGATTTCAAATCAAATACAATTGTATAAACAAAAACATAATGAAATTAGGAAGTCAATAAGAAAATACAAACATCATTATGACTGCCTTAGCACTACCACTCCCATAAATTATGTGGAAGGTTGTAATTATAAGATAAAAAAAGTTTCCAATTAAAAATTAGATGCATGCCTACCAGTCATTAGAGTTTGTGAGAAAAGTCCACAGATGCCTGACATGTTCACTAATTGCTTGTAAACATGAGCTGAAAAGGACATTGATTCAAATAACAAATGAATAAGCTCACATGGCATTGCTATTGCCGTTAGTTGGCATTACACATCAATCCCACCTTTGTGCTGCCCACCATCATCTCATAAATTACAGAGAGAGAAGAGAGAGAGGAGTAAAATTCAGCATCCAAAAACTACTCAATCTCAACAAATCAATGTTTGCATTTTGAAGCAAAAGTTGTAGGTGAAACCAGGAACCACAATAAATAAAAATAAATAAATATATATATATATATATATATATATATATATATATATGTTGAGACCAAAGTTTCCACATTGCATTTTCTCATGTAAAAAAAAAAAAATACGCAGTAAAAGTAGAGGAAAAAGAGAACAATGTTGCTATGAAGGGGGGAGTAAAAGCTGAAAAATAAGATAAAAATGGACAGTTTGAATTATAACAAAAGAAGAGCCCCCAATGAATAAACAAACACATTCAAAACCCACCAAATTAACCAAACCTAAAAATTAAAAAAAAAAATTATTTGGGAAAAACAAACGGTAAAAAAATAAAAATCAATTTTGTTTTCTACCCGTTCGTAAGCCTCAAACTGTGCACCAAACGAGTACTTAATCAACGCCGCCGCTACTCATCTCCATCATGAACAATGTCGGTGCCCTGATCCTGCAGTTGTTGAAAGCCCGATCTGCAAAGCTCCTCAATCCGAGCCGTTACTTCCGCCATCGTGGGCCGCTTATCGGGATACTGCGCTGTACAATCGATTCCAAGCTGCAAAAGCTGAACCATGTCCTCTTCGACATTTTGGTACCTCAAAAGCTCGAGATCAAAAACCTCGGCAGTCCACTCCTCCCGGACCACCGACTGGACCCACCTCGGTAGGTCCACCCCTTCCTCGTTCAGGACGGTGTGGGCCGGGGCCTTGCCCGTGAGGAGTTCCAATAGGAACACACCGAAACTATAGACGTCGGCTTTTTGGGAGACGCGGCGAGAGTCTGTCACCTCTGGTGCACGATAGCCGGCGACGCGGTTTGGGGCCCCAGCAGGCTCCACAAGTTGGGCGAGCCCAAAATCAGAGACGCGGGCCTCGTAGGATTGGGTGAGGAGGACATTCGATGACTTGATGTTGCCATGGGATACAGTGGAGCCCTTGGAGTGGAGGTAAGATATCCCACGGGCAGCTCCGAGGGCGACGGTGGACCTCGTTTCCCAGTTTAATGGAGTCCGGCCAGCTCCTCTGTTTCCTGAAATTTGAAATAGTAATGAAAATTAACGACTTTTAGCTCTCAAAAGTATCTTACTTGGGTAAATTTATTTGTATATATTGCCATCTATCCGTGATTTAAGCGAATTCTCTTCGTATTGCTTGTACAAATAAACATGCAGTTATTCTAATTCTGTTAATTTCAGTTATTCAAATTAACGACTTTTAGCTGTCAAAAGAGCATTTAGAGTGCGTTTATTTGGATTTATTTGGATGGAAAAAAAAAAAAAAAAAAGAAAAACAGGATAAAAAATATTAAATTAAAAAAAAAATTGTTTGGTATGGAGGCAAAATAGGAAGAAAAAAAATAGAAAGAAAAATGTGCAATTTCCAAAGCAAAAAATTTTTCAACACAGGAGAATAATAAAAAAAAAATAGAAAATTTTTAAGGAAAAAAATAAAATTACAATTATACCCTTTATAATAGAATATTTAATTTATTTTTATAATATATGAGATAAGATAGTAAATTACATTAAAAGGAATAATAATTTTTCTAGAAAAATAATTTTTTTTGGTAATGAATAAAAATAATTTTTTTAATGAATAACACAATAAATTACATTTTTCTTTCTTTTCTCTTTTCCATCGTCCCAAATCAAAACCATTTTCATTCAATGTGAGGTAGGTATAAACTTCTATTTTGAAGGATGAAAACTTGGGTTTCTTCCCACATATCCACAATAAATCATAGGATATGAAGAGGACAATAGGAGATTAAACATGGTTGAGAAACTATCTTCTAACAGAAGACAATGTTGTTAATAAGTTCCCTAATGTAGATGTAACAAGATCGCCAATTCCTCAAATTTAAGGTAACCCGTCTGCCAATTCTAATGCCAGAGAAGTTTAATTTAACTAAAAACTGAAACCATCAGAGAAATTAATGGAGTTTTATGGAATGATTGGTTACCATGAAGCAGAGCAGAAAGGCTTCCCATGGGCAAGTAATCATAGACAAGAAGCTTTTCGTCTCCACTGTAGTAGTAAGCTTTCAATGGGACCAAATTCTCATGATCCATCTTCCCCACCGCCTCTATCTTCTCCCTAAATTCCTTCTCCGGCACCGCCACGTCCTTCAGCCTCTTCACCGCCACCGCCATCCCGTTTTCCATCACCGCCTTGTAGGCGGTGCCGAAAGTCCCTTTCCCCAAAACCTCCGCCGACGCCCTCAAGAGATCGTCAAGATCGAAATTCCGGCCGAATTTTCCGAAGAAAATAAGGCTCTTCGCTCCTCCGCTGACGTTGAACTCACCCTTCTGCTTTATTGCCGGAGCCGCTGCGTTCTGGGTGTTCAAAGTATCACCGACCTCGATCGATTTCTCGTGTGGGATCTCCACTTCCGTTTGCTTCACCACAGATCTGTCCGTTGAAATCACTTCCTTATTACTTCTCTTTCTCCGGCACAGGAAGAACAAAAGAAGGAGAATAAACAAAAGTCCAAGTACAGATCCAATGACGATTCCGGCGATTGCGCCGCCGGAGAGCTTTTTGCCTTTGCCGTTCCCACTCGAAGTCCCATTACAGGATTGAAGCGGCCCTCCACAAAGAGAATTGCCTAAAAATTCGTCCCTCGACATTCCCGAGAGTCTCGAAGGAATAGGACCAGTCAATTCGTTGTTCGAAACATTAAATTGAACAATGCCCAAGTTCAGATCTGGGATCGACCCAGTGAAGTGGTTGTCCTGCAAATAAAGAGTGCCTAAACGGGTAAAATTGTTGAAAGAGGAGGAGATGGGCCCGGAGAAGTTGTTGTCGGCCAAATTGAGCCGGACAAGACTGCGGAGAGCGAAGATGGTGTCGGGGATTGGGCCGGAGAAGGCATTGTGCTGGAGGTAGAGGTTACGGAGGTCAGAGATAGAGGAGATGTCCGCCGGAATCGGACCAGAGAGGGCGTTGTAACGAAGAGAGAGAGTGTTGAGGCGGGTCAGGTTCCCAACGGTGTTGAGTGGGATTGAGCCGGAGAGGCCCATACCCGGGAGATGAAGCTCGACGACTCGGTTGGAAGAGCAGGTGACGCCGGGCCATGAGCATGGAGTGGGTTGGGAGAGGTTCCAGAGGAGAGATCTGCCACCGACGGCGGTGCGGAGGGCTAGGAGAGCGGAGCGGTCGGCGGCGAGGTCTGAAGTGACAGTAGGAAAGAGATGGATGAGGAGAGAGAAGAGAATGGCGGTGGTGAAGAGGAGATGAGACCCCATTTCGTCGGCTTTTGGTTGAAATTCAAGGCAGAGACCAAGAAATTTCTGCTGAAATTTTGGGGGCTTAAGGCGTGGGCTTCATGTAGTTTTTCTTCGCTGTTTGATTATGCACTGCTCAGTAGAGAGAGAGAAAGTAGAGGAGACAGGAAGAGAGAGAGAGAGAGACGTGATGATAAATCTCATTGGTTGTTTATTAAAAAACATCAATACAAACCCAGATATCTCACCCTCCATGGCTCTTTGCTGACTGTATCAATTCAATTAATTTTTTAATTTAAATTGAGAATTACATAACATTAATTATAATAATATATTTCGACCAAAAAAAAAATTTGTAACAATATATTTTAACATTAAAATTTAAATTGAGTATTTATTTCTTTTAAAGATGCAGTAAATCTTGGGAAAAAATTATTTAGTCTTCAAAATAGTATTTTTTTTATTATTATTATTTTATTGATTTTACGTCAATGCTGATTATTTTTTAATTATCCACGCAAATGTTTCCCATGTTTTGATATCATATTTCCACGTGTGTTTTTATTTATTTTTATTTTTTTTATAGTAAGGTATGTTTGGGCTAATTTACGCGTACCACAATTAATTATCTCACGGGCAATCTTAAGGGAACGCTCAACCATATTGGTCTGGTACATTTAGGATTAAATTCAAGATTTAATTTCTAAAATACTCCCAAAGAGAATTGAACCCTAGTTGATAAGGAAATGGAACACCTCCCCTTACCAGCTAAACTAATATCTCCTAGGTACATTTACATGTTTCAACATTCAAAAAATAGTACTAGACATGTAAAATCAATCAATAAAAAATTTCAAAAAATAAGTCTAGTTAGTGTTTACTAGAGATTGAAACCAATAAAATTCACCATATTTTTTTGGTATACCCACGAGTGTACACCTACTACACACAGGGTGAAAGACTAGCAATTTTGGGGTGCACGATTGCCTCTCCAAACAAATATTTTTCTGCAGGTTTGAACCTCTGACCTTGTAGAGGCCCTTCAACTGCTTTAACTCAAGTGTATTTTACCGGTTAAGCTACACCTTGTTGGTAAAATTCGCCATACTAATCTTTTTGTCTTTCTCTTTATTGTGATATGCACATGGCGTTCTTTTCTCTTATAAAAAACTGATGACACTAGTTAACATTAATTCGTGAAGATGAAGGATATCTTTTTTGGTAAGGACGAAATTAAAACAAACAAACAAACAAGGTTCATAACAAAATTCCAAAACAAAGCATAAACAACAAATTTAATCCCGGCACATTTCGAAAGCCTGCTTATCCATTTCTTCAAAAATGATCTATTCCAGATTCGTAATCGGCATTGCAAGGATCTCTAGGGTCCAGTTCTCATTAGCATTCCTCTTAGCCAGAATATATTCGCACATCTATTCATTTCTTGAGAAGCAAAGTGGAGGGTTTAGTCGTTGAGAAGTAAAACTCTCTTGCACTTTTCAATCTAATCCTTATAACAATGATTTTTTGGGCACGGGTTTTGGACTAAAGCAACCGCTTCGGCTAAATCAGTTCCACCATGACTCAGGGGTAGTCTCTACGAGCCGCAATTTTAATACACGTCACCAAGCTTTTCAATTTTGCCTTGAGAGCAGTACAATTCTCCAAGCAACCGTAATATCCCATCTTCCAAGCTCCAAGATTGTTTCTCAATAGACCACCAATTCCTCATTTTCCTAGATCCCCTTTAGCATTGTCGTTAGTATTAAGTTTTAGAAAGGCTATAAGGGAAGGAAATCATTCAGTACAGGGTCTTTCAAGATAATTTAGAAAATTTGGTTCAAGAAAGGATTTAGAGAAATCTTGAGCATAATTAGCAATCTTGAAAAGAGTAACACTAAGGATTGCTTTTACTTTCAACAACTTCTCTATTCATTTCCTTCCAAAAATTTTAAATTGTAGCAATAAAGAGAAAAAACTTAGGGTTAGAAAAACTCCCTCTAAGAATGGATTCAATCCATCCCCAAACATCCGAAGCAAGATTGAATTAACTGAATTTTGACCATCCCACTTGATGTTAAACAGCCCAAGCTTTAAGACAAGCTCTGATGGCATGAACATAGTGTTGTTTTGCGATATTAGTTAACATCAACTATAACTTATCGACAAATGGTCCAATTTTTCATGATTTCGTGATATCTTATGGACCATCACTCGATCAGTGGTGGACCACTGTAAAACAAGGACGAAGTCAAGTCTCTCAAAATTTGAATTTTTATTTTTTATTTTTATCCTTATATTTTAATTAAAAAAATAATTAAAACCCTTTTACATAAACCCTATGATTTATATAAAAATCTAATAAACATCTTAAAAAAAATAGCCACCTCAATCAATTTTTTAGATTCATCGTTGCCCTTTATAGTTTCTATTTGCGTAGCCTAACTTCTTTTGCTTCTTCTAGTTTACCCGTCATTTGTACTAATTGTTTTATGTAAAGCATTTAAGTTTATACTCTTGGTCTATGATGTTGCCAAAAATCCCTAACACGTGCAAACAGTTTCCCACGTGCCAGAAATCTCTACAACCTACAAAATTGATAACCTGCAGAACCGATTAGTTCTAAAGGGACATCGGTGTGATGTCATGCAATGAACCTCCGGCGTGAGAATAAGTCAGTTTGCTTCAGGGTATTAGGCAAAACGCTAAATGTAAATATAATGTGATACCTTCTCTTATTTATTGACTTAGTAAATCATTGTCGTTTGGCATTGATGACCTAGTCTTGGATGACTAGGTCTTCTCCCACTATCTGATGATGGCTAACTTCCTCCTGTCTAGGTGGAATCATGGGTTAGTGGGTTGAATTGGTATTTAAGGACTTAGAGTTTGTTTGATAACGACTTAATTTTTAAGTGTTGAAAATTTAAGTGCTGAAAACTAAGTGCTTAAATTTTAAGTGCTGAAAATTTAAGAAGATTGTTTTATAAAATTGTGCTGAAAATTTAAGTGTTGATTTTTTTTTTTTTTTTATAAGTGCAAAATTTGCATAACTACCCTTGAATTAAGATAATATAAAAAAATAATAATAATAATAATAATAATTTCTATAAAATTAAACAACCATAAATTCTATAAATTTTGTAATCATTGATAAATTAAACATGTTTAATTTATATAAAATTCTTAAAACAGTTTCCCAAAATCCAAATCAAATGGAAACATCATTCGACAATACAAATAAATTTTTGTTAGAAACAATCAGTTCCTAAGTTCGAGAAACATATGAATCACTATCTGAAAAATATACAGATCCTTAGATTCAAAACAAAATTAAATGCTAAACCGAGATTCAAACAAACAAATCCTAAGACTCAGAACAAAATTGAATTAACGTTTTAAAAACAAACAGATCTCATGATTCAAAACAAGAAATTCCTCACAATCTCAGACATAATGAACAAATTTCTCAGCAAATCTCTACGCAATCGAAGCTTGCAATCTCAAATCGAACGTGAAATCAGCCTCGCAACAAAGCGATCAAACAAAATGATGATCTTCCGACTCCTTGCTCTTCTCTGGCCCAAAAACTAATCCGAGATTTGAACTGTCAATCAGTGAGTATCTTCTTCATTGAACATTTTCTGAAATTTGAATCGTCAATCACCGAAATCATTTCGCCTCACCAAATTGAATCAATCTCTGAAATTCGAAGGTGAAAATCAAATCAAATTTCTTCGCTTCGAAGCAACAAATCGAATCGCCTTCTCGCTTCATCTCGGAGTTGTTTGCTTCTAGCTTGTTCTACGAGTTTCTTCTATAAAATCAAACAATTGCCTATCTCCTTTGATTCAATTTGCTTCGCGAGAAATTTAGAGAAATTTATTAGATCTACCTTCAAATCCCATATTCAAATTCAGCTTATAATCAAAATACAAGTAGATTTCAATTTTGAATGAGGAAAATGAACTTTAAGAATTGGAGCGGTAATTGAGTGATGAATGATTCCACTTACATAAAAATCGGCAGAATTTCTCTCTACATCTAACCCTAGAAATTGAAGAGCTCTCCTTCCACTATCCACTACCGTGATTGCAAAATCCAAACCACAATCCATCATAATCTCATGCAAAACCTCTGAAATTCAATGCCGCAGCACGTAACATCCGTAATTCGGCATTCAATTCTTCAAAAATTAAATCTACGAAGCTGAAGATACGAGTAGTGTGTACCTTTGTAGGAGAAAATTTTGGGTAACTGCTCGATGACCTTCTGATCCACAAGACTATCATCAACCGCGAGCACATGAACTTCATGAGGAGAAGAATCCGACGAAGATAATTCATCAATCTCTTGAGAAACTGCTCAAGAAATCACTCACTCGATTAAGAAGTCCATGTCCACGTCGCTCCTCCTGCTCACTTCTCTCTTCGTTGCTGAGAATTGAGAGTGTTTGCAAATGAAAAACCTATAAGATACAAGGGTAAAAAGGTCAAAATGTTAAAAATTTTTAAGGAGAAAGTTCTTAGCGTCTTCTGCAAAAAAAAAAAAAAAAAAGCAAATGGGTGTTTGCTGAATTTTTGGCTTTATATTTCACTTAATTTTTCAGCTAAATTAATTAAATAATTTTAATTACATTTATCAAACACACTTAATTAATTAAGTATTTAATCTAATCAGTTTTACGTACTTAATTTAGTTATCAAACATGCCTTTGGTCTTCTCTCACTTTGTTGTTATTTAGTTGGGGGTGTATCGTTGACTAAGTTACGTTCTTTGGCTTCCCACTTGATGGATCCATGCATGAATCACTAGTTTAGATCAACATCCATGGCCCAACTCTTTTTTAGCATTGAGCCTCTTTATTGTGCATGCCCAGAATTACCTGTGGACTTATCGTGATGGGTTTTTTTCCGAGACGCGAGAATTTCTCCTGCATCAGTTTGTTTTGATTTTTTTTTTTAATTTAATAGTGTCCTTTTTTGTTAAGGAAAAAAAAACAATCACAATATTAGCTAACATCAACTATACCTTCATCTATCATGTAATATATTGAATACATGTTGATTTAACATAAGAGTCATATTGTATATGTCTACTATATGATTAGTAAATATCGACTATGTACCGCCTATAATAAGAAGATCTAGTTGTCACTAACTGATTGGTTCACATGTAATATTCAAAAATATTTTAGATAAAGCTAAGTATCGGTTTAGTTTAAATTGTAATATTAAAAAACGCACTTGATGCTCACAACTCCGTGACTCATATTCCAGGTTCTCATAAAGAACAAACCTTTTAATTCAAGAATTTCAAATATTTTCAAAGAAAATATCTTTTTATATAATATAAAATGGGTATATTGATAAGATGTCATCTTTCAAAATAGATTGAGAATTAAAAATTAACACATTTTTAAACACAAACATTGAAAAATAACATAGCAATGTTCTCCATAATAAAATAATTCTCCAAAAGCCAATACATTAAACTTCCCACAAATCGATAAGTCAATACAATAAAACACTTGTAATGGAAAAAAAGGCAAAAGAGTAAAAGGGTACAATGGTCGTGGCCTTTTGATATTCACGGGAGGTATTGATTTGTTACATGTCACTAGTACACTCAATACTTCTTATTGTAGACATAATATCAATTGTAACTCTTTTGTATTGAATTGTTAAATGTTTCCAAAAAATAATTCTTCCCATGCCACAATACGTACAATTAGATTTGAGCTTTTTGGTATAAATAATTGAGGAAGGGAATTTTACATATTAAACTTTCTATTATGGAGATACATGATATAATTGTTGAACTATAAATCTTGGGTTACAACTTGATTTCATTAAACAATAAGCTCTTTCATTTCTAATGTAGAATCTTATAGAATGCGTTTATTTGGATAAAAATAAATAAATTATGAAAAAAAAAATGATTATTTGATGTGAAAAATAAAAATAAAAATAGAAACATGCACAATTGGCTAAACAAATTTTATCCTTACCAATTTGGAAGGAAATAAGAGAAAAAGATAAAAATTCCTTGAAAAATAAATTAAAAATTACAATTATACTATAGAATTCTTAACTTATATGAGGATAAAATAGTAAATGACCATCTTATAATATAGCGACTGTATTGGATATAGTGCGCAAGTTACAAGTTTGTCTTAAAGAAGTTATAAATTCGTCTAAAAAATTTACAAGTGCGTCTAAAAAGTTACAAGTTTTTTCCGAAAAGTTACAAATTTATCGAAAACCTTACGACTTCTTCACTTGTGAACTGTATAGTACGGCCGTTGTAGGTTAACCTTATCCAATATTAAATTAAGTATATAATTATTATTTTTTAATTAAATATAAATTTTTATAAACTTCCCTCCAAACAATACCCACCAAATAATTTTTGTTTTTCAAAAAAAAAAATATATATTATTTATTTATTCTCCACTTTTACTTCCTTTTCCACATTGTCTATGAATAGTCATAAAATTTTCAATCTGTTTTTTGCAGGGTTATCCTATTCAGATAAGATTATAGGAAATAGTTATTTTTTCTGACAGACATGCAAAAAAAATAAAATTGTCCTGTCTATTAAAAAAATATAAAAGAAGTGGAAGTGGAAGTGGAAGCGCCTAATCCTAGGCCTACGCCTGGTGTGAAGGGTGCAAATTTTGATGTGGGGATGGATTTCCGTGCATGGGGATGCCAAAACTATGAAAAAGTGGTTGGCTGGATTTTGTAGTTTTGCTGGAAATGTGGGGGGTGAAAATAGGCAACTAAATAAATTCATTCAATGTATACTTAATAATCTGAATATTTAATAATAATTATTAGTGGGAGGGTGGCCTTTTTAATCATGATACATGCTACAGCTGAGCGGATACTGTATATATTCACTGTTGGGAAAATTTAATTCTATATTATTTTTAAAATTCATTAATTTTGAAAATTGAAAAATCTACAAGATGTCATAAATAAATTATTTTTTATTACCGTTGAATTACATGAACACGTCATCTCATTTCAAATATAAATCTTGTGTCATCAATGAGAAAAATACTTACAAGATGTCCACCAAAAATTAATTAAATGCCATTCTTACAAATTGGTCATTTAATTCGTTCAATTTTGTATGCTAGCACAAATTTGTCATTTATCATACAATCTAAATAATTAATTTTTGTTACATTAATATACAATTATGGTCACTTTACCCGCATCATGCACGAGTTTTAAAAATATATATATATATTAAAAAAAAATTAACATTTACATATGGAACACTGCCATTGCGTTTGATAGGCAAGAATGGAATGATAAAATGGTAATGAAATAGAAAGTTCATTATCATTCCAACGACAAAATGAATTAGATGTGATATTTGAATAATCATTCTCATTTCATTGTTTTTATTAATGTTGAGAATAAATTAAGAATAGAATGCATTCGTACAATAAAGTCTCCACTTGAAAAATATATAATTTTTTTTAATTAAAAAATATTCGTGAGAGAGAGAGAAGAAGAAGAAGAAGATGGGTAGGGGGTGGGTGATGGTATTATTGATGGGGGGTAGGGACGGTGGTATATACCGGGGAGAGAGATAATATGGTTTAGGGAGGAAAGGAGGAGATAGGGAAGTGTAAAAAAAAAGGATAAAATTTAAAGGGTAAAATCGTAATTGAATTAAAATTTTAAAGGGTAAAATAGTAATTTAATTAAATATCATTGCGATTCTAATATTTGGTTAGTGTTTGGTAACGTTTTTTAGTCAATAAAAGATTGAAACATAATCTCATATATCAAACATAATAATAGAATGATCATTCTCATGACCATTTCTAATCCCTTGTTGAATTCCCCGTACGGAATATGTCGTTAGATATTATTTAGTTACTTTGATAGTAATTTCATGATTTTCAAGATAAAATTGAAATAAATACATGCATATATTTTTTTTCAATGTTTTTCATGCATTATTTCCCAATACTTACTCTTTATCTCGATGGACATATTAAGATTCTTAAAAAAAAATAAAAAAAAATTAAACAATTTATAATTCTCATTTAATGTTTGTCCTCATTAATTTAAAATATTGCTCTTTTCAACTATGTTCATTGAATATATGGAAACTAAAACTAAGAATAAACCACAACTAAAAACAAAATATTTCTCTAATCTCTTTATTCCTATTAAATCAATGGATTCGATTTCATTTCTCGTTCTGACCCTATATTTTCTATAAACTAATTATCCCTAATTTTTTAAAAATACACATTTTCACCCCTATAGTTTTAGAAAAAATCAATTACAATCTTTAAAATTTCATATACCCCCTTCTAATTTATATAAATTTAAAGTGAACCCCTATTTTTTTTTTTCATTTTTCATTTTTTTTTACAATGCTCTATTGTTTTTGTTATGTGTGAATCAAGAATAAAAATTCTAACATCGAAATGTTCAAATTAAAAATATATATTAATATATTTTTTCTAGACCCGCATATTATGCGGATCTAAAACTAATAATAGTCAAAATTAAGGAGAACTCAAATAAGTTCCTTTAAGTTGTCTAAGCCCTCGAAACATTTAGATTGTGCTTGGGTAAGGGATTTGATAAATTCATAAAATTTGTAAATGATGGGATTTCAAAATTCTAGATTTTGAATCCTATTATTTTATAATTTCTTTGTTTGGATAATTGTTTTAGATGAAGAATTTAATTGTGTAATTTCATAATTTTCTTATTTTGATAGATAAGTATTTATACCCAAAATGTTAAAATTTGCAAAATTTTAATAATAAAAATATGAACATATATCTCATAATTTAATTTTAATTTAATAATATAATTTTTATAACTATTTTAGAATATGATTTTTATACCTATTTTACAAGTATAATTTTATTATATAATATGTAGAGAGAAGAAAGAATTTTGAAATTTATATAATTATCAAATAAAAAATGAGATTGAAAAAATAACAAATTACTTTTTGAAAAGATTTAAAAATAACATTATTTTCATTGAATTTACAAATCCTTCTTATTCTCTTAATTTACAAATGAATCGATTTCATAAATTTCTCTTCATAATATCCAAATAAGGAATTTCATAAACATAATTTGTGAAATCTCTTACTCAAATGAAATTCTCTCTTGAATTACATTACCCACATGCAACCTTAAACTTTTAATTTTTATTTTTTTAAGACAGATATAGATATAATATAAATATAAAAATATAAATATACATAGATAATTGGAAAATAATAATTGGAATGTCTTAAATTAATTAAAAAAATTTATTCTCGCTTTTCAACTTTTTAAACATTATTTGTATTGAGTTTATCTAATATCACTTGTATTTACTGTTGAATTTTTATTTAATATTGTAGTTAAAAATAATTAAAATATTTATAAAATTTAAAATATTTTGTTAATAACTAAAAACTTAATTACTTTATAAAAATTTTAAAAAATATTATACTCCAAAAAATGAATATATATATATATATATATATTAGAAAATCCTACAATAATTTGGCATTTTTTTAAATATGCTAATACTCTCTAAAGTCTAACCTTGTAAGATAAGTAAAAACTATAATTTTGTTACAAGTAAGATATGTCTTCTTCTTTTTTTTTTCTTTTTGGTCTTAAAATTAATTAAATTCGTACGAGAGTCTTGTGCCTAATAAATATTAAATATTTGTTTGGTGAATTATTTAATTTTAATGAATTGAAAGTGTAATTTAAAAATGAAAACCCAGATAGCTTTAGGACAAAGCATCTAATTAAAAAAGAATGAAAAAGTAGTGACAGAGTGTGACACCTTCACCAAATTAAAACAGTGTATTAAATTAAATTAACTACTAATTTGAATTTGAATTTATACAGGAACCAGTCAAACTGACAACTACCACTCCTCACATTTCGCCATCAATTCTTAGCTGTTCTTCTAATCAGAAGCTTCCTCCACTCACCCAGATTATTAAAAAAAAAAATATTATTTAGTTCTCAAAACAAAAAAATAGATTCTCAATTACTATAATAAAAAATTTAATCTTCAGTTATTTTTTTTAAAAAAATCTCTTATTCTTTGACTATTTTTTTTTCTCTCATAATGTCATCTCTTATTCTTTGACTATTTTTTGTCATTATGTAAAATATAATAAGACGTGAACATTTACATTTTTATTTTGTTATTTTTAAACATTTTTAATACATTTTTATCGACTGATTGTGCTGCTATAAATGTTCGCAATTTTTATATAAACAAATTATGTTTTTTTTGTTATGTTCATATATTCTTATATTTTATGTTCTTTTATTATGTTTACAAAAATTACCAAAAGAACATTTATGCTCTTTTGTTATGAACACTCACACTACTATTTAAAATAATTGTGAATATTCAGAAAAAAACTGTAAAAAAAATTGAAAAATAAAACTAAAATCTAACAAGAACAACAAAAAAGCCTAAAAAAAGGGGGGGGGGGGGGGGTATGAACATTCACCAACCAAAATGACACTTTCACTGAAAATAAAATCGGTATGAATGTTCACCGAATCACAAAAAACATTCAATAAAAAAACATATCGATAAGAACATTCAATAAGAACAAATAAAAATCAACAAAAAGAACATTCACAATGAATATATAAAAGCTCCATCAAAATCGAAATAGATCTAAACTGATGCGAATATTCACAAAAAACAAATAAAAAACATTGAAAAAAACCCTAAAGATCAATGAAAAACAAACCCAATTCGCAAATGAACATTCACCAAACTAGACACCGGTTTTCACAAAAAAAAAAAAACAATCTCACGACGAAAGGCAATGGCAAACATCAAAAGGCAGCGACGAACAATGGTTCAGATCTAGAGTTTTAGGGTTCTTTATTATGTTCTAGATCTGGTATGAACATTCTACCATCAAACGACAATGGCGTTTCAGATCTGGAATTTTCCAGATTTAGAAAATTCTAGATCAGAAAGAGAGAGAGAACACGTTACACCGTTCTCCATGCTCGTTCGTTGCCAGGCTCAAGCTTCCAAATTTGGAAAATTTCATTCATTGTTCAAAAAAATGTTGTTCGTTGTGTCATTTACCGTGCTCGCCGTTCGACACAGTCTTTTTGTCACCGTCATTCGCTACTTCACATCCGCCGCTGTTGTTGGTTTCAAATCTTTGATTTTTCTGATCTAAGAGAGAGAGAGAGAGAGAGAGAGAGAGAGCACCACCAGTGGCGGTGGTGTCATCATCATTAGAGGGAGGAAGACAATAATGGCAATAAAGACAAAGAAGAGAAATAAACGAACGATGTCGTCATCATCACTCAAATAAATAGAAGAAAAATGAACGGACGACATCGTTATTGTCCTTATTGCTCAAATGAACGAAAGAAAAATGAAGACAGATAAAGAGGGGGAGAGAGAGCGGTTAATGAAGAGAGAAAGAGAGTGGTTAATGGAGAGAGAGAGAGAGAGAGAGAGAGACTACGAGAGACAGTTTAGAGATGGGCTAGGGTTTGTTACATTTATATAGGGGTATAATCGTTTGTTCTTCATATTTTTTGATTGTCGAAGGACTATTGTCACACCCCACCCCGGACACTCATCACCCTGGGGTCTGTGTGACGTCGACATGACATCACCTAAACGTCAAACCAACTAGAAAACGACAAAGGGCATACATAAATACACAACCACAAAATTAGGCCATATACATCCTCTCTAGTTGGGGAGACACCCATCCCTGAATTATAATAATAACAAAAATATAACAACAATGAACCTCACACAAGTTCGCCTCAGACAGCTCCTCTCAAAATACTCCCACACTACACCATCGCTGGATTTTATCTAGTACTAATAGGGGACCGACTCCTAGCTGCAACACCTGGAACCAAAATTTTTATTGGTGCATTGTCTTCGTAATAAAAACATTTTTAGTATGGATCAAGTATAAAACATATAAATACCACATATTGAGCAATAATATAAAAATCACATACCACAAGGAAAACTCTATTTTTCAGTCACCACAGAAACAAACTCATATATCTATATATATACATCACATTCCACTCAAGCAGTGAAGATTTACCAGAATACTATATCCCACCAAATGGTGTAAAACAACCAAAACGACAAATACACCAATATAAATATACGGACATACCCAATAAATGTATCCAACAGGTTCACCATATACGACAAAACACCACATACTCTCCGACTAGCCACAAGATCGTTTAACCTCATGATCGAGAGTTGTAACGGTACCATACCACCCGTAGGATTTGTCTTCCTAACGGGTCATAAAAAATGCTCTGCCGAACTTTGCCTAGCAGGTGAACAACGCTTTGCTGGATTATACCTAGTAGATGAACAATGCTTTGTCGGACTATGCCTAGCAGGTGAACAACGCTCTACCAGACTATATCTAGCAGGTGAATACTATGGCGTAGTCGGACCAAACACCAATTTTCATCTAAAAAACAAACGACTTTTTCCACAATCAATTTCCACCCCTTTAAAAATCAATTAGATTCAACAATTCATTTTCCACCCCCTTTAAAACCAACGTAATGCACAAAACATTTTTAATTTCCACCAACACCCAAAACCGCTTGATCCATATAAGTTGAAAATTCGTCCATTTTTAAATAAACACATTTTTCATAATTCATAGGAAAATAGATTTTTGAAATTTACTAGAAGACAGTATACTCACCTGGTGATCCGTTCTGGAAAGCTTTTACCGACTATACTCTACCGTTACTCCGGTGCTTGCGAACCTATTAGTGACATGGCCTAAATTAATATTTTGTGTAGAAATAAACTAATCATGCAGTGCAGGCCCTAAGTTCCAAAATTTTCCATTCCCCGTATTTTATTATTAAATATTACTATTCAACTAGTATTGCTTCGTTAAAGTTTACTATATAACATTTATTCATGTGAACGGTCTCAATATTTATTATCGCCAATTCAAAATTTTTGATGCTAGTAATTTAATTTAATAATCACAAAATTTAATGAGAAACGTTACCCGTTCCGAAACGGTTGTCGATTTCCTTAAAAATTTCTTAATTTTTGCTCCTGCCCTCACCACCTCGGGGAAAGATCCACCGCCGCGGCGAACACGTTTTTTCTTTTCCCTGATCTGCTTACTGACGCTCCACCACCTAGGCCGTCATTTTCACCACCTAGGTGAACACCCCCCATTTTCTTTCTATTTGCGTTCTGTTGCTTCATCGCCTAGGCGAAGCTTGTCACCGCCTAGGCGAACGATCGTCTTCTTCGTTCTGCTTCCCCTTGTGATTAGACCAACCGTTTCTCTTTCTCTTTCTTCACTATCTCCGGCGGCTCTTTCACCACCCCACTTCAACGACCAACCACACCTACACAACAGCCCGTTCTACCAACAATACCCCCTCAAGCCTGATCAAAACATACCACAACACAACACCTTCACACCCAGACACACTTGATACACCCAGAATAGAAGAAAAACAGAGCACATATACACCGTTTCACACACCTCTACCGTCGGACGAGACAAATGGACAGCACACACACATATCCCGTCGAACTAAACAACGATCAACACCAAAACACATCCTCACGCTGAAGAACCCACTATCACCGGCGATCACGAACATCCGACGACCCTCTCTCTCTCTCTAGATTTTTGATTTTTCTCTTTCTTTTCAAGCTTGAGATCATGATTTTTATGGATCATTAAATTGCATAGGTTTTTGTGGATTGGTTTATGGGTTGTCTTCACACCATGTTGGCCCTCTCCTATTCCCCTGTCTCTGGCTGAGCTCACGGCACATGCATGCACAAGCATGAATATATATATATATCTTTGGTTAAATTATTCTGTTCTCCCTCTAATTTCTTACAATATTGTTTTGAGTCAATTTCTACTTTTAAAAGTTTCTGAAATTGTAATTTCACCCAAAAAGTTGTTATTTTCAACAATTAAATGTAAAAATTTTGGATCGAATGTTTTCTAAATTTTCAATTTGACCCCTAGACTTTTAATTTGAATTTTAATTGACCCAATTTTATCCTAAATTTCCCAATTACTCTAAATTGCAACTAAAATGACGTACATGCTACGATTAAGGTCTTATAACTATATACTAAGAGAATGATTAAATAATAACCTTTTTGTATAAAGAGTTCATTGAGGAAAGATAAACCAAAATTAGGGTTAAACAATAAAAATCCTTATTAGAAGTATTATTTTTCCTTGATCTCATGACCTTTTGTAATTCGGATTCATGTTTAAAAATTAAAATAAAAAATGGATATTTATGATTTTATAAATGGAAAAATTACCACATGGACGCAAATTAAAGGTCAAATTACCGAACAATTCCAACTATTTTATACTGAACCATATAATTTTGTTGTTCGGATTTCATGAACCGTTAAATTCAAAAATGCGAGAACGTTGATGACAAAATTACCCTTCAAAGATATGCAGGATTTAAAATTTCCTACTTAAATGATTTTACCATAAAAATCATTTTCACAAATAAAAATAGAGCTGTTTTTCCATTTTCAGTTGATTCAAAAAATTCAAATTATGAACAGAGTACTTGTAATGTCCTGAAATTTTATGTAAAAATTATGGAGTTGTAAGAGTATTTAAATAAAAACATTTGGGCAAAAAAATGTAAAAAAAAAAAACTTAGCTCACTTCTTCCGAATAAGCCTTGCGGAGTAAACCTGATTAACTTGTCGGTAGACGTCAAATTAGCTTGGCATGAACACCTCAACAGATCTACAGTTCGTATGATCTTAGGTCAGCTCTACCTAAGTACCTCAAGCTCTGCATGACTTGAGGTCATCTCTACTTAGCACCTTAGCTCTGCATGACTTGAGGTCAGCTCTACTCAATACCTCAGCTCTGCATGACTTGAGATCAGCTCTGCTCAGCACCTCAGGTTAGATCAATCATACAGTGTATTCACTGTAGATCTAGATATTTGTGGGTGAGAATCCCTCGGCAATGTCATGACAAAAGTAAGAATTCTCTAGAAAGTCACATGATGGATAAAGACCAAGTATAAAAACCCACTTTTCCTCCTAATTTCTCCAAGTCTTGAAATAAAACAAAGAGGAAGAGAGAGAAATGAGAGCAATCGCAAGGAGAAGAGGGGGAGAAGAAGAATAAGAGAAATCACTAGTCTCAATGAAGTTAGAGTCAAAGATATGACCAAATATGGTGAAATCAAACTTTGGGAAAGGATTTTGAGCTCACAAATTGTTGCCAAGTGAATTGGTGGGTCTCGATTTGCTACGAAATCATGGCATCTTGAGGTAGGATAATTTTACCTATTTTCTTATGGATTTTTTAGCATATTTTGTGTGCATATGTTCTTGAATACATGTTTAAAATTTGTGTTTTTCAAATGGGTTTTTGAGCATATTTTGTGTGTATATGTTCTTGAATACATGTTTAAAACTTGTGTTTTTCAAATAAAAATGGATTTGTATTGAATACTGATTTTCAACAAGTTTGGTATTTGAAAAACGAGATTTCCACTGGAATGGAATTTCTAGAAATAATTGCTATTCAGCAGACCTGGTCTAGTAGACCTGTTCCGGCAGACCTGGTTCTGTAGACCTGGTCTAGTAGACTTGGTTTGGCAGACCTGGTTCTGTAGACCTTGTCTGGTAGACCTGGTTCAGCAGACCTGGTCTGATAGACCTGGTTCTGTAGACCTTGTCTGATAGACCTGGTTCAGCAGACTTGGTCCGGTAGACCTGATTCAGTAGACCTGGGTCGGCAGACCTGGTCTGGTAGACCTTGTCTGGTAGACCTGGTTCAGTAGACATGGTTTGGTAGACCTGATCCGGTAGACCTGGTCTTCTGAAGGGCTATTATATATAAAACTGTATTTTCTTTATGAAATTGGATCCACAGGTTTGGTAGACCTGGTTTTTAAAATATATTTGTGTATATATTTGTGTGAAAAATATTCTGGCTGGGTGGTTTTTCGATGAACTTTATCGGGACTGAGGGAATCGGGTCACCGTGGAGTTGACCTTGGGTGCAAGTCCCTAAACCCGCGCGGGGATACTCCAGGTTACGTGAGTATCTCACTGAATGGTATTTATTCAGTGGTACAATCGGTCACCATTATCTTTAGAGATGTATTCTCTTTGTATGTGTATGTGTATGTGTTTTAAAAACAGACTGCTTGTAATTTTATACACGTACGTTTTATCTCAGCGGATACATTTGTTTATTCATCCAGGGTTGGTGTTTTGAAAAGATAACGTATTTTCCCTAAACACAAGGAAAAATGGTAAGAAAATGGATAAATTTCCTTATTGAGCATGTTGAAGCTCATCCCACTCTTTTCCTCAATTTTCAGGTAGTGCTTAGGATAGTGAGCAGGAGTGAGCAAATTTTTGGAAGTACGTTTGGGGACGTAGTTAAATAGCATGGTACTTCATTTTGTAATGTATTTAGTTTATTTTGGCTTGGCATGTACTATAGGGCCCAGTAGAGCCCAACCGTTTTGGACTGTTGGTTTGTTTTTAACCGTTATAAAAGAGGTGTCTATTGATGCTACTAAAAGTGTAATAAATCATATAGGGGGCCCAATCCAATAGTTGCATTATTTTTTATTTCGAAATAACAAATATGATTATCGGTCGACTACTTAAGTTGGCTGTCCCGGAGTCTGATTCATGACCCCCAGGTTTGGGGTGTGACAGTACTCATTTTTGAAACGGAGAGCATGATTGCATTGGGAACTGACGAAGCACAGTAGGAGATTTCTATACATAATTTGGGTGTTCATCCACAATCGAAACCATATCACATAAGTACATGCATAATCGCTATGTAACATTTGCAGTTTGGGGCCGGAGTTAGTTTTTGCGATCGAGTTACTGTTTGTATCATTTATTTGGTCGTAGGAATTAAATAGTATAGGTTGTTCTTTGTGAATAGAACGGTTCACACATAATCAAACATGCTCAATTAAACATGCAACATTGATGTTTTAGTCACACAAGTCATGAATTTATGTTACATTCAACATGAATGCATATAAGCAACTTATTCATCAATTTTCACGTTTTCAGTAATACACGTAGCCATCATATTTAGCAAAATTTTACAATTCGAATATTATATTCAACACGCATGCACATTAGCAAAATTTTACAGTTTGAATGTTATATTCAATTCAATCCATATACATTAATAGAAAGTCATGTTACATTCAACATGTATGTTATTAAGCATCAAACTATGTTATTCTCAACATTAATTCATATATATTCATTATTGTCGACATTGACTAATCATAAACTTTGTAGAAAAAAGTATTATTAATATTATATTCAACTTACTATGTCAAATACGTTTGTTGTTTGACTTATATATCAGGATGTCGGTTTTTGTTGCATTGTTGTGCAAATATGTAGGTGTGACACCCGTGCTAAGGATTGAAAACGACAACAATAATGGTGCATTAGTGAAAAAAATTGTTAACAAATGGTCAGATCAATCTAATGGTAGATTTGATATGTCGTACTTGTTGTCGGGACATCCAAATTGTGTACTAGACGATGAAAATGATTTCGAGAAAATGATTTTGAAATTGTGTACTAGACGATGAAAATGATTTCGAGAAAGTGATCTTGTTAGCTGAGCATATGAAGATTGAATTCCAAAATGTTGGATATATGTGTTAATAAAAGATCTTTTAGTTGTTCTTCTAATTAGAAGCTTCCTCCACTCACCGTGATTATTAAAAGTGTTATTTTTTCTTTGATTTCATGGCGTTTTTGTAATTCCAAATTCATGTTTAAAAATTAAGATTAAAAATCGATATTCATGATTTTATAAATTATGTTTATTTTTAATTTTAATTTTGTGATTCAATTCTACAGAACCAACTACTATCTTATATGAATTTATTTTGACCCAATGCATTTAATTTAGTATATATGTAGTGACCCGATGTACCAAAATATATATATATATATATATATAGTGACCCTTCTTTTAAAAGATTGTTAGTTCGAACCTTCTTCACGATTTTGTGTTTTTTTAAAGTTATTTATTCGGTGTTTGTAAATGTACACCACATTTTGCAATTTCTTTCCCCCTTAAGAAAATATTTAACCCAATTTTGATTGGGGGTTTTTATTCAGTAAATCTAATTTAAGAGTTACGACGATAAATCTATCAATTAAAGAGTTCCGTTAGTAAAAGATTCTTTTCAAAACAATATATAGAAATTATTTCCCACTGATTAATAAAATACAAAGAACTTACACTAATACCCTTCCATAAATCATGAGAACGGTCATGAAAAGTTAATTGGGTATTATCTATCTTCCAAAATCGAATTTAGTTTCCTACCCACTTCCTCTCCTCTCTCTATCTCTTCTCGTAAGAATACAAAACCCTAAATTCTCTATTATTTCTCTCGTGAACCGACGACGATGATTTTCTGCGTCGGCAATGTGATTTCTCCCAAGTGAAGGATCACTGCAATCAGCAACAAGGCCGTTCTGTCCGTTTACAATCCAAATCAGCTACTGACGTGCCTCTATTCTCTGAACAAAAAAGGAAATGAAAAATTAAAGTGTAAAAAAAGGTTTATTTATTTATTTTTTAAAGCGCCAGTTTTCTAAAAAAATACTTAGGCCATTTAAAAAATAAAGAGTCGCCACTTAGCATTCAGCTTAATTGATGTGCTTGGAGGTCACCATATTTTTTGAAAACCAATTTAAAAGGCCTAAGTAAAATTAACTCCAAAAACACAGTTAAACCAAAGATTCATTTAAAGAGCTCAGGGGTCGGTTACGCTTGAGAAATGTATTAGGCACCCCAAGACACCCGTTCGAAAATAGTATCTTATATATCCAATTAGTTTAAGTCCAAATATTTTATTTTATTTTGAAAATCTTTTTCTTCTTATGAATTCCTTTTAGTATTTTCAAAAAATAAGATAAAATAATTTTTTGGTATTTTTGGAATGTTCCCTGAGTATGACCTTTTATCCAATATTAAGGGATTCGACAAGGATAGTCCCTGAGAGGTGGTTTTATGTATGTTTCTAATGAAGTTTTTTAATTTAAGTGGGCAATTCAATCTAAATATTTTCTTAGTCATGCAAAAGGCAACATGCAAAGCAACATATAATATTTTATTATTTTCTATATAAATATGATATCATAAAATATCTACTTTTCTAATTTGACCAATTAATTTAAAGAAGCTCCGATTTGACATTCCCTTAAATTCTATGAAAATAAGAATCAAGGAAATATCACAAAAGCGAGTTTTGTCGAAATTAATTCCTCCAAGACTTAAGTGGGATCCAACGAAACAACTTACAGAAGAAAACGATTTACTAAACCAACCGTTTCTAAATTCTATTTTATTTAAGAAATCAAATTATCGATATAGAATTTTGTTTTTCAATATATTGAATCGTTGAATTCACCCTAAGGCTTGTAAGAATTAATTCTTAAAAAATAATTTTATTTTATTTTTTCTTTTATTATTATTATTATTATTATTATTATTATTATTATTATTATTATTATTATTATTATTATTATTATTATTATTATTATTATTATTATTATTATTATTATTATTATTATTATTATTATTATTATTATTATTATTATTATTATTATTATTATTATATGATTTTAGGTATAGCAACAAACTAAATAAATAATAATAATAAAAAAGTATTAAAAAACAATCCTCATCTTACACTCGAAGGCTAAGCCCAAAAGGAAAGTCTCGTCTCGATGTTTTCATCGAATCCTCGAAAGATTTTTATTTTTTAGATTTTTTTTATGAATAAACAACAACTTAATAAAAAATAATAATAAAAAAATAGTAAAATAAAAAATAATAATATCCTCGTCTAATGCTTGGGGGTTAGGCTTGAGAACGAAAAATCACGTCCTGGTATTTTCATTGAGTCATCGGATAATTCTAACGAAACTAAAGGTCTAGGAATTTATATTGCGATAATAAAAAGAATGAAGAGAAGATAATCAAATTTTCCCTAGAAAAGATTCTCAATGTACGATTTTGTTTTCTCTCGAAGACGGCTTCCTTAATGGATTTTCGTTGAGAATTGCTTCTTATGAGGGTTTTTCGTTGAATTTTTGAGTGTTTAAACTGTGAGGGAGATGGTCCTATTTATAGAAAAAGATGGGAAATAAAAAAACCCTAAACAACTAGTCATGACCACCAAATCTTGACCCTAATTTGACTAAGAAGAGGAAAAAATTATGAAAGAAACTTTCTAGAAGCAAACAGATCTTGGTGGGAACGAAATGGACACGTGGCAGCAGAGAAGTTGCCAGGCGTCCAAAGCCTTTCCTTTTTGACTTTGTTGACCAATCGGTGGGCCCCCTGGGAGCGAAATAGAACATGAAACTGTAAGCTCCCAACTAGTGGGAAGAGCCCAGGGCTCTAACTACGTGCCTGTTGAAGAATAAGCCGGCGACTCATAGGTAGTGGTTTGGTTAAAGGAATGCAATAAAAAAAAAAAAAAAAGATATTCAAATATAATTAACAATATGAAAAGTCAAATATATCGATTTTTTTTTGGTTTGCGAAAATGATTAAATTCAAAAGAAATGTCTAATAGCACGTTGGTCAGTTAATTCATATTTCTCTCTTTCTCCCCTTAATTTCTCTATATATTTCATCGCCTCTCTCTCTTTCTCTCCATTCTCTCTTTCTCTCTCTTCTCTTTCTCCACAAGCGCCACACCATTTTTTCCTCTCTCTCTCTGTCTCTCCTTTTTTTTTTTCTTCTTTTCTTTTCTTTTATTTATTTTTTCTCTATTTTTTATTTTTCCTTATTTACTTCTTTTTTCTTATTTCTTCTTATTTCTACATTTTTTTTTATTTTTAAAAAAATAAAACAAAATAGAAATAAAATAAAATAAAGAAGTAAAAATAAAAATATTGTGTCTACAATTGCCTCTATTTGTGATGTGAGTTTTATTTGCTTGATAAAGATTGGAGACAACGTCATTTTGATCGTTCTATTTTTTTGGATTTTCAAAGTATTTTTTTTTAATTTATGACTGAATAAATAAAAAAATGACTCATGACAAACTCACGACGAACAAGTGTTGGTTTAGAGGACTGTTTAGAGTAATAAAAAATGATGAACAAGTGTCCGTTTAGAGGATTACTTAGAAAGATAGAAAATGTCTCATGACGAATAAGTGTCCGTTTAGAGAATCATTTAGAGTGATAGAAAATAACTTATGACGATACTCATGACAAACACATGTTCATTTAGAGGATCATTTAGAGTAATTAAATGACTCATAATAATACTCATGACGAGCAAATATCCGTTTAGAGAATTGTTCAGAGTGATACCAAATAACTCATGACGATACTCAAGAAGAATAAGTATCCGTTTAGAGGATTGTTTAAAGTAATGAAAAAATGACTCATAACGATACTCATGATGAACAAGTATCTATTTAAATGATCGTTTAGAGTGACAGAAAATGACTCACGATGATACTCATGATGAACACATGTTCATTTATAGAATCGTTTAGAGTAATGAAAAATAACTCATGACGATACTCATGACGAACATATGTTCGTTGAGATGATCGTTTAGAATAATAAGAAAAATGACTCATAACGATACTAATGATGAACAAGTATCCATTTAGAGGATCGATTAGAGTGATAGAAAATGACTCATGACGATACTTATGATGAACAAATGTCAATTTGGAGAATCGTTTAGAGTGATAGAAAATGATTCATAATAATACTCATGACAAATAAATATTCTTTTAAAGGATCGTTTAGAGTAATGAAAATATGACACTCATGCCCCAGCCCCTTGGCTGGGGGAAAAAAAGAAAGACAAGAATTATAAAATGTGCCCCAGCTTTGTAACTGGGGCGAGTGTGACAAAACCATGTATTAAATGCGGTTCAGCCTGCGACTGGGGTCAACAAGCTTAACTCCTCTAAATTTGAGATAGACAGGAACCACATAATGTGTCCTACCTTGTGGCTAGAGAAAAAAAAATAAGAGATAGAAAATATAAAATGTGCCTTAGCCTGAACCTTTACAGTTTGCCTACGTACCTTAGAATTACGTTGATGATCAGGTTTAGCATAATTCACTGGATGCCCATTTTAAGGCAAGATACATACAGGGATGCTCATTTTGGAGCTTTTGAGTTTTGGCAAGAAGAGTTTCCAATTCAAGCCGGCATGAAGATGAGATAACCCAGTAATAAAGAAATCCATGCTTCCGACCCTTTTGAGATCCCTGCAAACGGACAAGATAACAATTCCAAAACAAAATTTTAGTGTAAGAAAAATTGGTCACCTTTGATGACTCACAATTATGTTCCTTTTTTGTCGTAGTCACTCGACTAACGACGCTTGAATTTATCTAGGGGTGATTTGATGAGATTGATTTATTTGAATTCAAAGACTTCGCTTTCCAACTTAGGGACAAGGTCCAATATTCCTCGGGTGATTCATTGAGATTCTTTTATTTGAATTCAGAGACATCGCTTTCCAACTCAGGGGCAGGGCCTAACATACCTCATTAAGGTCTCCTTGGCTTACCCGATTGGACTCTTGTTTTTCCAAATTTCTAGGTGCTTCGATACTTGGGGTTCTAATACTCCTACATACTTTGTGTTTTCTCAAGTCCTGTAAAACTAATTTAGTCCAAAATATGGGCAAAACTGTCGAAAATTACTAGAATGAGTACCTTCTATGCTCGATATAATTTTTTGTGACATTTTGAGTCGGATTGCAAAAGAATATGGTTTCATACTGTCTCATATCATGCCCAATGTTTCTTTCTATAAATTCTGATTCCATTCAAATACATCAAGTTTTGATCCAGAGAACTGTTGTTTGTCCACCAAATTAGTCTGAAGCAAAAACCTTGCATAAATCTATCTATCCCTTTCTTTTCTTTTTAATTTTGCACTTTCCCTTCTCACCTGGTTAGTAATTTTGCTACGATCCTTACCTTTATTTTTTCCTTTTTTTTTTGAAAAATATATGATTGAACGTGCAATGGTTTTGAAACAGCTGAGCTTAGAAGTCAACTTGGTCATCTTTGCAAATCAAGACCTTCCTACAACCCGTTGATCCATCAAGGAATGATTAAATATGGTATCCAACAGTGTTAATTGATGGTGACAAATCTTTATTTTTATTTGTTCTATCCATGCTAGCTTTAATCATCATTGAAAGGTTGGGCACCGATACTACATTTGAGAGCCCCTTGATTTCGATTATTGATCTGGATGGTTGTATTCCCTTTTCACCATTAGGTTCAACAATAGGCGAGTTAGGATGTTTACACCCGGTTTTATCAGATCACTGAAGGACTAGTGGAGACAGCTTGATTAGCTTGCAACAATATATCAAATCATCTTCTGGGCAATGGATGCCGATCATAACTTTCGAATCCTCCGGTATACTATAATTGCTATGAGATTCGGTCAAAGGCCCTTTGGATCTCACCATCGTGTGGCAGAATATAATCTTGCATTGTTTCTATTCTCATTGGATCGTGGTTTAACTCTATATTGAAATTATACACTTCATACTCTCGCTCAATCACATCATATACAACATATGCACACAATTTTGGGTACCTGAAAGAGTAAAATTCGAACATTTGACCATAGTTTGGATAAAACAACATTGTATTTATTGAAATTTAAAAATCTATTACAGAGCAAATTCTTTTCCATCCAGAAGACCAATGGGATGAAAATGTGGGTACACGAAAATATCCCAAATTTATTAAAATACCTAGCAAACTGAAAGTGAATAAGGATCCCAATTTTGCAGCCTTTAGATTCTTCAACTCGAGCTTCAGGCACATGAATCACTCCCATATCCACCAATGTTTTGGTAAAGATTGACTTCACCACTCCCCAAAGGTGCATGCTTACGCAATGGATTTAGCTTGCAATTTGGTGTACCGGCCTCAATCTTTTTGAAAACATGATAGCTCCTGTCCGTATGAATTTCTAGATCTTGTCTTTTAGTTGAAAGCATTGCTCGATTGTATATCCTTTGGCTCTCGAATAGTACTTACAGAAGGCATTTGAAGGATCCATCCTTATCCCTAGCTTAAGCTTATAAAATGGCAGAGGCGTCAGCATCATCTACTTCAAGTAGTTTTGGTACAGCTCAGTGATGGAGACTGGAAGGTCTAGTTTTTATTTTTCATCATTTCGAAAGTACCCCCTAGTAGCGCGAGATGGATAATCATAGTGGTATTGGGTTTCTGGATTTAGGATGTGGTTAGGGATTTGACGTTGAGGGTCTTGATTTTGCTGATATGGAGGTGCTTAGTAAACGAGTGCTTGGTATTGAGAGTAGTATTGGGGAGTGTGGTTCTGGTAAGGGGGAGTTGAGTTCTAGTATTGGGAGTAGTGTAGACAATTTTGGGAATATGGCGGGTTCCAGGGGTAATTTTGGTTTTGATGATTTTGAGTGGGATGTTTAGGGTATTGGTTGCTTTAGTTTGGATAATTTTGGGGATGGGAATCTTGAGGGTTATATTGGCGAGGGATTTACTGGGGGGAGGGGAAATAATGACGTTTATCTCATTCTCTTTCTTCTTTAGTGGATATGACCTTTTTGTTAGATTGGAGAGGCCCATTTAATCTTTTCATTCATTCTTCTATCACTTTGGCTTGCTTGATCGCATCTCTAAAGGAGGCCACTGCTATACTCGATAGACCCTGATAGAACGATGGTGTCTAAATCGATTTGAATATTTTGAACTGAGCATCCTCACTTAGTCTGGGAATGACTTTAGAAACTTCATCCCTCCAACGGGTAGTGTACCTCCGAATGCTTTTATCATTTTTCTTCAGTATATAGTACAGGGTACTACGATCTAGTGCAAAATATTTGTTGTACATGTACTGCTCACAAAAGGCCTCTACCAGATCTTCAAAAGTTTTAATTTGTGCCAAGTCTAAAGTGATGTACCAGCTAAGGGTTGATCCCTTCAATGATCGACGAAACATTTTCAGGCAGAGATATTCTTTTCGAGCATGAACTCCCAATTCCTCCTTGTAAATGTTGATGTTCCATTTCAGGGGGCCAGTATGTGAACTCTAGGACTATAAAATTTTTCAGATATACTACCCAGAGTGGTGCTGACAGCTCCTTGTACATTGCTTTTTGGGAAGGCTTTTATTTTTTCAACTTTTCTACAATTCTCTGCAATTGCTCTATTTTTAGAACCCAAACTGGAAGAGGTCCATTATCTTTTTCTCTATTTTTGATTTCAGTGGCTGGGACCGGTTAACTGGCATTCGGATCATTGGGTGGGGCAATGTCTCTCTCCAGGTGAATGAGGATCTACGGTGAAGAGACAACTGGGTTTTCAGGTAAGACATGATAGACATGACCCTGGTTAGGATATGCTGGAGCACTATAGGTAAAGGGATGAGGGCCTATATGAGGTTTATAGTAGTTCAGTACCAAGAAGTTTGGGCTAATAGGGTTTGGATTCGGCGCCGAGTTTTTTGTCCCAGAATTTGAAGGATTTCTATTAGGCTATTCAGAACTGGGCAAAGTCCCGGGGGTTCTACCAGGCAGAAAAATAGGCACTGTATGAGGTTGTTAGCTTAGTTTATTGATCTTTTCCATCAGCATATCGATAGTCTCTTGCATCTGAGCTATCTGGGCCGTGCGAGGAGATTTGGGATTGCCTTCAGATATCATCCTGGATTAAATCTAAGCCCAATTGTGAGTGAAGATCGGATTTTAGATGGGAAGAATTGCAATCACTTTTCTGACACCAATTGTACGGTCTTGTCATGTCTGCCCTTAAAACAAATCCCATTTATTAGTCCACATGGATCTTAGATAGCCTTAAAACCCATTCAAGTTCAAAATTTTCAATTCCGATGATAACCGATCAAACAAATGATATTCTTCAGATTCATGTAAATTATTTCGTTATTTAATTCTCATCGGTATTGGAAACTTTGAACTCATTTGGTTTTTAAGACTCCCTAAGATATCATCAATCCATAAAATATAAAAGCCCTTTCTAGAAAAACACATCTCAATCTATTTACAAAATAGTAGAAAAAAATAACAAAATAAAATATAACGTTTAGACTTAGATTATTTAGACTTATTTGAACATTTTAGGCTTGACCCTCTAACTATCCCTAGTGAAGCTGCGAACTGACGCGCCCCAATTTTACGAAAGGAAAAGGATATGAAAAATTAAAGTGTAAAAAAAAGCCTTTTTATTTTTTATTTTTTTAAGTACCAATTTTCTCAAAAAATACTTAGGCCATTTTAAAAATAAGGATTGACCATCTAGCATTGGATTTAATTGGTGTGCTAAGTCACCGGATTTTAAGAAAAATAATTTAGAAGGCCTAAGTAAATTTTGACTAAAAAAATACAGTTAAACTAAAGATTCATTTAAAGAGTTAGGGGGCCGATTACACTCGAGGAAGGTATTAGGCACCCCAAGATGCCCGTCCGAAAACGGTATCTTATATCTAATTAAGTCCAATTAGTTTAAGTCTGAATGTTTTATTTTATTTTGAAAATCTTTTCCTTCTTATGAAATCCTATTGGTATTTTAAAAAATAAGATGGAATAAACTTTTCATATTTTTGAAATGTTCCCCCAATATGACATTTTATCAAATATTAAGGGATTTGATAAGGATAGTCCCCAGGGGGTGGTTTTATGTATGGTTCCAATCAACTTCTTTAATTTAAGTGGACAAATCAATCTAAATATTTTCTAAGTGATGCAAAAGGCAACATGCAAATCAACGTACAATATTTTATTATTTTATATATTAATGCAATATCATGGAATGCCCACATTACTAATTTTCCCAATTAATTTAAATAAGTTCTGATTTGACATTCCCTTATATTCTATGAAAATCAAAATTAAGGAAATTTCATGAAAATAAGTTTTGTCGAAATTAATTCTTCCAAGACTTAAGTGGGATCCAACGAAATGGCTTATCGAAGAAAATAATTTACTAAACCGACTGTTTCAAAATTCTATTTTATTTGGAAAATCAAATCATTGGTATAGAATTCTTTTCTTCAATATATTGAATCGTTGAATTCACCCTAGGGTTGGTAAGAATTAATTCTTACAATTTTTTATTTATTTATTATTATTTATTATTATTATTATTATTATTATTTTTTTATTTTTTTTATTTTTTTTATGAATTTAGGTATAGCAACAAACTAAACCAATAATACTAATTAAAAAAGATAGTAAAAAAAAAAAAAGCATCCTCATCTTATAATCGAAGTCTAAGCCTAAAAGAAAAGCCACGTCCCAGCGTTTTCATAGAATTGTTAGACGATTTCTATTTTTTGGATTTTCTTTATGAATAACAACAATGTTGGCCTAATGAGCTACCCAAGAGGGGGGGGGGGGGGGGGTGAATTGGGTAGTTACAAAACTTTTAAACAAATAAATATTTCAACAGTTAATTATCAAATAATCAATTTTTTCTAAATCAATTATTATCTTCGTTATGTAATGGATAAGTGTTTAATTCTAGGTGCACACCCAAATACCATATAATGAAAATAAAGAATATAGCATATCAAGATATATCCTAATTCAGCAAGCTGGCCTTGCCTAATTCACTCTCCCGAACTCCACGGAGATTCGCAACCTCTAAACCCCCGATTCTTTTAACTGTAGGAACCAAACCATTACAATAACTATTTTCCTATTCTCAAAATCAACATTTACAATTTTTCTTTTCTCAAGCTAAGGAAAAACCTTATCTTTTTACTAGGTTAAAGACTAACCTAATTCTATTATAGGAAAAATCAAAACCTCACTACACTCACAAGTATCATTTTCACAAGTAAGGATTGAATATTTATAATTTACTCAAAATTAATTCAATTACATGGAGAATCAAAACCTAGTTCTTTTCAATAGAAAAGAATAATCTAATATTTTTGCAGGATAAAGATCAAACCCTAATATTTTTCACAAGAAAAATATCAAACCCTAATTTTTTTCACAGGAAAAAGATCAAAGCCTAGCTACCCTGACTAGACATCGGCCTAACCTTGTCTAATCCACTCAAACTCACAAATATAGAAAAATACGAGTTTCTTCCTACAAAGAACTTCTACAGATATACTCAATTAATTTTCCAAAATTTATTACGTGATAGATACAATGTAGTGCAAAATAATATCTGATTAATAAACAATATGAGTAGCACAAATTAAAGCACGTAATCAGATAAACGCAGAAAATCGTTTTAAAAATATTTTTAGGCTTTTAAGTTTGAAAATATTTTTCTAACGATCTTACAACCAAGAAATTACTAATAATATGAAATCAAAAAAGAGAACAATAGTTTGGAAAGATCTCACTAGGAAAACATCAAAGATTGAAACAGAATCGCAATATAGCACAAGTCGATGACGCTAAATCAACAACGCTTTAGATCAAGAACTTCACTCAAATATCTCACAAGAATCTTAGTGTAATAATATCTCTTAGAAAATCTTAGACCTTGTTCTTGATATATTTTATCTCAATCCTACAAGTCTATATATATAGACTGACAACAAACCCTTTAATGACTACTTTTTAAAAGATATACCTCTACAAGGCACTCTTAGATCCCATATAACAATATCTTTCAATTATGGGGTAATCCACTTAAAAATAACTCTTAAATCTCCGAAATAAGTTCATAAAATTTTTCTCAATTTAAAATCACTAAGAGAGGTAGTATTTAACTACTTAAATTAAGAGAATCATGAATTACAAAGACCAAATCAATAGCGATATTAAAATACATGTGCCATATCTTTAATAAGATTAGATCCCCCAAATCTCTCCCTTTAAATCATAAAAAATGACTAGTTTTTAACCAAAATACCAAATTCTTTTAAATCTCAACTAAAACAGTCGGTTGACTGATCCCTGGTGTTCGGTTGACCGATTGAAACAGTACCAAACCAAGCCAAGGACTCACAGGCAATCGGTTGACTGAGCCACTTTGTTCGGTTAACCGATTGTTGTAGAAAGTTTCCCACGCCAAACTTTAACCCAATCGGTTGACCGATTGCTTCAAAGCTATTGCTTACCAAAATCTCAAATCCAATTGGTTGATTGATTGCCTTCGTTCAGTTGATTGATCATTGTAGGGACATTCCATTTTGCTCTGAAAACCTTATTGATTCAAACGATTGACCGATTCTATCTAATCAGTTGACCGATTGAACCTAAGTGGTATTTTCCTTCATTAGTTTAGCTCTAAAACACAATATTTGATTTAGTTAACCGATTGCTTTTCTCGATTGACTGAATTGACCCTAAAATTCATCTTTTTATTCTTTAAACCTTATTTTCAATTAAGTCAATTATCATTTTCAAATTCGCATAAGGTACACATATCAAATCAATAAAAAGGATCCCAAATTTTATCATTTCAAACACACATAAAGACAACTAGTTTAATAGTGTTGTGTGTGATCGTAATTCGGGTTGCATTAAGGATATAAGAGTATTGAGTTTTTTTCACCAAATGTTTTCAAGATCTTCAATATTCTTTATTTCTTCATTGCATTCATCTTTGCACCCTTTACATCTGCTTCATGATGCCTTCAACATAATTAAATAAATAAAACTATTTTTTTTGAAATACTCAACGAACACATTAGTTCCATAAAAAACATAAACACTTAATTGTCCATCAAAATGTAGGGATCAATTTGTTTTCCATTTTTGATGATGACAATTAACTTTGATGTATTCTTCAATACAGAATGTAACCACGCTCCCCCCCAAATCCGAGGATGGGTATTTAACTTATTTAAGCATAATCATGAAAACATAGTCAAACAATTCATAAGATATTCAATAAAAGCTCAATATAATTAATTTAACCAAGATCTATCTTTAATCAGTGCAATGCTTAGCTGAATAAATTCTTAAATGTCAACTAACTCGTTTAAACATCAACTTCTCCCCCTTTGTCATCTCAGAAAGTTGGGAGGAGAACCAAAAACATTTCTTTTTAAAAACCTTGATAAATATTCTGATAAAAATATTTTTTTTTTAAAAAAAACTTAAAATCTTGATTTTCGAAAACAAGGATAAAAATCATTTTCAACATTAGAATATATGTGGATCATCATAAGAATTAAATATTAAAGCATATAAGATCATATTTAGACAATAATTCAACACAATAAACTAATTACTACTTAATCTATCTAGATCAAGTACCACAATCCTAGAATAACTATTACAAACCAAGGTACCATGGTGAGTCTTGTTCAGTTACATAACCAAAATGAGAATGATAAAGCATGAAATCTAATGAGGTCCCTATCCCATAAACGAATTGTACGGTCCCAGTCGACTCGTGGCCGACTATTATGGATACTGACTACCAGGTTGCACACCTGAGCTCGAGGGCATCTATTGACAATACGGCATAGATGGTTGATAGGTTGAAAATACCTATCTACTTCTAAGCCGAATTTGGTAGTTTTCAAGTGTTTTAGTAATATTTATGGTGTTTTTATTTGTTTTTATGTAAATTAGGTGTAAGGACGTAATCGAGTGATAAACAAGTGAAGCGGTGGAAAAATTGTGAAGAAACGGTGAAAGAATCAAGGCTTTAGGATAGGAAACCCACCGCCGAGGCGGTGGAGATGTAGGGAGAATTGCTCAACACGCACCGCCGAGGCAGTGAAAGTCCAGTGTGCTTAAAGCTAGTCTCACCGCTGAGGCGGTGAAAGTCCAGAGAGCTTAATTTTATATTCACCGCCTCAGTGGTCAGTCACCGCCGCAGTGGTGAAGTGAACCGACCTACTAACCGCCTTAGCAATGAATCCATCGTCGCGGCGGTGACTCTATGCAAAAAATATCCGTTTTTTCAGATATTTTGAAACCTTCTATTTAAACCCCTTTCTCCCCCATTTGTCAAGGGACGTCCCTAACATAAGAAACTTGATCTTAGACTATTTTGAAGAGCTCAAAGAGGACATTCACATATCGTAGAAGAGGAAACACTTTCGGGTCGATCATTGGTGACAGTGAATCACTCCACTTTAAGATTTGATCTTTCTGTCTTTGTTTCTATCTTTGTAACTTTACGTTTTATTGTGAATGATGATGAATCCCTCTTTATTTAATTTTTCAATGGCTAAGATCATGGTAGGCTAGATAAATATTATCTAGGGATCGATGTAGTCTATGTAAATACATGTTTGATTGAATATATGTTTCTTTAATGGTTGTTTATCTAAATCCGATTGTGTTTACCGTTTTACTACAATTTTAATATGCTTGTTAAGGTATTAAGTGAAGGAAATCAATCCCTAGGTATTCAATTTAATTAGAACTAACCCAATAGTTTTTAGTTTAACTTAGTTTAAATATTTAACTTAAAACATCTCTTGAACCATCGGGATAATATAAGACTATGCAAATTGCGGTATTCAATTAATCAAACACGTTTCCCAGAGGATGATATCCGATTGAAAGGTCCACTTTATTAAAACTTGACGTCGTGAACTTGTGAGTATATTAAGATGTGAAAAATTTAGATGCGTCCAAGTTTTTGGCGTCGTTGCCGGGGAACGGTGTTTTGATTTAGTTGATATTGCGACTAAATGGTTGAATATTAATCCTGACAATTCTTTTGTTTTATTTTATTTCAAATTATTATTTTTAATTAATTTGTTTCATTAGTTGTGATCTAGCAGTGCATGCAACGTAGAAAAAGTTTGAAATTCTTGACTCTTGATCCCGAGATCGAGCGTACATTGAAAAGGATAAGGAGAGAGAGAAGAAGCCTACTTCAAGTCATTAATCGAGATCCAATGGAGCATACTATCCCAAATTCCCTATCTATGGGGGATTTTGGTGAAAAAAATGCTTAACCATGCAGGAAGGTGTTATAGACTAAGTCCTATTTATAGAAGTTGTACCGAAGGACGTGCTAAAAACCATACCTAAAGCCGACACATCTTTTGTAGATGATCTGGACTGTTTCGGATCAAGAAAATTTCTCTTCGGCTTAATCAAAATGGAAGGTGATGAGGAGAGGATCAAGCGCTATATCGAAAATAAAAAATAAGTTGTGGAGAGTATCTCTTTCGTTGACGACTGATCTTGCAATTTGCTAAGTTCAGCTAGGGACGGTAAATCACGTACTTTTTGATATGAAACTGAGGGTATGATCTTGCCCGACATTTGATATTACTTATTTTTTGGAGGTCGAAATGGTCTCGGAGAGTATTTGGAGGTAAATTAAGGAGTGTGGATACTTGGGGATGTGTTTCACAATTAAAATCGTTAAAGTAGCGAAGTGGAAGCGTCTGGTGTAGAGCCTTTTTGTGAAAACTTGAAGAAATCTTGAAAAACCAGCAGGAGGCTCACTGCTGAGGCGGTGAAAATATAGGATGTAAGGTTTTCAGCAAAACGCTTCACCGCCAAGGTGGTGAAACTACAAGTTGTAAAGGTTTTGAAAAGGCGCTTCACTGTTGAGGTGGTGAACTCACCGCTGAAGCGGTGAAATGATAGAATGTTTGGATTTTAAAAAAGGCCCTCTACTACCGCGGCAGTGAAGCCTCTGTTCGATTAAAACCATCCCGCTCATTTAAACCACCACAACCACTTCTAAAACCCCAAATCTCTTCATTTTCATCCTTCCAAACCGTTTCTAACCCAAAAATTCATCATTCCATTTTAAAAATTTGTCATTTCCACCACGAATCATCATCCAAAAATTGATTTTCACCCCATTTTCGAATCCTAGGGTTTAAGGAGCAAAAGGTGCGATTTCCCCCATTTTCAATCGTTTGGACCGAAGTTTTTCAACAAGTAAGGGTTTTTTATCCTACATTTCATCTATATGTTGAAATCTTTGGTTGATTTGAATATTCATATCACAAATAATTGAATTTGGATTGTGCCCTAAACCCTTGAACTCCCAATTTTCGCGATTTTTTTTTATCTATGGGATTTTAGTTTGATTTTTGGTGATGAACAAGATTTCTATAGATTGTTACATTGTTTGATACAAAAATGCATGCTACATTATTGAAATTTTGTGAAACCGTTGCGATTGGTGTGTGCATATTGAGATTTTGGCGTGTTCTTGACGGTGTTGATTCGAGGGATTATTTTCAATTGTTCATATATGATTAGGTTTCCATGTTTTGTGATTGTGATTGTGATTGATAGGATATGTGACTAAGCGTTCCGCATAAAAAATAGCAAGAGGAGAAGGTTTGAGTTCTTTCACCGGGGTCCCGCCGCTGATTATGATTCCGCCCGCTTTCTTTCCAAACAAGTCGATGAGCATTTCAACCGTTTTGAGCATAAACGAATGTGTATTCGACAATGGGAGTTTGGGAAATTAGATAGTCTCCCGCCATAATTTCAAGATGTGATTCGAAGCCGTGGTTGGGAACGTTTTTGCAAATCACCACCCCGAGGCGAGATTGCTCTAGTGTGGGAGTTGTATGCCAATATCACCAAGGCAAATGACAGCTAGACAAGGGTCCAAACTCACCCCATCTCATTCAGTCCTGAGTTCCTTAATGAAGTTTTAGGATTGGCGGCCCTGGCACCCACTAACGAACCATATGGGGGCAGAGATCCGAGCATGGACATTGTGATCCAAGCCATCACTTTAGGCAACATCTAGTGGACTCATACAGGGCCAGATCTAGCCACTTTCCTGGCTAAATTTCTCAATCCTATCCCCAAAATATGGCACCATTTTGTTTGCGGAAGCCTTCTCCCAACATCTCACTTGTCGGACGTCTCCAAAGAAAGAGCCATGACGCTATACTCGATTCATACGGGCAAGCCGATAAATGTTGGATACTTGATCTACTCTTCTATTCTTCATGCCATCAATACAACAAATGATAGTCTTCCATTTCCTTCGCTTTTGACTGACCTATTCCGACGAGCCGGTGTATCAGTAACCTGGGATAGCCCTTGCCCCCCAATTATTTTGCTCGATCTGGCTACGATAAATAGAATATAGAAAGCCAGAGTGCAAGGGGCGGGAAAACAAGAAGCTAAAGAAGAGGAAGGGCCTGCAGAGGAAGAAGTGGGGCCATCTGAAGCCTGCGATGAAGTCACTTCGGAGAGGGTCTATAAGGAGCTCCAGGAGGTCCGGGTCGATAATCTGTTCTTCGCCAAAGGCAATATACGAATCTCCAAATTTTTGAGCTCGGGACTTTCCTGGATCAATATACGAGTCAACAAGAAAAAGTCCACCGGCTTATTTGCAAGCTCTTCGGCATTTACATGAGCGCTTATCCGCCTATGCCACAATTGCCGCCACACCTTTTGCAACTGCCACAATTTCCTTTCCAACGTGACAGTGGTGGAGATGACATTCCCCTAGGTGGACAGTAGGAGGTGAGACTTCTATGCCTTATCTCTTAGGTATGTGTTCAAAATCCAATTTTTTCTAATGAATGCTATATATTGAAATTGGGTTTGCTACTCAGTCAGTGTGGACACTGCCTCGTTCAAATCTGGGGGGGGGGGGGGGTGTTCATCCAATTTTGTTTTTGTTAGAAAATGATGAACAAAATTTTTGATGTATTAAATTTGGATGTTTTATGTATACCTGGTTACACTTTGTAAAAGCTTAGATGTATATTGTAGACTTTAACATATAGTTAAGTTTTATTTTAATTTTCATGTTTATGCATGTAAAATGCTTAGTTTAGTGTATGTATGTTAGTATTTAGATTTAGTGTAGAGATGTTTATATATGAGGTAGTATTTGCGTGTTGAGTTGTTAAGTTCGTCTGGGCCATTTTTCGATGATGAAAATTATCTCCTAATTATATATCGAGGTCGGGGTGATGCCATTTATGTGTGTTTTGTATGCTTGGCATGTCGATTAGGTAAAATCATTTTGATCCTAAATCGCACGATAACATAGACTCACTGTATAATTATTCGAACGATTTGACGCCAATTATTCAGTAATAAGTTCATGACAAATTTGAGGAATCTAGAACTTGCTGGGGGAAACTTGAGGCGAAATTCTAGGTGAGGTAGTTCAGGAGGCATCATTTAGGCCTTCATTTTTATCGCTTGAACCTTTGAAGCTAACCTTGAAAATTTTATCCTTCGTTACCCTGTCGAAGCCGATACTCTTTTCAATTCTGAACATATATCAAAACTATAGCCAATTAAAAATTTTCCAAACCATTGTCGCTTAGCCAAACGCACGAATTGAGTGAAATCAAGTTAGCATTATCTTATACTACTTGAAGTGAGCAGGCGGGTTTCAGACGAATTTTTATTGGTTTGGTATTAGTGTATTTACTTGTCAATTTTTGAATTTTATTTGTACGCCCTTAAAATTGTACAAAATCGAATAAGTTTGGGGTGTGTTATGCTTGTCTAAAAAAGAAAAAGCTATGTGAAATATAGTTTTTATTTACATTCTTTCGACAAGTGAATACAAAAGTTCTTAATGTCTTGTTTGAGGTTGTGTTTTTAATATTTGGGGTTACGAGAGAGATACAACGACAAGTGTTTGTGCCTCGGGATCGTTGAATTATCGTAATTATAACAATGACCTGTTTTCTATTCCTGAGATACCCTTGGCTATTCTCCAATGCCTATCCAAGCCCTATTGATCTCTTTGAATTTTCTAAAATACATTAGTGGATAGTCGAGCCCAGTAAAGTATATGGTTTTCCTAATCCTCAAACGGTTTAAGTCATGAGCTTAGTTATTGAATAATCTAATCCGGTGTTCGGATAGTTATACATTTGAGTTCTCACACACATTTTAAATTGATCTAGATTGGTTTTTATTGATTTTGAGTGTTGAAATTCTAGAACACGATATGGTGTGTGTTATTTCCCGAACTTGATCTAATTGAGGGCTGTTGAGGGAGGAACAACTTGGTTTCTTCGATTGAACTTGGAACTCGCATGCATTTACTTCTTCTGTGTTAAAGTTTATTCATGTTTAGTAGTTAGTTAGTTAATTAGTACAATTAGTTTATTTTAGTGTCAGGGTGTTTTGCTCGAGGACTAGCAAACTTCCAAGTTTGGGGGTATTTGATTGGTTAAAAATGCTTATCTACTTCTAAGACGAATATGGAAGTTTTCAAGTGTTTTAGTAATATTTTATGTCATTTTTGTTTGTTTTTATGTAAATCAGGTGTAGGGATGTAATCGAGTGATAAACAAGCGAAGCGGTGGAAAAATGGTGAAAGAATCAAGGTTTCAGGACAACCTACCCACTGTTGCGGCGATCAAGCCATCGTTGAGGCGGTGGAGATGTAGGGAGAATTGCACAACACGCACTGCCGAGACAGTGAAAGTACAGTATGCTTAAAGCCAGTCTTACCGCCACCGCCGAGGCGGTGAAAGTCCAGAGAGCTCAATTTTATCTTCACCTCCTTATCGGTTAGTCACCACCGCAGCAGTGAAGTAAACCGACCTACTCACCGCTGCAGCGATGAATCCACCGTCGCGGTGATGACTCTGTGCAGAAAATATCTATTTTTCTGATATTTTGAAACCTTCTATTTAAACCCCTTTCTCCCCCATTTGTCAAGGGATGTTCCTAACATTAGACACTTGATCTTAGCCTATTTTGCAGAGCTCAAAGAGGATATTCACATATCGGAGAAGAGGAAACACTTTCAGATCGATCGTTGGCGATAATGGATCACTCCACTTTAAGATTTGATCTTTCTGTCTTTGTTTATATCTTTGTAACTTAACGTTTTGTTGTGAATGATGATGAATCCCTCTTGATTTAATATTTCAATGGCTAAGATCATGGTAGGCTAGATAAATATTATCTAGGGATCGATGTAGTCCATGTAAATACACGTTTGATTGAATATATGTTTCTTTAACGGTTGTTTGTCTAAATCCAATTGTGTTTACCATTTTATTACAATTTTAATATGCTTGTTAAGGTATTAAGGTTGGTTTTGAGAATATGGGGTTTGACACTCGGGAGAGGTGACCCCGGATTCGGACTAGGGTAAATACAACGCGACGATCTAATGACCCGGGAGGGAGTTAGAAAGTGTGCAATCCATGACGTTGGAGCAAGACTCATGTGGCCTAGTGTCGTTAAGATATTGAGGGGGACTTCTTCGTTGACGCGAATTCGTATATTCACTCATCTTTCACTCGGGAGAGGTGGTGAGTGAGTTTAAGATACTGAGATTGTCGGATAGGATAAACATCGTTATTGTTAATTAAACGAAGTCAATCATGTATTAAGTGAATGAAATCAATCCCTAGGTAATCAATTTAATTAGAACTAACCCAATAGTTTTTAGTTTAACTTACTTTAAATATTTAACTTAAAACATCTATTGAATCGTTGGGATAATACAAGACTATGCAAATTACGGTATTTAATTAATCAAACACGTTTCCTAGAGGACGATATCCGATCGAACAGTCCACTATATTAAAACTTGATCTCGTGTACTTGCAAGTATATTATGACATGAAAACGTCAGACGTGTCCAATGGTTCTACCCCTGATGACCCTGCTACAGTAGATCCTCCAAAGGATTGCTGCGCTCCGAAGGTAGTGTGCCTACTATACTGTTGTTGGGCGCTAAACTGCTGTTGGTTGCTAAAATGCGGGTTCTGCATAAATTAGAACATTTGTTCTATGCTGCTTGTGATCCTTCCGAAACCAGCTTCCATTGTTTCCACAAGCCTCCTGTATCCGCTTTCCACAGACACTTTCATCGCAACCATGTTATTTTTATCCCAGACATTCTGTAATCAATCATCTCTGTGTATTGATAGAGATAGTCAACTTGATTCCTAAGCAAATTAATCTTCTGATCTGAGCTTAATTCTTCCTCTTCTTCTTCATCCACTATAATTTTCTCTCTTTCTCTCTTCTCATTTTTTTTTCTCACCAACCTATTTCTATTGAATTCATACTCCATAAAAAATACAACTACTAACATTTATACATGTAGGGCTTATCGTGAAAAATTTACTTTCTTCAGGATCGCCATCAACTCCGAAATAATAAAATATTCTTTGAATTGCATCGCCATAGGTTAGCACTCTTAATTCATGTGCTCAAGCATAATGTGAGGTAAATCAAGATTTATACCTCAACAATTTCATTTAGTAAATATAAATCAAACTCAATAACATTCACATGACTCTCTTCTCTAGGCACAATTGAATAAGTAATCATCGAATGAATGAGACGATGCTCAAGTGATAGTGATCTCGTTTGCCCCCATGGATTTTTGAGCACCTTAGGTTATATTTAAGCCTAGGTTTAGGAATTTTAGGTGTGGAGCTCACATCCCGAAGTGAAGAAGATGGCGAATCGATTGTAGAGCGTTCTTAGCGGTTTATCTTCGGACGAGGCTAAGTTCTTCGATTGTTTTTCCTTATTTATTTATCTTAGGAGTATGTGAGCATGTTTAGCTAGTTATTTTCTTGTATATGCGGCTATGGCCTCGAGTTAAATATGGATTGTAGTAGGGATTAACACTATATTTATAAGTACGTTGTTTGGATGATTTCGGTGTTTCGTTTGTGAATGTTCTTCGTAGTTTGATTGTATTTATCATATTGTTTGTTTATTATGCTTAGAATGGTAAATGGAAAATACGGGGTTTTGACAAACCTCAGATTTGGATTAAGGTAAATAAACACCACGGTTCTATAACTCGGTCGGGGTTTGAATTGTGGAAAATCGATGACGTGGGGCAAGACACACGCTACCTAGGGTCGTTAAGACATTGAGAGGGACTTCTTCGTTGGCTCGAAGTTGCATTATATCCCTCTTCTTACACTCGGGAGAGGTGGCGAGAGAGTTTTAGAACGGAGATTGTCGATAGGGTAAATACAACGCGACGATCCAATAACCTGGGAGGGAGTTAGATTGTGTGCAATCAATGACGCTAGGCGAGACTCACGTGACTTAGGGTCGTCAAGACATTGAGGGGGACTTCTTTGTTGGCTCAAAGTCATGTATTCCCCCGTCTTACACTCGGGAGAGGTGGCGGTGGAGTTTACGTACCGAGGTTGTCAAATAGGTCGAACACCGTAAACGTAAGTAAATCAGAATCGAACATGTATTTGTAAACACGTTAATCACTTGGTGATTCTTCACCCTAAAACATATTAGCATATTAGTGTAGTTAATTTATGTTAGATTAGTATTAGTTTAATTAATTAATTATATTTGTTTTTCGCCTAGATAAACTTAGGTCACGACAAACGCGATATTCGATAGTAATGACACCAATCCCTGTGGATACGATAACCCGATCTTAACGATCACACTATACTAAAACTTAGACCTCGTATACTTACGAGTATAAGTAGCGGCGTATTTTACGCCCTACCAGCTCTCTAGCAGCGCATGGCAAGAAATTGGAGATTACTTCGAAGGATGTGCACGACATCTTTGGAATAAATTATGAGGGACTCTGTTGGCCCAGTGAACTACCTAAGAGGGAGGGGGTGAATCGGGTAGTTATAAAGAATTTAAACAAATTTAAATCTTCCAACACTTAAACAATCAAATAATCATTTTATCCTAAATTAATTATTTTATAATGTAGTGGATAAGTGTATTTAATCTAGGTACACACCCAAATAACAAAATATAAATAAAGTAAACAAAGCAACACACAAGAATATATCCTGGTTTATTAAGCTACTCTTGGCTAATCTAGCCCTCCGAGCCTCACATATATTCGCACCCACTAAACCACTTGATCCTTTTAACATGTAGGAACCAAACCCTTACATTTCATAGGCTCAGAATCAACCTTTATAATTCTCTTTTCATAGGTTAAAGAAGAGCCTTATCTTTTTGCAGGCTAATGGCTAACCTAATTTTTTTACCAGGATAAGAATCAAACCTCACAAATTACTCCAAATATCATTTTCACCGGTAATAATGGAAATATTACAATTCACTCAAATTTAATTTTAATCAGGAAGAATCATGCTTAACTCTTTTCAAGGAAAAAGAATAACCTAAATTTTTTATTCACTAGGTAAAGATTAAACCTCAATCATTTTCCCGGAAAAGATTGAAACCCAAACTACACTTGATTAGATACTCTCAACAGTATCTAATTTGCACAAACTTACCAATTACAAGAAGTAACGAATTTCTTCCCACTCGGAGCTTCTACCTCCTTACATCAATTAAACTCAATTAATGTCCCGAATTTACTAGTGATAGAATTTTACGTAAGCAATTTAATATTTGATTATAATAGATGTGGGCAGTACAAAAATAAGCACGTAATCAGATAATCACAAAAATTGTTTTAAAAGAATTTTTATGCTCTTTAAAGTTCAAAAATAATTTCACAAAGATCTTATAACTAAGCAAACAATAATAATATAAAATCACAATAAAATAAAAGGTTGGAAAGATCTTACCAGGATAATACGGAAAGATTGTAAATTAAATTGGAAGACAACTTAGATCGGTGACGCCAAAACACTTAGCACTTTAAGTCAAGAAAATTTCTCACAAATGATCTCACAAGTGATCTCTCGATATAATCTCAGAATAACAACTCTTACAAAGCTCAGAAACACTTAGTTCTTGATAGAAGTTATGTATTGATCTCTAAAAACGCAGGTCTATTTAAGCTAATTTGAAACGGGCCCTCTAACAGCTAGTTTTCTCAAGATATGACAATTAAATGCACATATAGACCCCATTTATCAATATCATTTCATCCTGGTCCAATTCGATTAAATATGGCTTTTTAAAATATTCAATTTAGTCCTCAAATTATTTATCAATCTTAAATTATAAAGATAGAAAGTATTAAATGTATCAAATTGAGAAACACTTCAAATATGTGTGCCATATCTATAGGGATAGTAAAATAAGTGTATCATATCATTAATATATCCCAAGTTCTGCAATATCTCAGTCAATATCTCAAAAAAGGCTAATTAATGGCTAGTTTTTGAATAATTCCTCGAAATTCTCAAAACTGTAACAACACAGTCGGTTGTTCGATCTCTGTCCATCGGTTGACTGATGGATACAGGATGTTTGCAATCCATTTTTCAAACACTGGTCGGTTGACCTATCTCCCATGGGTCGATTGACTGATCGATACAGGATGCTTCCTTAGGACTATTTTCAGCCCTAGTCAGTAGACCGATCATCGATGGTCGGGGGACCGATCGATACAGAAAGTTTTTATTTCAACCATCGGTTGACCGATCTCTCCTGGTCAGTTGACTAATCGATTCAAGACTCCACATTTTCCAGCCCTTGCCCATCGTTTGACCGATCCCTTGTGGTTGATTGACCGATCACTGTTGAAACACATACTACTCAATTTATTTCTTCTCCAAACTTCGACATTTTAAACCCTTTAACCGATTTCTTTTCTCAGTTAATTTAATTGGCACTAATATTTATTTTTAAACACTAATCTTGCTTAGGTCAATTATACTTTTTCAATTTCACATTGGAGCAAATGTTCTAACAATAATTAGGACCTTAATTAAAACACACATAAATAAACATCATTTTTGTGTCGTGTGTGATCCTAATTGGGATACATTAAGAGTAAAATAGATTTAAGTTGTTTTCACCTAATATCTTTGGAATCTTCAATACTCTTTAATGTTTTTCTCTACATCCTTTATAATTACTTCATGATATTATCTTGAATATAACTCTTTAAACTAAAACACTAAATATACACGTTAGTTCGACAAAAAATATCTACATTTAATTGTCCATCAAAATCTTAGGATCAACAATCTCCCATTTTTTAATGATGACATTTAATTTTGATGCTTTCTTTAAAACAAAAATTTAACCACGCTCCTCCCAAATTCGAGGATGTTTTTTTTTTAATACGTTAAAGCATAATAATGAAGATAATTCAATAAATTCATCAGATATTTAACAAAGCACAAAATATGATCAGTAAAACAATTATAGGTATTCAATAAGGCATAACATGATCATATCAACAATGTTCTCCCCCTATATCAGTGCAATACTTAGGTGAACAAAACTTAAACAATAACTAACTAGTTTTAAGCGCAATTATGATTTTCCCTTTATATATTCCTCTTTGTTAATTAAATTAATTAAATAAACATTAAATATATTCTTCCCCTTTGTCATCTCAAAAAGTGGAGAAGGGGAACCAAAAACATTTTCACCCAATAAAATATTCAACTCTTTGATTTTCAATAAAAAACTAATTTTTAAAGAATAATATCTAATAAGAGAACAAAATCAATTCTTTTTTAAAAAAAAAAACATTTTTCAATTTTTTCAACTATATGCAGATCATTATAGAGAATAAATATTAAGCAAAACCAATCAAGTCTAGATAACCACAAAAAGCTGCATACTACGCAGTTAAGTACCACAAATCCTAAATTAGGCTATTACAAACCAAAGTACTTAAAGTGAGATAAGTTCAAGATTCAAAACATAACCGAGATAGCGATTATGAATAAAGACTAGTGAGGACACTGTCTGGTAAATGGATAGTATGGTCCCAACAGACTGGTGGCTGGTTATTCTGGGTACTGGACAGCAGGATGAATACTCGAGGTCGAGGGCATCTGCTGATAATATTGCATTGACAGCCTTCCTCCAAAAGGCCCCGCTCCTGATGGCCCTGCTGCAGAAGATTCTCCAAGGGATTGTTGCGCTCCAAATGTTGTCTGTCTACTATAGTGTTATTGAGCACTGAACTACTATTGTGATGCATACTGCGAGGTTTGTATAAATTGGAACATCTGCTCCAAGTTGCCCATGATTCTGCCAAATCCAGCCTCCATGTTCATATTTTTCTGAGCCATACTGTTTTCTACCCCAGCCATCTAACAATCCAACATATCTACATGTACCCGGTGATCATCAACCTGATCTCGCAGTAAGTGCATCTTTTGCTCTAAGCTCATCTCTCTCTCATCATCTTCGTCTTCTTCTTCTTCCTCGACCACCATTTTTTGTCTTTCTTCGCCCCTCTTTTTCACCCATCTATTCCTCTTAAACTCATATCCCATCAAAGCAATATTACCCACATTTATCCATCTCGGTGTAACCAAGAGGAATTTCCTTTCTTCTTGATTAGCTCTCACTCTAAAGTGACCAAAACACTCTCTGAAGCGCATCAGCATAGGGTAATACTCTAGAGGATTTCTGAAGATGGTATTTCATGCGATCAATCATAATATGAGCAAAGTCTAATTTTCTCCCCTCAACAATCTCATTCAACAAATACAAATCAAAATCATTCATATTTGCATGACTTCCTCCTCTAGGCACAATTGTATAAGATATTACCAAATGAATGAGACGGTGCTCAAGCTATAACGATCCCGCTTTGTCTCCATATAAATTAAATTTTTTAGCAAGTTCTCTTCTATTAAAGTTTATTGAAAGCCAATGAGCAGTATTGTAAGGAAACACATTTCCTCTTTCCAATCCCAAAATCTCACTTAGAAGAGCCTTACCGAACCTAATTTTCTTTCCCTTAACAAAAGACGTCATATAAACTTCATCAAATCTAAGGTTGCTATAAAATATCCTTACCCAAATCGACATCCACTTATTATTTGAAGTGACAAAATTGATCCATCCCAAGGCACTAATAAACGGTTTAAAGTCAAGATTTTTCTTCTTTAGACCATGAAATTCTATGGGTTTTCAACACACGACCTTTCAATTAGTGAAATCGGATTTATATTGACGTTCACCCTCCTTATTTCTACAATGTTTTCTGTTAAACGTTTCTCTTGGGATAAGAAAGTTGATTCTAGACATTTTTCTCACAATTTAAAGAACAACCAACCAAGAAAACTCAACAAATCTAACTTAGATAAGGTATAAACAAAAACCCTAGAAGGAAAAGAGAAGAACAAACCTTATTTCAAAGCAATGGGTTTCCAAATCGTAGATCCAAGCCCTAGATCTTCAAATCCAAGCCAAACCGTGTTGATTTCGTGAAGATTTGAGATGGAAATACTTGGGAGATTAAAGGTTTTAGGATAGAAAGAGTTTCAAAACCGAAATGGGGTGAAATGAATGGGTTGAGGGATATAAATCTTGTAATGGTCGATTAACCGACCGTTAGGGGGTCAGTTGACCGACCATTGCAGCACCTCAAACTTTTGTAGGCTTGTAACTGTCGGTTGACCGACAGACTTCCTATCGGTTGACTAACGGTGTAGTTTAAGCATGCCTTGTCATGAATTTCAACCCTAATTGATCCACTTAGCTCGATGTTTACTTCTTATTTTGATCCACATATATTATTTAAAATATTTTTACACCCAAACATTTATACACACACACAAACACACACACAGACAAACACATTCACATCATAAATATCTAATTTTTGAAACGTGAAGGATCGGTCTCCCTAATAAAATTAATATACTTGAACTTTAAAAAGTTTGACATACCTAGAATGTTCTTGGGAGAAATTGGTGTGTGTACCTTTGTTGGATTGCTAATTTCAAGCTTAGTGTTCATTGAATCCACTATTTTTTCTTTTGCTTGATTTGTCACTTTAACTCCCTAATTTCTTATATTGGCTCCTTTTTGGATTGGTTCGGTTATAATTTCCTTGCCTTTGTTTGGTGCAATGAGTTTCTTTTCCTCATTCTGCTTTGCCACCGCTTTATACAATGTTCTTTTCTTGTATTGATATCTCGCCATTTGGTGAGGATTGTTGGATTTCATGTAATGAACTTGTTGCTCTTTGATCCCTCTATTTTGCTCAACCTGATTCTTCCTTTTAGGTACATTGAATCTTAACTCTCTTGTCGGCATGTAATATTCGTTGCATCTTTGTGTTTGCTTGAATCTCCGATTTGTGCCTGCATAAAAGTTTTCTCTTTTTGGTATCCAGTTATTTCTGGATCCGACAAGGTAACCGACTAATAAATAACAAGATTTTTCAAAATGACCATACTTCCCACAATAGAAATATTTAACATTGTTAGTATGTCTCTTCGGATAGTCATTGTTCTATACGGGAGCACGATATCGTTAGTAATATTGAGAAACTGCTTTAGTGAATATTGGTTTTTCAATAGGTTTAGTCCTCTCAATATTCTTGAATTTATTCATTACTGCACCAAACTCCTTTTGCATCTTTTCAAGTAACCGCTCATTTGTGCTAATGTTTACCTATAGACCAAAATTCTTCTTATGCATAAATTCAAGATCATTCTTAAGAATTTGACACTTATTTTCAACAAAATGGATTTTCAAATGAGCTCTATCTAGCTCGTACCTTGCATTTTCCAACTCAATGCTCAAGGCCTCATTTAAAGTTTCAAGATTTTTCTTTTTAAAATCATTTTGCTGAAGATTATAAATATCATTTTTCAAAACCTCGTTCTCATCTTCAAGAGAATCAATTTTTTCATACAACTTACCAATTTCAGATAAAGCATTTGTAAATTCAACAGTTTCAAAATATTTGTTCAAATTGTTTTTCTTAAGAGATTTGATTGTATTAAACTTCTTATTTTTAAGGGTTGAAATCTTTTACCCAAGTTTAAAATTCTCTTTTCCAAAACATAAGTAAGGGCAATAAGCATCTCAATAGCCTTATCTGCATTCTAATCATCACAAATTCTACCATTCTCATGAGCAGAACAATGACTATCGGAAGAAGTGGGAGACTCAAATAATATAAGAATCAGTACACTATATGTGATCGTGTTTAGCTAGGTTATGAGTTATGTCGAGCTAAAACCAGCTCTGATAGAAATTATTAGCCTAGTGAGCTACCCAAGAGGAGGTGAATTGGGTAGGTATAAAACATTTAAACAAATTTAAATCTTCCAACACTTAAATAATCAATTTATCCTAAATTAATTATTTATCTTTACAATGCGGCGGATAAGTGTATTTAATCTAGGTGCACACCCAAAAAATAAAATATAAATAAAGTAAATAAAACAGCACACAAGAATATATCCTGGTTTACCAAGCTATTCTTGGCTAATCCATTCTTCTAAGCCCCACGAAGATTGGCACCCATTACACCACTTGATCCCTTTAACAAGTAGGCACTAAACTCTTACAATAATTATTTTCACAGGCTCAAAATCAACCTTTGCAATTCCCTTTTCACAGGCTAATGAAGAACCTTATCTTTTTGCAGGTTAAAGGCTAACCTAATTCTTTTACCAGACTAAGAATCAAACCTCACAAATCACTCCAAGTATCCTTTTCACCGGTAAGGATGGAACCATTACAATTCACTCAAATTTAATTCTAATCAGGAAGAATCAAGCTTAATTCTTTTCAAGGGAAAAAGGGAACCTAACATTTTCATCCACTAGGTAAATATTAGACCTCAATTTTTTTCCCGAAAAAGATTGAAACCCAAGCTACCATTGACTAGATACTTCCAACAGTATCTAATCTGTACAAACTCACCAATTACTAGAATTAATGAATTTATTCCCACTAGGAACTTCTACCACCTTAAATAAATTAAACTCAATTAATGTCCCGAATTTACTACTGATAGAATTTTACGTGAGGGATTTAATATCTGATTATACTAGATGTGGGTAGCACAAAAATAAGCACGTAATTAGATAATCATAAAAATCGTTTTAAAAGAATTTTTATGCTCTTTAAAGTTCAAAAATAATTTCACAAAACTTTTATAACCAAGAAAACAATAATAATATAAAATCACAATAAAAATAAAATTTTGGAAAGATCTTACCAAGATAGTACCGAAAGATTGTAAATTGAATTACAAGACAGCTTAGATCGGTGACGCCAAAATACTTAGCACTTTAACTCAAGAAAATTTCTCACAAATGATCTCACAAGTGATCTCTCAATATAATCTCATAATAACAACTCTTAGAAATCTCAATAACACTTAGTTCTTGATAGAAGTGGTATATTGATCTCTAAAAATGAAGGTCTGTTTAAGCTGATTTGAAACTAGCCCTCTAACGGCTAGTTTTCTTAAGATATGACAATTAAATGCACATATAGACCCCATATATAAATATCATTTCATACTCATCCAATTCACTTAAATATGGCTTTTAAAATATTCAATTTAGTCCACAAATTATTTCTCAATCTTAAATTATAAAGATAGAAAGTATTAAATGTATCAAATTGAGAAACACTTCAAATATGTATACCATAACTATAGGGATAGTAAAATAAGTGTATCACATCATTAATATATCCCAATCCCTGCAATATCTCACTCAGATATATGAAAAAAGGGCTAATTAACGATCAGTTTTTGAATAATTCCTCGAAATTCTCAAAATTGTAACAACATAGTCGGTTGACTAACCTCTATTCATCGGTTGACTGATGGATACAAGATGTATCCAATCCATTTTTCAAACACTGGTCAGTTGATCGATCCCTCATGGGTCGGTTGATCGATCAATACAGGATGCTTCCTCAAGCCTATTTTTAGCCCTAGTCGGTTGATAGATCATCGATGGTCAGTCGACTGATCGATACAGAGAGTTTTCATTTCAGCTATTGATTGACTGATCTCTCCTAGTTAGTTGACCAATCGATTCAGAGACTCCACATTTTCCAGCCCTTGCCCATCGGTTGACCTATCCCTTATGGTCAATTGATCGATCACTATTTGAACACCTACTACTCAATTTATTTCAACTCCAAACTTTAACCAATTTTGTTTCTTGGTTAATTTAATTGACACTAATATTCATTTTAAACACTAATCTTGCTTAGGTCAATTTTCCTTTTTCAATTTCACATTGGAGAAAATGTTTGAACAATAATTAGGACCTTACTTAAGATAGACATACAATAGTATCTTCTGAACCTTTAATACTCTTTAATTTCTGTCTCTACATCCTTCATAATTACTTCATGATATTATCTTGAATGGAACTCTTTAAACTGAAATACTCAATAAACACGTTAGTTCCTCCAAAAACATCAACACTTAATTTTTCATCAAAATCTTAGGATCAACAGACTTCCTGTCAAGAAAGATGGAAAGGTTGACAACATTAAAGAATTGAATAGTCTGCCTGGTTTGGGTGGGCAATCTGTACTACTAAAGGACCTTAGGGATGAACTCTGTAAAATATAGACAGATGGGGTAGAATTTCGTGTGAAGTTCCTGTTGTGGTTGATTGGGGGTTTTGTTTGTCCAACTAGCAACACAAAGGGGCCGCTATCGTATTTGCACTCACTAAACCCGGTGGATAAAATCTCCAACAGGAATTGGGCAACGTTCACACTTCGATTTCTTTGTAATAGTTTGAAGAAGAGGGCAAAAAGTGCAACATCAGAAGCATATGGATGCCTTTCGCTCTTGATGGTAAGCCATATTGTTCTAGTATTGATATATTATTTGTAGCATATTCATGTTGCTTCCAATTAACTTGTTCTCTTAAACAATTTTTTTACTTTGAAATGTCATGCCTGCTGGGGATGTTGTTCTTCATTCCCCAGATAATATGACCTTACCTCAGATAACTACTTGGGGTACAGATGATATAAAGTAACGTATTGATCCTTTAAAATATTTAAGAGCATTTGATACAGATGAGGCGTTTTTTTGTAGCCTGTAACTAGTTATCTATTCATTTGTTTTCTTTTTCATGTTTTGTTGCCAGTTATCGGGCTGCAAAAGATGGAGAAAATTGTGGACAATCTGAAAAGAAAGGATGAGAGTAAACAGGAGAAGGGAGAAAAGGTTAGGAAAGGTGATCTTGATGACATCCAAAATATTTTGGATTTCTATGGGTCAGACATTAAAGAGGTGAGGGATGAGTTAGGTGTAATTCGAAAGGATATGACCGACCTTAAAACAACGTTCGTTGTATACTCTTCACGAATGTCACGCGTGTTCCATACATCGCTGTTATATGGAGAGCCGTCAGCTGTGCGAGAGCTATCCATGCAACTAGAAATGCGGGACATCCCACCATCTACAATTATTCAAGCTGGCAAAGAATGCATGAAGGCTAACCCTCTTGAACGTGATTTCAGTGGAGACCTTGAGGGATAATGCTGAATCATTGATGCGGGGCCTCTCCGTTACGATTGAAATCAACTTGGAGTACACGTTCGACGCGCTACTAGGGTATCTTTCAAAAGATCAAGAACAAGTCGATGATCAGGATGCGACTGCAGTGGAGCTGTTGATATCCCTTGTAAGACCTAAATCATAGCATGTACGTCATTAATAGTTACATTTTAGAGCATCAAGAAATTGAGGAAAAATTTTGTTAATTAAAAATCCAAATAAAAAGTTTAGGGGTCAAATTGAAAATTTTGAAAATATTAATTTTAGAACTTAAAATTTCAAATTGACATTTAACCTTATAATTAAAAGTTTTAGGGGTGAAATTGAAAATTTTAGATTTTTTTTTTAAAGCTGAATTTGAGAAAAATTAAGAAGTTGAGGAAGTTAGGGGAGAAAAGGGTAATTAATTAAAGATTTTGTTTAAACCCATTTATATACACACATGTTTGTTTCGCATGTGTGAGCGACGAGCATCGGCTGGAGCAAGGAAACGGAAGTGGCAACGTGGCAAGCTAAGATCAAAACGTTCTCCACCAACATCATGCAAGATATATATAGGATCATGCAAGAGAAATTAAGGAAGAAAATCTCAAACCCATTTTAGAGAAATTCTAGAGAGAGAGAGAGGGAAACAGAAAGGGGTTCTCGGTGGTGTCTCCTCCGGTGATGGTGGGGAGAATTAGCTTGCTTGTGTGTGGGGTAGTTTGAGTGCGTTCTGCTCTCCGTTCGTCGACTACTCTCCGGTGATCGTAGGATGGATTGATCATTGTCGTTCGGTTCGGTGCGGGATCGACGGTCGTGGAGCGAGATCGTTAACTCTGTAAAAACGTTGCCGTTCGTCATCGTCGATTTGGTATGTAATTATTCTTGGTGAGTGTATGCATGCATGGGTTCGGTCGGTAAAGTTTCGGCCGTGTGTGCTCTGTTTTGGTTGCCGACAGTATATGGGTGTGGTCAAATTGTGTGTGTGTGTGGGGGTCGCCGGTTCGGGTTGCGTGCATGTGTGTGTGCGAGCGCTGTGTGTGTATGTGCTGTTTAGTCACCGTCTGTGGGTGTGTGTTGGTCCAGCGGTGGGAGAACGTTCAGTGAAAGTCGTCGTGCGTGTGTCGTCGACGGTGACTGGGTGTGGTTGTACGTCTGGCAATTGTGTGTGTAGTGTGTGTGTGGTGTCGACGGTCAGACCTGCTATGATTGTAGGTAGGTTGGCGGCCGGTAGTGGCTATAAGTGTGTGTGAGAGTTAGAGAGAGAGAGCGTCGCCGACGGTCCGGCGGAAACAAGAAGAAGGAAAACAGAAAAAAGAAAAAAAAAAGAAAAAAAAGAGAAGAAAAAGGAAAAATTTCACTTTTAACCCCAACAAAAATTTAAACTCATCTCGCGACCCGTGAACGATTCGGAGCGAATAATATTTTCATTAAATATTATCTTCAATTAAATTAAAATTCTAGCATACAAATTTGGTAACCGTGGGACTGTTGTATTACTAAATTTTTATAGATAATTTTAACAAAAATAAAATAAAATTAAACCGAATAATAATTTTACATAATAAAATGAAGAGAATGGAAAATTACGAAACTTAGGGCTTGCATTTGCACGAGTAGGTTATTTTTTTTTCTATAATATTAATTTAGGCCCTATCACAAATAGGTTCACATTTATCGGAGGATTAGTAGCGGATAGTCGGTAGAGCTTTTGAAAGCGAATTATCAGGTGAGTGTATTGTCTTTTTGCCAAATTATTTGTATATATATATATATATATATATGATGGAAAATGGTTGTATTTAAATTAGATACTTTTAAAAATTATGTGGTGATTTGACGATGTTGGTTAGACGATATTATTGAGTAATGTTGATCCGTTTCGGCGGAGTGATGTTTATTGCTTCGGCAGAGTGATGTTAGACGTTTATACTGCGCAGTGATTATCTGCTTCGGCGGAGTGATGGGTGTTCATAGGAAGGCATATCCTACGGATGGTACGGTACCGTTGCAAACTCCCGATCGTAAGGTTAAAACGATCACTATGGCTAGCCAGTGTGTGTTGCAGTGGAGTGGTGTTTGAGATGTGCTGTTTTACTTATATTGGGTGATTTATTATTTATTATGGTGATTGGTATTATTTTACTAGATGGGTTTGAATGGAACTTATATTTATTGGTTTATTTTCACTGCTTATATTATGGAGAATTTTACTAGTTACGTGCTGTTTCTATACATACGCTTAATCCATTTAGATGTTGTAGAATGAATTATTATTATAAAAATATTTTTACTAAGAAGGCAGTACACTCGCAGGTGCATTAACTAGGCGTCCGTCCCCTACTGGCAATAGGTTGAATCCGAAGGTGCGATAGGGAAAACGTATCTTGGGAGTGCTACTAGAGGTGAACACTGAGAGGTTTAGATGTTATTTATCTTTATCGTTACGATACTTTTTGTAGGGACTGGTGTTTCCCGAATTTGAGAGTATATATATATATATATATATATATATATATATATATGTTTGTGATACGTCTGTATACATGTATATGGTTATTTTTGGTGTTTGTGATTTTGGTAAAGTCGTGTCGACATCACACCGGTCCCACGGTGATGGGTGTTCGGGGTGGGGTGTGACAATTTTGGTATCAGAGCCTAAGTTATAGGTTCTGTAGACTTGTCAGTGTTTGTAGCGTAGAGGATCATGAGATAGGAAGACGTGCCAGTCGTCTAGTCGGTAGGGGACATGAGATAGGGTGTTGATAGGTGAGTTCAGCACGTGAGTGTTAGTTTAGTGCATTGGGATTGTGTGTGGTTAGTTGTCTTGTTGATAATTAGTGGATGCGGCAAAATTATGATATTGCCAGTTGATGGATTCGAGTGATGTTGTGTGGTTGGTAGTAGTAATGGGTGGATTGCAACGGTGGGAATATTAGTAGGTGGAAATGTGAGATTATAAATGAGAAACAACCATTTGCGTATTATTTGATGTTGCGAATTACCCATAGTACTCAATATGTTAGTTGTTAAAAATACTAGATAGTATAGCAGAACACACCTCAGTTGGATTATGAAAATGAAAGGAGAGTTCGTAGGAGTTGAAATTAGGAATGTGAAAACTAAAAAGGGGAGGTCGTATTAGTTGGTTGGAATTAGGGATGTGAGAAAACTGTGACAATATTAGAAAAAATTTAATTTGATAGTATGTTCTTGGTTGACGTGAAGGTAGAGCAAAAGTTTGTGGAACTAGTAAATATAACAAACGTAATAGAGAATGATATGTAGAAAGTAGTCGAGAATTGTGGATCTGGGATGATAGTAGGTGCACATAAATACAACCCGTCTCGTATGGGTAATATAGAGTGTCGGTGGATTATTTCCAGAAGAAGTTACTTTTCCAATCTGGGATGAATCAAAGTTTGCATTTTGAGGAAGATGTAATCATTACCCCAGTCAATTTGATAGTTGGATCAGGAGATTAGAAAGGTGTTAAAGAAAGGATATCATAATAGTTTACGCAAGTGCTGGGCACCAGTCAGAACAAATTTAGGCGGTGGATATTGCAGTAGCTAGGGAAAACAAATTGTCGAGGTGTCAGTAAGCATGAATAATAATCGTAGTCGTTGTAAATTTGGTTCCGTAAGTCTAATGAATTAAACGTTCGGCTCATTAAGTTGGCTAAATACAATCGTGTTGATAAAATATGGGAAATTGGGATTTTAATTATAAGTTTGGAATTTTAAAGGTGGTCGCTGTTGTGTAGAAAAATGAGTGGATTCATTTGAAGTAGAAGAGTGATTGCATTTAGCTATATTTAATAATTTCCGTTACAATTAACTGAGTATGGGGAATGCGAGTAAGTTAGTTTTAGGTAGGGAAAGTCTCGATAAGAGAAGCCGTGTGACGGCCCTAGAAAACCGGGTCATTACAATAACTTAGACTGTTAACTCACGATTAACTTAAACCTGGTGATTCTCTCCATGAAGACCCGATGTTGTCACAGGTATCATTTTATTATATGCACGTGATGCTCGTGTACTTATTAATCCTGGTTCTACACATTCATTTGTTTCAGCAACATTTATGATGCATGTAGGCTAGTTTCCCATTTCTTTATCATATCGTATTGTTATTTCTACTCCAGTGGGTGAGTCGGTATGGATCAATAGTGTGTTCAAAGACTGTCCGCTTCGGATCGGTGATAGGGAACTATTGGAGGATATATTACCCCTAAGTATTCACGATTTCGATGTGATACTGGGTATGGAATTGCTATCCGGATATCTTGCCACTGTGGATTGTTTCAAGAAGGAAGTTATCTTTCAAATCTCAGGCGAGCCAAAGTTTGTTTTTGCGGGAGACAGAATTATCACTCCTGCCAGTGTGATTGCAGCCCTAGAAGCCAGGAAATTATTGTAGAAAGGATGTCAGGGATACCTTGCGCACCTGATTGACACTAGTCAGAGAGAAGTCGCGATGACAGATATTCCTGTGGTCAGAGATTTTTTTGATGTGCTTCCGAACAAATTTCCAGGGTTTCCAGTAGATAGGGAGATGGAATTCACGATCGAGTTACTTCCAGGCACTACTCCTATATCGATTCCACCCTATCGTATGGCGCCTACCGAGTTGAAAGAATTGAAGGTGCAGTTGCAAGATTTATTAGACTGTGGGTTTATCAAGCCCAGGGTCTCCCCATGGAAAGCCCCGGTGTTGTTCGTGAAAAAAAAAAAGGATGGCACATTGAGAATGTGTATTGATTATCGGCAGCTAAATAGGGTGACGGTTTGCAATAAATATTTGTTGCCTAGGATTGATGACTTGTTTGACCAGTTCCAGAAAGCTAAAGTGTTTTCTAAGATAGATTTTCGATCGGGGTATCACCAATTGAAAGTCAAAGATAGTGGCGTGGCAAAAACGGCATTCCGTACGAGATATGGACACTATTAATTTCTGGTTATGCCCTTTGGATTGTTAAATGCCCCTGTTGCTTTCATGGACTTGATGAACCATATCTTTCAACCTTATCTGGATCAATTTATTATCGTGTTCATTGATGACATATTGGTCTATTCCCAAAGTAGAGAAGAGCATGCGAGACATCTCGAGATTATATTGCAGACGTTGCGAGAGAAGCGGTTATATGAAAAATTCAGTAAATGTGAATTTTGGTTAGATCATGTAGTGTTCTTGGGGCATGTTATTTCAGGAGATAGTATTCAGGTAGACCCAAATAAAGTTGAAGCTGTTATTCAGTGGGAAAGGCCGAAAAATGTGACTGAAATTCAAAGCTGTTTAGGATTGGCGGGTTACTATCGACGGTTTGTACAAGGATTTTCCGTTATAGCTGCCCTGTTGACTTGATTGACCCGCAAGGAATCCAAATTTGAGTGGACTGACAGATGTGAGTAGAGTTTCCAAGAGTTGAAAAGTAGATTGATATCGGCACCAATACTGTCATTTCCGTCGGAAGGGAGTGGTTTCGTGATTTATAGCGACACGTCATACCAATGGCTAGGAGGTGTTCTGATGCAGCATGGTCACGTAATCGCATATGCATCTCGGCAACTGAAGAATCATGAGCGTAATTACTCGACGCATGATCTGGAGCTGGCAACGATTATATTTGCCCTGAAAAATTTGAAGGCATTATTTGTATGGTGAAACGTGTGAAATATACATCGATCATCAGAGTTTAAAATATTTGTTTACTCAAAAGGAATTAAATTTGAGGCAAAGGCGTTGGATAGAGTTGATTAAAGATTATGATTGCACTATCCACTATCATTTAGGGAAGGCTAATGTTATAGCGGAGGCATTAAGTCGAAATCGACAAGTTCGATCGCACATATTCGAGTTGTTCATTCTAACTTGTATGCAGAGTTGAGATCGTTGTGAATTCAGTTAGAGGTGGGTCAAATGGAAGCATTACTTGCGAGTTTGACTTTGAAGCCGACGTTGATTGATCGTATTATTGAAGCTCATAAGTCAGACGTTCAATTAGAAAAGATTTGAGATGAAGTGAAAAATGGGCGCAGAGCTGATTATCGTGTCAGAGATAGTGATGAAGCTTTAATGATGGGAAATAGCCTGTGTGTGCCTGATGACGTCAACTTGAATAAGGATATCTTGGAGGAAGCGCATAGCTCAGCGTATGTAATGCATCCAGGCAGTACCAAAATGTATCGAGATTTGCGTGAACATTATTGGTGGATCAGAATGAAGCGGGAAATAGAAGAATTTGTTGTTAGGTATCTTGTTTGTCAGCAAGTTAAGATTGAGCATCAACGTTCAAGTGGGTTGTTGCAACTTCTACCTATTCCAAAGTGGAAGTATGACCATATCATGATGGATTTTGTTTCGGGACTACCCCGTACTCAAAAGGGGTATAATTCCATCTAGGTGATCATTGATAGGCTTACCAAGTCCGCTCATTTTTTGGCCGAATATTTACTTGAGAAGTATGCCTAATTGTATATCGATGAGATTGTAAGGTTGCACGGTGCCTTAGTTTCTATAGTGTCAGATAGAGATCCGAGATTTATTTCGAGGTTCTGACTGAGTCTCCAGACTGCTTTGGGTACCAAGCTGAAATTTAGCACCGCTTTTCATCCTCAGATAGACGGTCAATCAGAGCGTACGATTCAGACGTGGGAGGATATGTTGAGGGGATGTGTTCTGGAATTTCCTGGGCCTTATTATTGTAGGCGAATTCCATCAACGACAAATGATCATCCCAGCTACCATTCGGCAATCGAGATGGCCCTGTATGAAGCGTTGTATGGTAGGAGATGCAGAACCCCAGTCTGTTGGACTAAAGTGGGTGAACGTAAATTGTTGAAGTTGGGCAAAGTTCAGATGACAACAGACAAAGTGAAGGTAATTTGTGAAAGATTTAAAATTGCTCAAAGTCGACAAAAGAGTTATGCAGATAAGCGCCGGCAGGAGTTGGAGTTCGAAGTGGGAGATCATATGTTCTTGTGTATTTCTCCATAGAAAGGCATAATGAGGTTCGGAAAGAAAGGGAAGTTGAGTCCAAGATATATCAGACCATATGAAATTTTAGACCGGGTTGGCATTGCAACGTATAAACTTGCATTACCTCCAGAGTTATCTCGTTTACATGACGTTTTCCATGTATCGATGCTCCAAAAATATGTGTCAGACCCTTCTCATATGTTGACTTCGCAGCCGATCGAATTGGAAGCAGATTTGACCTACGTTGAGGAGCCAGTCCAAATCCTAAGCCGTAAAGATCAAGTGTTACGAACAAAGACGATCCCATTAGTCAAAGTATTGTGGCGCAGTCATGCGGTGGAAGAGGTGACATGGGTGCGAGAGAAAGAAATGAGGAACAAATACCCGCATTTGTTCGACTAAGGTAATAAAAAATTTTGGGACGAAATTTCTTTGAGGAAGGAAGAGTTGTAAGACCTAAATCATAGCATGTACGTCATTAATAGTGGCATTTTAGAGCATCAGGAAATTGAGGAAATTTTTTGTTAATTAAAAATCCAAATAAAAAGTTTAGGGGTCAAATTGAAAATTTTGAAAATATTAATTTTAGAACTTAAAATTTCACATTGACATTTAACCTTATAATTAAAAGTTTTAGGGGTGAAATTGAAAATTTTAGAATTTTGTTTAAAGCTGAATTTGAGAAAAATTAAGTTGAAGAAGTCAGGGGAGAAAAGGGTAATTAATTAAAGATTTTGTTTAAACCCATTTATATACACACATGTTTGTTCATCCTCCGCATGTGTGCGCGACGAGCATCGGCCGGAACAAGGAAACAGAAGTGGCAATGTGGCAAGCTAAGATCAAAACGTTCTCTACCAAAATCATGCAAGATATATATAGGATCATGCAAGAGGGAAACGGAAGGGGGTTCTCGGTGGTGTCTCCTCCGGTGATGGTGGGGAGAATTAGCGTGCATGTGTGTGGGGTAGTTTGAGTGCGTTCTGCTCTTCGTTCGTCGACTACTCTCCGGTTATCGTAGGATGGATTGATCGTTGCCGTTCGGTTCGGTACAGGATCGACGGTCGTGGAGCAAGATCGTTAACTCTGTAAAAACGTTGTTGTTCGTCATCGTCGATTTGGTATGTAATTGTGTAATTATTCTTGGTGAGTGTATGCATGCATGGGTTTGTTCGGTAAAGTTTCGGCGGTGTGTGCTCTACTTTGGTTGCTGATAGTATGTGGGTGTGGTCAAATCATGTGTGTATGTGTGTGTGTCGTTGGTCGGGTCGCGTGCATGTGTGTGTGCGAGCGCCGTGTGTGTATGCGCTGTTCAGTCACTGTCTGTGGGTGTGTGTTGGTCTGGCAGTGGGAGTGCGTTCAGTGGAAGTCACCACGCGTGTGTCGTTGACGGCGACTGGGTGTGGTTGTACGTCCGGCGACTGTGTGTGTAGTGTGTGTGTGGTGTCGACGGTCAGACCTGCTGTGATTGTAGGTGGGTTGTTGGCCGGCAGAGGCTATGAGTGTGTGTAAGAGTTAGAGAGAGAGAGCGTCGCCGGCGGTTCGGCGGAAACAAGAAGGAAAACAGAAAAAAGAAAAAAGAAAAAAAGAAAAAAAAGAAGAGAAAAAGGAAAAATTTCACTTTTAACCCCAACAAAAATTTAAACTCATCTCGTGACCCGTGAACGATTCGGAGTGAATAATATTTTCATTAAATATTATCTTCAATTAAATTAAAATTCTAGCATACAAATTTGGTAACCGTGGGGACTGTTGTATTACTAAATTTTTATAGATAATTTTAACAAAAAAAATAAAATTAAACCGAATAATAATTTTACATAATAAAATGAAGAGAATGGGAAATTACGAAACTTAGGGCTTGCATTTGCACGAGTAGGTTATTTTTTTTCTCTATAATATTAATTTAGGCCCTATCAAAAATAAGTTCACATTTATCGGAGGATCAGTAGCGGATAGTCGGTGGAGCTTTTGAGAGCGAGTTATCAGGTGAGTGTACTGTCTTCTTGCCAAATTATTTGTATATATATATATATATATATATATATATATATATATATATGATGGAAAATGGTTGTATTTAAATTAGATGCTTTTAAAAATTATGTGGTGATTTGACAATGTTGATTAGACGATATTATTGAGTGATGTTGATTCGCTTCGGCAGAGTGATGTTATCCGCTTCGGCGGAGTGATGTTTATCTGCTTCGGCAGAGTGATGTTAGACGTTTATACTACACAGTGATTATCCGCTTCAGCGGAGTGATGGGTGTTTGTAGGAAGGCATATCCTACGGATGGCACGGTACCGTTGCAAACTCCCGATCGTGAGGTTAAAATGATCACTATGGCTAGCCAGTGTGTGTTGCAGTGGAGTGGTGTTTGAGATGTGTTGTTTTACTTATATTAGGTGATTTATTATTTATTATGGTGATTGGTATTGTTTTACTAGATGGGTTTGAATGGAACTTATATTTATTGGTTTATTTTTACTGCTTATATTATGGAGAATTTTACTAGCTATGTGCTGTTTCTATACGTACCCTTAATCCATTTAGATATTGTAGAATGAATTATTATTATAAAAATATTTTTACTAAGAAGGCAGTACACTCGTAGGTGCATTAACTAGGCGTCCGTCCCCTACTGGCAATAGGTTGAATCCGAAGGTGCGATAGGGAAAGAGTATCTTGGGAGTGCTACTAGAGGTGAACACTGAGAGGTTTAGATGTTATGTATCTTTATCGTTACGATATTTTTTGTAGGAACTAATGTTTCCCGAATTTGAGAGTATATATATATATATATATATATATATATATATATATATATATATATATATATATATATATATATATATATATGTTTGTGATATGTCTGTATACATGTATATGGTTATTTCTGGTGTTTGTGATTTTGGTAAAGTCGTGTCAGCGTCACATCGGTCCCACGGTGATGGGTGTCCAGAGTGGAGTGTTACATCCCTAGATACCCTGGTTAGGGAACAAGTGCGGGCAATACCGGATAATCAAAACGAAGATATGGTGTCGTTGAATGTTGAAGACATGCCGATTACAGTATTGCATTTAGAAAATCTGAATGTTGCACGTTCATTGGAGTCAGGTACTGCACGGAAGAAGCAAAAGAAGCCTTTAATTAGGTTGAGAAAAAACAATGAGTCTATGCCGAAAAAGGATGTTGTTGTGCTAAAGTCAATGAGGTCTTCGGTGAGTAATGCACTTTTATTATATTTTGTATGTTTTTTGCTCCATTATATCAATTTTTTCCCTCCTTGCCCAATGCAATGTAAATAAATTAATTTATTTTATATTATTTATGTAGGCTGCTATTAGTAGCAAAGTAAATTTATTGATGCGGCTCAGTCCCAGGGAAAAAAGTGTGCAAATGTTCATTTTCAACCCCAAACTAAATCAACAATACGCTATGTTATTCATATTTGAACAGGTTGTTAAATCATCATATATGTTGGTTTTTTTTTAACTTACATTTGTGTTCTATCGTATATTACAGCGAAACATTAGTTGATATTGTAAGTGTTGGTATTACTTGGTCAGATCTTGCAACGCTTACACCGAGAGTGTGGATCTGTGGAGAGGTAACTCTTTCATCATGGACTGTTGTCCTTAAAATTATGGTTCCATTGTCATTAGTATTGATTTGATTGATGATGTCGTTATAGGTGATTAATTGCATTACTGCAAAGCTAACCTATGACCAAAAGATTGGACACCATCTTGGTCTCAATTAGCCATGTTGGCATTTCGCCACATACATCGGGGTAAGTTTAATGAACATTACTCCTAGTTGGAGATTTTGTCAAATGAGTACCTTAGAAAATGAATGAATTTTTATACGTAATATTTTTTTTATTTGGTAATGTTTGCATTATAGACAAAGTTGCTAAGACTGGGTAACCCCAATGTGAAGTCTATGGCTACTGCTTCGATGGGAGAACATCGTTACACCTGTGATTTTGAGGCTTGTTGCATGGTATGACACAATAAACCCCAACCATACTTTTTTGGTGACCTGTTTTGTGAGTTTAATTTAATGATATCAATACCCACTACTTGTTAGATATATTTGCCTATCATTGTAGATCAAGCATATTGATTTTTGGTGGTTGTGGATTTTGTTGAATCAAAGGTCTTTGTTCTTGATTCGTCGGTGTGCCAAAGAACATCCAATGCCCACGAAGATAGAGCCAGACGCTTGGTAATAAACTGACATAGTTTAAATATATGCTTTTGGTTCAAAGTAGTATATGGATCACTCTGTTGATGCTTGTCGCGTCATACATGTATGTAGGTGAAATACCTCCATGAGATGTGTGTAGAACATTTCAATACAAAGACGAAAAACTTCGATATGAAGAGTTTCCCAATAGAAGTTGCAAATTGGGCACCACAATAGCCAAACACGTAATCATTCAATAATTCATTGGAATGAACTAGTATTCCTAAGTTTCGTATATATATTTTTATATTCTTATTTTTCCTTTATACTTGTTTCAGATTTGATTGTGGAATGTACGTAATCAAATTGATACAAGCTGAGGTACTGTATCCTGGAATGGATTTTAAGGTAAGCAGGCTGTATGGTCGTTTTTCCTCTAACCTTGTTTGTCCCAGAATGAATAAGTCACTAAATATGTTCTCAATTTAATTCTTGTTTCAGTTCGACTCCAATGTATCTAAAGTTCGACTTGCATTAGATTTGGTCATATCTGATGGGAATTTAGTCCGGGATCAAGTGGTGCATAAAGTGAAGGAATTGATTAAACAAAGTGATCAAAGGTAATCTGGGATCAAGTGCTGCGCATCGTCAGTACTCTGAAAGGTTGCGGGACCATGCGGTGCCTCCATATTGAGTGAAGTTCTGTTGGGACTGTCGGGACATTCTCAGGCTGAGCGACCTTGCTTTTGATACTGGTAACACGTGTCTTTGCTCATTCAATGGGAGAACGAAAAATTTTCACGCCCGACTGTTGATTGATTCTGATTTTGAGAGTGTGGGATCCATGTCACCCTAAAAATGGAGCCCACAGTCTCAAGATCAGAACCGATCAAAGGTCGGGCAAAAAAAAAATCATTATCTAATCGAGTGAGCAAAGACACATATTTTCGGTGTCAAAAGTAAGACCGTTGGGCCTGAGTCACATTTTTTGTGTATCGAAAGCAATGCCACTAAGTGGTGGTGTTCATGAAAGTAAAAGGTGAATATTTTTTGTGATCTTTTCATATTCGGTGAATATTTGTTTTTTGTTTGTTTTGTTACATAGTATTTTTTTTTGGTTTGGTTTGATTTAGTTTGTTTCTATTAACTTGTGTCACTTTTTTTCTGTCATGTTTTCTATTGTTTGTCAATGTTGTTGTTCATGTGTTTGTTGGTGCTACTTGTTCCTTCTGCTTTTTACCCAAACTTCTGTTGTTGTTATGGTTGTTGGGGTTGGTTGTTTTTTTCCTCGGATCAATGCAACAATTGTTTCTTCATGCTACTGTTGAGGTATTTCAGAGCTGGTATTTTGTTGTTCGCTGTTTGGTCCATGCTGTTGTTGTTGGGGTTAAATGCTCTTTTCTTTACTATTGCTATTTGTTGTTTGTCCCTGCTGTTGGGGTTATTGCTGGGCTTGGTACGAATGGTTGGTCCTCTTTGGTGCTGTTCACCCAAAAAAAGATCAATTGTCAACTCTAATGAACACTTGTTTGGTATTGTTGGCTTTTTTTTAGTTTTCCCCATATTATTAGAGGTAGTTTGTCTATGATTGGATTGGTTATACTTGTAGCTATTACTTGTATATCTCTAGGGGTCTTTAATTGCCCTTATAATACAATACACATTTAATCAAAAATAAAAAATCATTAACTTGTATTGGGTAGATTGTTAACGTGTATAAACTGTGTTAACAAGTTATTAACTTGTAATAACCAGTTCCTTCGACTGCTGTTGTTAGGATCTAGGTTTGGTATTCTTGTTCAGGCACATGTTTTCTCTGTTGTTTGGTTTCCTCATTATTTGAGGTTTTTTTTGTTTTGCTTGTATGGATACTACATTTCCATCTTCCTGGGTACAGGATTATACTGTGTTCTTATCTTTCAGGTTTTTGATTTTGGATCAGGCCTAGAAGTTTTGATTGCTGACTTTACTATTAGTAATATTCGGTCTATTGTTTTCTCCTCTTTGTTTGAGGATGTTTTGTTTTGTATGGTTGGTTTAGACCTTCCTTGTGTATCTTTTCTTGTGTATTTCTTGTGGTTTTTAATTCCCCTATTAATGAAATTATCCCTTTATTTAAAAAAAAAGTTATTAACTTGAAAAATCATTGTAAATATACCTGAATTTTGATTGCAAATCCTTAAACAATGTGAAAAATATTCTTCAGCAAGATACAAAAATTCCTCCAGAACAGAAATGATAGGGTTCTGCCATAATAGATCGAAGGTGGAGAGAGAGAGGATAGAAGATTTATATTAACAAATCGAATTGCAGAATAGATTGGAGGAAAAAAAAAAAAACTAACCGAAATTTGATTGCCGTTGGTTGAATTCCGATGTAGCTGGAGGGCGACAGTGAAGACGATGTCGCTGGGGTTTGGAAGAAGGCTGAGCGGGTGAAAGGAAGTGAAGACGATTAGGGCTCCATTCTTGAGTGAAGCTCTCGGTATTACTGGCAGAAGTAAAGGCGAGCTCTGGTATTTCTGGAACTGAAGCGGTGAATATTAGTTAGGCCTCTTTTTCACCAAAAAAGTGAGTGAGTGGATCCTTTTTCTGTTTGGTACCCAGACAAAACGACGTCGTTTTGGCACGAAACGACGTCGTTATATGGTTATCTTTGAAGATCATTATCATATTCTTTTTTTTTTCAATTGATTTTATTAATTTTATTATACATATTAGGGCACCATTAATTGTCCTCTAATTTAATTTTTTTTAATTTGTTTTAATATATGTATAAGGGTACCATTAATCGTCCTATAATTAAATAATTAAATTATAATAGGACACAAAATTGTGCCCTAATATAGTTCCTGTTTCTAGGGCACTATTTTATGTCCTTTTACATTATATATAGATATTAATTTATTTAATTACTAATTAAATTTTATTGGGGCACTACTTTGTGTCCTTTAAATATTTGATTATAAGGGCACAATATATATAGTATTCCGAAAAGCACCTATAGGGCACAATACATATAGTGTCCTGATAAATTTATTTTTATGCGACACTATCAATTTTGGCCCAAAAAGTACCTTTATAGGGCACAATACCTATAGTGTCCCAACAGAACTTCCCTTATAGACAGTTTTTGTTGTAGTGAAGGAGGCAACACGAAAGGTTCTGTACAAGGTGACAAGATACATCATGATGGATGACAAGTTGTATCGAAGATCATTCATGAAAACCTTACTTCTCTGCTTGGGGCCGAAGGAAACTACTTACGTAATGCAATAAATCAATGAAGGAATTTGTGAATCACCTAGGAGGGAGAACCTTATCACACAAGGAACTCACCATTGGGTATTATTGGCCAACCATGCGTAGCGACATGAAGGAGTTCGTCAAGAGATGCAATAAATGCCAACGATTATCGAATGACATCCGAGCCCCCTTGCAATCACAAACACCCATTTTTAGCCCAAAAAGGAATGGACATTCTATGCCCGTTCACACCAGCACTTGGAAATAAGAAGTATTTATTGGTGGTAATTGACTATTTCACCAAATGAGTAGAGGCTGAAGCGTTCGTCACGGTAGGTGAGAATGAAGTCAAGAACATTATTTGGAAGCAGGTGATATGCTGTTTCGACATTCCAGCGGTACTAATATCAAATAACGGGACACCTTTAACCGAAGAGAAAGTTTCTTGGATGTACAACGAGCTAAAGATATAATATAGAACGTCGAGCCCCACCTATCCACAAGCAAACGGGCAGGCAGAGGTGATGAATAGATCTATCAAGGAAGCTCTCAAAAAATGATTGGATGACACCAAGGGAAAATGTATAGAAGAGCTCCTTGCAATCTTATGGGCTCATTACACCAATCCAAGCTTAGCCACGGGAGAGACACCCTATTCCATGACATATGGCACGGAAGTAGTAGTCCCAATAGAGATCGCTTTTCCCTCAAGACGAGGTAGCATGATCAATCTTGTAAGAAACAAAGGAGCAGTTCGCCTAGAGTTATATCACTTAGAAGAGAAATGAGACCAAGTGTTAATGAGGATGGCATCTTATAAATCGAAAATAGCGAGGACTTTTAACTATGTAGTATGCCCAAGGCACTTCACAGTGGGGGAGCTAGTGCTTCAGAGAGTGATACCACACCGCCCAGAGGCTCAATTAAGAAAACTTGTGCTAACCTGGGAAGGGCCATACAAAGTGGTCAAGGTGAATAGACCTGGGACGTATTGGCTCGAAGATCTAAATGGAGTTCCAATCCCAAGACCATGGAATATTACACATTTGCGAAAATACTTCGTGTGAGTTCCCAAACTATTTGTCGTGTTAGTTTTGAAGGAAAGATGGTTGTTGTTTCGATTGAAGATATTTCAATGAGCATTTGTAGTTTCTTATATCCAACGAAGACTACAACTAGAATCATCCAAACACTTGAGATTTGAAATATACTAAAGACAAATTGCCCAGCTTAGTTTCTCAACATCGGTTGCGCCACCAAGGCCAGTCCAACCCAAACATAACTGCCTAACTCAATCCACGTCCAGACTAAACTGTCCACCTCAGTTTCTCAACGTTGGTTGCACCACCAAGGCCAACCCAATCCAAACATGACTGCCTAGCCCAATCCACGTCCAAAACAAACTACCCAGCTCAATTTGTCAACGTTGGCTGCTCCACCAAGGCCAGCCCAATCCAAACGTGACTGCTTAGCCCAGTCTACGTCTAGACTAAATTGCCCAACTTAATTTGTCAACGTTGGCTGCGTCACCAAGGCCAGCCTAATCCAAACATGACTGTCTAGCCCAGTCCACGTCCAAACTAAACTGCCCAGCTCAGTTTATCAACATTGATTATGGCACCAAGGCCAACCCAATCTAAACGTGACTGCTTAGCCTAGTCCACGTCCAGACCAAACTGCCCAACTCAGTTTGTTAACATTGGTTGTGCCACCAAGGCCAACCTAACCCAAAGTGTGATTGCCTGGCTCAGTCCACGTCCAAACCAAATTGCCCAGCTCAGTTCAGTTACATTACCATGACCAGATACTTAACCCAATTCACCAAAGTAAGACTGGCCCAACGAACTAAGAAAACACTAAGCCCAGCTCATACAAAAGCTAATAAGGTCAACCCAACAAAAATTTGCTCAGTGCAACTAGAGTTAGTCGGGATAGCGCAACACACCAATTGGGCAATTCGTCCTAAACAACCCAGATCAATTACAACAGCTAATTGTCAAATTTCAGGTCAACAAAATAATATTTATCCGTCTAAACTCACACAGTCTATGTGGACACGACATTTTGACTGCCCCACAAAAATTCTATAATTTATTTTATAGTTAACTTTATTTATTTTGTTTCAAAAATATTAAATACAAAAATAATTGATAAGGAAAAGAAAAGGTTGAAATAAAGAAAGGAAGAAATTGAAAAAAGAAAATGGGTGAAATTGAAAGAAGTAAGAAACGGGGAAGTAAATTAGAATAGAAGGAAAGAAGTGGGTCCTTTGTTTTTTTGTTAAAAATTGTGAAGAGAGAGAGAGAGAGATAAAAAGAAAAGAAAAAGAGAGGTCGTGAGTGAGAGAGAGAGAGAGAGAGAGAGAAGAGATGAGAGAGAGAGAGAGAGAAAAGTAAAAAATGGTGGGCCCTTGTCACACCAAGAGAGAGGAGAGATATAATGGAAGGTTTTTCTTCTTCTTTTTTAGCCATGTGTGTGTATGAGAATTGTGGGGCCCATTTGTCAATTGTGTGAGAGAGATAGAGAGAGAGAAACTAGCCATCGCCATGTGTCGGCTACTTAAATAGGCGGTGAAAAAACCCTAAATTCCAGAATATTAATTTTTTTAGCCTTTTTACAAATTTACGCTTTCCCAGTCTAACTTGGATTGGGTTTGGCGGCCAAGCCTAATTTTTAGGGTTTCCTAAGTGTTTTCCACACTCAATATTTGCCTATAAATAGGACCCTCCTCCTCTTAGTTTATTCATTGAGAAATTGAGAGGAAAACCCCTAAAAGAGTGATTCCCAAATCCCTTTTCGGGAAGCCGTCTGCGAGAGAGAAAAAGTCGAGCATCGAGATTATTGGCCTAGAACATGTATGTTTTTCTTTTATTTATTAGTTTATTTAAATATCTCTATAGTTTAAATTCATGTAAGCGTTTTATTTCTTCTAAATTGTCTGATGACTCGATGAAAAACGTCAGGATAAGGTTCCCCATTCCGGATCTGAATCTTTGAGCGTTTAGATGATGACACCCGTATCTAGCTTTTTTATTTTATTTTATTTTATTTTATTTTATTTTCTGTATTTATTTTATTTTTGATAATAATAAAGAGAAAAATCTAAAACAAACAAGTCGTCCGATGATTCGATGAAAACACCGGGGTGGATTTCTCGTGCTTAAACTTAACTCCAAGCGTTAGGTGAAGGATGTTTTATTATTTATTTTGCTGCATTTTTTAATTTTTTTTTTGTATTTTTTTGCATTTTTATTTTTATTTTATTCTTCTTATCAAAATCCTAAAAAAAAAAAAAAAAAAAAAATTATTGGTAGGAATTAATCCTTACGAACCTTAAGTTGAATCCGCCGATTCGATAAATCGTGGGAGAGTTTTCCATGATCTTGTTTCCATTTCCCGACTTGAGTGGAATTTAAAAATGAATGGGTTTACGAAATCTCTTTGGTAGGGCGTAAAATACGTTGTTACTTACACTCGCAAGTATACGAGGTCTAAGTTTTAGTATAGTGTGATCGTTAAGATCGGGTTATCGAATACCGCATTTGCCATGACCTAACTTTATCTAGGCGAAAAATAAATGTATTTAATTAATTAAACTAATACTAATATAACCTAAATTAACTACACTAATATGCTAATATGTTTTAGGGTCAAGAATTGCCTAGAGATTAACATGTTTACAAATACGTGTTTGATTTCGATTTACTCATATCAATGGTATTCGACCTATTTGACTATCTCGGTACGTAAACTCCACCGCCACCTCTCCCAAGTGTAAGATAGGGGAATACATGATTTCGAGTTAATGAAGAAGTCCCTCTCAACGTCTTAACGACCCTAGGTCACGTGAATCTCGTCCAACGTCATTGATTGCACACAATCCAACTCCCGACCGGGTCATTGGATTGTGCGTTGTATTTACCCTATCGACAATCTCTGTTCTAAAACTCCCTTGCCACCTTTCCCGAGTATAAGACAAGGGATATAACGCAACTTCCTTGCAACGAAGAAGTCCCCCTCAACGTCTTAATGACCCTAGGTCGCATGAGTCTTTCCTTAACGTCATCGATTGTCCACAATCCAAACCCCGACCGGGTTATAGAATCGTGGCGTTTATTTACCCAAATCCGAATATGGGGTTTGTTAAAACCCCATATTTTCCATTTATCTAACTAAGCATGATAAACAAACAATACGATAAATACAATCAAACTACGAAGAAGAATCACAAACGAAACACCGAAATCATTCAAACAATGTATTTATAAATTTATTGTTAATCCCTACTATAATCTATGTTTTGCTATGTCCATAGACGCATTTACAATGAAATAACAAGCTAAACATGCTCACATGATCCTAAGATAAAGAAATAAGGAAAAACAACCGAAAAACTTAGCCTCGTCCGAAAATAAACCACTAAGAACGCTCAACGATCGATTCGCCATCTTCTCCACTTCGGGATGTGAGCTCCACCTCTAAAACTCCTAAACCCTAGCCTAAATATGGCTTAAGGTGCCCAAATGGCCGGGGGTTTCACAAGGAGGGGTGAGGGGATGGTATTTATAAACAAAATATCTCAAAAAATATCCTAAAAATATCTAGGCTGTGTAGAGGCTCTCCGCCTAGGCAAAGGGATTTTCTGCCTAGGCTGAGTTAAGTCGGTTTGGTTGATCGCCTAGGCGAAGAAGTAGGCAGTGGACTTGAAAATCTTTCTACTGGATTTCTGCCTAGGCGGTAGGTTGTCAGTAGCCTTTGGTCATTCTCAGCTTCTTCACCGCTTAGCTGATGGTCTGGATGCCTAAATGGTGGGCCTATTTCACAATTTTACCTCTGAGCTTGTTTATCTACTGTAACTTCGACCGCTTTTGGTTCGATCCCATCGTTTTCGCTCCAATTTCCTATCTTTTTGCCCCACACACCTAATTTATACAAAAAGTATGAAAACTAATTAAAACGTAATAAAATATTATATAAACGCTGAAAAACTAACTTAATTCGGTTTGAAAATACGTAGGTAGATCACACGTATCACTTTTCCCTCGGTAGATTTTTCATGGGATTTCGTTTAAGTTTCAGAAAGATTAATTTCACCTAAATTGTTTTCACGAACCTTTATCGATTCTCATATCCATAGAATTTAAGGGAATTCCAAATCGGGATTTCTTTAAATTAATTGGGCAAACTTAAGATAAATATTTTTGCATCCATTTAGCTTATTTATTTCTTGCATTATTTAGAGGGCACATTTAGTACACTTTTACCACTCACACTTTTTTTTTTTTCTACATATAGTTTTTTTTTTTTTTTTTTTTTAATTTCATAAATTCAAGCTATTTTTTCATATCTAGTCACAACCCTGTTTTTTATAATTAAATCATTATCACATATAATCAGGTTAATTCACGTAGTATTGATATCAGTTTGCATTGACGTATTTAAATTAAACCCTTTAGTTGTTTTTTTTTTTGGTCACTTTTGTATATAAAATAAAATTCATATAATCTTAGTTTTTGTATTCATATTTTCATATTTATTCACTTATTTGGGTTTTCTCATTTAAAGTAAATAAGTCTTTAGGAAACATATATAAATACCTCCGGGGACCAGCCTTATCGAATTTTTAATATTCGATAAGAGGTTATACCGAGGGAACATTCCAAAAAATCCAAAAACTTTTCCTACTTTATTTGTGAAAACACCAAAAATATTTTATAAGAAGGAAATGATTTCAAAATAAAATAAAACACTCAGACTAAACTAATTGGACTTAATTAGACATAAGGTACCATTTTCGGATGTGCATCTTGGGGTGCCGAAGACCTTCCCCGAGCGTAACCGACCCCCGAGCCTTTAAATGAATTTTTTGTTTGACTGTGTTTTTTGGAGTCAATTTTTTACTTAGGTCTTTTAAATTATTTTCTAAAAAATTGGTGACCTAGCACACTATTTAAACCCAACACTAGGTGGCGACTCCTTATTTTTTTAAACGGCCTAAGTATATTTTTGAGAAAATCGGCGCTTTAAAAACCCTTATCTCCTTAAGCTTAATTATTATTTAATATTCTTTTTCTCTTCGAAAAATCGAGGCGCGTTAGTCCACATCACGTTTATTATGTAAACTCAATATGGAGGAGGGTAGATGATAGAATAATAAAAGGTTCCTTGGTTGATACTTACACAACCACACCACGTTTATTACTTAAGCTTAAGGGGAGATTCGTCCTTATTATCTCAGATTTTATTGTTTCTTAAAACACGGGATTCAAGGGCACATTCTCTGCACATGAATGATGTTTGAGCACAAACTCGTTTTTTTTAGAAAAAAAAAAATCGACAGTTTAATACGAACAACGAATTTTTCATTACAATTCAAAATACAAGGATTTCTTGAACTTATCACTTCCTACAACGGAGTCAACACACAATGATATGTGATTATAGTTTATCATGTCAAGAGTCCTATTGTTATTTTCCAGTCTTGAACTTATCACTTTAGACCAGGAAAGAAAACTATACATATCGTTCAAAAAGTGCGTCCGAGCCCTTTTCAAACACATAGTAGCTTATTTGGTGACTAATAAGCCCCTACTATTCAAAAAATGCTTTTGAGGCTTTTTACAAAATAAAAATAGAAACTACTCCGATCCCGGAGATGGTGAAAAATTTGAGCATTCGGAGTCCGAGTTTGAGCGGTTGAAGTTGCCCGCCTCGTACCAGCTTAGTGCTAGAGATAGAGAGCGTATTTTCTCCCTCTTCTCCACTTCTCTTTCTCTGCTTCTTTTTCCTCGCCGTCAGTGCAGTGTAACGGGCTTTGTGGAACTGTACTATAGCCTGCAATGCCTTATTATATTTCTTTGCCGTCTGTAACTGACCACAAATCTCTTGGAGTTGGGATACCACGCAAATATGTACGGCATCGAGGGAGGTGTAGAGGACGAAGACTTCTTCAATTGCTCCAAGCCGAGGGTGTTGTTTGTTGAAACCTTCGCCTTCATCATGAGTTGGTGAAAGAGGATCCCTTGTTTGACCTCTTTCTTCCATTCAGCTTGAACGACATCAAAAATATCAAAAGCACACGATGATGAAGCCATAACGAAAGCAGAACAGAAGCCAGAAAAGAAAAACAAGAAGAAGGATGGAAGAAGACCTTGAGGAAGTATGACCTTAAATAGCCAAACCAATTATTGTAAAGTGACGAAAAAAGGGAAAAAACCAATCGTTGGGCTATTTATGATCGAACAGTGGCAATGAATATCAAGAGAGAAATAATAGTTTCCCAATTCAAGTACGACAAGGGTTTAAGGCAGTCCATGATTACTTAAATATCACCATTACTGATAAGATCAAATCAGGAAATGACAATTAAGGAACCAAGCGGTGTTCAGCCGATCTGCACCATTTGGCAGATGTAAGAGCTTGGTCGGATTTGTACTAATCTCATTCAAATACAAGGCCCAATCCAACCAAGAGAGGGCCAATCCTAATTGAAGTAATACTTGGCCCAATCGGAAGGACCAAAGGCCTAACACACAACCGCTATCATCTTGGATGAACGACCCTACTTGGCTTAAGGCGTATTGACAACACTGTTTAGCTCAACTTCACCCAAATTACGTTCTGTCCAGAAATTCAAGAAAGGGCCAACCCCGAAGAAGCACGTACCAAGGAACTGAAGAAAAAAAAATGACATTTCATCTCGATGTGATCAGTAAGCATGAAAAGTCAGGAGGACAAATAATATGAAAAAAACTCCCACGTGTGAATAATATAGTCGGACCCAGGATGGTGGGTCGGGCTGACGAATAAGACCCAACCTAATTGTGCAAATCTACAGACCAACGACTAACCGTGGGCCATCAAATCCGATAACCCAAAGACGAAAACGTCCGGCCTGCTAATGAGGCTCTACTGCATAGAAGGACCAACCCAACAAAGGATAAAGCATCTAATGAAGGCCCAGGGGTCGAATCCAAAACAAACAAGTTAATGATGATCACTATCTCACTAACCCTGCCACCCATGCGCGAACGTGAATGACGCTACTTCCCATAATGAGAACACGAGCTACGATCATGGTGGCTAGTTATGGAACGTGGAGAACATCATGGCAGAAAGGGCTGACCCAAAGAGTGACCTATATATACGATGGGTTAGGCATGAGAATGAGAGAGAGTTTCAGGCATGGAATTGTATTCTTCTTATTTGAGAGCTTTTTCTATCACCATTATATCTTTTACCCTCCTTAGAGAATTGTAATCTAAGTGGGTAGTGTGTGTTGTTGAGATTTCCGACACATGTGGCTTTGGTTCACACACTGGGTAAATTTTGGCAGCATCATCGTATACTATATATTAAAAGTGGAAATTGTTAGCTCAGTGAGCTACCCAAGAGGGGGTGAATTGCGTAGTATTAAAAAATTATCAGAATAATAATAACACTTCAAAAATTCAAACAATTAATTTTATCTTAAAATTAATTATTATCTTTATAGCATCGGATATGTGTTATCATCTAGATGCACACCAAACAGTAATATAAGTAAAATAAATAAGGTAGCATACCATGATATATCCTGATTCACGAAGATACTCTTGGATAATCCAATCCTCCAAACCCCATGAAGATTCCTTTGAATAGGTAGGAATCAAACCTTTATACAATGATTCTTTTCATAGGCTTAGAATCAACCTTTACAAATTCATTTTCCCAAGATCAAGAATAACCACTACTTTTTTCCAGGCACAAGAATAACCTCTACTTTTTACAAGCTCAAGAATAACCTAATTCTTTTTGTACCTTAGACTAAAGAATCAGAACCTCACAAACACTCTAAATATTCTTTTCCCAAGTAAGGATGAAACCTTTACAAATCACTCACAATTAATTCTATAAAGAAAGAATTAACACCTCAATCTCTTTACCAGAAGAGATTGAAACTAAGATACCCCTGATTAGATACTCCCAATAGTATATAATCCACACACAACTCACTAATTACAAGAAATTGATAAGTTCTTCCCACTCTGAGATTCTACCACCTCAAATTAAATTAAAATCGATTAATGTCCCGATAATTACTAGTGATAGAATTAAGTGGGAAAACAAAAATCTGATTATAAAAATAATGTGGGTAGCACAAAATTGAACACATAATCAGATTATCTCAAAATCATTTTAAAAGAATTTTTATGTTTTTAAAGTTCAAAAATGTTTTCTCATACAATCAATTAACCAAGTAAGCAATTATAGCAATAGAGTCAATTAAGAATATGCTTGGAACACTTTCACCAAAAATCTTATTATGATAAATATGAATAGCACACAAATAAGTATGTAATCAGATTTTCACCAAAAATCATTTTAAAATATTTTTATGAGATTTAAAATTAAGAAAATAATTTTATCAAGATATTATCAACCAAGCAAATATAGAAAAATAAATATGCAATAAAGATTAATAGCTTGGAAAGATCTCACTCAGATAACACCAACAAATTATAGATTGAAACGATAGACAGCTCAACTCGGTAACACTTACACAATCAACGCTTTAACTCAAGAACTTCTCAATAATTAATTTCACAATTTGATCTCTTAAAATAATATCAGAATGATTACTCTTATAAAATATTATCAACTAAATAGTTCTTGATATATTTTTTATGTGAAATCTGCAGGTTTATATATAGGGAATTGAAACAAGCCCTCCAACGGCTAGTTTTTAAATGATAAGTATCTAAAGAAAATCTATAGACCCCATATATCATTATCTTTCATTTCAGGTATTTTTGAATTAATTATAGCTTTCAAAACATTCAAATTAGTCCCTCAAATATTTCTCAAACTCAAATCGATAGGATAGAAAGAATTTTATGAACCAATTTGAGAAATAACCAAAATATATGAACCATATCTATAAGGATGACAAGATATCAATGATATATCTTTAATACTATTATATCCCTAAAATTTCTCTCATATCTCAACCATAAATGGCTAGTAATGGCTACTGTTTGATTAGAATCCTCGAAATCCTCCATACCTAAAACAGACCATCAGTTGATCGACAAACACCCATAATTCGACCGTCCGATTTAGGTTGTAGTCCAAGCCAAACGTTTTTCGCCCATCTGTCGACCGCCCATCCATTACCTGTTGACTGAACGATACAGAGAGTTTCATAAGTCGACCTATCTATCGACCTAGAGATTCAGAGACTTCTTATTCTATATATCGGTCAACTTACCTATTGACTTACCAATGCTGGAATCCTCTCCTTAATTCATTTTGAATTCATTCTCATTGACGTTTTCACCCCTTTAATGGATTTCTTTTCTTGGTTAGCTCCACTAAATACTTAAATTCAATTTTAATCAATTATCAATATTTCTCTTTCAATTACACATAGGAGCAAATAATTTCATTAATTACGATCCTATAAAAACACACATAATTATAAAATCATTTTTCTGTTGTGTATGATCCTAATCGGGATACATTAAGAATAAAAATAGATTAGAGTTGTTTTCACCTAAACTCTTCGGAATCTTCAATCTCTTAGTATTCATCTCTGCATCCTTCCCAATTTTTCATGATAATATCTTCATTGCAACTAATAAACTGAAACACTTAATCAAATCGTTAGTTCCACAAAAAATATCAACATTTAATTATTCATCAAAATCTTAGAATCAACAATCTCCACCTTTTTTATGATGACAATTAACTTTGATGTTTTCTTCAAAACAATAATGTAACCACCCTCCCCCTGAATCCGATGACGAGTTTTATAACTTATTAAAGTATAGTAATGAAGATATTCAACAAAGTACAAATTTCAAAATATAATAAACTCCCCCTTATGATATTTATCAAAATAATTCAAGCTTGTAAGCTATTCAACTTTTGAACTTTCTAAGAGTAATCATATTGATTGAATTGATTTGTGAGCAATTTTGTAATGGTTCAATCCTTAAATTTGTTGATGTTTTGTTGAATATCTTAAGGGGCAGCTTGAATTATTTTGATAAATATCTTAAGGGGGAATTTATTATAATAAACTCCCCCTTAAGATATTTATCAAAATAATTGAAACCCCCCTTAAGATATTCAATAAAACATCAACAAATTATCCTCATTTGTCATCTAAAAAAAACAATTGGGGAAGGGGGAACCAAAAACATCACTTAGGAATGTAATCTCCCCCCCTAAGGCAATAAAAATATCTTAGTAATGTAGCATGATATTAATTTTTCACAAGCATATTAACTCTTTTGATTTTTCAACAAAACTCATCTTTCAATATAAGCATGATATAATATTACCCCTCTTATAAACACTTCTCCCCATATATAATTGTAAACAAGTCAATTCATGCTTAGGAAAATAAACATGAGGCAATCAAAATGCTTTAATAATATAGCATGTAATCACATAATTTCAGTTAAGTTCTCATGTCTTACTCATGATACTAAATAATGTCTTCCTATTAAATAAAATCAAGTCATGAAATATTTAATGCACTAGAATAAGAAGCATATCTCAAGAATAACTTAGGATCAATTAACATAGATCTAATAAATTTTACACGCAAGAAATTAATCATATCTTAATAATAACATGCATATTAAAGGTGTTATCTCATAACATACTAAATCTCTTCCACAATACTAATCATTTAAAAATAAGGATATATGAAACGTATGATAATAACATACTATCATGCAATTAGCTAGGTGCTTCATGCCTATAAATATATTCTTGTGCAGAAAAATATCAACTTGAAACATTAAGCACAAATTAATATGTCATGTATTCAAATAGTCATATGTATGATATCAAAAAGAATTCTCATGCTTTCATATTAATATTAACCATACAAGTTATATCAATATCATGATCAAATTAAATCATTCTTTAATCATTTAATTCACCTCAATATAAAATATCATGCATTTTAATAAATTAAGATTAATAAAAACTCAGCTCAATTTAACTTATTTGTATAAAAGTATATAATGTGAATAACAGCGCATTATACAAATAATCTTACTAAAATTCGTACACAATAAGTTATTAACACTAATTAGTAGGAGCTCAAACACTTAATTCATTTTTTTAACTTACGTAACATGTTTTAAAATTAACACATGATCACTATTCGATATAAGCACATAAAAATATATGTTAATACCCCTTAACTAAATGTGATTTTTATAATCACACTACAATGTTTCTAAGACAACAAATAAGCACATAATTTACTATAAGCCTTAAAAACCATCACCAACTTACCTATTTGGCAAGTCGAGCACCTCTCTCTTCAACAAATTTAATAAATTTAAACTGCGAGGGGTTAAGAGTACTTTTTATATGTTTCGGGGAAACTTTATTTTTTACCTCATTTAAATTGGTGATTGATTTGCGTGCACCATTCTTCTTAGCATGTCTGTATCCTCTCTGCCTTTGATTATTTTCATTTGATTTATTGATGATTCTCTTTACACGTATCGCTTGTGGCTTCTTGGTGATATCCCATCTTGGCTTTGGCACAACTTTTCTCTTTGCACATGTCTCTTGTGACTTCTTTGCAATTTCACTTCTTATCTTTAGTGCATCTTTTCGCTTTGTATGCATCGCTTATGTATCCTTAGTGACTTTCTGACTTGGCTATGATATAACTTTTTTGTTTGTTCCTTTGAGTCCACTTTTGACATTATGTAACTCTGCACAAGACATTCCAACAGTTCTCTTCGGTATCCATTTCATTTTGGATCCATCCTTATTAGATATAAACTTAGGGTTCCTGAATGTACATGATACTTTAAAATGCCCAACCCTATTGCAATAATAACATCTCAAATCTGATTTGTCATAGAAAGCACGGGATGTAAATCATAAATCATTTCTAACAACAGAAGCATAACTATCATTGGCCTATGATGAAGGATGAGATGATAAAGTATATCCACTTTGCCTAGAAAAATCATTCTCAGAATCTCTTGAAACAGTCTTTTGGTCGGATTTTGATTTTTCAAAAATTTTCTTAAGTAAATTGATTTTAGAAACAAGATCTGACCTTTACCTGGAAATTATTTTTTAAAACTCTGTTTTCAATCGAGAGAATTCACTTTAGAGAGCAAATTATTAATTTCAAAAGCAACATTCGAAAATTCTTTTGTGCCACAATAATTATCCAAATGCACTTCAGATTTTCGGACACTTTTTCCACCATTTTCAAAAGAATCAATTTTTCTTTTTAAACTCAAGCTCTCTTAAGCAAAAAGTAGTGTGAAAGAAAGTAATTTTTCCACAACAATATGGACATTTCATTATTATCATCTCCATCACTATCACAAGAATCACAAGAATCACAAATCATATTTTCATATACACATTTACCACTATCAAAAGAGGATACACAAAACACATCACCCACGGTGTGTGCACGTGACGGTTTAGCTAGGATGTTAAGTCTAATCAAGCTAAAACCAGCTTTGATGCCAATTGTTGGCCCAGTGAGCTACCCATGAGAGGGTGAATTGTGTAGTATTAAAAAATTATCAGAATAATAATAACACTTCAAAAATTCAAACAATTAATTTTAACTTAAAATTAATTATTATCTTTATAACAGTGGATATGTGTTATCAACTAGATGCATACCAAACAACAATATAAGTAAAATAAGTAAGACAGCACACCACGATATATTCTGGTTCACCAAGCTACTCTTGGTTAATTCAGTCCTCCAAACCCCACGAAGATTTGCACCCACTAATCACTAAGATTCATTTAAATAGGTAGGAATCAAACCTTTACACAATGATTCTTTTCACAGGCTTAGAATCAACTTTTACAAATTCTTTTTCCCAGTCTCAGGAATAACCTCTTCTTTTTCCCAAGCTCAAGAATAATATCTACTTTTTACAAGCTCAAGAATAACCTAATTTTCTTTGTACCTTAGGCTAAAGAATCAAAACCTCACAAACACTCCAAATATCATTTTTCTAAGTAAGGATGAAATCTTTACAAATCACTCATAATTAATTCTATAAATGAAGAATTAACACTTCAATCTCTTTACCGGAAGAGATTGAAACCAAGCTACACCTGATTAGGTACTCCAAATAGTACCTAATCTGCACACGACACACTAATTATAAGAAATTAATAAGTTCTTCTCACTCGGAACTTCTACCACCTCAAATCAATTTAAACTCGATTAATGTCCTGATAATTATTAGTGATAGAATTAGGTGCGAAAACAAAAATCTGATTATAAAAATAATGTGGGTAGCGCAAAATTGAGCACGTAATCAGATTATCTTACAAATTGTTTCAAAAGAATTTTTATATTTTTAAAGTTCAAAAACGATTTCTCATACAATCAATTAACCAAGCAAATAATGATAGCAATAGACTCAATTAAGAATATACTTGGAACACTTTCACAAAAAAATTGATTATGATAAATATAAATAGCACACAAATAAGTATGTAATCAGATTTTCACCAAAAGTTGTTTTAAAATATTTTTATGCAATTTAAAATTAAAAAAAATATTTTTATCAAGATCTTATCAACCAAGCAAATATAGAAAAACAAATATGCAGTAAAGATTAATAGCTTGGAAAGATCTTACCCAGATAACACCAAAGAATTATAGATTGGACCGCTAGACAACTCAACTCAGTGACGCTTACACAATTAGCGTTTTAACTCAATAACTTCTCAATAATTAATCTCACAATTTGATCTCTCAAAATAATATCAGAATTATTACTCTTATAAAAGTTGATGAACTAAATAGTTCTTGATATTTTTTGATGCGAAATCTGCAGGCTTATATATAGGGAATTGAAACAAGCCCTCCAATGGTTAATTTTTAAATGATAAGTATCTAAAGAGCACCTATAAACCCCATATATCATTATCTTTCATTTTAGGTATTTTTGACTTAATTATAGCTTTCAAAACATTCAAATTAGTCCCTCAAATATTTCTCAAACTCAAATCGATAAGATAGAAAGAATTATATGAACCAATTTAAGAAATAACCAAAATATATGAACCATATCTATAGAGATGATAAAATATCAATGATATATCTTTAATACTGTCATATCCCTAAAATTTCTCTCATATCTCAACCATAAACGGCTAGTAACGACTACTGTTTGATCAGAATTCTCGAAATTCTCTAAACCTGAAACAGACCATCAGTCGATCGACAAACACCCATAAGTCGACCGCCTGATTCAAGTTGTAGCCCAAGCCAAATGTTTCTCGCCCATATATTGAACGCCCATCCATTACCTGTCGACTAAACGATACAAAGAGTTTCATAAGTCGACCTATCTGTCGACCTAAAGATTCATAGACTTCTTGTTCCATGCATCGGTCGATTTACCTGTCGACCTACCAATTCTGAAATCCTCTCCTTAATTCGTTTTGAATTCATTCTCATCGACGTTTTTGCCCCTTTAACCGATTTCTTTTCTCGGTTAGCTTCACTAAATATTTAAATTCAATTTTAATCAATTATTAATATTTCTCTTTCAATTACACATAGGAGCAAATAATTTCACTAATTAAAATCTTATAAAAACAAACATAATTATAAAATCATTTTTGTGTCGTATGTGATTCTAATCGGGATACATTAAGAGTAAAAATATATTAGAGTTGTTTTCGCCTAGATTCTTCAGAATCTTCAATCTCTTAGTATCTATCTCTGCATCCTTCACAATTTCTTCATGATAATATTTTCATTGGAACTAATAAACTGAAACACTTAATCAAACTGGTAGTTCCACAAAAAACGTCAATATTTAATTGTTCACCAAAACCTTATGATCAACAGAAACCAAAACTAAGAATGAACTATATTTTAAAACAAGACATCTCTGTACATTCTTTATTTCTATCAAATCAATGGTCAAAATTTTCTTTCTCAATATTAATATTTTAACCTTAGATATTTTATGAACTAATCACCCTTAATTTTTTGAAATTATACATTTTCACTCCTTTATTTTTATAAAAAAAATCAATTACAATCTTTAAAATTTTATGTACTCCTCCTCTAATTTATAAAAATTTCAAGTGAACTCCTTAAATTTTTTTATCTTTTATAAGGTACTTTATGTTTTTTATTATATGTAAATTAAAAATTAAAATTATAA